>CM074285.1:11489707-12719707 GCA_037194245.1 Opsariichthys bidens | reverse complement strand
CGCTGCTTGTATTATTATGATTAAATGCAACCTTGATATAATATTCAACATGCAACCACCAAAACATCCCAATTTTTTTCCATTTTAAACTTTGCATTAAAATCTCATGATTCTTACTCGATTTTACTGAAATAATTTGCAGGGGTTTTTTTTATATTTTTGATAAAACTTTATTTTTACTTAAAACAGGCTATTTACTTATTTTTACTAAGTAAAAAAAAACTGATTTCTCTGTTTTTATTTTTGTTAATTTACACAAGTAAATAAACATAAATTAAAAATAAAAAAATAAAAATATATGCAATAATAATAATAATAATGAAGAAGAAATTAGACTCATGAAGGCACTAGAGCACTTAAAACAAATATCCATCTCATTATTTCTTATGGGAAGAAGAATGGAAAAACTGTCATAGATATTTTACCTGTGCACTTGATTTATGCTCACAGCTCATTTATTAGTCATCGCAACATGTCAGAATGCCAAAAACCATTGTTGTTAAGGAGCATTATAAAACAGTTCCTGTGTCCAGTAAACAGTGCAGAATAACTTTGTCTGATCCCTGATTTGTGTTAATAAGTGGATCCATCTGCTTTACTGACTCACAGCAGCCTTATGTCTATGTGGATATGTTACTCCACTCCATGTTATTGAAAGTGATATGTTTCATATCCTGATCATTTGCTGCTGTAGACATGGGTTAGCAGGACAGAAAATCCCCCTGATACAACAGAACATGTTTATCTGATGTTCTAACCTCATTTCCTGTTTTTCATGGTCTCGCCCTTTTCCTCTCAAATCTTCAGGCTCTCTGACAGATGGACGAAAGTTTGACTCTTCCCGTGACCGTGACAAGCCATTTAAGTTCAAGATTGGTAAACAGGAAGTGATCCGCGGCTGGGAGGAAGGTATTGCGCAGGTGTGTGATAGTGTTTTGTCTTCTCAGAAAAATGATAGGTAACACTTTTTGAGTTTAAAGAAGTTTGAATAAAATCTTAATAAAGAGCTACCTAATCCAGTATGTCTAGGATTGATATTTCAATGGTAAATATATATATATATATATATATATATATATATATATATAAAATTCATGCCTATATTTGTGTGACTTTTAGATGAGTGTGGGCCAACGCGCAAAGCTGACCTGTTCACCTGATTTTGCCTACGGTAATAAAGGCCACCCTGGGATTATTCCCCCAAACGCCACCCTCATCTTTGATGTGGAGCTTATTAGTTTGGAGTGATTTAATGCTCTTCACTGCCTTTTTATTAATTTTTCATTATTTTATAAATGTTTCAAGTGTCAAAAGTTTAGCCTTAATATTAGAAACTTAATTAAAACAATTCCTCTTTCTGCCAGGCCATATTTTTAGTCATTCCTCTCAGAACCACCTTTATTCAGCATCCCACTCTTACAGTTTTAGGCACATTATATAATGATCAGTGCTTCATTTTATCAAACTTTTGCTTTGGTTGCATTACATCTGAACTAATTCTTTCTTTAATCCAAGATTCTTCCTGTGTAATTGATACAATATCACCAAATCACCAAAAACCTTGCAATGTCCTTAATCTTGAACTTGAACCCAACAAACTCTGATTCAACATGTTAAATTGGCGACCAACGCCAACAGACGCCGACAGGGTAACATACAACAAAACCCAACAAAGTGTCTATTGTTGTTGGTCGCCGTGTTTAGACTTCTATTCTCTTGTGAATTTTTCTTGCACTGTGATCATTGTTGGCTTGAGACCAAGCTCAAATGTGACTGTAGACAAATTTGCTACAAAAATCTGCAATTTTATCCCTGAATTGAAAAAAAACCAAAAACATTTTAGATATAAAAATTTGAATATTTGTTGCATTGTTACTTACTACATTGAATAAATTTATAAATTACAATTCATATTTTTTTAACATTTAAAATGCACTTTTTTTCTCGATTGTCCACTTTAGAAATTCTACTAACTGTTAGTGACTACATGTCAACTAACTCTCAATAATTTGCTTCTACATGTCAACTAATTCTCATTAGAGTATTAGTAGACAGTAGTAGACTATTAGGGTTAGGGTTTTCAGAATAAGTCAATCAGTCTGTCGGGGAGCATCAAAATAAAGTGTTATCAGATATTAAATTGACAGTCTACTGATACTCTAGTGACATGACATGATACTTTGCAGAATGTCTAAATTAGACTATTAAAATACAACCCCTAATCAATAAAAGTTGCAACATTTTTTAAAACACAATAAAATCAAGAATCTGTGATTTGTTAATTCTCTTGAACCTTTATTTAAGAAATTAAGAATTAAAAAAAAAAAAAAAAACGTTTTCACTGGCCAACATAATTGTATTTTGTAAGTATAAACGAATTTTGATTTTGATTGCTGCAACACACACCAAAAACATTCGGACAGAGACACAATATTAGTGAAAAGATTACAGATTATCCAAGTTAAACGGTTTTGAAACATTCCACAATTAGCAGGCGAATTGGTAATAGGGTATCATGTTTGGGTATAAAAGGAACATCATTCACAGACTCAGTTTTGCAAGCAAAGATGGGCCATGATTCACACTTGGCGCCAAATTTCTTTCAGAAATTTTCAGAGAACTGTCAAACAATTCAAAAATCACTTTTCTCAATGCAAGATTGCAAAGCATTTCGGTTTTTCACCATTTACCAAATATAACATTGTGAAAAGATTCAGGAAAAACAGAGAAATCTCAGTCCATGTAGGACAAGGCAGGAAACTTCTGTTGAATGTACGCGACTTTTGAGCCCTCAGATGGCGCTGCAGGAGAAACCTCAGGGATCATCCGCGACAGGTGCGAAAGCAAACATCTGTCATTGTATGGGGGTGCATCAGGGCAAACGGTATGGGTGACTTGCATGTGTGTACCAATGACGTGGAAGTGTATATTGGGATTGTACAGAGACAAATACTGCCATCAAGATAGCATCTTTCCTGGGAATCGAGACAATGTCAGACCTCATTATGCATGTGTTACATCATTGAGGTTTCATAGACACTCTACACCACATGTTATGTGATCTGTCTCCTATTGAAAATGTATGGCCCAGACTGTTGGGCAGGTGTCTTGTATCAGGCAAAATGGGCAACATATTCCACTTGCAAAACTGCAACAATTAGAATCCTCAATTCCCAAATGATTAAGAAGTGTAATTAAAAGGAAAGCTGATGTGACACAGAGGCAAACATGCCTCTGTCCGAACTGTTTTGGAGTGTGCCGCAGCCATCAAAATGAAAATGTGTTTATATTTACAAAATACAATTAAGTTGATCATTGAAAACATTGACATTTTTTTCTTTGTGCTTTTATCAGTTAAATAAAGGTTCAAGAGAATTAACAAATCACATATTCTTGATTTTATAGTGTTTTACAAAATGTCCTAATTTTTCTTGATTCGGGTATGTAAAATGTTACCTAATTTTCAGCCAGTTTTGAATTGTTAAGATTTAACAGATTGACTCTACACTGGTTTTTGATTATTATACAAAGGAGTAAATTCTCCCCTGTGTGTTTTACACCTGCCAGAATTCCACTTGTTTTGTATATTTACAAAGTGATCAGAAGTGATGAACGGATAAAGTGCTGTCATCCTGTAATCACACTTTACAGTAGACCAGGCTGATAATTAAACAATGATTATGTATATTAGCACTGCTATTTCTGTCAATTTGGTGAGCACATTTTTTCTCTATTTTTTTTTCTTTGCTGTATTTTATTAACATGCAGCTATTTGGAAATGTTATTTGAAGTGTTTACTTTGTTCTGTGTTTGATTAGGTTGTGTAGTTGAGTTGGTGACACATTTGGGACCGTAGCAATGGATGCATGCCATATTTAGTGCTTAAGGATTTCGTGATCATGTTTCACTCTTCATCTAAAAACAACAATTAGCTTGCTAATGAATATAATAGATGGGCACTTTGTGTTCTCATTGAGCTGGAACAATTTGTTTTCAAAGATGGACAATGTCTGAAAAGCACATTGTGACCTACCCTACCATATTTTCATCACACTACTTACCATTAACATATACATTTTGATGCTAAATAATTTACAGCCACCCGTTATTGTTAATGTAGACCGTGCTGCCTATAGATAATAGATGTTATTATATTGGATGCAGATACAGTGACAGTACGTTTTGTATTGACATGATAATACTATTTAATTCAAATGAAATCTGCAGATGCATAAATACTTGAGTCGATGCTGTTGATTTGTGTGATTGCAGGTCAAGCATCAAATATATGGCTTTAATATTCCTGTAATGCTTTGTATATTTATGTATTGTCAAAGAAAAAAAAAACAATAAAATAATTAAAATGTGCTACATAGTGCTTTTACATGTTTTGGGAAATGTTGCTTGTTTATATTCATTCAGATTAGTACCTTCTCTGTTTTATGACTGTTTAATCCTAACAGACCCTTCGCAAACAGTTTGATTGACAGGCGATCTGACCAATCATAACCCCAAATCCGCCATTTTGTCTGACAAAGCAGTCAGGGGAGTTAGTAGATTGACATTGGTGAACTTGAACTTCAAAAATTGTGTGTACTCACGTCTTTCCACACTTGAAACAACATTCCTTTTGATGTTCATTCATGGTTCACGAGCCGCTTGAGGAGCTAGAGAGACACATTAAAGAGACACTATACAGTATTTATAGTTTAAACTTCTTTAAAAAATTACAATATTTTAAATGTGAAACTGTTTCATACGTTGTCAGTGTCCTCTTTGCTCGGCGATGTATTTTTCACTGCGTGAGCACATGAGAGTGCATGGGTTGTCGGGCATAGCAACCATAACTAAAGGGGGCAGGACTTTGCGAAGTGTCAATTGTGTTCAGATGGATGGCACTCCTATTATAATACATGTAAGCTGAAGAGCTGGAGACTTTTATTGAAGATAAGTTCACAACAATGAGATTCAACTGTAGGTCAGTGAATTTACAGTTGATGTTATTCAAGACTTTTTTCTTTATAGACCCTTTTATATACATCATGAACCAAGATAGAATCAGCCAAAACATTTTTGAATGATTACATTAGTCATTCTATCTATTAATTAGTAAATATATAATATATTGGTAGAACTGTATTACCACCACTGCCATCAAGAAAATCGAGGTCTCAGATCAGTCCAATAATTGGAGTAACTGTTACCATGGAAGTATATGGCAAGCCATTTTGACTTTTATTCATTCTCAGGATATGAATTCTTGATATCAAGAATTACATTTCCACTAGTAACAGTGTTAATTTCTGATGTCAACAATTACATTGTTACTAGTGCAAATGTCTATTCTTGATATCAACAATTGAATTGCTACTAGTAAAAATTTTCATTTCTGATATCATGAATGTGATTGTTACTAGTAAGAAAGCTGTTTTAGATATCAGAAATTATATTGATATCAGGAATTCATTTTCAGATATCAGAAATTGAATATTTTTACTAGTAGCAATTCAATTGTTGATATCAAGAATAGACATTTGCACTAGTAAAAATGGCAATTTGTGATATCAGGAATTACATTTCCACTAGTAACAGTGTTAATTCCTAATATCAACAATTCAATTCTTGATATCAATAATTACATTTCCACTAGTAAAAATGCTAATTTCTGATATCAACAATTACATTGTTACTAGTGCAAATGTCTATTCTTGATATCAACAATTGAATTGCTACTAGTAAAAATTTTCATTTCTGATATCATGAATGTGATTGTTACTAGTAAGAAAGCTGTTTTAGATATCAGAAATTATATTGATATCAGGAATTCATTTTCAGATATCAGAAATGAATATTTTTACTAGTAGCAATTCAATTGTTGATATCAAGAATAGACATTTCAACTAGTGACAATTGAATTCAGGGCGGGCAGGAGCCGTGAGGGAATGGCGCGAGGCCGGTAACGTGATTGATAATGAGCGTCAGCTGCGCGCTGCACCGGTCTCGTGTCTCTCACGGAGGAGCTCCGGAAACATAAAAGAGGAGTGACGATAGTGAAGGACGAGAGAGGACCAGGCCTGGATTTTGTGTTGTGTTTTTATTATGTTTTTACTTTTGTTTTATTGTTTGTTTATTTATTTGATTAAAGTTACGTTGAATGTTCGCCGGTTCCCGCCTCCTTCTTCCCGTACTTAAGAACTGTGTTACATTTGCATTTTTACTAGTAACAATTTAATTATTGATATCAAAAATGAAGATTTTTACTAGTAAGAATTGTATTCATGATATGTAAAATTGGAATTTCAACCAGTAAGAAATCAATTATTGATATCAACAATTGAATTTGAATTGCAGCCTATGGCGAGATTTCACTAGTGAAAATACAATTACAGATATCAAGAATTATAGTTTATACTAGTGGAAATTGAATTATTGATATCAAGAATTAACATTTTAACTAGTGAAAATTTAATTGTTGATAAGTTCATATCCTGAAAATGAATAAAAGTCAAAACGGCTTGCCATAGGTAGTATTTGGCAGAGAGTAGCTGACCTCAAGTTAATGAGTAATAAAAGAACAAATAGAAGTTGCAGCCCAGCCTCCATCCCAGGATCAATGAAAAATACACAACGTCATGCAACTTATGAAGTCTATAACAGGAAGTGAACTGAGTTAGTAAGCCTCACGCACATTTTCTCTCTCTCACCTCCCGGCTGTTCACTTCTGCTTCAACCTAAAGAGGAAAAGGGTTTCGTCTGCTGTGCTCAGCTTGTTTACATTCCTTCTCATCACATTTACCATTTCTTCAGAAGTCACTCGTTTGAAAGCCGAAAGGTAAGACGCGACACTCTCGATGCTGAATATGGTTGTTTTAATGAATTTTAGAGTGATTTATTCAGTCAGGTATGTGGGACGCGCTGGCTAACTGAAGCTAAACTTAACCGGGCTGCTGCTGCTGCTAACATTCACGAAGAACAAAGACGTGCTCGTGTTCACTTCACCGAGTTCCTTCCGTTAGTTTTATTATATTTTTGTGTTTTAAGGATATTTTTGTAACCCATTACATGGCCACTATCTTAAGGAGAAAGCAATCGAACTTCATTCGTGTAATTAGCGTTATTGTGCGATTGCTAACGGAGTAACCGTGACTAGCTCGAGAGCTAAACACAACAAATGCAGTCTTTATCAGTCCTACTGCTGATATTTTAAGTTGATTTTGCTTACTTCACGGTGACATGGATTAAAAACTGTTGACATGTGCTGTTTTCACCTTTGTTGGCAGATGTTGAGTAATTTAGAGCAGAAAATAAGTCAACATCGGATAATCTATTCGATTTTTATTTATGTAAATGTATAGAGAAACCGAGAGAGAAGAAGAAAAAGCACATTTACATAAATGCACGTTTAGTTAACACGTTCATGACATTTACATTGTTCGTCAGTGAGTCACATGATGTCGACTTTACTAAAGTCACGTAACATTCAATCATCATTTAAAAGGCGTTTTTGCATGTGGCGTATTAAAATATGTGATTCCAGGATGTGTGTCACTGACATATGAAACCTTGTCACGTTTCTTGAGAAACGAGTTTTACTTTCGATTATACCTGTATGTTCAGTCAATAAATACATAATGGAAAGAACTAAATTATTGATGGCCGAGTCGCGGAAAACAAACTAACAAACAAAAGAGTGATTCTGACTAACCCTTAAAGCCTTATAACCTAGTTTTCCTTTTTTTTGGTTGAAGGGACTTTCCCACATGATGTCATCAGTCCACTGGAATAATGTACATCATTTCACCATTGTTGTTTATATCATGATACAGACTGCATGTCGTTTATGTATGATACACTCTGTAGTAGTCATGAAGAATTATATTTAGTTAATGACAGCAGCATTACATTTTCCCAAAAGCTGTGGATGGGATATTGCCACATGAATCCTTCATCCTCCTGGACTCGGTCAATAGAGTTACAGACTGTTGCCAGGGGAGAGTCGTTTGTTATGCTCAGCACTCATTCAGCCTTCCTGAAAATTTGCTTTGCCCATTTCTCCCCCATACCAAAGGCCCCTCACCCACTCAACCAGTTATCCACTGGCTTTGGCCCTAACTTAAGTTTGCTCTGGTGATTTTTCTGCAATAATGCTAGGAAGGTAGTCCACAATTTAGTCAAAGCTTAAATAAGTGTGAAATAATTCTGCTGCTCCTGTATTATATTCAATCGACACTTTCAGCAACGTGGTTTGATCTATTCAGATTTAGGGTTATTATATTTTTTTAATTTGATATTTATTTACATTATATTGCATGTTTTGTATTGTATTTTGTATCTGAAACCTAAAAGTAATTTAAAAGTCATAAATTCTTTTTCTTCATTTTATATTTATGTTTGTTATTTTATTTGAACAGTTAACAGATTGTGAGTGATTCAACCATGCATAATTTTTAAATTTTTTTTTAAAATACAAAAACCGCCAGTCATTTTCTCTACATAAAACCCCACGACTGCAAGCCCACATTCAGATTCTCCTCCATCCATTCCTTTTGTTCTCTTTTTAATAATTCGCTTCACAGGGATGTATGTTGTGATATGGAAGAAAAGATCTGCTGCTGCTTCCGTCTCATTGTGACCTGAATGAAAATGACACTGATAACAGGTGTTGACCTCTGATGACTTACAGCCTCAGTGATGAGATTCCCAGTCGTCCTTTATGCCTGCTTGATTTATGACACACTTTGTGCCCACAGTTGATTCACTTGATTTCTGGCAAGTAGCTGGTCTAGATAGAGCTTCCAACAATAGAGGCATACATGTCTATGAGAAGATTGCTGTCTGTCTACACTAGTCCACTATTTGGAGACATCTCTACTTTATTTGAGTGCTCTTGACAGCAAATAATGGCCCTTTAGTACCACAGAGACATTTTTATGTGATGAGGGACCGTGTTTGTGTGGTAGGAGTCTGTGATATATTTAGTGCCTGTTTCTGACATATTGGTTGCGGCTGAAGCTTCAGAGCCGATATTTCAGTGTATGTTTGCTTTCACATATCAGGCTCTGTGTATGACGTGAAGTATGCGTTGGTTTGCGTGAGGTATTTTGTGTTCACTAGTGTGGAAGTTTATTCATGAGCATGTGGGCGAGAGTTCTTTTTTAAATTTTTTGTGGTCTTGTCTGTCTGTGAGTGTGTCGCAGATTTGTGCGATATGTCAACGTGTAGGAGCATGTGCTTTAGGTTTAGTCTTGAATCTGACTTTGTGGAATAAGCTTCTCCAGTCTCTTTAATCTGGTTGTAAACTGGTATGTTCCTACATGCATTAGAGGCTTGAATAGGTCTCCAGGCTGTTTGTTTCATTTCCAGTCACTGGCAGTGCTCCAGTCGCACTGAATCCAACTAAATAGCTCCCGTTTCCCATTTCAGTTCGGTCATATAATGATCGACTAACTATTTCCATTAGTATGTGGGATGTCAGTCAGAGAAGTGAGGCAATGTGCAATTTTTCTCATTTCCCAACGTTTAACCATGTCTGTCTACATTCTCTTTGCTGTTACTTAATGCTTCTTGCTATAAATGAGTATTTTATATTAGCTTTGTCTGTAAGTAAATGATCCACAGTAGGGCATTGCTCTGGGCTCTTGTTGAGCAGCATTTCTGTCATTTCCTGCATCTGATTTTGGGTTCTGTTGTTGTGACGTTTACAGTAACTGTATGATCTACAGGCAGTTGTATTGTTGGCTGAAATACACAATACATCATGTGATCACTGTCATATGATTATGACTAACGTCAGCATCCATCAATCACATGCCTCTATTATCTCTCTTGTTGGCCTTTCCTCTAGTAACTTATAAATCACTCCCTCATATTCATTGGCTTCCTTTCTGTCTTTAAGTAGTTTAATTTCTTTGTCCTTCTCTGGCTCTTTCTTGCTCCCTTCTTTCTCCCTTTTTCCCTTCCCCCTTCAAATTTCCAGTAATGGATTTGCTCCTAGTAAAGCACTTAACTTCTCATTGCTCTTCCACTATACGATGACAAGCAGAGTCAGGCAGTGTTTAAATTTGTTTGGATTTGGAAACGGTTAGTAATGATTTCTGGTGGGATGTATCTTGTTCAATATGGAGGGGCTGCTTGCTCAGGTCCTTCTTTTTTTAATCATTAACTTTAGTCCTTATTAAACAGATTTTCTTCTGTCTTTGCAATTAGATTTTTTACGACAACCATTTGACAATCAATAATGTATAGAATAAGCTGCACAATGACCCCATTTTCTTATTAATGTAAAGCTGCTTTGCCACAATTTGCATTGTAAAAAGCGCTATATAAATAAAGATGACTTGACTTGACTTGACATGAAGTCACATTGTACAGATCAGTTTATAATGAATAGCTCTCATATGCATGTATGCTAGTTCTTGGATGCTTGTAGCTGTAATTGTTGAAATTATTGCTGCTTTTTTCAACCCAAAATCTCATGGATTGAAGTTTGCCTGCATTTCTTTCATGGTAGTGGCTTGAGTCTGGAAGTGTCAAAGCTGCACGTCATCTTCAGAATGTTTTGTGCTAGACTTCAACAATGCTAAAATAGGTGAAAATGTTATTTTTGACTGAAAGCCAATTTTATTGTCAAATACACAAAACATAATACAAATGTAACATATTAAAAATACATGTATAATATATGAAGCAATAAAAATATAAAATAAAAAGTATTGTAATAGTAAAAATGTAAATTATAATTATAGTATTTGTTATAGGCAAAAACAATGGGATTTTTTTTCACAAATTAATTTTTAGGTTTCAGGATTTTACAATAAGGTTCATTAGTTAAACATTTGTTAATGCATTGACTAACATGAACTAACTATGAGGAACACATTTGTTACTGTATTTACTAATCTTCATTAAAGTTAGTTAATGAAAATATAGTTGTTCATTGTTTGTTCATGTTAGTTCACAGTGCATTAACTAATGTTAACAAGATTTTAATAATTGAACTCAATTAGTTCAGTGTTAAAATTAACATCAACAAAGATTAATAAATGCTGTAGAAGTACAGTTCATTATTTGTTCATATTAACTAATATAGTTAACTAATGAACCTTATTGTAAAGTGTTACCGATTTTTATTTATTTATTTTTTTATCCAGACTTTGCTTAAAGATGTTTCCCAACTATGTTATGAAATATATAATGGAATTAACTGATCTACCATTTTACTTTTTGCAATGTGTGGGTAAAATGGCCATCCATGGGTTTTCCCATTGAATGCAATAAATTTATACACTGTATCTAATTTGCATATTACTGTCAGGGCTCCAGACTAACTTTTCCACTGGTTGCACCAGTGCTACCAATTTTCTCAGTTGGTCGCACCAGCACATGATTTGGTCGCACCTTTTTTTTTTTTTTTTTTGCTACAACAATTTTAATCAATGCATGCTTGATGAATAGTAATCTTAAATATTAATTATTAATATTAAGATTAATATTAATCTTAAATATATTAAATCACAGTGGCTGATGGCTGATATAAATCTGGTATATGTATATATATATATATATATATATATATATATATATATATATATATATATATACAGTACTGTGCAAAAGTTTTAGGCAGGTGTGAAAAAATGCTGTAAAGTAAGAATGCTTTCAAAAATAAACTTGGTAATAGATTATATTTATCAATTAACAAAATGCAAAGTGAGTTAACAGAAGAAAAATCTAAATCAAATCCATATTTGGTGTGACCACCCTTTACCTTCAAAACAGCATCAATTCTTCAAGGTACACTTGCACAAAGTCAGGGATTTTGTAGGCATATAGTTAGGTGTATGATTAAACAATTATACCAAACAGGTGCTAATGATCATCAATTCAATATGTAGGTTGAAACACAATCATTAACTGAAACAGAAACAGCTGTGTAGGAGGAATAAAACTGGGTGAGGAACAGCCAAACTCAGCTAACAAGGTGAGGTTGCTGAAGACAGTTTACTGTCAAAAGTCATACACCATGGCAAGACTGAGCACAGCAACAAGACACAAGGTAGTTATACTGCATCAGCAAGGTCTCTCCCAGGCAGAAATTTCAAGGCAGACAGGGGTTTCCAGATGTGCTGTCCAAGCTCTTTTGAAGAAGCACAAAGAAACAGGCAACGTTGAGGACCGTAGACGCAGTGGTCGGCCAAGGAAACTTACTGCAGCAGATGAAAGACACATCATGCTTACTTCCCTTCGCAATCGGAAGATGTCGAGCAGTGCCATTAGCTCACAATTGACAGAAAACAGTGGGACCCTGATACACCCATCTACTGTCCGGAGAAGTCTGGTCAGAAGTGGCCTTCATGGAAGACTTGCGGCCAAAAAGCCATACCTCCGACGTGGAAACAAGGCCAAGCGACTCAACTATGCACGAAAACACAGGAACTGGGGTGCAGAAAAATGGCAGCAGGTGCTCTGGACTGATGAGTCAAAATTTGAAATATTTGGCTGTAGCAGAAGGCAGTTTGTTCGCCGAAGGGCTGGAGAGCGGTACACGAATGAGTGTCTGCAGGCAACAGTGAAGCATGGTGGAGGTTCCTTGCAAGTTTGGGGCTGCATTTCTGCAAATGGAGTTGGGGATTTGGTCAGAATTAATGGTATCCTCAATGCTGAGAAGTACAGGCAGATACTTATCCATCATGCAATACCATCAGGGAGGCATCTGATTGGCCCCAAATTTATTCTGCAGCATGACAACGACCCCAAACATACAGCGAAAGTCATTAAGAACTATCTTCAGTGTAAAGAAGAACAAGGAGTCCTGGAAGTGATGGTATGGCCCCCACAGAGCCCTGATCTCAACATCATCGAGTCTGTCTGGGATTACATGAAGAGAGAGAAGCAACTGAGGCTGCCTAAATCCACAGAGGAACTGTGGTTAGTTCTCCAAGATGTTTGGGCCAACCTACCTGCCGAGTTCCTTCAAAAACTGTGTGCAAGTGTACCTAGAAGAATTGATGCTGTTTTGAAGGCAAAGGGTGGTCACACCAAATATTGATTTGATGTAGATTTTTCTTCTGTTCACTCACTTTGCATTTTGTTAATTGATAAATATAAACTATTAACATGTCTATTTTTGAAAGCATTCTTACTTTACAGCATTTTTTCACACCTGCCTAAAACTTTTGCACAGTACTGTATATATATAAAATATATAAAATAAAATATATGGACAAACATTTTAGTCCATTCACATTTGAGTCTATTTTGTCCAGTCAGTTTGAGTCGCTGACAGACTAACTGCGCGTGACCACTGGAGCGGAGCGCGAGCATGTTCAACGCACCAGCGGTTACGCAACGTGAGCAATGATGCTGCGTTTGAATTTTCGAGACAGAGACGTGCTTATATACATTACCTTAACAACACTATTTGACATTAGCACGGGCCAAACATTCTCTCGCGGCCTATTGAGGAACTCCGGTCTAAGCCATTGCTGTTGAAGTAACTTAATGCATTTCTACCTGTCATCATTAGTTGTGTCTGTGTGCTGGCTCGTCCTTTCCACCAGCATCCTTGAATTCCAAACTTTGTTTTTTATGATTATTATTCTGCTATTAACCTTTTCATTTTTATATGGCTTAATTCCGAAATTTGGCGCGTTTCATCATCATTGTGCAATGCGCGTGTACGTTCGCTCTCTAGCGGTTAATAAATAGAACTGCATGTGTCTTGCGGAAGAACATTGTAGCCGGAACTACTTCTCTCTGTTTGTCTATGACGAGTCACGCAGGTACTGTGATACTCCGCAGCGCAGCCGAGCCTGGTCTGAAATAGTCCGAATATAAACACTTATTATTGGCGCACCGTAGTGATTCAGGATAAGACAAAAACACGGTTTGGAAAATGGATTTATGATGTACTCATTCATTATATAAATTTTGTTCATTTTGAAAACAAAACAGTTACGGACGGCAGCAGCTGCTGAGACCTGCGTTCTGTTACACACGCGCGAATAACATGATCATGCACTCGCACAAATGCGACTACATAAAATTTGTACTCGCACATCGTTAAAAAAAGGTCGCATATGCGACCATTTTGGTCGCAGTCTGGAACCCTGACTGTGTTCTTGTATCAACACGTAATAAAAATGAAACGTAGTAATGGGAGTAATAGTTGGAAACATTTTTATAATTTTATTTGTGCGTATGAACAGTGTTGTAAGGTTTTATGTGCCTCTTCCTCTGTTGTGAATTGTACTCTAATGTCTGAAGTTAAGTGCAGGTAGAGTTATTGTAGGAGTTTTATCAATTTCTTATGGTTTATCAACATGTTTTTTTTATGTCAATGAGGATGACTGTACAGAAGACACAGATGGATTCACAGGTGGACCGTTTCACAACATGAAAGCAACACCACTACTGAGCTAATGCCTGGAGAGCTGTGACTCATCCTTGTTTGTGTGTGTGTGTGGTAGGGGGGGTGTTTGATTTCTAGAGAATCACACTTGTGAAGAGGTCAGTCATGGAGAATCCTGATGAATTCACTGTGTTTTTATTCCTGATCAAAGCAGCAGTCGTTGTCTGAGTGCTCCTAATACGCTCCCCGGTCTATCCCATCTAATTAGTATAGGTTTCAAGTCCCGATGGAGTCATGTGGTTGCTAGTCAGCTGAAAAACAAACTCGGGCAATATGGCTCTATATGAGCTCACTGAAAGCATGATTTCTTGTGCTTCAGCTGCACGCAGTCTTGTTTCCCCCATTTTCATACTGTGAAAATTGTTTTTTTTCTAGGATGTCATTGTACCCATCCCTAGAGGACCTTAAAGTGGACAAGGTCATTAGGGTAAGCATTACAATTTTTTATTATTTAAATGCTATTATAGTGTCTCTAAATATTTTGAATTGCCTTTTATTTATTTATTTATTTTTTCAATTTTAATTTAATTTTAATTTTTAATAATTAAATGGTAATTTTTGTAATATTAATAATAATAACAAATAATAATAAAAACCATTTGTTTTAGTTTTTTAATTATTTTCAAATATTTTTTGTCTCAGTTTTAGGTTTAGTTTTACTTCAGTTTGTCATTTTAGTACTTATTTTAGTAAGTTGGCAAGGCAACATTTTCTCATCCATTTTATTTCTGCTTTATAATTTAAAAACAATTATTTAGTAATACGATCAAGGCACTTTAAAAGATCTAGTATTGAAATATAGTGGATGTTCACATGTGGTCTTCTCTTCTAGGCACAATCTCAGTTTGCTAATGCCACCACCAGTACCCCAGCCATCACCCAGGGCATCTACGAGCCACAGCCTGCCACACAGGGGATGCCAAGCTCCAGTGAGTCCCGAGCTCTTCCTGCCTGTCTCATTTCAATGCTTCTTACGCCGTCTGTCTTGCTTCCCTCTTTCTTATCATGCCATTCTCTCTTTCGTTTCTGGAGTGCTGAGTGAGAGCTGTTTTTGTAGAAATGAAAGGCTTGCCAGGGTTTTGTGTGATTTGTCAAACAGGAAATGAAGACATGCCTTGGGGGATCTGGAAGCAATTCAACAACAGTGCATCAGCCTTCCCTATTTCCTTTTTTTAAAATCTCAGTGTAAAACAAGTGCTCAAGTTGAACTCCTCTTATCCATTCTCATTGTGTCCCTGTGTGAGGCCTCCATGAACACTGCCAGGATATTACAGAACAAAAACGTTGTGAGTTTTTAAGGTTGTGGTTCACACCGTACTGTAACTTCAAAGATGGTCTCTGAAGCTCACATTTCTCTAAAATTAAAGGTTTAGTTCACCCAAAAATGAAATTTCATCAAGTACTCACACTTATGTCGTCCCAAACCCATAAGACCTTCGTTTGTCTTCGGAACACAAATAAACTTTTATTATTATTATTATTATTATTAATAAACAATGGATTACTGAATAAATGTTTATGGTGCTGTTGTAGTTTGGGGAAGAGTTGAAGTGCTTACACTTTAGGATTCAAATATGTCAGCAAAATATTTTAGAAAAAGAATTATTGTGCCCCCATTCTAATCGCTCCTGTTTTACGGATGTCAGATGTGTTTACAGCTATTTTCAACATGCTGTTCATTTTCTGTTCCATTGTTATTTTTTAAAGTCTAGCTCTTTTTTTTTTTTTATAAAAATAATGGATGTCTGGACCTGCTGATGGTATGAAAGTTAAAAAAATAAAAATAAAAATCAGTGCAGAAATCTAGAGACTGACTGCTGTGTTAGTGTGTGTTTGTGTAGGAACATGTTTCACAGGCAGACATTTTCCTATCTTGAGTGCTGGGGGAAGCAGCAGGAAGAGAAGCAAGCATTGTAGCTTGACTCAACTCAGGAAATAATTACTGGATGGAAACATTCATGGCCAGAATCTGACACCAGCGACTGTAGGATGACTGAGTGTCGACACTCGAGCTCTGTTCTTCACAGTTCTCTGTTTTTCTATGTTCTGCTTTTTTCACTTGCTTGACGCTGTAAACTCAAGATTTTTTTAAACTACAGAATAAACAAAAAATAATCTACAGGTTCATGCCTAGTCATCACTAAGCTACTATGTTAGCTATTTGCACTGTATCATATAGAGAATTCAAAACTTCAATATGAAACTCCTTCTCTTTCTCTCCCCCCAGCTCTGTATCCGAATCTTGAGGAGCTGGGAGACTATATGGGCCTCAGTCTGAACAGTGATGAGGTCCAGAGAAACCTTGCGCTGGTCCCGGTGGCTGAGTGTGTAAGTATGTCTATGTTTCTGCTGCTTTAGCATGGCAAAAATGTGCTTTGAGAAGTGCAAATTACAAAAAGTACAAAAGTTGATTTTCTCTGAGTACACATTTGTTTGTAGAGTTCAGTTTGTTCAAACTGGGTTTTACTTCCCTGTTCCTAAGTTTAGCCCCTCAATGATTGTATGCAAACAATGACATTTCACAGTCTCAAATATTTTCCTAGCAGTGCATCCTAAACCACTCTTCCTGGTTTAGTTTACTCTACGGCTTGTTTTTCAAACCTTGCCACTTTTGCCTTATACAATATTTTCTCCGTTAAAGCAGCCAAGGTAATTGTGTAAGCTTTGAAAGGCCGCAGTTGTGTATGTGTGTTAGCATTTTTTTTTTTTTTTCTGTGAATAGTTCAAACTGGCCACAGGGTGTCTTAGCATAACCCATATTTCTTTTCAGCATCGTTCCTGGAAGCAGAGCTTAGAAATGACTCATGCACCATAAGGGTTGTGTTGAAGTGTTGCTAATGTAGGCTCCTTTATAAAGCCATCATTTTTTTTTTTGTACCTTCACAGCCGTAATGCTGTATAAATAAGGCTCAAGTACCCATTTATCAACACCAAACCAGAAATGCATTTCTTTTCATTAATACTGCTGGATGTCATTTTTACTAATACTGTAAAAAGTAAAAAATCATTACTTTAGGTGACAGACTCACAAACTATTGCATTGTAATATGAATATCTTGTTTTCACTCCTTAAAAAGAAATTGAAAAATAACAATGTTTAATTACAGTAATTTATTTGGTAATGAATGATCATTATTTAATGCATTAGATATCAATAACGATAAACAACAGTTTTAACAGTTAATGAATATACTGTTCCTCATTATTAATTCTTGTTCTTTTATAATACATTATAACTAATTCTAATTTATGGAACTTCATACAACAAAAGAAATATAAGTCAGATTTTCTTGTGCAGCAAATCAGCATATTAGAATGATTTCTGAAGGACCATGTGACACTGAAGACTGGAGTAATGATGCTGAAAATTTGACTTTGACATCACAGGTTTTGCCAGTTATTTTTTTTATCCACTGTCAATTGTGTGAACTCTAACAGTGATTGTAAAACAGCTTTAACATGGCAAAAATCTTAATCTTTCCAAGTACTTCTTGGTTGGGAATTATTGCATTAGACCACTGCAGTTGCTGTCCACTTGTTAAATCATGTTATCCCGGTCCAAGCCTCCAGTTGTTTTATATGAGAATACTAGCTCAGCTGCCGTTTATGAGCACCATTTATTCATATTACACATTTAAATGTAAGCATTTATAAACGAATGTTAAAGTTGCATAAACTACAGTCTCTGGGCTCACGGCTTCCAGGGACACCAATATTGAAATGATTCATATAAAATGAATCCCTTTCTGGCCATCTGGAATAAAGGTTAGGATTGTGATTTTTATTTTTATGTAGTTTTACAGCACGCTGTGAGTGTATATTTTAGTGCCAATTGCTGTTTGCTTTTGGTATCTGACCTGGAAACGGTGATGTGTGACATCAGACTTATTGAGCTGATTATTGAGAAATAATTGTTGGTGTTGTATGTGACCAGTACACTCACACATATGAGAAAAAATTTAAAAAGTTTTCTCTCTCCTGGCAGCAAGTGGCAGTGCCAAGTAGTGTGGGTGGCATGGTGCGGCCTGTGACCGGTGCAGACGTGGGAATCAGGAGGGCAGAGATTCGCCCAGGTCTTCGGGAGGTCATCATCTGCAAAGACCAGGAAAGAAAGGTCGGCCTCCGACTCAGAGATATCGATAATGTGAGTAAAGCTCTTCTCTCATTAATCACTTCCTTATAGTCATGACTGGCGTTGTGATTGTTTTGAGTAATTAAGGCATTTGAGGCTTTACACCCTCATTATTGTTATCATTACTATAAGCAACATGTGATGTTGTATTGAAGTGTCATTATCTTCATGCATATCATTTGCTCTGTCTTTAGGGAGTGTTTGTCCAGCTAGTGCAGGCGAACTCTCCAGCGGCTTTGGGTGGTCTGCGTTTTGGAGATCAGGTTCTGCAGATCAATGGGCAGAACGTTGCTGGCTGGAGCTCCGATAAGGCCCACAAAGCTCTGAAGGCAGCACCTGAACAACGCATTGAGCTCATCGTCCGTGACAGGTCAGTCATTTCAATCTATACAGTATATATACACATTACCAATCAAATTTTTTTTTAAGTAGTCTCTTATTACCCTGGCTAATATTAAATAAATAAATTTTATATATATATATATATATATATATATATATATATATATATATATATATATATATATATATATATATATATATATATATATATATATAAACATCTTACTGACCCAGAAAATATATAACACATTAACAAAATATTCTGATCATTGTCCTGAAAATGTATATAAATTCGATAGAATCAGCATGATGGGTGTATTATTATATTTGTGTAATTCTTTGCTGCCTCTTGGTGATTGTAGTGTTTTATTTTTTTAATTCAGTATGAAAGCAGGAAAGAACTTAATTGATCCAAATTAAGCTCTGTGTCATCTGTTGCGATTACCACAGAAAGTCATTTTGAAAAATAAAAAAAACCCCATAAAACTAAATTCAGTTAGAGCAAGGCACTTACAAGCAGTAAACATTTAAATGCGCAGTGTTGGGGGTAACATATTAAAAGTAACATGATTACGTAATCAGATTGCTTTTTCAAAGTAACTAGTATAGCAATGCATTACTTTTATATCTACAACTAAATATCTAGACACCTCTCCTGTCCCCATGTTGAGAGAAATCTAGGGTAAGCTTTGTAATGCAAAAGCAATGTAACCCATTCCTTTCCATAAAAAGTGACTAATGCAATTAGTTACATTAGGGAGTAATACAATATTGCAAAGAATTATCTTTTAAAGTATCTTTCCCCAACACTGGTTTTAGAAGTATAGCCACAGGATAAAATACATGTTAGTATGAGATGAATCACTTACTGACCATAATGTTTGCATTAAAGTTACAATGTTTAACAAATTTATTAGACCACCACCCAATGTAAGGTTTGTGCCACTAACAGTAAACTAACAGTATTGATGATTACCAAAATCATTTTTTGTTTTTGTAATGGCTAATCCACACCAGTATGTGTAGCTCTTTAGTCACAGTAGTGTTTCTAATGTTAAAGTATAATTATTGTTGGGATTTAAAGGATTCAAAGATAGATCGCACAAAGTTTCATCAAAAGCAAGTCTTTGGGAATAACTAGAAACTATTTGCAAGTCAATTAACAACAAAGACTGTGGAAAAGTACATCAAAACAATGCCAGCAAGAATCAACGCAGTTATCAAGGCCAAAGGAGGCCATACAAAATATATACCTTTTTTTGTTATTATGTGTGAAATAAAGACTATTTAGTTGTTTCAGTTTAATTGCCTATTAAATGACAATAAAAGTTTTTGACAGATTCCTAAAATATTTGTGTTCTCTCTTTATTATGTCGTGGTCTGATAAATTTGTTAAGCACTATATATACAATGTCATGATCACATAAAAAAGGGTTGAATCAAAATGATCATAACTTTTCATCATATTTATACATTTTGTGTTTCCAGACCATTCCAGCGCACAATCACCATGCATAAGGACAGCTCCGGCCACGTGGGCTTCATCTTCAAATCCGGACGCATCACATCTCTAGTGAAGGACGGTTCTGCTGCCCGCAATGGCCTGCTCACCGATCATTACATCTGTGAGATCAATGGCCAGAACGTCATTGGACTCAAGGTGAGAGGGGTCACGGTAGTGTTTTCAGGATATGCCTTTAAACCCTGGTCTCTGTCATTTCCCTGTACCATTTTTATATGTCAACTTTCCTTTGTAATAAAAACACAAGCCCACAAATATAATGTTAAAAAGGCATTTCAATATTAAGACTGATCCTTATCTTATCACTTACTTTAAGAAATCAAATTAATTTATCAATTTGAGGTTTGTGGAGTAAAGTATTTTTTTTTCTGTCTACAGGACACTCAGATTAAGGACATCCTGACCACATCTCCCACTGCCATGACCATCACCATCATGCCTAAGTTCATCTACGAGCACATGATTAAGAAGTGAGATCTGCTTTTTTTTTACACTCTTATATGATCTAATAATTGTAGTATAGCAGTTACAAAAATATCAATATTTCTGATGCATTAATAAATAATATGGATGCACCAGAATGAAAACTGATAATTCTGAATGCACTGGAAAACCACTGAAAATGATTTTTAAAAATGACGAATTTCTTATTTTTAATAATTGTATTAATATTAGACTTTAATATAATTAAATAATTTCATTGAATCTGAATTTAAAAAATACATGCCAATAAATAAAATAACCACTTTTATTAAAAGTGAACACTAAATTGGGCAGAAAATATTTTTATATTAAATATCAATGTAATTCAATATATAGTAATATCAATATAATAATGCATATCAATATAATTAAATTCAATAAATGTAATAATTCAATTATAAAAAATATAAAAAATATAATTTATTGTTTTGAATATTCAAAAGAATTCTTATTTATTCAGTTCTATACAACAGAATCAAATTTAACAGATTTATTTTTTGACCAATGATCCAAAAAATGTCAAGTCCTACAAAGCTATTTTTATGAACGAGAGGTCATTTTACCAGCGTTGCCCAGCACGGCTATACCACCCCATGTTACAGCACAGTTAGGGCTATTTCAAACAGGAACAAGTCTACTAAAGAGAAATTTCAGGTTGGGACATTATTTGCCATTTTCACTGATAATTTTCAGTGGCTCAAATTTCAGTATATCCCTAATAAATAATATTATGGTCCCACTTAATATTAAGTGTCTTTGGCCTGGTTTCACAGACAGGGCTTAGATCAAGTCAGGATTAGGCCTTAGTTCAATTAGGACATTTAAGATTAAATAAACATGCCTTTGAAAAAAACATTACTGATGTGCATGTTGAAACAAAATAATTGGACTGACATATTTCAAGATATGTCGGTGCAAGTCGCTTTCAGTTATGACAGCTCAAACACACATTTTAGTCTGGGACTAGGCTTAAGATTCGTCTGTGATACTGGGGGTTTACTACTTTGTATCAAATGATTCATTTAAATGTTAGTACAATGCCCTTATTGTGTACATGCATGTTTTTACATTGTTCTTATATTTAAAAAAAAATCTGCTGTAAATAATTTCTGTATTTCGATCTATAATTACATTGTTGAGCCTTCCCTAACACCATAACCTAGCCTTAAACCCAGTAGAGCTGCCCGATTCTGGACAAAATGAGAATCATGACATCTTTGTTTAAAAGAGATCACGATTCTCCCATGATTCTGAATAGACGGCTCTTAAAGACTTGTTTCGTTACTGCAGGAATCAGTGTTATTGAACAAATCTCGAATGAATGAATAAATGCATTTTTACATCACTTGTTTCCATCTAGTGGTGTAACAATGTAATTGTTACTTGAAGCTTCACGTTATTTTCAACAGGTTATTTACTCTATTTTGATCACTATTACAGTCATCAAGGTTTATATCTGAATATATAATATAAACTTTAATTCCGGTATGTTTGTGATCATTTCAGTTATTGTAACACAGGTGTAATGATACCTTTTGTGAAGCGGTTTCACACCAATACGTGACAACTGTTTACTCTCTCTGGATCAGCCGCAGTGCCGACGCAGATTTGAATGATTGCTGTGATTGTACTCAAAGGTTTAATAGGGTGCAGATTAATCGTTCTTCTCTACTACCCCGACCACCAAAACTGTCCCTAACCTTACCTGTGTCCCACTTCAGTAGATGCACAAGTGTTTTGCAATGCATGAACACAGTTAGTACATTGTACCTCACAATTATTCTTTGATAGAAGTACATGACCCCTAATAAATATTGTATTATTTCTTATATAATTTAGTGTAAAAAACAAATGACTTCTGAATGTGTATCAAGCTTACAGCGTGACATGAACAAAACAGACTTCAATAATCTGAAGAATCTATATCAAAATGAATTATCAGGCAAAATGTTCTGATCATGACCACTCTAATCTGTGTATTGCAGGATGTCAAGCGGCCTGCTGAAGTCCTCAATGGATCACTCTGTGCCTGAGGTCTGAACACAGGAGACCCCGTATACCCCCTTCCATAATGCCTACAATCTCTAGCCTTCCCATTGGAGCCTTTCCACCACATGGGTCGTCTATCACTGATTTGATAAACCTCCTCAATCACATTCATTTATAACATGTACAAAAGGCCTTTTTTCTATTTCACTTGTTGGCTGTACTTGTTTTGCCTTCTAGTTCTTGATTCTGTTCCTCATATCATTGTTGCCATTGTTTAATTGTTGTCATATTACATGTTATATAATAATCCAGTCATTATTGAGTATTATTATTATTATCCTCATCTGATTATTTTATTTTGGCTGGAAGGCAAGGGGTAAAACATAAACCTGAGCTTCCTTTTTGATAAGCATTACCTTCAACACTCCTATCTTCTCAATTTGTCTCACTATGCACAAACACTTTGTTTTTGGAACATCTATATGCCAAGACAGCTGTACTCTGCCAGAATGAATCCTTGGCCATAATTTGTAATTTCACAACTCATTTCTTATTGATTTTGAGTATGTTTTTAGGCGTTTAATCTTTGATAATATTCTGTCATTATCCTGTAAATGTTAGTGTCTCTAAAAATTTATATACGAATGTAACCTGAAGACTGAAATTATTACAAAAATAAATAATCATCCTGGTGATACCAATGGAATACACTTATCTATCTATCTATCTATAAAAAAAATTTCCTCGGTTTTGAGATGGTCTACACATTTGCTTTTTTCATATGATTAGGAACTGAAGCAATGGATGGAAAAACTTCAAAAGTAGCAAGAAGGCTTTGTTCATCATGCTGTTTTAATATACATCCTTTTACAGAGCGATGTGGGTCAAGAGCGACGTGTTGCAGTGATGCATGTACACACGAATATTACCATTAAAATATTATTCTACACAAAAATATTGACAATATGAAACATTACCAGACTTTACAAGACTGGTTCCACTTAGGGTGCTGATACTGTTCGACAATACAGAGCCAAAACTAATGTGCCAGATGAAAAATGTAAACGTCATTGCAATTGCCATGTAAGAAAAAAATCTCTACAACAAAGGTAAGTGAGATTTAATCTAGGCACAGTCATGTAATCCTGCTTAAAGATACTATACTAAATCAGTTTGCCACCAATTTTACATTTCAATATTATGTCTGAAAGAAAAAAGCACGGTTTGGGACGACTTTTGTGTTGTTGGCGGCTAAACCACTACCAATCTTTCCAATTAACCTAATGGTTTACACAATATATGAGGAACTAAAGTCTTCAAACCATATTTGAATATGATAAAAAGAAATTAACATGTATTAATATCTGTTGACTGGATGGTGGATATGAATCTTAAAATTAAAATCTTAAAATTAATCTGATTATTAGTTACCATCCAAAATTCAGAAAGAGAAAATAACTGATGCTGCAACAAATATCCAGTCATGATTTTTCACATCGGATATTTTTTTTTTTATAAAATAACTATATATATATATATATATATATATATATATATAACGACAGAAATATTACTCAAATATACCAGCATATAGGGCCAACATACACATCTCTGCTTGTAATATGGCTTCAAAAAATTCAAGAAAATTTATCAAGGCCTTATGTGTCATTTCAGCAGTTACACAAAGCTTTACATCAGCGTAAAACATTTATCTGGCCAAATAACTAATGCAATAGTTATTTACGTACATTTCATTGACAAACGGACAGTAGCAGTTTGGAGGAAACCTCTTGTTCTTGGAGTTGCAATCTCAATTAACCTCAAATTCTGCTAAGCCAAAAGACAACTATCTGAAAGCCACACATTCATAGTTTTAACAAACACAAGTCAGTGATAATAAATGATAATAATAAAAACAGGAACATAAATGCCTTCTTTTCTTATCTATTGTAAGGTTCTTTAATAAGTGCGTAGTTAGAATGAGGTGAAAAGTGCAGATACTAGACTATAAATTAAAGACATTTGTACGCACTTGCCACAATATAAAGCACAAATTAAGATTGTCAAGAAGTTAAAAGAATAAATATCGAGCGCCAGAAAACAACAACAGATGCCACACAAAATCTGCACAAGAGAAAGCAGCAAATTATTTGAAAGAGAACTTTGGAAACAGACAACAAATAAAGACTATGTCACACAACATATAGTGTACACGATATCAGAGGGAGGAGGTAGACTGAAAGGCAGGGGCTATTCATGGTTTAGAGGAACACAAGATAAGACATATGTGAGATTCAAATAACTACAATTAGTATTCATCTGGCTGATTATCTGGTACACTGTTTTCTGGCAAAACAATCCATCTGTCACATATACACAAAGTATAAATATTAAAGTAAATTTGTAAATCAGTGATGATACTTTGAAATGGTGGTGTTGGTGAAATCTAACCCTGAACCACAAATCCACATGTATGCACAGGCCTTTGGACAGACAAAAACATACAATCAAGTATACTTCAAGTAATTGCTTATAAAGTGAATTATAGTGCAATCGACATGTCAGTAAATGTCACCTGTCACCTAAGTGTCAATCAAATAAATGGTCAACATGAACCTCATAGGGGACATACAGTCATGGCCAAATGTTTGGGAAAAGCTAGAAACAGAGGTCATATCATATTTGTCAAAATCATATTTGTTTCTGCACGCTATTTAAAAAAACAAACCTGCTACAAGTTGAATATTACTTTTTTTTTTTTTTTTTTTTTTAACCAAGTAACAGTACAATACTAAGTGCATTTTTTTGCTTTCTTTGATATTTTCAGTGGAATTATATTAAT
Organism: Opsariichthys bidens; assembly: GCA_037194245.1. NCBI lineage: Eukaryota > Metazoa > Chordata > Actinopteri > Cypriniformes > Xenocyprididae > Opsariichthys > Opsariichthys bidens. Next base: position 12,693,987 of record CM074285.1, on the reverse strand, counting down.
TGCATATTAACATAGCAACAACATTTAGCATGATAAATTAATTTCATTCAATGATTTAACATCTCTGCAAATATACTTCACTCCCCTGGCCACAAGAGGTGCACTAGTGACTGTTTTCAGTTTCAGAAAATCAGTTCTGCTGTCACATACATGCAAAGTACATATATCCAAGTAAATTTGTAAATCAGTGATGATTCTTTGAAATGGTGGTGAAACACAAATCCACGTGGCCTCAATTACACTCTTTAGTGTTGTTTTTAGCACTCCCATCTCACATGGTGGCTGTCGTCGTTTTGATAGCTGCTAGGAGCGGGCAAAACAAATCTAGTAATTGTATAACCTAGTCTAACAGTGAACCTTAAAATTACACTTATTATTATCTTTTGTCCAAAAACATTTGGCTATGACAGTATTTTGATGGTCACACAGTGAAAAATCACACAGTGAAACAAAATCATAAAATTCCTTTCTGGTTAAAAAAAATCCCATGACCCTATTAAAGTCATTTAACCCTGATCATTGTCTAAGCGCTGAATCCTTCTTACTGTTAATTTATTACTTAAAATGTTTTCTTAAATACACAATTTAGCATTCAACCAAGCATTTCTAAACCATCAAACTTTCCCACTTATTTGAGCCTAGATATAAAGAATACATTTTCTAAAAGACTCCAGATGGACTAAGTATCATTTTGAGACAGCATTTATCTAGGACACTAGTGGTATATGCAACGCATATAAATAGCTCAGCAGGCGCTTGCCCGGCTCCTTAAGGGGAAAAGATGACTGCTCTGAGCCTCACAGGCATAAGTAAAGGGACAGCTAACTACTGCACTCACGGCTACAACAATGATGGCCATTAGTAATCCAGGTACTTTGGCTGCACTATACATTAACACAACAAAAACACTCACTCAGATAAATCAACTCACATATACATCACACACACCCTCCGCAGTGACAGTGAGAGGGACGCACAAAAGGACAGTTCCTTCCCACCACTTATTGCGTCTCTTCACTTGAAATAAGGGTAATACAATCATATTAAAGGTGATCTTTTAGTGTCACTCACAAAGCTGAGCCAATGTCATTGTGTCAGTCATTCAGAACCCATCATCTTGCCTCTACTCAGTGTAGCAGTTGTGGAGAAAGGTGAAAGCTCGCATGAAGTCTTCATGAACATCTTATTTGTAGGTGTAAATACATGCTAGTGATTCCACTTCCTCACTCTTATCTCCTCTTGAATAAAGAACATAGACAACCACAGCATTAAGGTGCTGTGCTCAGACACTATGCTTCCACTGGTTGCCTCAATTCATTTTTAAGATTCAACCACTCTCTTATTGCACATCTTACAGAAGAACAGTGGTATCACTTTCTTCAGGGCTTCCCAAGACAGAAGAGAAGGTCTCATATATTCATTCCTCCTGGACCACCTCCTCCTGCGGGGTAGTGCCGAAGACCACCCCCTCGACGGAGGGAATGGAGGGCCACAGTGCAGCAACCCCGCAATAAAGAACCAATATGGTACATTGGCTGGCCATCACGGTGTGGACCCCGACAGAGCCATGCCACTGTGGGGACCACTGGCACAACCACTGCAAGCAAATCCACTAGGAAGTGGCGGCTCCAGTAGTTCTTTACTGGTAAACCACAGCCAGACGACTTGGACTCTGTGTTGGTAGCATTCTCATCAACTTCATCTTCATCATCTGAATCTATATTGATAACATTATCCCCTGCCACCACAGCCTCTGTAAGTACACTTCGAGGCTGAGTGGTCTGTGGAAGGGTGTCCTCTTCTGTCTCAACCAATGGCTGCACAGAGCAAGGGGAGGTGTCAGGGTTTGGCAAAGGGTCTGTTAGAGGTTGAGGTTGAACAGCATTAGTTACTGGAGAACCAATGGTCTCTGTGGTCAAAGCTGTCATTGAGATTGGTAAGACTGTAGGGGACTCTGAAACAGTAGTCTCCTTGACAGAGGACTCCATGGGGATCAACGCTAAAGATCCAGGTCCTTTTGTAACTGATGTAGTTGGTGCGCAAGGCTCCATTGCAACAACTGGTGCGGACTTAGTAGAAAAGTCATTGACAATGGAAGTTGTGGTGATTGTTGCAGTAATGGCTGACTCTGTAGCTACCGACTCCAGATCATCTCCCTCATCAGACATCCACGTAGAGGTTGGGCTGCAGGCCTGAGAGCGGAAGGTACGCTCAGCAATAGTGTCCAGATCAGAGTTAAAAGATGTACTGGGGCCGTGGGCAGGGGCTGAAGCCGGAGAATGGTCAGTTTGAATGCCTTGCTCGCGCAAGTGGTGCAGGTATAAGTGATGATGTGACAGACATGGATTGCTTATGCTAACACTGGTTCCCATTCCGATCCCACTGCAGCGGAGTGGCACAACTCCTGGCTCACTGTTGCACAGCGCCTCATAGGTGGAGGAGTGTGGCAGGCGGGAGTACGCATTGAGCAGCGAAGCAGTCTCTTGAGACAGAAATGCAGCCTCCAGGAGCAGATCTGCCTTGCTGGCTCCTCTTCCACTGTCTCCGCAGCAAACAAACCCGCTGTCCTGCGTGCCCTCGCCTGACAAACATGGAATGTCACATCCGTTTTCATTACCCCCACGTTCCGGGCCGGTCTGGTCACTCAGCTTGGTGTAGGTAGAGCTGCGGGTAAGCGAGCGAGCTGGGGAGCCTTCGGAAGACTCCACCAGGCCCTCGCTGACCTCCAGCCCTGCCCCCACCACCCCTCCACCTGTTAGCACTTCTCCTGCTTTGGTGGTCCCGACCTGAGCCAGCTCCATGCTTTGCAATAAAGACTCCAGCTTGTGGTTCTGGAGGTTTATGTCTTGGAAGCACTTCTGCACCCCAGTGTCGGTGTCTCCCAGACTGGATCGAACAACATCTACAACCTGCTTAAGCTGCTGGATCTCCCTGCGAGCCTCCTTCAGAGCCAGCTGGGCCTCCACACGGTGGCACTCCTCTTCAATCCAGTCTTCTTGCATACGAGACAGCTGAGTACGCAACTCATCAATCTCAGTGTCCCTAAGGAAGGAGGGGGAAAAGTGAGTGAGAAAGAAACAGAGGATATCAAAAGAGAAAAGGAAGGGACACATGTACCAGCAAGTGAAGGAAAGACCAAAATTAAATCTGTTGTGTGAAATGTTTTCAATTTGAAAATACGTTGTCCAATCCCAACTTAATGCAAGTTTGCCAACTATGTGTCCACCTCAGATACTTTGCTTTACTTAAAAATTGTAAACAACATGGCTCTGTGATAATACTAGTCTGTTAAACCCAAAGTATAGTTCACTTTTTATGCATATACGAGGGTCAGCGTAAAGTGCGCATTCCGCGAAATTCGTCATCAGAAGAGTACACGCGTACACCAGGTTTTTATGACCGCATGTACTTGTGCGTGCAGGTCGCACATGCACATTTAATTATTTTTGCAGTAATTGGTTTATTGACAAGGTGGCAACCATGCCTGGGGGTGTCGATTCACAAAGTAGTCAAAGAAAAATGGCATAAACAGAACAGACTGGAAAGCAAGCTACAGGGACAATGGAGGTCTACATAGACAAGATATTGTGAGAAGAAGTTAGATACTTCCCTCATTTGTTCAAATCTAGTATGAAAGAATACAAAGGTTGTAACTCGTGGTGCGTCAAATCACTGTGTATGTGTAAGAGACAAATGAAGTATACTTTTCAAGGCTGTGTGTTCAACTGTGCGCGTACACTAGCATATGAGTAAAAAAACAAAGTATACCCAGGGCTTTAGAGCGGCCCAACACAGTAACATACTGGTTTAATCAATATGAGTTTGGAGTGGGTTTGTCTGACCAGTGGCAGAGGGGTAGTAAGCCAAGGAAACCTATTTGAAAGGGCAAGGGGTCAGACTTTGTCTGGTTAGCATTGTGTAAAAAGCAACTTTTTCATTTGAACGCCCTTAAAGATTATAGATAAAGAAAGACGGTTCACTCCTATTACTTATGAATGGGATAAACTACAATGTGCAATAATATGGCGCATACATCTTCTAAGTAAAAGATCCAATCACTGATTTACTAGTTCACACTTACAAATAATCAGATAGATAGTATGCATATTTGGCTTGCTGTCCGAGGACAAGGCTCTGAGCTCGGTGTTTGGACTGAACCCAGAGTACTCCACCCATATTAGAAGTAACCAGGCGAGTGTGAGGAGACGAGGTGGTGGAGGATGCTGAAAACTGTTGAGAAACATAGGTGAGTGGCTGCGTATATATATATATATGTGTGTGTGTGTGTGTGTGTGTGTGTGTGTTTACATTGGGAAAGTATTCAGACCCCCGTAATTTTTCACTCTTTGTTATATTGCAGCCATTTGCTAAAATAATTTAAGTTTGTTTGCATATGTGATATTTCAGTTTTTATTTTTTAATAAATCTCCAAAAATGTCAACAATTCTGTGTTTTCCTGTCAATATTGGGTGCTGTGTGTACATTAATGAGGAAAAAAAATGAACTTAAATGATTTTACCAAATGGCTGCAATACAACAGAGAGTGAAAAATTTAAGGGGGTCTGAAAACTTTCCGTACCCACTGTATATATATATATATATATATATATATATATATATATATATATATATATATATATATATATATATATATATAGGTCTCCGCTCATGCTGATTGAGTAGACATGTTGATTGCTGTTGGTGTGGTGATTAGTTAGGTCATTTGAATGTGTTCCTCCTAAACTTTGTTAATAAAACATCATTTGATAAAGTCTTTGCGTTAGAAGCTCTGTTTTTCATAGAAACCTGAGACTCACACTTAGGACTGCATATGCACATTGGCTCATCTAGCCTGAAAAATAAGTTTTTTTTATGCTATTTGAGCATAAGAAACAACATTTAAGTGACAGTTCAAGTCAGATTTTGTTCCTGATTTGAAATATGTTATTTATTTGTGAGCTCACCAAGCAGTTTTTGAGATTTCAGGATTCCCCCATTCAGGATAGAACTTGGATGTCAAAAATAGCAGCCTGGTGGTGTTGCAAAGAAGGCCTCTGAGTGAACAGACTTTCTTTGAAAGGGACTTTGACACCCTTCACTGTTCGCCACTGCATGTTCTTTTGGTGCCACCAGCCAATCAGCATTGTTGTGAATTTTTCTGTGGCTCGACAGTAATTAGCCTTGAGGCCTTTATAGCTCAGCTCTATGCAGGACTTAGTTACGTCCATCTTTCAGATAAATATTTACACCTGTTGCACCATCGAAAACTATGACTAGGCGCAGCTACGCTTAGCGTAGACGATGCGTGTCCACGCTGATATGTTCTACCGCACTGTTAGTCGAGACACCGTTCGCGTTACTATGGCTACAAATGTGAATTTATTGGCTCCAACGAATAGATTAAAAATTACTGTTAAGCCGAAAAAAGAAAAATTATTGAGCAATTCAGTAAGTCTATGCATATTTTGGTATGCAAGCAAAACAATTCAATAACAAATAAAACAAAGATTTTTATCTGGCAAAAGATAACAGCTGTTTACATGAAGTAAAAATGTAGGGAGCAAGTTGTAGGCTAGACCTCTTTACAGAGTAGAGTACACAAATTTTTGGAGCAAGTTATACTTTAATAATGCTTTCAAATTTACCAGATAATCCCGACCCACCTTTAGTACCGAGGACAGTCCAGAAAAATACAACGACAGCCCGCTGATCGTGGAGCCTGTATACCAGATGCTCAATCATCTCAACATTTTTATTTGTCTTTATTTTCATCATGGAAACAAGTCAAGACTTTACACCTAGCTTTGACTAGGCGTAAGATTTAGTCTCAGACCTGCACTGCGCCCAGATGGTGCAACAGGTATTGATTCTACGCAGAACTTAAAACGCATTTTACGTTAAGCTTACGTCCAGCTGGTGCAACCCGCCCCAGGTGATTAACTCATTACACACAGCAGCTTTAAGAATGCATTAACAATTATAGGATCCTTGCTATTAGACAAATAGGAGCTGCCATTAAAGGCTGCCATTAAAAGAAACAGTTTAGAAGTAAACTGGGGGGAATTAGAGGGAAATAAATGACAAATTGCACAGTCTAGACACTAATATTCAGTGGTTAGCATCTTCAGTAGGTAAATCTGTCTTTGTAATTGTTACACAGTCAGGAAATCATCAACCAAGTGCAAATTTGAATAACAATTTCAAATAAAGGAACCACTTGAATTAACTACTGCTCAAAGCAGCTGCTTAAAAGATAAAACTAATTCCATAGACTGATGAGATCATTAGTGCATGGGCCCTCATTTGAATGATGCATGCCTCACCTGTCCTGCAGTCTGTCGATGGTCTCTTTAAGTCGTGCTCTCAGGTGTCTGATGCACACCTCTTTCTGTTGCAGTGGAGTTAGATATTGCTCAGGTGGAGGGGGCCGGATACCATGGTTATCATTGCAGGACGTGTATTTCATGTGATGCCTGATTTGGATGTGAAAAGTGGTCCATAGAAAAACAATACTATATATAAACAAACATGAAAAAAAAAGAGGATTTTTTAAAAGGATCAATGCATCATTGATCTCTGGGTGAGACGTGTCTCACCTATGGGTTGGACTTCCATCACTGCCCTTGCATGATCCTGAATTGCTACTGCTGCTAAGAGAGGCATTTCCATAGGGATCGCGGTTACTGGCGGGTGCTGGACTTCGTCTGTGCCATGAGAGAATCACAATTCAGTATCACCTTCAAATTTGCTTAAGTGGACCAAAGACAAGGTGTAAACAGAATGCACAAACACACACTTACATGAACAAACAAAAAGTACAATTCCACAAAACACGAAACCAAACATGCCCACCTATGGTACAAAATGACTAACATGCTTCTAAAGATACAGTCAACCCTAGGAAGAAAACACCTTTTATGAATGTAAAAAAGAAAAAGACAACTAGCTCACACAAAACTGCAAAAGAAAATGCAAGAAAGTGGCAAAGAAATGCAAGCAGTTGTATTATGTGCTGAGGCACAGATCATGACAAACATCAGTCATGAATCAATTATGAGAAAGAATCTTGCAGCTGAATGAGCAGAAACTGACAGCAGCACCATCATGATGATCTGATGAGAGCAAAGATTTACTTTGCACACCACAAATATGAAATCATCTTTAACATTGTCACACATATGCAACCCCCCCCCGACCCGTGGTTGAAGCGTTTGAATCCATGCTGACACAATGCCATAACAAAGAACAAATAAAAGTGAAGAAAAGACGAGAAAAAGGAAGAGAGAGACAGAACTGATGAAAGAAAGAGGGATGATGGAGCGCTGACCGACAGTGGCGTTCCGGGGACTTTGGTGTCAGAAATCCTCTGCTCTGTCTCATAGAGACCATAATGCCTGACTCCATGGGTGTGTAGTCTAGCTCTATAAACCTGCAATAGTCAAAACTGACCCACAAACAAGAAGGAATCATTACACACAGGGTAGCACATACCTAAAGTTCACTTTAATAGCTTGACCTGTTTTGTAGATATTTAAATGAATGTTTCTTGAAACAAGAGAATGGACCTTTTCTTGAAATCTGTGCTTATAAATATAGGATGGATTTGGGTAGAAGTAGAGGGTGTGCTACAAAAAGTCATTATCTGGGATTCTACGGTCTGGGTTGTAATCATTATGCTCTTTTTTTTCTCAGTTTCCCCAAAAATCTATAGACATATGTCTTTTTCACTAGCAGATTGGGTCTATTTGACACTCATAATAACATTATAAATCATTTAAATGTACAAAATATTTGGTTAAAGCAACCTCTGGGTAGGCATCTTTATAAAGACATTTAAAACATCCAACTGAAATTAACATTTAGATGAAAGTTGTTCATGTTTTTATGTCCATGAAACATGAGGTTGCAGATCTGACAGATTATTTAACAGATTGTCTGACTAATTAATTGAGTCAGAGGAGGACAGGGAGAAAGATAAAAGGGAGCTTATAATTAATTCTGGTTGTCAGAAACACTAGCAAAGGGTAGGATCAGATCTGCTTTGCCACAAATAAGAGAATGAAAGACATGCTGGACATATTGTACAAAAGCATACTAAATTAATTTTGACAGAATTACACTGTTCCCTTAATCTTTACGAGCATTATGTAAACAAAAAAAAAACTGTTTTCAGGACCTTCTGAACATGCAGTTTAAAGCTGTATGCTGACCTCACATAGCCTACTAAAATCATAAAACTGAAGCAAAACAGTACACTATCATCAGTCAAATTCTGGAGCAATGGATCATGGGGTAGCTTAGAGCATAATGACTCTTTAATCTCCCAGAAGCATTCTCTTTTGGGAAAGAGCAAGTTAGCAGCACTGAATGACAGCAATTTGTTTAGGTGGTGCAGAGCGGTGCGTTCATAGGCATGATGGACAATGTGGAATCCGATATATTAATCAGCTGATATTTGGTCAGTTTCATTTCAGTTTTGTACATGATTTTTGAGTAAAGAGCGGTATTAGCGTTAACCGCTGAAAAACACAGTTGACCACCATTTAAAGCTACATCTGCAGAAGAGGCTTTAAAAATCAATATCAAACAGAAAAATAATTATTTCTTCAATTTTAATCAGCAATAAACATTAGACAAGACCAGGTAATAAATGTCCAAATGCATTAGTTAAGTTGGCAAAATTATATCAAATAGTTCTTTTCGTTTTTGTTAAATTGAAATAAATATTAAATAAAATAAAATATTTTAAAAATATATAAACCTAACTATAAGTAAAGATAAAATAAATATAAAATCAATCAATATTTTAAAGCTGCAGTCTGTTATCCAAAATCATTTTTCGAGCAAGTACATAACAAGTCTCCTTACCTTGGCCCGATTCACACCAATAAGCTTGTGATAATGTTTTCTAATAAGAGCGGTACTGGTGGGTTTCCGTGGGAAATCGAGCATGTAGCCGTTCGTTTTTTTGGCCTTACGTCACGTCTGTTTACATGAAGAAAGAGTCCCAGCTAGTCAGCTATATGGCATGTGGAGGATGCTGCAGCCGGCGGATCATTTATTGCCTTTTCTCACAGCAGCTGCAATATTTAAAATGATCATTTTGATGGCGGATTGTAATCCAGAAAAATCCAAATGACAATCATCAATGACAACTGGAGATTCACCCGTAGTCAAAAGCTAAAGACTTCAGAGAGCGGAGTGGCTACAGAAACTGAAATCTACGGGTAACGCTAATACGTAAATACACATAGTCACACAATACTGATGTTGTTAACATTAACAATTTGAGAACAAAGTATAACAGTAAAAATAATTTTTACGGTTTGACATGATCCTAGCTAAGCGATAGTTAGATTTAGTTTATCAGAACGAAAGTGGCGGATTTGTACTTACTTGTTCAAATGACATTTTTAATTCTTATTTTGGTCATACCTCCAAGACTACAATCTGTCATTCTGAAGTACAGTATATACTGAGAGCAAACATTAGATTCATCCGCTCTGAAGAGCCGTGCCGATGCACAACCCACGTGAAGATGATAATTCCGCAAATAACTGCAATTACAGGTTTCAAACAGAGATGGTGACAAAGAGGCAAAACTTACGGACTGCAGCTTTAATAGCATATAAATAACGCTCAGATAACACTGGTCCAAATATAATTTTAAAATAGACAGACCAATCATAACAGCACATCCAGCTACCTTAACTACTGTCCACCAGGACCACCACTGGTGGGCTGTAAGAGGTTTGCTGAACTACCTAACCATGAAAGCAAGCCAAGGTCATGGTTAAGGTGAGAGCAAAGCAGAGAAAATAAAAGTAAAGTGAAACAGCCGAAACACACAAAGCGTGCTTGAGGAGAGAGAGGGTGAGAGGGAGAAAAAGAGGACTCTGCTATCAATACTGATAGCAAGGAAAGGAAGGGAAAGAGAAAAGCAACTAGGGTAGTTGGACAGACCAGGTACATCCATCATGTATCCAGTGATATGGACTTATTGAGGGAAAGTCGGGTAATGCGGTGTAGTGAATTTGTGCACTGCATTGCCACACACTCATGAATCACTGTGAAAATATCACATTCATTGTAGGTAGCACAGATTATCCGTTCAGTCAGAGCCAAAAGGGCTTCTCATTGGACAGATTCCCAGACCATTAACTGATTCATTTGCACTTCCTCTGAGCCCCTGTCAAAGACCAGAGAGTTCAGCGCAAGCCGTGTCAGAACTGCCCTCTCAGATCATCAACATCAGCATCAGTGGAATCAGGTAATACGTTAAATTGGCGTGTGAATGTCCAGTGCAGCAGTGTTGTCTACTACAGTCATGCCCTACTGTAGGGTACTGAATCAAAGTCTCACACGGGGGATGCAGTCGGAGACGACAGCATTTGTTGCAAGCGGTGCTTAGGCTGTAGGGCCTTCAGCAGGTTGAATCTGAGGAAAGAGATGAGACAGAGGCACAGAGCTGGGCTCTACTGCATTGTTACCATGAATACTCACTGCCTTACTGGTACATACTTTGCAGTGACAGAATTATCTGTATTTGGACAGAACAGATGTGGGTGTGGCTTAAACCTAAAGTGTATGGAAACTATTTTTAGATTTTTAACTAACCCTAACTTTTCCATTTATCCATCGTTGTTCAATTCATACAATTGACATTTATAGTTTTTTTATTACAAACGTTATGTAAAATAATGTTAAGTTAAAAAGTTAAATAAGAAAGAAAAAGAAAGCAAACAAGCAGCATGTTTATGCTTCTCTTGCTTTCATTTTTAAAAAAAGGAGACAATATATTTCTGAGACTCACACAATTTTAAAAGGAACTTGAAGTATGTTCATTAAAAATACTGCTCTATTCTTGTGTTTCATGAATAATCAGTTTGACATATAATTATTATATAATTTGGTGGAATTTGGTCATTTTTTTTAAAGTAATTTAGTTAGTCTATGCCAGATCTTTTTACTAAGAATTAAAGGTCTTATATCTGTGGTGCTACAGTATATGAACTGTGCTACCATTCAATAGTTTTAAGAAAGAAATTAATACTTTTATTTAGAAAGGTTAAATTAGACTAATCAGTTTTAAAAAGCAGTTTTAAACAAGGATAATAATAAGAAATGTTTTTTGAGCACCAAATAAGCATATTAGATTGTTTTCTGAATTTCACGTGACACTGAAGATTGGAGTAATGATACTGAAAATTCAGGTTTGTCACTACGGGAATAAATTACATTTTAATATATATTAAATTAGAAAACAGTTATTTTAAATTGTAACAATATTCCAGATTCTTACTGTGTTTTTGATCAAATAAATGCAGCCTTGCATAAAGGACTTCCTTTAAAAATATTTAAAAATCGTATTGACCCGAAACCTTTGAAGGACTGTGTACCTTTGTGTTTATGTGTTTAATATCCAAATACATGTCCAAGTAATGTGCTTATAAAACTTTTGAACTGACTGGTAGTTGGAAAATGAAAAAAAAAAAATCTTGACAACAGAGAGAGAAATCGAAAGAGCTATATATCTGATGTAGTGATGACAGCGGCAGAAAAGAGAGAGGATTATTGAAGCACTTAAAGCTCAAAAGGTAATTAAACTGCAGCAGAGACATTAGTGTGATTAAAGGAGTTAAACGGCAGCTACGTGGGTTAGATATTACAGCAAAGCACCAACACAGCTCCAAGTTTGAAAGAATGTTGAGATTAATAGCAGGCAAAACATGTGCCTTACTTGCGTGATCCAGAGCCAGATCTTTTATTTGAAGGCGAAGACATGGAGTCAGCAGTCCTCTCCTTTCTTCTTCAGCTGGATCTGTCTTTCTCCCTGTCAGCACAGAATGAAAAGCTCAGCTGCAGCCAGCCTGAATAAAATACAAGAACACAGACAATGTCGTCATTTTGACTAGAGGAAATGATTCTCTATATCGAACCATACATTAAAAGGATAGTTCACCCAAAAATAAAAATTGTGTCATCATTTACTCCCCACTCAAGTTGTTCCAAACCTGTATACATTTCTTTGTTCTGCTGAAGACAAAGGAAGATATTTGTAGAATAACCAAGCATATCTCACCCCCCATTGCCTACCAAAGCATTTTTTTCCTACTATGGTAGTCAATGGGGGGAGAGATCTGCTTGGTTACACACTTTCTTCCAAATATCTTCGTTTGTGTTCAGCAGAACAAAGAAATTTATACAGGTTTGGAACAACTCGAGGGACAGTAAATGATGACAGAATTTCCCCTTGTTTGTTGTTTATTTCTGATCAAGTGAGGCAGATCCTGCCATCAAAGTCAAAAGGAAACATAATAATCTGCCCATTTCATCTAATCTATCTGACCTCTTCACACTCAGCGGACCTGACAGCAGCATTGCTTGCGGAGCTGTAATATATTTAACATTGTGCTGACACGGATTTGCTGGTCTCTGACTCTGCGTTGGTGCTAAGCCAGACAACAGACATAATAGAGCTTTAACTTTCACATTCAGACCGCACAGTGATGTCAAGATCGGCCTGAAGCTCTAAATGTTTTCTAGCATTTTTAATTTGAGTGAAACAGACAATCAAGGAAATGAGAAAAAAGGTTCAGTGGGGTTCAATATAGATCCCTATTGTTCTTGACTCAATTTTAAAGAACTCTTTATGCTAAAAAGATTATATATATATAAAGAGAAATGTCCTAAATGATTGTATAATACTTTCATTTTTAACAGTTGTTTAACATATTTAACAACTAAATCCATAAAATGATTCCAAGATGGGAACCCCTTAAAAGGTTCAATTCATGAAGCACCTGACAGAACCCTTCAAAGAGACCTATTATGCTCTTTTTCAAAGTATTGATTTTGTTTTTCGGATCTACTCATGCTTGAATGTTCAAAAAACACATTTTTTACCAACCAAACTTTACAATCGAGTTTCAGGGAGTTCAGAAACAGTGCTTACTTATGTAAAGAATAACTCCCTTTGGACTGAATTTTGTGTTTTTTCATTTTACAGACCTTTTTCATGCTCAAACAACAATATTACACATTAAAGAACATGTTAAGGTTCAATACAGAAACTTTGCTTGTAAAAAGGCAGTTACTGCTGCATCCTGAGACACATGGTGAAGAGAAGAAGGATTAAAGATCTAAATAATTAAAAAGCAATTGGCGCAGCTCAGTATTAGCAGCGATACACAGCATACTTGCTCAGGGCAACTCAATCCCTCACCATGATGACATAACCTTTCAAACACTTGGGGTTGGTTTGGTGACAAAAAAGAACAAAACAGACAGAAAGCATATTTTGCTGTAAAATGTGCAACTGCTGAGTCAGTATCGGGGACAGTGTGGTCTCCCTCTGACGCAGTGTGAGTCATAATGTAGAGCGCAGCTGCTAAATCTGTCCTATCTGCTTGAACTTTGCACCAAATGCAGAAGACTAGAGTCTTAGTTTATGCTATCTGTTAACTCTTATTAAATACACACCTGCAAACATAAACGTCATAGGTGAGTATTAGCGTAGCTTACGCTGATTGTAGAAGCATGATGCATGGTCATTTTTTGGCTATTCTATGTGAGAAAACATAAGGAAGCATATTTAAAGAAAGAACTCATGATGCGATACTTCTACCACACACAAAAACATACAAAACTAAAAATTAGCAAATAGACATTGAAATATTTTCATTAGGTTGAATACTATGCATAACCGACAATTCTGTTTCATTTTGATGTTGAAATCTGCTGCGTCATGCTCCTGCAACATGGTGTCATCAGCACTGGACGACCTCTGTCTGCTGTCGAATGAGATGTGCAGAAAGCTGCAGATGAGTGATTTTTATGACCCAGCACTTCTTTCCTCTCTCACAGGCCACATTCAAGCCATATAGAGCATCACTGCAGAAAGAATGTTGACTGCCCATAAACTTCCAAAAACCAAAGATCACACACTGGTGGCTTGCTTCTCTCAAGAAGATTATTACTCGAATATAAAGAATATATGATAACAGAAAAGAACAAAGTAGCACAACAAAAGATCAGATCTATTTGACCACTAGCTTTTCATGCAGGTCTTTTTCATACAGTGACCATGACTGTCAAGATGTAAATCAACAAAAAATATAAAAGCACCATAAAGTAATCCATAAAATGTGTGTTATAGAAGACTTCTGGAGTCAAACGTGAGGAACAGACTGAAATGTAAATTAAAATGGCAAAAGAACATGACTTAAAACAAAATTGAAAAGAAAACTGAACATATAAGAATAAAAGCTAATTCAAAACATTATCATCTTATTGCAGGTAGGTTCATTCAAGACTTGTCTCAATGTCTCATCATTGCCACAATTCTTCTGGATTTAGTCTGTCTCGGTTTTTTGTTTCTTCATGTAATCCCAGTTGGACTCGATGATGGTGAGATCAGATCTCTGTGTGGTACTGACTGTTGGCAGACTCCTCGTGCATACAAAATTTTCACTGGATTTTTACAATTAATGGAAGGAGTGATTGGGAATGTAACCTGCTTGACTTCTGACACACTACAGCAAAAGATATAAATAACTGGCTTAAAGGGTTATTTTACCCAAAAATGAAAAGGGTAGTCGTGGCCTAATGGTGAGGGAGTTGGGCTTGTAATCAGAAGGTTGCAGGTTCGATTCCCACGCCAGCAGGAATTGAAGGTGGGAATTGTGAATAAACAACACTCTCTCCACCTTCGATACCACGACTAAAGTGCCCTTGAGCAAGCCCCCAATTAACCCCCAATTGCTCCCCGGGCGCTGTCGCAATAGCTGCCCACTGCTCTGGGTGTGTGTGTTCACTACTCACTGCTGTGTGTGTGCACTTGGGATGGGTTAAATGCAGAGCACCAATTTTGAGTATGGGTCACCATACTTGACAACACGTCACGACTTTCACTTTTTTTTTTCAAAATTCTGTCATTTATCACTCACCCTTATGTCATTCCACACCAAGACATTCATTCATCTTTGGAACACAATTAAAGACATTTTTGATGAAATCCAGGAACACAAATTAAGATATTGAGCTTTCTGGTCTCTGATAGACTGGAACACAATTGCCACTTTCAAGGTCCAGATAGGTGGTCAAGACATCGTTAAAATAGTCCATGAAGTGACAAGAATACTTTTTGTGTGCAAAAAAAGACTTTATTTCAACTATATACAGTACTGTGCAAAAGTTTTAGGCAGGTGTGAAAAAATGCTGTAAAGTAAGAATGCTTTCAAAAATAGACATGTTAATAGTTTATATTTATCAATTAACAAAATGCAAAGTGAGTGAACAGAAGAAAAATCTACATCAAATCAATATTTGGTGTGACCACCCTTTGCCTTCAAAACAGCATCAATTCTTCTAGGTACACTTGCACACAGTTTTTGAAGGAACTCGGCAGGTAGGTTGGCCCAAACATCTTGGAGAACTAACCACAGTTCCTCTGTGGATTTAGGCAGCCTCAGTTGCTTCTCTCTCTTCGTGTAATCCCAGACAGACTTGATGATGTTGAGATCAGGGCTCTGTGGGGGCCATACCATCACTTCCAGGACTCCTTGTTCTTCTTTACACTGAAGATAGTTCTTAATGACTTTCGCTGTATGTTTGGGGTCGTTGTCATGCTGCAGAATAAATTTGGGGCCAATCAGATGCCTCCCTGATGGTATTGCATGATGGATAAGTATCTGCCTGTACTTCTCAGCATTGAGGATACCATTAATTCTGACCAAATCCCCAACTCCATTTGCAGAAATGCAGCCCCAAACTTGCAAGGAACCTCCACCATGCTTCACTGTTGCCTGCAGACACTCATTCGTGTACCGCTCTCCAGCCCTTCGGCGAACAAACTGCCTTCTGCTACAGCCAAATATTTCAAATTTTGACTCATCAGTCCAGAGCACCTGCTGCCATTTTTCTGCACCCCAGTTCCTGTGTTTTCGTGCATAGTTGAGTCGCTTGGCCTTGTTTCCACGTCGGAGGTATGGCTTTTTGGCCGCTAGTCTTCCATGAAGGCCACTTCTGACCAGACTTCTCCGGACAGTAGATGGGTGTACCAGGGTCCCACTGTTTTCTGCCAATTGTGAGCTAATGGCACTGCTCGACATCTTCCGATTGCGAAGGGAAGTAAGCATGATGTGTCTTTCATCTGCTGCAGTAAGTTTCCTTGGCCGACCACTGCGTCTACGGTCCTCAACGTTGCCTGTTTCTTTGTGCTTCTTCAAAAGAGCTTGGACAGCACATCTGGAAACCCCTGTCTGCCTTGAAATTTCTGCCTGGGAGAGACCTTGCTGATGCAGTATAACTACCTTGTGTCTTGTTGCTGTGCTCAGTCTTGCCATGGTGTATGACTTTTGACAGTAAACTGTCTTCAGCAACCTCACCTTGTTAGCTGAGTTTGGCTGTTCCTCACCCAGTTTTATTCCTCCTACACAGCTGTTTCTGTTTCAGTTAATGATTGTGTTTCAACCTACATATTGAATTGATGATCATTAGCACCTGTTTGGTATAATTGTTTAATCATACACCTAACTATATGCCTACAAAATCCCTGACTTTGTGCAAGTGTACCTTGAAGAATTGATGCTGTTTTGAAGGTAAAGGGTGGTCACACCAAATATGGATTTGATTTAGATTTTTCTTCTGTTCACTCACTTTGCATTTTGTTAATTGATAAATATAATCTATTACCAAGTTTCTTTTTGAAAGCATTCTTACTTTACAGCATTTTTTCACACCTGCCTAAAACTTTTGCACAGTACTGTATATATATATATATATATATATATATAAACTTGAATATATATATATATATATATATATATATATATATATATATTCATTGAATATATATATGAATATATATATATATATGAATATATATATATATATATATATATATATATATATATATATATAACTTGAATATATATATATATATATATATTCAAGTTTATATATATATATATATATTCAAGTTTTAGTTACAGGAGAAAGAAAATGCTGTTTGGAATGAAACAACAGATGAACAAATACTTACAGACACGGGCGAAAATTTCATCTAACAGTTGGGGGGAGGGGACAATAAACAACATTTCTCAAGCGGAATTTTTGAGGGGGACACAAATAATACAGCCAAACTTATACTTGCAATATTGTAATCATTAAATTATCATTCATCCCCCACATAGGTTTTCGTCTGGAACAGAGGACGTCTCTTACTTATATATTCATACTGATATTCAACTGCAGCAAGCCCACTGATCTGACACTTAACATCATATTGAGCAAAACCCAACACAACGGTAGTTCTGCAATATTAGCTTATATCAGTTCACACACAGGCTTGTTGCCGTGTTAGTTGTAGTGGGTGACTTACCATCCAACAAGCTACGGCATCAAACAAGCTAACAAACAAACAAGCTATAGGTGATCATTAATTTGTCATGACTAATTCATTAATGACTCAGCATCATCTGTATTCAAGAGAAAAGAATCATTGGGGGGTTTGGGTCCTTAAATCCAATGGGAGCTAGACTAAGGCGGATTAGGAAGTGATCAGAACTAAGTGATTATGTGGTCATCTATCAGGTTATCTCTCATGGGTCCCACAGAGCAGTGAACACTCCATCAGTGGATTGAATGGAGCTGAAAACATCCATTGTGAATGGATGGATGCAGCAGGATATTAAATAAAGAATGTATACTCTGAAGTGAATGAACAACATGACACAAACATATACTATTCCTGTAGTTGTCATCAGAATCTTGATTAAATAAAGACTTTGTTTATAACAAGGATGTTTTAAGCTCTGAAACTTGCAGGATGTTTAAATGGTTCAAAGACTTCTTATATGTCAATCAAGGCACATACTTTAAAAGTTTTTCATCTAATATTTATTCGATTTAAGCTTTACTTCATTTAACGATAAACACTGGGAAAAGTACATATTGACAGATGATTAAGTGTCATACTTCACTCGTATTGACTGTTCTCTTTGCAGCTGAAGCATATTTGGCTGAAACGGCATGGTGTGGTAAAGAAATGATTGGCTTGAATGCTGAGAGTATGTAGAGCGGTCACCATGGAGACAGCAATTCAGCTACATTCTAGAATGTGAGCTCCACAAGTGGTGTGATCGGCTTTCCTTGGTTGTGTGTATGTGGTGAGACAGACAGACAGACAGACAGGATGTGACAAGGCAATCAGGCTCAATAGCAAGTTCATGAGCAACAAATGCTGTGCAAAGAAGAGGGCAGGTGACAATTATTGTGATACCAGAGAGAGAGAGAGAGAGAGAGAGAGAGAGTGGAGATTAACAGTGATGCACCTTGTACACATACCATACAGTTTTAATATGTTCTAAATTACGTAAACTTGCTTGGATGTGATAAAAAACTACAGATGATGATCTTTCTGGATCCTCACAAATCCACTTTTAAGCACACTTTCTCTCCAATTTGGCAAGTCCTCACAAGGATGCAAGGTCATACTGCACCCTAGGCCGTACAAATTACACTGCTCCTGTCACGACTCGCAGCGCACGAAAGCTGCTGAAACCAAATCAGAAATGAAAGCAATTACCAGAGCTAGGAAACGAGTTATGAAACACAGACCTAGTTTAGAATAGTATGAAAGCGAAATACAGGCAAAAAGAAAACAAACGCAAGATGCACACGCATGCTCGCTGCAGGGAAACATCTGCCGCGCGCGCTCACATCTCAACACCGAAAACCAAGCTGTGTGCGAAACACACGGCGCAAATAAACACCATTTCGCGTGCTAATGTGAGATATCGTTTTGCTCGGATATCCAGATATCATAAAGACCGTGTACCTGGCGCGTCACAGTCCTTGGTGTGTCCTACACACGGGAAATGCATAAGGAGTCCTTCGCTGCAAAGATGCAGCACGATTTACACGGCATACTGCAATACAAAAACGTTTACATTTACCTAGTAGCAGCCTTCCGGCGAGAATCAGCTTGCCTTCATGTAAACAGCAGTGTTTTGTCGCGTTTACCCCGTGCTCGTCCCCGTCAAGGACTCCGCCACAGCGGTGCTCCGCTGCTCGGAGGGCGAGTCGACGGGGCGGTGCTGCTGATAATAATGAGAGGGATTCAGGCGCGTGAGGTTTGTTAGAGAGTCTAGTGAGGGCGGACGAGCGTTGATCAGAGAGCAGATGCGTAGTAGATTGCGAAGATCTGCTTAAAGGGGACCACACCATTTAAAAGTTGTGAGGACGTGCGGAGTTTTAATTCCGTTTCCGTATAATTGTTTCCGACTTTTCAAAAGATTGTTTTGAAATATATATATATATATATAGCTTCTAACGAAAAGTGCTCAAGCAGTCAGTGGTGTTTTATGCTGATACGCGTTTGAAAAGGGCCTACACCTCTCCCCTCCGCTCAAACACATTTTTGGGGCTGTATATACACATTTTAAAAGAAAATGAAAGTAGGTTAGAATCTGCAGATAAGTTCATTGCACTTCATTGTGCAAATTACTGAAGACAAAATCTCTGAAAATGCCAAAACACAAAATAAAAATAAAAGAAATTATTGAGACAAGTTAAATGGATGGAAACAAACATGTTAAATAGAACGATTAGAGGTAACCCTGAAAATAACCACTTAGCAAGCATTTCCAGTCATTACATTCCCATGGGACTCTAGTTTGCTCCATGTCCGCCTAATAGGATATCTTATATCTGACACGGTCTACGGCATTAGATTAACAGGAGAAACTGATATTCCGCAAGAGAGCCGACTTTCAGCACCGCGGACAGCGCTCGACACTCTCTTCTCATTGACTGGATGCTCCAACAAACAACAACAAAAAAATGAAGATGTGTCTGATGAAGAGCTGGGATTGGCTGATGGACAGGAGTTAGATGTCACACCTCACGTTCCTCTTCAAGCTCAACTTTATGAACATGCAGCATTAATCATGAAAAAAAAAATTAAATGAATGCAATTTTTTTTTAAAGATAATTCATTAATTTGTTTAATTTTATTTTTTTCAAGCAGAATTTAATGTTTAGCTGTTTGTTTTTGAATGAATGTGTCAAAATATTTTATTAAATGTTTAAATGATTAAAATGGTAAAATAAAATTCATAGCCAGAAAAGAAGACCTTTTTGACTGATTTTAATCAGAACTTAGTGATTGATTTATCGTATACTCTTATCAGTTGTTTGTAATTGACATTTTAACATAAAACAGTTCGATTGTATTACCATAACAATGATAATCAAAAAGTTATAGGCTATGCAAATAAATATATGAATCCAACTCAGTAGAGCTAAGTATGTTTAAAATTATGGTGGCATCTGTGTGCCTGTGTTTTATATGTATATATATATATATATATATATATATATATATATATATATATATATATATATATATATATATATATATATATATATATTTATCTTTAGTTTTGAATGTGTAAGAGAGATTGAAAATGCTTAGAAATGGGTTTGTGTGTTTAAGGAGGCTGGGGACTGTCACCGGACTGATGAAAATCCGCGCCCTAAGGATGAAAAAAGTTATCGATGTTCTTAATGCGTCCGTTTAAGAGTCAGAAAGTGTCGAAATGAATAGACCAGTTAAAGTAATAGCAGATTGCGTTCCAGTATTTGTTTGAATCCGTTTATAATGTTCTTTGACTGGTTTTGTGGTACAGGGCTCTGGTACATCTGTGTCAGTGGGAGTTTTTGTTTAACAGTTAGTTGGCAAGACTTTGCTATAAGGTCCCATTAGTTAATGTCAGGAGATATCAATGAGCAATAGTTTTGTTACAGTATTTATTCAAAGCAACTGTTTATTGTTAGGTCATCTTTGCAGGTAGTACATTAAAATATTAGTATTAACAGACAACTTTAAGATTAATAAATGCTTTAGAAGTTATTTCTCATTGTTTTTGTCAACTGTAGTTACTAATGTTAACAAATGGATCCTAATTGTAAAGTGTATATATTTGTATTTTTAGTGGTTTGCTATTCAGTCTTTCGTGTAATTTATGTGTTTTGTATGTAGGCTACATATTATTTTAGCATTTGTGTGTGAATGTATTTGCCCAATAATAAAAACCTTTTTCTGAAAGTTGTTTGACATTTTTTTAATGAAGAAACGATAGGTAGTTTTGTAGCTATTTTCACTATTGAAAAAAAAAACTATTTTTTGCTTTTAAATATTGAAATATTGTTACATATTGAAATATATATTAAGTGAGTTATTTACATTCCTGTCTTTTAACTATTACTGTATGCACATAGTGTTTTTGATGTGAATCTATAACAGTCAGACGCTGCAGATTCTAAATGAAGCGCTATTATGACGTGAGTGATGCACGATATATATATATGAGCGCAAGTCATAGAATTCTCTGTTGGGTGTTTGGCGATTGATGCGGTTGGTGTTTTTGGTGCGGTTAGCGAATTTTCTAGTTATTGAATATCTTCGGTTATTGATTCTCGGTTTTTGATTCTGTTTCGGACTTTGACTATCGGCTTTGGATTAGCGACACATTTTGACTCTCGGTTTTGACTCTTTTCTGTTATTGACGCTCGATTTTTGACTTTTTTGGATTCCCGTTTTTGACCCTTTTCTGATTTCGACCTCGGCTTCGGATTCTCGGATTGGCTAACAGCTCGGCGACTGAAAAAAAAACGCCGATCCCTTGATTGAAATGGGAGCGATTGGAGTTCTATCAGTGTCTGTAAGTATACAATATACACACAGCTCACTAAGGGCGTCTTTGCATCTAAGGGTTTTTCTGTGTGAACGAGCTCTAAGGGGCCTAATTTTTGACATGGAAAAAAAGTAAATAATTGTACTGGCTATGGTCTACTCCGCCATGTTACAGTCAAATAAATACGTTGCCATGCCAACTGTAAACAGAAGCTCAACGCATGCCCCGCCTCCGAGTTCTTCTGATTGGTCCACTGTTTTGGAATTGACATCATTGATATAAACGGCGCTGAGCTGAAATTCTTTTAACTTAACATGGCGTCTGTGCAAGGCGCTGCAAAAGATGCAACTCTATAATGGTAATACACGTCCATTTAGTGCGTGTTTACATGGAAAAACAATGGAAATGTTGCAGTAAAAAGAAGGCGTTCTGTATGAAAGGACCCCAACACTACCAATTCAGAAATACTGACTTTCAGCAAAGACCTTCATGAATTTGTGTTATGAAATTTCCAAACATTTGTTTTGTTTTCATTGTCAAGTATAAAAATTAACAAACGATATCGTGTAAATTGGTGTTAATGTACATGGAGAAACTCTATAATAAATGTAATGTTTCCTGAATATAAACTTTGTTACGAAAATGCACACTTGCAAGCTTCATTTAAACCTGTCTTATGCAGTACAGTATTTCCCAGTAAACCTTCATGATTTGTTTGTTTTTCCTGAACTTTTCCCTTGTGCAGCTGGAAACACAGAGAGTTGTGTTTGGTGTGCCTCTGATCGGCCTGAGGAGGAGTGGACAGATGAGGCAGGGTCTTCCTCTAGCCCTCATGCACATAGTGGAGTTTGTGGAGAAGCATGGTGAGTGCTGTGTGTATTTGACTGTGTTACTCAGTCTTTACCTCTTGTATGCTGAGATTGTGTGTATTTGTAAAATGCGTGTTTGTGTTTAGGTCTCAGAGAGAGTGGCCTGTTCAGGGTTGGTGGGAAAGTGAAACGCTGCCAGGAATTGAGGAAAAGTTTTGATCAAGGAGTCATCCCGGAGTTTGACAGTGAGGATATTCCCACTCTTGCCTCATTACTAAAGCTTTTCCTCAGAGAATTACCTGGTGGACTTATTCCAGAGCCACACAGGACACAACTGTCGAAAGTGTTCAGGGGTAAGTGAAGCTGGGATGGTGATGAGTGAACATTTTGGGTACTTGCTGCACAACAAAACTGATTTTTCTTAAATTCTTCATTGTATCTTGCAGATTCAAAAGAGGAAGACATGAACCAGGCGTTGAGGACAGTCCTGAACAGTCTTCCTGAGGAACATTTTAACATCCTCTGCTACCTGCTGTTCTTTCTGTCCCGTGTGGCTGCTGAGAGTCATCAAAATCTCATGACATTCAAGAACTTGTCAATAGTTTTTGGACCCACCATCTTTCAGTAAGTGTTTGTATGTGTGTATTCAGTTGATATGTACTTCAAAGCACATTAGAACATAACTGAAGAACTGAGGTTTCTAGAATTACATACATATTTCAGTTTTCAGGATTTTATGAGACACAGAGTCTAGTCTGATGGAGCTGTCAATCATAAAAAGAAGATGGGTGTCTGGTATATATAGTAATTTGACATTTTTTGTTTGTGTGAGCAGCGTTCCTCTCGGCCCCACCATGGTTGAGGAACAGGGGCTGTGTAACAATTTGACGGAGCATCTCCTGAATAACTTGAGTCATTTGCTGCCAAACCTGTACCCTCATGTGTCCACCGGCAACACAGCAGTGAGTTTATAATGTGTTATAACTAAGTATGTTTAAAATGATGGTGGCATCTGTGTGCCCGGCTTTATATCTTTATGTATATAATAGATAATAATTCTTTAGTTTTGAATGTGTACGAGAGATTGAAAATGCTTAGAAATGTGTTTGTGTGTTTAAGGAGGCTGGGGACTGTGACCAGACTGATAAGGAGGGTGTGCAACAATTGCCAGTGCTCACAGAATTCAGGTACATGTGCTGAACACAAACTCACACACACATACAGTCATTATGGATTCATTATAAATCATTTATTGTAGCATGCTTGTCAGTCTGTCTTCATGCTTGTTCTGTGTATTTTCCAGATCAAAGCTACCTAGAACTGGACGACTTGGGAGATTGAGGAAACATTTAAGAAGTTTTGGAAGAAAGATTTGCCCATGCCTTGGCAGGTACTCAGAAGAATCTTTAAAAAAAATAATGTCAGAGTGAGAGAGAGACTGATCTGGTTGATGTCCTGTGCTTGTGCCCAAATGAAGTTTAGAAATGAAGGTGTACTGTGAATAAGATTAGATGCAAATAAGTTAAGATATAGAAATAGTTAGATTTAGTTATACAGGAAATGAATGTGAACAATCAAGATCTGTTTTCTTTCTCTTTCATTCCTTCCCCACATAGTAACAAAATAGAGAGTGGAGACGTCTCTGCATGAATGGAAACCTAGAAATAGGTTAGTAGAAGACAACTGGACCGATGATCCTGACTGCAAGAGATTGCCACCGGAAGACATTGGGGCCGGTGAGGGTCACTGGAGGACACTAGTGCTGTTGAGAGTCACCAAAAGCCATTAGAGCTGGTGAGGGTCACCTGAGAACACTTGGGCTTGTGAGGGTCACCACAAGACAAAGAGGCTGGTGAGGGTCACCTGGATTCACAGGGGCTGGTGAGGGTCACCACAAGACAAAGAGGCTGGTGAGGGTCACCTGGATTCACAGAGGCTGGTGAGGGTCACCACAAGACACAGAGGCTGGTGAGGGTCACCTGGAATCACTGGGGCTGGTGAGGGTCACCACAGGACACCTGAAGATGCTTCATGTTGTCTCAGCAGACTCAATTAAAGCTTGTCATCTTCAATGAATTTGTGACACTCTTCTTTTGTGATTAAATCTTTACACATTCTTTACTTTGTGTTTGTTTAGTCAAAATGATAAAATTCTGCACTCAAAAATCCAGCTGTTGGGTTCATGTTCTAATTTTCTTTAATGGTTTATGTGGTTTCATCTCTCTAAGTAATTTTGACTATAATTTGTTGTATCTGAATCTTTAACCATAAATTAGCCCCTTAATAGTTTTATTTTTAATTACCGTATTCATTACTTGTTATCACATTCTTTTTTTAAAGCTCTATCAGATTTGCATCTTCATGTCATGGATATGGATATTATTGATGTTTCAAACAATCAATGGACAGTTTGTGTTTAGTTAAGCATTAGTGCAATTTGAAACAGATTAAAATTTTTCCATCATTTTTGAAAGTCCAAAGATGTTTGACAATCTAAAGTAGACATAGTTTTTGTGCCAGATTATTCCTGTATGTAATGTTGTATCCAAAACTTTTCTTGTATTTTATGACAAAAAGATTAAATACAATAAAATCACACTGCTTTACTATAAGCATCAAACTATTAAATTGAAATGGCATAATTTCTGCAACACTATATCCTTATTGTAACACTGTTGTATTATTTTGTCAACTAAAAATGTACCTGTGGTTATTGTGTTGTTTGCTTGTCCTCCTCGCCCCATTTTTGAGGTCTGTGGCAAGTAAGGTTATCTTGTAATATACTACCATGACCAGCAGATGGTAGTCAACATTTGAAGGATTGAGTTCAGTGTTTGTACCTCAGTGGCAAACACAGAACTCAAATAACATTTACAGTCACTTATACAAGCTGACACTTGATCCTAATACTATTTTATTTGGTGAATTGAATGTATTACTCAATCCAGAGAACAGCCTGAAAAAATCAGATGTAATTTTCTTATAAACATGAAATATAATCTTATAACCTATTTGTTTTTATCCCCCACCTCCCATCTAAAAGAAAAGAAAAACAGGCATGACATACAAAGATCTATATGCATTTTATCTTTCTGACATGTGCATAGTTCACGGACGTTCATGTCACCTCGATTGGCTAGAATCGTGTGTTGAATTTTTTAGTTTAAATATTTTTAATGCTGTATGTGTGTTTTCACAAAGGGGATTTCAAAAAACAAACGGAATAAACAAAGTCAGGCGGTCATGATCTGCTGAAAAGCGGTGGGTGAAATTAACTTCAGATCAAAGAAAGGATGTCAAATGTGACTGTATATCTGTTTCTGGGAAAATAAACAATTTAATTCTTCTGCGAAGTTTGAGATATCCTATTGATTTAGCTCTTGTGAGTTCTGTCATATCTCTGATAGCAGAGCAATGAGTGGGAAAACAAATGGAATAGCAAAACAAAATTGATTTTGCTACTTTTGTACAAAGCCTATCACAGCTGGAAATCAACTTCTCAATGTTAGCCTTAGCTCAGTTTGCTAAGTATATTACAAGCTCTACATAGGAAGGAACCACATTCCTTTCACTCATGTTAACACAGTGACTCGTTAGTATTTGGAACAATGTTTCTTGCCCTTCCTAATTTACCCTAATGTAATCTCATCTTGTCTGCTATTTAACAGGCCTTACAGAGTACTATACACTGACCTGTTCAATTTCATGCTTGGAGGGAGTTATTTGTTTTGATCTAATAAGAGCTATTTGAATTTTCCACACCAATTCTGTCCTGGCTTTCAAATGTATAGAATCAAGGGTCTTGCATGTCCCATAATGCATCTTTCTGATGAGGCACTAGACTTCATTAATGATGAACTGAACCCTCATTGCTCATTTGCTATATGTTTACAGTAGAATAACACAGCCGTAAGTAGTGTTTAGAGTGCAATATGCTTCTGTTCAGAGTCAGACACAGCTTGGTTTGTTTTGAGAGGAGAACAGCATTATGTGACCATAATGAATTCGCAACCAAATTTTGAGGAACAGTGAGTGGTTTGGTTAGTGTTGAAGTGAGTTAAAGTTTGTGTTATGTCTCAGTTATTGCATTTTTTTTTTGTGAATGTCACGTTTCTCATGTTTGCCGCGAAAATGATAGTTATGGAAAGGGCAGTACAGTTCATAAAAGCAGTGAATACATGTTATAAATAAAAATTGCTTTTAAACAAAGCAGAGCATGAATTGAATCTACAGCTGTGGTATCAATTTTGGTTTTGTTGGCACTTTTAAATGCAGTTGATGATATCTGGGAGGACAAGATTGTCTTTTTTTTCTCAGATTTTGGGACACCTCGACCATTTTGATGAGTAGGTTTTCCAAAGATTGTCACCCACTATTTTTTTAATCTCTTTTGTAAGCAATTTAAAAATACAATACAATACAATGCATATTCCACCATGCTCTTAAAAACATGAATATTGTACAATAACTCAATTTGTGTACCAAGCAGTTAAATGCCTGTTAAAAGGTTAAAGATGGATTGAAGTTAAAAAACATGACCGAGAATTATAGCGAATAGCTAGTTTAATAAGAAAGTGCAGCATGAAATCTCTCTGATGATTCACAACACAAAGCCTAATCGAGGTGGTGACGCACAGACATTCAAGCTTCTTTTTTTAAACGTTTGCACAAGGTAAGATCTTGAATGCACAGCTGAACACAAAAAACTAGAAGCCTAGAAACACTTGGCCATGAATAATAATGGGCTAAAAATATAAGTTATACCCTTGAGTGTTAGGCTGAAAAGCATTCCCACTGAGTCACAGACAGAAATGCTGGAAAAGTGCATGGTGTTTGGAAAGAACAGGGCTATAACATAGTTAGGCATTCACTCAATGACATTCTGAAAGTACAGGGTGAATTTATGTGCTTCCCGTCAACTTTCAGGTCAAACAGGAAAGAACCGGTGACAATGTTCAGCGCCCTTTCATCAGGATCAAGAGCTGACAGGAGATTGTATGAATATCCGCTTTGATCACTTGCATTGATCCTCTCTGAGTCCCTGGTTAATTGTGGCTGTCTAATATTCTCGGTCATTGTCTGTCAACGCAGAGCTTCAGGAATTAAAACAAGATTAAGACTTGGAATAAATGAAGGAGAGAGAACGAATGTGCAGTGACTGAAATGAAGTCGGTAAAAACCTCAAAGAGGGGTAACAATCACTCGCCCTCTCTCAATCTCTTCTTGAGTCTTTCTTTTGATGTCAAGTCTTAAAATTCACTCACTTCAGTTTTTTGTGATATCCTTTTTGCTCTTTTTTTCTCATGCCCTCTTCCATTCTCGTCTGTCGGCTCGATTTGGTCTGTGCCTTTGTTAAGCAAAAATAAAGCAATCAAAATTTAAAAAATGCTTGGACCTTTATCAGCTCAGAGGAAAGAAAGAACATATATACAGGCCTTTGAATCATTCAGATACTGAGATCTTTTTGTCATGTGGCGGTCATGACACTGATTAATTGACAGGTGACTTGACCAATCATAACCCCAAATCCGCCATTTTGTCTGAAAAAGCAGTCAGGGGAGTTAGTAGATTAACGTTGGTGAACTTGAACTTCAAAAATTGTGTTCCACAGTTAAAAAAGCATTCCTTCTGAAGTTCATTCATGTTTATTTGATGCTATAAATGAACTAGTATGAAGAGATGATCGGTTCACGAGCCGCTTGAAGGAGCTACAGCGATCTGTCACGACACATTAAAGAGACACTGTTAGGTCCCCCGTTGGATTGGAGGTATGAGGGAGACATACATAATAAAATTTAAGCGTACGCTTATCATTTAAAACTCTTGGGAGTACTGAGGGAGAATGAACCAAAGACATCGACCTAATCGCAAAGTGGTTTGCTTTATTAACAAATGAAAAAATATGATTTATACAAGTGAAAACAACCAAGATCCTTATGTACAATTATATACAAAGAAACAATCATAAAACAAGCCACACAGAGAATGAAAATGAGCAGTGCTAAACAAACGAAAATAATAAAACCGAAACATTCACTGACTAAAATCCTGCCCTCTAAACGAAAAAAAAAAACAAAACCAAAAGATTAACAAAACTTACATAGGGTTGCACCTGCTCCTTCCCTGATGTGTTTAACAGAGATGTTTGTAAGATGTAAGTCACGTGACATGCTTTCCTTTTCTCTACCCTCCGGGCTGATGAAGTATAGGTCAGGTAGGACAATCTCTAAGTCAAAATACATACAAACACACACACAAACAAGCAAGCAAGCAAACCACCACTGAAACAGTTCCTGATTGGATGTTTCTCGAGGTCATTCATCATGACGGGCATAATTCAACCAATCACAGCACCTAAAAACAGAGACAGCGGAGAGCAGGAAAACAGGAAGAAACCAATAGCTAAAGGGAGAAATAGCAACAAACCACATAAGGGGAGGGACACATAACAGCCACTATGAGGTATTTATCGTTTAACCTTCATAAAAAATCATGATATATTAAATATGAAACTGTTTCATACGTCTGTCAACGCATTGTCAATGTCCTCTTTGCTCCGGGATGTATTTTTCACTCCGTGAGAACATGATGTGTGGCGTGAGAGCGCATGGCTTGTCGGACAAAGCAACAGTAACTAAAGGGGGCGGGACTTTGCGAAGGGTCAATTGAATTACTAACGTTTTAGGTCTCCCATTCTTTGCTGCGTTTTATGTCTTACTATATTGTTAGAAGCACTTTTTATTCTTTTACAATGAATTTCATATGTGATGTTGAATGTCATTTCTTCTAAACTTGCATTTCCATGGTAATTCATCCAAACAGGTGACATTTACTTTTTTTTTTTCAAATTTGTGTTTGAGAAATTCAGTGACAGAATTGCATCTCTTCTCAGTCAGTCCTTCATCAAGTTTACAGTATGTTTACCAATGTTTAAAATACCCAATGGCTGCAAGAATTTTCAACTAATTCATAATTGAAACAATTCCTAATGTGAAAATGAAAACCAAATGGATTTATGCTTACAATAAATGTTACATTTAATTCACACACATTTCTGTTGTGGTCTTTTTTTTCCATCAAGGTTAAATCCTATCATGCTTTACTGGATAGGGAGTGTAAATCCGTACTTATTTTCTGAGTTTTTCATCCTTTTTCAGTAAAAAGCCAGCTGATCACTGAATCCATTCTGCTTTCATCAGAAGTGGTCATTTCTTATCCTCTTGATAGTTGGCCCCTTCAAACACAATATCACATCTACGTCTTTACCTTTGTTGGTCTAGAACTGTCTGTTCCTTGATACAAACTGTTTCTCGGATTCAAGGAAAGAGTTTTATTGGTATTAGAGAGACAAGCACTAATGTTACTATAATCAGCCAGGTGGAGTTTCAACATGTGAGATGACTCACACGACCTCTGAATCATGTGAAAGCGAACCGCGGGTTGTGCACATGAATGAGGCGTTTATTAAATTGACCATGTCAATAAATTGATGAGAAGAAGCGTCACCATCAATGTCACGTGTAGGGTTAATTCAAGGTGCAGCTGTGTGTTACAGTGAATTGACCCTTCGCAAACAGTTTGATTGACAGGCGATCTGACCAATCATAACCCCGAATACGCTATCTTATCCGACAAAGCAGTCAGGGGAGTAGCCTATAGTAGATAAAAATTAGTGAACTTGAAAAATTGTGTGTACTCATGTCTTTCCCACTTGAAACAACATTCCATCTGATGTTCATTCATGTTTTTTTGATGCTATAAATGAACTAGTATGAATAGATGATCGGTTCACAAGCCGCTTGAAGGAGCTGCAGCGATCTGTCACGACACATTAAAGAGCCACTATATGGTATTTATTGTTTAAACTTCTTAGAAAATTACAATATTTTAAATATGAAACTGTTTCATACATTGTCAGTGTCCTCTTTGCTCCGCGATGTATTTTTCACTGCGGGAGAACATGATGTGTGGTGTGAGAGTACATGAGTTGTCAGGCATAGCAACAGGGGGCGGGTTTTGCGAAAGGTCAATTGAAATCACATTAGTGTTCCTAATGTTCATAATGTTTCATGTTTTGGGCCTATGCAGTTTAATATAAAGCCCAAAGTATACATCGGCCACCTGGGTTCCGCAATAAACTGTGCACTATTATTTTTTATCATCAGGAGGGTCCATGGATGTCTGCAAACTGTCTGCGTGCAGCCCAATTTTTATGTCTGCGCAGGCAGTGCACATACAACTGTGCATGTGCGAGTGATTTGAGCACTTACGTACATTTTTATTGACATTTTGTATGCCAAAACAAATTTGACTCTTTATTGAGTTGCCAATTCATGTACACTGTAAAATTTCAATAATGAAACAAAACAGTAAAGGGATAGGGCCTAGTTCACCAAAAATGAAAATTCTGTCATAATTTACTCACCTTCAAGTGAGCAATTGCGAGAAATAAAGTCAGAATTGCTTGATCTAAAATAACAGTTGTGAGAAAAAAAAGTCAGAATTGTGAGATAAAAAGTCGCAAGTGCGAGTTATAAAATCAGAATTACATTTTATATCTCGCAACGCTGAGAAATTCTGACTTTATAACTCGCAATTGTGAGTTTATATATCACACAATTCTGTTATAATAAAAAAGTTTTTGTCAGTATTAAAGGGAACATATCATGAAATCTGACCTTTTCCGTGTTTAAAGCGTATAATCAGTTTGTAACGATCCATTTTGAGAGTTATATTTGCTGCGTGAGCTTATCCTGAATTGTTTATGCCTCAGTGAATTGGAATATTTAGCTTGGGGATGGAAAACTCGAACTCATTTCCATTTAAAGGTACACACACCAAATCAGCGCATTTTTTCTCCCACCCAAAAAAAGGGAGTTAAACAGACACAAAAGGTTCATAATAGGTCACCTTTAAATGAATGACGACAATATCAAAGGAAATTGTCTTAAAGAAGAAAATTTATGAGGGATTGAAAAATTTTAGTGACTCTAGCTTCTTCAGCGTAAAACTTCACACTTGAATTCTGTGCGAGAGATGAAAGAGTGAAATCTAACAGCTCGATAGTTCTTGGAAACGACTGAATGTGAATTTATTTTTATTCACATGCTACATTTTTTTGCACTGACATTATTTGAATAAGTCTTTCATAAAAGAATAAATTAATTACTTTTTGTTTTGGAAAACCCATTCTGGTTATAATCAGAGATATTCTACTGATCACACAGTTTAGGCTTTTGGAAAACTGATTATGATGTGCAGACGTCCATGATGACTCATATTCATGAGTCAATACAACATCATTTTTGTGTGCTGATGTTAATTCCTAGAAGAAAAGTATTTTTGCTCTGCATCAGACTATTGTGATAGCTAATTGTCTCCCTGTCTGGGCAGTAGTCATAAAAATAAATCGTTTTTCACCTGATGTGATGATAACATTTTCAAATTTAGGTTTGACCTTTTTGCAGTGGTATTGTAAAGCAGACAGAGGGAAATTCATTAATAATGAATTTTGCCTGCTGATTGGACCATTTAGTTTTACATGCTGTCTGTGTTGTTTTAGCGGCTAACTCATATGCCAAATTATGTGAATCATATACAATGCGTTTCAATCAACTCCCTACAGTCAGGGTTATAAGGGTGTCGGCCATTTTAAGGTCTGTCTCAATCGCAAAATCCTTCAAGTGCATTGAAATGTTTGTTCCCAAAAATGTCCTACAATGCACCTTGAAAACCAGGTAGCATCAATGCTCAATATGTTCCCTTAACGTAAAGTACAAAACATAAATCATGCGAGCCAACACACTATAATAACACATGAAAGATGTTTTGAAAAAACAAACCGTAGTTTAATTATATTTCAGTATATACATACATTGTTGGACGGGTACTAGCTAATATTTTTAATGAATTTACAGCTAAATGTTACAGGTATATACAGTAAGATTCATAATATTCATCATAATGTACTTAAAAAAAAGTATAAAATGGTTATGTTGAATTATGCAAATAAGTAACTTAAAATATGAGTAAAACACCTGTGAAAAATCAATACAGAAAAATCCTTCATATTAAAATGCTGTATTATAAATGAGGTGCGTTTACTCAAACAAAATGGATACATTTCAAAGAAATCTTTTGCATTCATTTTTCCAGATGTTTTTTGTTTATTTGTGGACTATTTTGGTCTTAATCAGATAAAACAGTGGAACACAAGAATCACCCCGAATGGACCCCGATGAGCACAACAGCAATGCACAATTTTTGTAAACATTTTTGAAATTTGCAGAACATCTTCATTGCGTTTCCGTTCTTCAGTTTGCATTTCCCTAAATTCTCTCATTTCTTTCCACTTAAATTGTGGATTGTGGACTATAGAATGTCAATAGCATTTTTCATTTATAAAGTCACCACAGGGGTTAGACTAATAGCACCATAATGAAGTCCCAGGCATTGTGAATTTGAAAGTAAATTATAACATGTGAATTTGCCACTGTTTTATGCCAATCATAAATCAAACCCAGACACTTCCTGCCCACTGCCAGCAACCAAAATATTCTCATCCTCAGAAAATAGCCCTCTTTCATTTCTCTCCCCTTTGTTTCTAGTGGCAGTTGCAAGAGCCTATTTTCAAATCTATAATTTCTCAGCGCAATTTGCGGTGTGCATTAATGTGGCACGTACTGTTGATGCACTTTGATTAGAGTTGGGCTTTTTTGCAGCTCCTTTCACAGTGGTGTGACACATGGGGGATGAAGTACTTCTGTTCTATCTGCTCTAATTCACTCCCTCCTTCATGGACGCTTTTGAAGGTTCCTTTGAGACCCCGGGGCCACAATAGCATCATAAACATTGCTCCTTTGGTAGTATGGGCTTATGTGTGTGCTTGTATAGCCCAGGGTGTAATGGAAGATGGAGCTAACATGTTGATGTCAGGAGGATTGGGGTCTTGACTGTGCTGTAATATGGACGGTGATATGATCGGTAATTGGTATTTCTCTCAGAGGTGTATGAAGCAGCAGGAGGTCAGCTGTCTTTGCTTTCAGAGAAAGTGGCCCTCAGATGACCCAGAGGCTAAATGAGCTTTTGAGCATTCTGTACATGTGTGCCAGTAATGAGGTGGGAATCGCCAGTGAACTAGGTCAAGATGTCCATTGCTATGGATTGTTATTATGATTCAAGTTTATGATCTATGTCCAAGTTTTTGTCTCAAAGAATCTTTTTTCCCAAGATTCAGTGTTTATTTTCAGGTTTTTTTTTGTTATATGTACATATTTTTATTTTGAGGAGAATATATTTAGTCAATTTTGTGATGATATTTTCATTATTTTCAGGCAGTTTTACTCTGACCAAAATTATTGAAATATATTGAATATTGAAAAAAAAAAATCTTTAGAGCAGTGTTGTTTCTTCCCATCAAATTTTTGTCAACAGTAGTAATTAAAATCCTTTTTTGGCTGGTCTACGTTATTACCATACATGTCATGTGACTTATCGCTATGGAGGAAAATAACATTTTATTGTTTAAAACAAAATAAAGCACTGCCAAAACATTCCAAACTGTTTGTTAAAGTGTTAGTTCACCCAAAAATGAAATTTCTGTCATTAAGTACTCACCCTTATGTCGTCCCAGACCCCTATTTTCTGAACACAAATTACGGTATTTTTGATAAAATCCAAGGGTTTTTTCAACCACATAATGTTTATTTTAGGTTTCAAACAATTTAAATACACATAAGTACTAACAAAACCATACATTTACTTTGTAAATTACACACAGATGTCTATGAAGATGGTAATAATAATCCTTCCCATTATAATTAGACGTGTTTTATTCACATCAGATGGATATAGTGTAAGTAATGTAACGTTTACGCTATTCTTCTCCCAGTTCACTGGCCTCTTACATTCATGTATTTCATGAGAAGTGGATGAATTCACGTGTTTTAAATCCATCAGATCCGATTCTCTGTACTGTAGTTCAAACTAACATGGCGGCTCATATCGCGCATGTAGCTCCTGTAAACCTCTCTTGTTTAAACAGCAAAGAACATCCACTTACACATATTTGACAATCGGAATATCATATATTTCATGTTATAGTTAACAAGTATGTGAATGTGAATTAAATACAAGCAAAACATCAGTCATACTGCGCTACTGTGGCCTGTATGTTGACATTTAACCATGTCCTTTCTACCTTTCTGGACCTCAAAATGTACAATTACATTACTACCTATGTGTGGTTCAGAAACCCTCAGATTTAATCAAAAATAACTTAATTTGTGTTCCAAAGATGAAAGATTGCGACATTGACTGTAAAAACAAGATGGACGACATACCTTCACTCTCTCCCATGAAGCTGCCACCCAACAAACACAGAACGTTGCCTCAATGTAGCCAACCTTTTAGCAACGTTGTAACAACATGCTAAAAGGTTGTTGGTTCCATATTGTGTTCTTAAGGTTGTTACTGTGCTGTCACAATGTTGCCATTCAACCACGGTTCAGGACCATTGCTGAAGGTTGTGCTTAGGCTGTCTGGACAACCATTGTACGACATGTTCTCCTCACTGTTCCGAAGCGCATTTTAAATTTGAACAGACCGTTGGGCCGTTATTCTTCTTCAAGCCAGGATACGTGAGTGTTGCTCATGATTTCTCTTTTAGATAAATAAGAAATGTAAATATCCAAACAAAACCGACAATTTTCATGTCTAATGTGCGATTTATTTGTTCTGTTAATAAACTGAGTGGACAGAATAGCTGATAATTCACATACCGAGTCGTTTGCGATCGGGTTTGGTGTAAGTTAATGCTAAGTTAAGTAAGTCTATTATATTTGAGCTTAATATAATTAATATACTCTATATTAACGTTTTTTCCCCTTCAAATGTATGTTTTGGTAGTGTAATTATATGTATGCAATGTTTTAATAAAGTTGGATTATATGAACTTGTATGGCATTTTTCCTCTTTAAAGTTTCATAGCTGGTTTTATATTAAAAATAACAATTAATGATTAACAGTATTTAAAAAAGTGTTACATGTTCATCTTGTGTATATGATTATTAAGAGATTGACCACAAAAAAAATATATAAAAAATAAGACGCAGAAAAGGTAATATAATATTTATAATCTGGTATAAAAATAAATGTGGTCG
This sequence comes from Opsariichthys bidens, assembly GCA_037194245.1. Classification (NCBI taxonomy): domain Eukaryota; kingdom Metazoa; phylum Chordata; class Actinopteri; order Cypriniformes; family Xenocyprididae; genus Opsariichthys; species Opsariichthys bidens. The sequence goes on along the minus strand of CM074285.1, from coordinate 12,658,317 downwards.
GAACGTCGTCTTGCAGTTGCTGAATGTCGCGCAACAACGTTGCTGCAGCCCTTCAGCGTCTTACAATTCAACGTTGAATTGAGAATTAATTATCTTATCTTTCCAAGTCTCCCTAAAGTGAAAGAAATTCATTTTAAAATTTATAAATGACATATATCCATCTAAAGAATTTCTGAAAGCTAAATTTGATATCGGAGAAAACTCTTGTCAATTTTGTGAAACTGATATTGAAACCACTGAACATATTTTTTACTATTGTAATCATTCAAAGTTGTTTTGGTCTCAACTGTACAGTAAACTGTCATGTATTATTACATGTGTAAACCCCCTTGAATACAAACAAATTAAGTTTGGTGTACTAAAGAAAGATTGTTCACAGTACTACTTGATTAATAATCTTTTTGATCTTGCTAAATTCTTCATTCATAAATGCAGATTTTTGAAAACACCCCCGTCCTTTCCTCATTTTACTAATGAACTTAAAATTTTTGCTGCTTCACTTTGCACCCTTTCAAATGAAAAAGCTTCTACAGTAGCCAGTTTCTTCAATGAGCTAAGTGCACTTTAACTTCTTTACCCCTTGCAAAGACTTTTACATGTAATTTTTTTTTTTATATATATATTATTTTATTTACTTATTACGTATCGTCTTTCTTGAATGTATATTTGATTTGAGACTGACTTGATTTGCATTTATGTCTGCCTTTGAGATTTGTAAGTTAATATTGTTTGTTCAATACTTATTTTGTATGTAAATTTGAACTTCAATAAAAAAAAAAAAAAAAAAAAAAAAAAAAATTCAACATTGCTACAATGTCGCGAGCACGTAGACAGTCAACGTTGTCACAGTGGAAATGGAACATGGCAGCGACGTTGCCACAACGTAAATGTGTTTGTTGGGCAGTGTGCCAGTATGACGCTGACATCTTGAGTCTCGAGTCTGCGCATAGTGAACTTGGAGCACGAGCCCGATTAGTGAGCGCAAAGTGAAGCCGCGATATCAAGGTCCCGCTTACACTCCCGCAGAATCGGTTAATACTGCAGAACAACTCATTATGTCGGTGTGAAATAGTTGTGAAACAGTTCTGGATATGTAGAAATGAAAGTAAAAGCTCATATCTCCTCCTAAAGATCCAGAAAAAAAGTCCATTGGTGCTTCAGTGACTACGTCGCTCCGAGAAGCTGTCAATCTCTGCTGTCAATCATGACGTCATAACCCGCGTTTTATAGCATCAAAAAACTAACTAAAAACAAACGTATTTAAAGAACAAACACTTACTGACACCAATGTGATAAAAACGGCCTAAAATTACAGAAATCATCTTTGAAAAAAAAATATTGACTGTTTAGTTTGTCTCCCGTCCCAAGACATTACAAAAGGAAGGCGGGGTTTATGACCTATACTGCGTCCAGCCACCTGGGGGCGATAGAGACGGTTTTAGCTGCACATTTCAGGACTCGTGTGACATACTTGGTTTGGGACAACATGAGGGTGAGTACGTAATGACAGAAATTTAATTTTTGGGTGAACTAACCCTTAAACAATGTAAGGTGTATTCAGAAAACCTGTTTGAAAATAGTCATTATTTAGGTAACTTTGTTTGGCGAAATTAATTCAGACTAGTTCTCCCTCTATTTTTTTTTTCTTGTCTGTCCCTTTTTCAACTTCACAAGTTTGTTCCCAGGTGCTCTTCTCGACAGTGCAATAATAAGAAGTGATATCTCTGGAGAATAAACTGGATTTCTTGGAATCCTACTTTAACACTCATCTTTTAATCATAGAGCCCAACTCCTCCTGTCACCTCCAATCTCATATGTCCACCTGACTGGACACTAGCTCATCCATCTGCCACCGCTGCATGCCACTGATCATATTTCACTGTTTTACTTTCACACCTCTAAGCCTCAAAGAGATTGAGACCTGAGGAGATGAGAGCTAGGCAGCCATAAAACTTGTTTTGGATGCGAGCTAAACTGGTAATGCCAGTAAAAAAACAAACAAAACACAGCACAAAAATCCAACCAACATAATCTTGTACAGGGCCTCTGATTTTGTTTTGTTTTTTGCTGGTGGGGTTTATAGGGTCCCCTAAGGAGGGTCAATACTGTACTAAAGCAATTTTTTTTTTGTTGCTCAGATAATGTTCTTCGTGTGGTAACATCTAACTGATGTTATTCAATTAAGAAGCCTAATATTTTATTATCATGATTACGAAATAACATTAAGTCAACCTAAAAAAGTCATTCAAAGATTCACTAAAACTAATGGATTTTCTCTAATTTAATGAACCAATTGCTGAACTGCCTTTTTAGAATCAATCACTTGTTGTATTCCTCATATATAAGTCGCCTTGAACAATAATGATAAAGATAAATTCAGTGAATTTTTCAGTGGTTGTCCTCCTCTTCCTCTGATGTTGACCCTGGTGTGATCCCAGCAAGACATGTCTGCCACAATGGTGTGTTGCATATTTGCTGTTTTCATGCTGTTATAACTGATGACCATGTCATTTGATAACATTTGTCTCTGCAGAAAAAGAGGTGAAAATCTGACCTAAATCACATCATCATCGAGCATGTGTGGGTGTTTTTAAATAATTGAACAAATCCTTCTTTTCCCATTGTGTTTATGGTTTCTTAGTTCTTCAATTATATCATAATATTTAAATTACATCAAATATGTTTTTTAAGGCCTTGTGGATTTTTCATGGTGTTGAGAACTGCTTTCAGCTTTAATAAATAGTTGTTCTTGTCTGGTGGGAAAGAGATGAAAAGGATATACAGGATTTGTTATTCAGTAGTGCACACAGGAAAACAAATGAATTGTAGCTGAGAAAATATTACTTACACGTGTCAAGAAATATTACTTACCAATGCGAACAAAGCCAAGGCTGACTGAGACTCATGTCTGCTCATATTTTTCAACTCAGCATTGGTAAGATTTCATTTTCATTTCCCTTTTCAGGTTTATCAGTCTAAATACACAGACTGTTCATTCTAGTATCAGTTTAAGACTTCAATTAATTTGAATCCAAATATTTGCTAATGTCTCTATCAGATTATGAGTGAATTATTATTTCATTATTCCAGAACTTTGGCCACAACATACACATACTTGATTTCTTTTGTACTTTTTTTATTTTACTTTTTACTTAAGAAATTGTGGGTATAAATGAATAATAAACCATGCAAAAAAAATCTTAAAATATTTAAAATATAACAAATTACCTTCATGGAGAAGCAACACTGCATGGGTTTTTGTTTTCATCTTATCCTATCTTGAATATGACTGATTTGGTCTTATTCTGCACTGACAGATTTATTTTTTTCTGGTTAAAATTCACTGGCACTAAAGATTGAGTTCCCTGAAAAGTCTTAAGTAAACTTGCTTCTCAAGTAAATTTATTTGTATTCGAGGATTGTTAGATAACCAGAAAAAAAGTCACCCTATAGCTTCTAGCTCAAAAAAGAATGGCAGTGCCTCTTCTTTTTCCACAAAAGGCTTGGCAAGCAAACAAATATCCTGGCCAACTTCAACAACTGGTTTTATCACAGCTTCTTGAGACAGATGCTTCATTGTGAAATGCAAGTTGTAGCATATTCTGCCAAACACCCTGGACATCTACTCAACGCAATTAAGATTAGATCATTCCTTATGGACCCCATTCACCAATCACAGACTCTTTTCTCACTAACCATCTGGAATGATATCAAAACATCCAATCAAGAACCATCAGAGTGTGAAAGGGCTTCTAGGGCTTCTATACCTCCACTGACTAATGTAAAAATAAAGTTACATGGCTATTCAGGTCTGTTCGTGTTGAGTTTTAGCTCTTAGTGTGAGTGTTTTAGGGTTGGGTCCCATTTTCTTAGTCATTTTCTGATTTTAAAATACCAACATTATTACTACATGTTGCTAACAGTAACTGTCTCACTCTCAATAGCATATTCAAATACAGAGTTTACCAGTAAAGGCTTGATCAAGACCCTGTGAATGTTGATTTCTCTTGCAAAATAACGACTCCATCAGAGTGTTTGCAGATTATCTCTATTGTTCTGCATTAAAAACACTCAATACAATCAAATTTGCTCTGATGGCATCCTCAACTTTAAGTTGGAAAATACACAGTCTTAATGAGCCTGCTGAGCTTTGTCAGCAATAACTGCAATCACTTATAGTTGGTAAAGACTGCATGTACAGAGAGGAAAACAACTGTTTGCATGTCAAGCATTTAAGACTGAGTTCAGATTTGGCTGTAGTTGCAATTAAGATTCAATTTGCGTACACAGCATGGTCATATTGTCTCAAAATGAGTTTCAGTCTGTTGTGTCATGCATGACTTTGTAAACAGTAACTGGATTTCAAATGGCCCTTATATTCAGAGTAAAGTGTTGCACAATTTTTATATATTCCCAAGTTTCTTTTAGATTGAACTTGTTTATATCTGATAATATTTCATATAACTACCAGAGTCTGAATCACACTGTAATGCTTAGAATGCCACCACAGCGCTGTGGCACATTTACAAAAGAGAGAAGGTTAATATATGCAGGTCAATACAAAAGGCAGAGATGTCCCCAGAAATGTATAACAGATTCCACATTTATTCCAACAGCGGAATAAATGTTTATGGAATAAATTACTATCTAGAATGATCTGCTATATCTGTTCTTGTAACACTCTGTTGCTTGTTTTGCCACTCAAAGTATTCCAATTAGTCTTGAATTATGATTGAATATCTCTTGTAGAGTCAAAACTTGTGCTCGATGTGATATTCCCTGTAATTTAGTATAAATTAACCTTAACTACTTTTTTCCCTTCAAACTTAAATCTGTAACAGGTGGTGGCTACAGTAAGCTCACAACGAATAGGGATATCCAAAAGAACTGTCTTTAATCACAAAACAAACAGAACTCAGGCAAAGCAGAACAGGACACAATGAAAACTGAACAGACATGAACATAATCCTGATAGTATCACAGAGATATTAATAGGGACAAATGAAACAAATAACACCGGGGAAAACTACGAACATGGCCACAGGAACAGGACACAGGAATGAACACAGACACAAGAGGAACCTAAAAACTCTTTAACTTAACAGTCCATACAAAACAAGTACAACACCGGGATCTTGACAGGGGGTTCAAAATAAAGTTCAAAATCTGCCTCCTCGGCGATAATAGGGCTGGCAGGGAGTTTAACAGCGACCTCCATTGTCATGTCCAGACAAACAGGAAGTTAAGGGGTGACCTTCATGGTCATGTCTGAGCAGACAAGGACTTTGGGTATAACCTCTGTGATTGCATCAGGACACACAAGAAACTCAGGGTCGACCTCCATGGAAACTTGGGATGACCTTCGTGATTTTGTCAGGACTAAGTTCTAGGGCGACCACTGTGTTTGTGTCAAGGCTGGCAGAAAATGGGACAACATCTGAGGTTGCATCAAGGCAGACAGGAAACTCGGGGATGACTTCCGTGATTGCAGACAGGAAGTTCATGGGTTGGACCCAAGGACTGAGCTCTGAGACAGGTACGGCCTCTGGAGCAGGCACACAGGGTGGAGCAGGCTTTGGAGCTAACTCATGGACTGGAGCGGATTCATGGACTGGAATGGTCTCTGGAGCGGATTCATGGACTGGAGCGGATTCATGGACTGGAACGGTCTCTGGAGCGGATTCATGGACTGGAACGGTCTCTGGAGTGGATTCATTGACTGGAACGGTCTCTGGAGCGGATTCATGGACTGGAACGGTCTCTGGAGCGGATTCATGGACTGGAGTAGGCTCCATAGCCTTTACCGCCGCCTCGATGAGAGCCAAGTCACAGTATGTAGCCAAAACACACAAAATGGCAACCGCCATTACAGAAATTGCTTCTAGAGACCACTAGAACCACCAGACACTGGTTCGGCTAAGAAGGCTGGATTTTGTCAAACACTGCATGGTTAATATTAATTAAAAGAGAGTTCAAAGTCTAATGGATAGCCCAGAATTTAATTGGATAGGTATCTTCAATTAAGGTACATAATAGGTAGAATGTTTGCCAATGATTTGTCAAGAGAGGTTTACAGGAAGGCGCTGATGTCGTGTCTCTGGTCCTCACTCTGCAGTGGTTTGATCTCTCCTCTCTGACTGTTGATTGTTATGATGTTTTTAAGCTTCACTTCTTCCATATTTTTCATGTCTTGCTTTCGTAATGTTCAAGTCATGACCAAAGACCTTTTAGACCACATTCCATTATTCTGTAATTCTACTGTGTGCTGGTCAATTATTTTTACTATTTTTTTTCGTGATTAAATCTTTGAATGCTTTGTTCTCGTTTTTATTCTCTAATTTTATCCACACAGTGTCTCCTACCTTGCACACATGTTCCTGCTTGATTGTTCTGTCATTCTTTATTCTTCTTTTTATATCTGTGAGGTTAAGGTAATATGTTAGTTCCTATATTTGAGTGTCCCAAAGTGTATTGTAATTTGCTCTCATCCACTCCTTAATTTTTAAAACGGATCCAATGTGTTTCTCTGCTAGCCAATTTCCTAATTCATTTCCAACAAAATAGCTTCCGTTAATAAGTCATACTGTTTCAGGTTTTTCCCAAAGCTGTCATTAATTCTTGCTTTAACTATTGTTTTTCCACTTGTTTCCTTCAGAGCTTTAGCCCAAAATTTCATTGAGTGTAACCAACAAACCTTAATAGTTTGTGTCAATTCTTCCCATCCTTTGTTGTTAATAGGATATTGTCTCTGAGGTTTATATATTCCTCCTTCAATTTTATCTGCATATTTTCCATGAACCTTTCCACGGCTATTCCTACTCAAATGGGGTTTTACATACTGCTTCCATTATTTCTGCTTTTACCAAATTGGATCCTTTCATTCCTTTTTCTATTCTAAATATATTCTTCCTGCTGGCTCGCTTCTTTCAGTCTCAAGAATTCCTTAAGGTCTTTTGCTGCTAGTAGGTATCCAAATCTGCTTGCGCAGCTCCAGTGGTACAATCGTTCAGAGTGTGGTACTTATAAGGCAATATACAGCCAAACAATGCCGAGGTTGTGAGTTCGAGTCTCACCTGGAGCGTGATTTTAAAAAGCAAGGGACATTAAAACAGCAAAGGTATTGAAAGTTTGGTTGAATATTGCTTTGAAATCATTAATTAGAATTATGAATAGGGGATGATGCAAAAGATCTGTTTGACCATGTAAGGCTCTTTTAAACTAGTAGAGTATTTAAGGGCTGACTTGAAAGACTGTTTTAACACAAAATCTCCCTTACCATCAAAGCGCTTGTAGCTATGATCCTCACATGGTTGCTGGTATCTAAATCTGCTTGCGAAGCTACAGTGGCGCAATTGGTCAGTGCTTGGTACTTATAAAGCAGTACCCAGCAGAGCAATGCCGAGGTTCTGAGTAAGAGACTCACCTGCATTAATGTTTTTCAAAGCAAGGTACGTTATAGCAGTAAAAGTATTCTAAGTCTGACCAGAAAGTTAGCTGAACATTGCTTAGAAGTCATTAATTAGAAGTGAGGCAACTGGACCATGGAGCAATGCCGAGGTTCTGATTAAGAGACTCACTTGGAGCAAGGCACATTATAGCAGCAGAAGTATTCAAAGCTGAAGTCATTAATTACAAGAATGATCAGGGAATGCTGAAAAAGACCTTTTTAACAAAGTATGGCTGTTTTAATCTAGTAGAGTATTCAAGGGCTAACTTTAAAGACTGTTTTAACACAGAATCTACCTCATGTTCATAGTGCTTGTAGCTATACAACCCACATGGTTGTTGGTATCTAACTCTGCTTGCGAAGCTCCAATGGTGCAATCAGTCATTGCGCGGTACTTATAAGAAGGTACTTTGCAGAGCAATCCCGAGGTTGTGAGTTCGAGCCTCACCTGGAGCATGATTTTAAAAAGCAAGGGACATTATAGCAGCAAAAGCATTCAAAAATTGACTCGAAAGTTTGGTTGAACATTGCTTTGAAATCATTAATTAGAAGAATGATTAGGGGATAATGCAAAAGATCTGTTTGACCATGTAAGGCTCTTTTAAACTAGTTGTAGCTGTAATCTCCACATGGTTGTTGGTATCCAAATTTGCTTGCGAAGCTCCAGTGGTGCAATCAGTCATTGCGCGGTACTTATAAGAAGATACTTTGCAGAGCAATCCCGAGGTTGTTTAAACTAGTAGAATATTCAAGGGCTAACATGAAAGATTGTTATAACACAGAATCTCCCTTATCAACAAAGCCCTTGTTGCTATATAACCCACATGGTTGTTGATATCTAACTCTGCTTGCGAAGCTCCAGTGGCGCAATCGGTCAGCGCGCGGTACTTATAAGGCAGTATACAGCAGAGCAATGCCGAGGTTGTGAGTTCGAGCCTCACCTGGAGCATGATTTTAAAAAGGAAGGGACATTATAGCAGCAAAAGTTTTCAAAAATTGACTCGAAAGTTTGGTTGAACATTTCTTTGAAATCATTAATTAGAAGAATGATTAGGGGATAATGCAAAAGATCTGTTTGACCATGTAAGGCTCTTTTAAACTAGTTGTAGCTGTAATCTCCACATGGTTGTTGGTATCCAAATTTGCTTGCGAAGCTCCAGTGGTGCAATCAGTCATTGCGCGGTACTTATAAGAAGGTACTTTGCAGAGCAATCCCGAGGTTGTTTAAACTAGTAGAATATTCAAAGGCTAACATGAAAGATTGTTGTAACACAGAATCTCCCTTATCAAGCCGAGGTTGTGAGTTCGAGCCTCACCTGGAGCATTTTTTTAAAAAGCAAGGGACATTATAGCAGCAAAAGTATTCAAAAATTGACTGGAAAGTTTGGTTGAACATTGCTTTGAAATCATTAATTAGAAGAATGATTAGGAGATAATGCAAAAGATCTGTTTGACCATGTAAGGCTCTTTTAAACTAGTAGAGTATTTAAGGGCTGACTTGAAAGACTGTTTTAACACAAAATCTCCCTTACCATCAAAGCGCTTGTAGCTATGATCCTCAAATGATTGTTGGTAGCTAAGTCTGCTTGCGAAGCTACAGTGGCGCAATTGGTCAGTGCTTGGTACTTATAAAGCAGTACCCAGCAGAGCAATGCCGAGGTTCTGAGTAAGAGACTCACCTGCATTAATGTTTTACAAAGCAAGGTACGTTATAGCAGTAAAAGTATTCTAAGTCTGACCAGAAAGTTAGCTGAACATTGCTTAGAAGTCATTAATTAGAAGTGAGGCAACTGGACCATGGAGCAAAGCCGAGGTTCTGAGTAAGAGACTCACTTGGAGCAAGGCACATTATAGCAGCAGAAGTATTCAAAGCTGAAGTCATTAATTACAAGAATGATCAGGGAATGCTGAAAAAGACCTTTTTAACAAAGTATGGCTGTTTTAATCTAGTAGAGTATTCAAGGGCTAACTTGAAAGACTGTTTTAACACAGAATCTACCTCATGTTCATAGTGCTTGTAGCTATACAACCCACATGGTTGTTGGTATCTAACTCTGCTTGCGAAGCTCCAATGGTGCAATCAGTCATTGCGCTGTACTTATAAGAAGGTACGCAGCAGAGCAATGCCGAGGTTGTTTAAACTAGTAGAATATTCAAGGGCTAACATGAAAGATTGTTGTAACACAGAATCTCCCTTATCAACAAAGCCCTTGTTGCTATATAACCCACATGGTTGTTGGTATCTAATTCGGCTTGCGAAGCTCCAGTGGCACAATCGGTCAGCGCGCGGTACTTATAAGGCAGTATACAGCCGAGCAATGCCGAGGTTGTGAGTTCGAGCCTCACCTGGAGCATTTTTTTAAAAAGCAAGGGACATTATAGCAGCAAAAGTATTCAAAAATTGACTGGAAAGTTTGGTTGAACATTGCTTTGAAATCATTAATTATAAGAATGATTAGGTTATAATGCAAAAGATCTGTTTAACCATGTAAGGCTCTTTTAAACTAGTTGTAGCTGTAATCTCCACATGGTTGTTGGTATCCAAATCTGCTTGCGAAGCTACAGTGGCGCAATTGGTCAGTGCTTGGTACTTATAAGAAGGTACTTTGCAGAGCAATCCCGAGGTTGTTTAAACTAGTAGAATATTCAAGGGCTAACATGAAAGATTGTTGTAACACAGAATCTCCCTTCTCAACAAAGCCCTTGTTGCTATATAACCCACATGGTTGTTGATATCTAACTCTGCTTGCGAAGCTCCAGTGGCGCAATCGGTCAGCGCGCGGTACTTATAAGGCAGTATACAGCAGAGCAATGCCGAGGTTGTGAGTTCGAGCCTCACCTGGAGCATGATTTTAAAAAGGAAGGGACATTATAGCAGCAAAAGTTTTCAAAAATTGACTCGAAAGTTTGGTTGAACATTTCTTTGAAATCATTAATTAGAAGAATGATTAGGGGATAATGCAAAAGATCTGTTTGACCATGTAAGGCTCTTTTAAACTAGTTGTAGCTGTAATCTCCACATGGTTGTTGGTATCCAAATCTGCTTGCGAAGCTACAGTGGCGCAATTAGTCAGTGCTTGGTACTTATAAAACAGTACCCAGCAGAGCAATGCCCGAGGTTCTGAGTAAGAGAATCACCTGCATTCATGTTTTACAAAGCAAGTTACATTATAGCAGTAAAAGTATTCTAAGTCTGACCAGAAAGTTAGCTGAACATTGCTTAGAAGTCATTAATTAGAAGTGAGGCAACTGGACCATGGAGCAATGCCGAGGTTCTGAGTAAGAGACTCACTTGGAGCAAGGCACATTATAGCAGCAGAAGTATTCAAAGCTGAAGTCATTAATTACAAGAATGATCAGGGAATGCTGAAAAAGACATTTTTAACAAAGTATGGCTGTTTTAATCTAGTAGAGTATTCAAGGGCTAACTTGAAAGACTGTTTTAACACAGAATCTACCTCATGTTCATAGTGCTTGTAGCTATACAACCCACATGGTTGTTGGTATCTAACTCTTCTTGCGAAGCTCCAGTGGTGCAATCAGTCATTGCACGGTACTTATAAGAAGGTACTTTGCAGAGCAATCCCGAGGTTGTTTAAACTAGTAGAATATTCAAGGGCTAACATGAAAGATTGTTGTAACACAGAATCTCCCTTATCAACAAAGCCCTTGTTGCTATATAACCCACATGGTTGTTGGTATCTAACTCTGCTTGCGAAGCTCCAATGGTGCAATCAATCATTGCGCTGTACTTATAAGAAGGTACGCAGCAGAGCAATGCCGAGGTTGTTTAAACTAGTAGAATATTCAAGGGCTAACATGAAAGATTGTTCTAACACAGAATCTCCCTTATCAACAAAGCCCTTGTTGCTATATAACCCACATGGTTGTTGGTATCTAAATCTGCTTGCGAAGCTCCAGTGGCACAATCGGTCAGCGCGCGGTACTTATAAGGCAGTATACAGCCGAGCAATGCCGAGGTTGTGAGTTCGAGCCTCACCTGGAGCATTTTTTTAAAAAGCAAGGGACATTATAGCAGCAAAAGTATTCAAAAATTGACTGGAAAGTTTGGTTGAACATTGCTTTGAAATCATTAATTAGAAGAATGATTAGGAGATAATGCAAAAGATCTGTTTGACCATGTAAGGCTCTTTTAAACTAGTAGAGTATTTAAGGGCTGACTTGAAAGACTGTTTTAACACAAAATCTCCCTTACCATCAAAGCGCTTGTAGCTATGATCCTCAAATGATTGTTGGTAGCTAAGTCTGCTTGCGAAGCTACAGTGGCGCAATTGGTCAGTGCTTGGTACTCATAAAGCAGTACCCAGCAGAGCAATGCCGAGGTTCTGAGTAAGAGACTCACCTGCATTAATGTTTTACAAAGCAAGGTACGTTATAGCAGTAAAAGTATTCTAAGTCTGACCAGAAAGTTAGCTGAACATTGCTTAGAAGTCATTAATTAGAAGTGAGGCAACTGGACCATGGAGCAAAGCCGAGGTTCTGAGTAAGAGACTCACTTGGAGCAAGGCACATTATAGCAGCAGAAGTATTCAAAGCTGAAGTCATTAATTACAAGAATGATCAGGGAATGCTGAAAAAGACCTTTTTAACAAAGTATGGCTGTTTTAATCTAGTAGAGTATTCAAGGGCTAACTTGAAAGACTGTTTTAACACAGAATCTACCTCATGTTCATAGTGCTTGTAGCTATACAACCCACATGGTTGTTGGTATCTAACTCTTCTTGCGAAGCTCCAGTGGTGCAATCAGTCATTGCGCGGTACTTATAAGAAGGTACTTTGCAGAGCAATCCCGAGGTTGTTTAAACTAGTAGAATATTCAAGGGCTAACATGAAAGATTGTTGTAACACAGAATCTCCCTTATCAACAAAGCCCTTGTTGCTATATAACCCACATGGTTGTTGGTATCTAACTCTGCTTGCGAAGCTCCAATGGTGCAATCAATCATTGCGCTGTACTTATAAGAAGGTACGCAGCAGAGCAATGCCGAGGTTGTTTAAACTAGTAGAATATTCAAGGGCTAACATGAAAGATTGTTCTAACACAGAATCTCCCTTATCAACAAAGCCCTTGTTGCTATATAACCCACATGGTTGTTGGTATCTAATTCTGCTTGCGAAGCTCCAGTGGCACAATCGGTCAGCGCGCGGTACTTATAAGGCAGTATACAGCCGAGCAATGCCGAGGTTGTGAGTTCGAGCCTCACCTGGAGCATTTTTTTAAAAAGCAAGGGACATTATAGCAGCAAAAGTATTCAAAAATTGACTGGAAAGTTTGGTTGAACATTGCTTTGAAATCATTAATTAGAAGAATGATTAGGAGATAATGCAAAAGATCTGTTTGACCATGTAAGGCTCTTTTAAACTAGTAGAGTATTTAAGGGCTGACTTGAAAGACTGTTTTAACACAAAATCTCCCTTACCATCAAAGCGCTTGTAGCTATGATCCTCAAATGATTGTTGGTAGCTAAGTCTGCTTGCGAAGCTACAGTGGCGCAATTGGTCAGTGCTTGGTACTCATAAAGCAGTACCCAGCAGAGCAATGCCGAGGTTCTGAGTAAGAGACTCACCTGCATTAATGTTTTACAAAGCAAGGTACGTTATAGCAGTAAAAGTATTCTAAGTCTGACCAGAAAGTTAGCTGAACATTGCTTAGAAGTCATTAATTAGAAGTGAGGCAACTGGACCATGGAGCAAAGCCGAGGTTCTGAGTAAGAGACTCACTTGGAGCAAGGCACATTATAGCAGCAGAAGTATTCAAAGCTGAAGTCATTAATTACAAGAATGATCAGGGAATGCTGAAAAAGACCTTTTTAACAAAGTATGGCTGTTTTAATCTAGTAGAGTATTCAAGGGCTAACTTGAAAGACTGTTTTAACACAGAATCTACCTCATGTTCATAGTGCTTGTAGCTATACAACCCACATGGTTGTTGGTATCTAACTCTTCTTGCGAAGCTCCAGTGGTGCAATCAGTCATTGCGCGGTACTTATAAGAAGGTACTTTGCAGAGCAATCCCGAGGTTGTTTAAACTAGTAGAATATTCAAGGGCTAACATGAAAGATTGTTGTAACACAGAATCTCCCTTATCAACAAAGCCCTTGTTGCTATATAACCCACATGGTTGTTGGTATCTAACTCTGCTTGCGAAGCTCCAATGGTGCAATCAATCATTGCGCTGTACTTATAAGAAGGTACGCAGCAGAGCAATGCCGAGGTTGTTTAAACTAGTAGAATATTCAAGGGCTAACATGAAAGATTGTTCTAACACAGAATCTCCCTTATCAACAAAGCCCTTGTTGCTATATAACCCACATGGTTGTTGGTATCTAATTCTGCTTGCGAAGCTCCAGTGGCACAATCGGTCAGCGCGCGGTACTTATAAGGCAGTATACAGCCGAGCAATGCCGAGGTTGTGAGTTCGAGCCTCACCTGGAGCATTTTTTTAAAAAGCAAGGGACATTATAGCAGCAAAAGTATTCAAAAATTGACTGGAAAGTTTGGTTGAACATTGCTTTGAAATCATTAATTAGAAGAATGATTAGGAGATAATGCAAAAGATCTGTTTGACCATGTAAGGCTCTTTTAAACTAGTAGAGTATTTAAGGGCTGACTTGAAAGACTGTTTTAACACAAAATCTCCCTTACCATCAAAGCGCTTGTAGCTATGATCCTCAAATGATTGTTGGTAGCTAAGTCTGCTTGCGAAGCTACAGTGGCGCAATTGGTCAGTGCTTGGTACTTATAAAGCAGTACCCAGCAGAGCAATGCCGAGGTTCTGAGTAAGAGACTCACCTGCATTAATGTTTTACAAAGCAAGGTACGTTATAGCAGTAAAAGTATTCTAAGTCTGACCAGAAAGTTAGCTGAACATTGCTTAGAAGTCATTAATTAGAAGTGAGGCAACTGGACCATGGAGCAAAGCCGAGGTTCTGAGTAAGAGACTCACTTGGAGCAAGGCACATTATAGCAGCAGAAGTATTCAAAGCTGAAGTCATTAATTACAAGAATGATCAGGGAATGCTGAAAAAGACCTTTTTAACAAAGTATGGCTGTTTTAATCTAGTAGAGTATTCAAGGGCTAACTTGAAAGACTGTTTTAACACAGAATCTACCTCATGTTCATAGTGCTTGTAGCTATACAACCCACATGGTTGTTGGTATCTAACTCTGCTTGCAAAGCTCCAATGGTGCAATCAGTCATTGCGCTGTACTTATAAGAAGGTACGCAGCAGAGCAATGCCGAGGTTGTTTAAACTAGTAGAATATTCAAGGGCTAACATGAAAGATTGTTGTAACACAGAATCTCCCTTATCAACAAAGCCCTTGTTGCTATATAACCCACATGGTTGTTGGTATCTAATTTGGCTTGCGAAGCTCCAGTGGCACAATCGGTCAGCGCGCGGTACTTATAAGGCAGTATACAGCCGAGCAATGCCGAGGTTGTGAGTTCGAGCCTCACCTGGAGCATTTTTTTAAAAAGCAAGGGACATTATAGCAGCAAAAGTATTCAAAAATTGACTGGAAAGTTTGGTTGAACATTGCTTTGAAATCATTAATTATAAGAATGATTAGGTTATAATGCAAAAGATCTGTTTAACCATGTAAGGCTCTTTTAAACTAGTTGTAGCTGTAATCTCCACATGGTTGTTGGTATCCAAATCTGCTTGCGAAGCTACAGTGGCGCAATTGGTCAGTGCTTGGTACTTATAAGAAGGTACTTTGCAGAGCAATCCCGAGGTTGTTTAAACTAGTAGAATATTCAAGGGCTAACATGAAAGATTGTTGTAACACAGAATCTCCCTTATCAACAAAGCCCTCGTTGCTATATAACCCACATGGTTGTTGATATCTAACTCTGCTTGCGAAGCTCCAGTGGCGCAATCGGTCAGCGCGCGGTACTTATAAGGCAGTATACAGCAGAGCAATGCCGAGGTTGTGAGTTCGAGCCTCACCTGGAGCATGATTTTAAAAAGGAAGGGACATTATAGCAGCAAAAGTTTTCAAAAATTGACTCGAAAGTTTGGTTGAACATTTCTTTGAAATCATTAATTAGAAGAATGATTAGGGGATAATGCAAAAGATCTGTTTGACCATGTAAGGCTCTTTTAAACTAGTTGTAGCTGTAATCTCCACATGGTTGTTGGTATCCAAATCTGCTTGCGAAGCTACAGTGGCGCAATTAGTCAGTGCTTGGTACTTATAAAACAGTACCCAGCAGAGCAATGCCCGAGGTTCTGAGTAAGAGAATCACCTGCATTCATGTTTTACAAAGCAAGTTACATTATAGCAGTAAAAGTATTCTAAGTCTGACCAGAAAGTTAGCTGAACATTGCTTAGAAGTCATTAATTAGAAGTGAGGCAACTGGACCATGGAGCAATGCCGAGGTTCTGAGTAAGAGACTCACTTGGAGCAAGGCACTTTATAGCAGCAGAAGTATTCAAAGCTGAAGTCATTAATTACAAGAATGATCAGGGAATGCTGAAAAAGATATTTTTAACAAAGTATGGCTGTTTTAATCTAGTAGAGTATTCAAGGGCTAACTTGAAAGACTGTTTTAACACAGAATCTACCTCATGTTCATAGTGCTTGTAGCTATACAACCCACATGGTTGTTGGTATCTAACTCTTCTTGCGAAGCTCCAGTGGTGCAATCAGTCATTGCGCGGTACTTATAAGAAGGTACTTTGCAGAGCAATCCCGAGGTTGTTTAAACTAGTAGAATATTCAAGGGCTAACATGAAAGATTGTTGTAACACAGAATCTCCCTTATCAACCAAGCCCTTGTTGCTATATAACCCACATGGTTGTTGGTATCTAACTCTGCTTGCGAAGCTCCAATGGTGCAATCAATCATTGCGCTGTACTTATAAGAAGGTACGCAGCAGAGCAATGCCGAGGTTGTTTAAACTAGTAGAATATTCAAGGGCTAACATGAAAGATTGTTCTAACACAGAATCTCCCTTATCAACAAAGCCCTTGTTGCTATATAACCCACATGGTTGTTGGTATCTAATTCTGCTTGCGAAGCTCCAGTGGCACAATCGGTCAGCGCGCGGTACTTATAAGGCAGTATACAGCCGAGCAATGCCGAGGTTGTGAGTTCGAGCCTCACCTGGAGCATTTTTTTAAAAAGCAAGGGACATTATAGCAGCAAAAGTATTCAAAAATTGACTGGAAAGTTTGGTTGAACATTGCTTTGAAATCATTAATTAGAAGAATGATTAGGAGATAATGCAAAAGATCTGTTTGACCATGTAAGGCTCTTTTAAACTAGTAGAGTATTTAAGGGCTGACTTGAAAGACTGTTTTAACACAAAATCTCCCTTACCATCAAAGCGCTTGTAGCTATGATCCTCAAATGATTGTTGGTAGCTAAGTCTGCTTGCGAAGCTACAGTGGCGCAATTGGTCAGTGCTTGGTACTTATAAAGCAGTACCCAGCAGAGCAATGCCGAGGTTCTGAGTAAGAGACTCACCTGCATTAATGTTTTACAAAGCAAGGTACGTTATAGCAGTAAAAGTATTCTAAGTCTGACCAGAAAGTTAGCTGAACATTGCCTAGAAGTCATTAATTAGAAGTGAGGCAACTGGACCATGGAGCAAAGCCGAGGTTCTGAGTAAGAGACTCACTTGGAGCAAGGCACATTATAGCAGCAGAAGTATTCAAAGCTGAAGTCATTAATTACAAGAATGATCAGGGAATGCTGAAAAAGACCTTTTTAACAAAGTATGGCTGTTTTAATCTAGTAGAGTATTCAAGGGCTAACTTGAAAGACTGTTTTAACACAGAATCTACCTCATGTTCATAGTGCTTGTAGCTATACAACCCACATGGTTGTTGGTATCTAACTCTTCTTGCGAAGCTCCAGTGGTGCAATCAGTCATTGCGCGGTACTTATAAGAAGGTACTTTGCAGAGCAATCCCGAGGTTGTTTAAACTAGTAGAATATTCAAGGGCTAACATGAAAGATTGTTGTAACATAGAATCTCCCTTATCAACAAAGCCCTTGTTGCTATATAACCCACATGGTTGTTGGTATCTAACTCTGCTTGCGAAGCTCCAATGGTGCAATCAATCATTGCGCTGTACTTATAAGAAGGTACGCAGCAGAGCAATGCCGAGGTTGTTTAAACTAGTAGAATATTCAAGGGCTAACATGAAAGATTGTTCTAACACAGAATCTCCCTTATCAACAAAGCCCTTGTTGCTATATAACCCACATGGTTGTTGGTATCTAATTCTGCTTGCGAAGCTCCAGTGGCACAATCGGTCAGCGCGCGGTACTTATAAGGCAGTATACAGCCGAGCAATGCCGAGGTTGTGAGTTCGAGCCTCACCTGGAGCATTTTTTTTAAAAAGCAAGGGACATTATAGCAGCAAAAGTATTCAAAAATTGACTGGAAAGTTTGGTTGAACATTGCTTTGAAATCATTAATTAGAAGAATGATTAGGAGATAATGCAAAAGATCTGTTTGACCATGTAAGGCTCTTTTAAACTAGTAGAGTATTTAAGGGCTGACTTGAAAGACTGTTTTAACACAAAATCTCCCTTACCATCAAAGCGCTTGTAGCTATGATCCTCAAATGATTGTTGGTAGCTAAGTCTGCTTGCGAAGCTACAGTGGCGCAATTGGTCAGTGCTTGGTACTTATAAAGCAGTACCCAGCAGAGCAATGCCGAGGTTCTGAGTAAGAGACTCACCTGCATTAATGTTTTACAAAGCAAGGTACGTTATAGCAGTAAAAGTATTCTAAGTCTGACCAGAAAGTTAGCTGAACATTGCTTAGAAGTCATTAATTAGAAGTGAGGCAACTGGACCATGGAGCAAAGCCGAGGTTCTGAGTAAGAGACTCACTTGGAGCAAGGCACATTATAGCAGCAGAAGTATTCAAAGCTGAAGTCATTAATTACAAGAATGATCAGGGAATGCTGAAAAAGACCTTTTTAACAAAGTATGGCTGTTTTAATCTAGTAGAGTATTCAAGGGCTAACTTGAAAGACTGTTTTAACACAGAATCTACCTCATGTTCATAGTGCTTGTAGCTATACAACCCACATGGTTGTTGGTATCTAACTCTGCTTGCGAAGCTCCAATGGTGCAATCAGTCATTGCGCTGTACTTATAAGAAGGTACGCAGCAGAGCAATGCCGAGGTTGTTTAAACTAGTAGAATATTCAAGGGCTAACATGAAAGATTGTTGTAACACAGAATCTCCCTTATCAACAAAGCCCTTGTTGCTATATAACCCACATGGTTGTTGGTATCTAATTCGGCTTGCGAAGCTCCAGTGGCACAATCGGTCAGCGCGCGGTACTTATAAGGCAGTATACAGCCGAGCAATGCCGAGGTTGTGAGTTCGAGCCTCACCTGGAGCATTTTTTTAAAAAGCAAGGGACATTATAGCAGCAAAAGTATTCAAAAATTGACTGGAAAGTTTGGTTGAACATTGCTTTGAAATCATTAATTATAAGAATGATTAGGTTATAATGCAAAAGATCTGTTTAACCATGTAAGGCTCTTTTAAACTAGTTGTAGCTGTAATCTCCACATGGTTGTTGGTATCCAAATCTGCTTGCGAAGCTACAGTGGCGCAATTGGTCAGTGCTTGGTACTTATAAGAAGGTACTTTGCAGAGCAATCCCGAGGTTGTTTAAACTAGTAGAATATTCAAAGGCTAACATGAAAGATTGTTGTAACACAGAATCTCCCTTATCAACAAAGCCCTTGTTGCTATATAACCCACATGGTTGTTGATATCTAACTCTGCTTGCGAAGCTCCAGTGGTGCAATCGGTCAGCGCGCGGTACTTATAAGGCAGTATACAGCAGAGCAATGCCGAGGTTGTGAGTTCGAGCCTCATCTGGAGCATGATTTTAAAAAGGAAGGGACATTATAGCAGCAAAAGTATTCAAAAATTGACTCGAAAGTTTGGTTGAACATTTCTTTGAAATCATTAATTAGAAGAATGATTAGGGGATAATGCAAAAGATCTGTTTGACCATGTAAGGCTCTTTTAAACTAGTTGTAGCTGTAATCTCCACATGGTTGTTGGTATCCAAATCTGCTTGTGAAGCTACGGTGGCGCAATTGGTCAGTGCCTGGTACTTATAAAACAGTACCCAGCAGAGCAATGCCGAGGTTCTGAGTAAGAGAATAACCTGCATTCATGTTTTACAAAGCAAGGTACATTATAGCAGTAAAAGTATTCTAAGTCTGACCAGAAAGTTAGCTGAACATTGCTTAGAAGTCATTAATTAGAAGTGAGGCAACTGGACCATGGAGCAATGCCGAGGTTCTGAGTAAGAGACTCACTTGGAGCAAGGCACATTATAGCAGCTGAAATCATTAATTACAAGAATGATCAGGGAATGCTGAAAAAGACATTTTTAACAAAGTATGGCTGTTTTAATCTAGTAGAGTATTCAAGGGCTAACTTGAAAGACTGTTTTAGCAGAAAGGAAATGGCGCAAATCACAAGACCCATCTGACCTAGGTTTGTACCAAGATCTGCTATCATCTTTTTCTGGGGGAGTCCATGCAGCTAAGTCCTCATACTTCCACGATAAGATCAACGGCGCTACAAACACACGCTCACTTTTCAAGACATTCAACGCACTCCTCTGTCCCCCTCCACCACCACCCACCACGTCTTTAACTGCTGATCAATTCGCCAATTTCTTCACCGACAAGACATCTGCCATCAGGAGCCAGTTCTCTGCACCTCCCACACAGGAACTCATCCCCTCCTCATCCACTATTCTTCTCTCTTCCTTCTCCCTTCTCACGGAGGCGGAAGTATCAAAACTTCTCCTCTCCACTCATCCCACCACCTGCCCTCTAGACCCCATCCCCTCACACCTTCTACAAGCCATCTCTCCCACTCTCTTACCAGCACTTACACACATTATTAACTCGTCTCTCCACACAGGCACTTTTCCTACCACATTCAAGCAGGCTCGAGTAACCCCACTGCTTAAAAAACCCACGCTAAACACATCACTCATGGACAACTACAGATCTGTCTCTCTCCTACCATTCGTATCAAAAACACTTGAACGAGTTGTTTTCAACCAGGTGTCATCCTTCCTCACACAGAACAACCATCTAGACGTCAACCAATCTGGTTTCAAGAGCGGGCATTCCACAGAGACTGCGCTACTGTCCGTCACGGAATCCCTGTGAATTGCAAAGGCTGGTTCCAAATCATCTGTTCTCATTCTACTGGATCTATCTGCTGCCTTCGACACCGTAAACCATCAAATTCTTCTGTCCACTCTCTCGTCACTGGGTATCTCAGGTTCTGCACTTCAGTGGTTTGAGTCCTATCTCACAGGTAGGTCTTTCAGAGTTGCCTGGGGAGGGGAGGTATCCAAACCTCATGAACTGATCACTGGGGTCCCTCAGGGTTCAGTTCTTGGCCCCCTCCTATTCTCCATTTATACTACATCACTGGGTCCCATCATACAGGCACATGGTTTCTCCTACCACTGCTATGCTGATGACACACAACTCTACCTGTCCTTCGAGCCAGATGATTCCACAGTAGCTGCACGGATCTCAAGCTGTCTGGCGGATATCTCCACCTGGATGGAAGAACACCACCTGCAGCTCAACCTGGCAAAGACTGAGCTTTTAGTCTTCCCTGCCACTCCTACCCTACAACACGAAATCAACATACAGCTTGGTACAACCACCATCACCCCATCTAAGTCGGCCAGAAATCTTGGAGTTATCTTCGATGACCAACTGACCTTCAGAGTCCACATCTCAAAGACGGCACGGTCATGCAGATTTGCACTTCGCAACATCAGGAAAATCCGTCCCTTCCTGACTGAGCACGCAACACAACTGCTTGTCCAGGCCCTGGTCATTTCAAGGCTTGATTACTGCAATGCCCTTCTGGCTGGTCTGCCGTCAAGTGCAATCAAACCTCTTCAAATGATCCAGAACGCTGCTGCTCGTGTTGTCTTCAACGAGCCTAAGAGAGCCCACGTCACACCCCTCTTCATCTCTCTGCACTGGCTACCCCTCGCTGCTCGCATCAAGTTCAAAGCGCTGATGCTTGCTTACAGATCCACCACAGGCTCTGCACCTTCCTACCTCCACACACTGCTACAACGCTACGTTCCCACCAGAAGCCTACGATCACTAAAGGAGCGTAGGCTTGTGGTACCGTCACAGAGAGGCACAAGATCACTCTCCAGATCATTCTCCTTCACTGCTCCCTGCTGGTGGAATGATCTCCCTACTTTCATCAGGAACGCAGAATCCCTGGCAATATTCAAGAGACAGCTGAAAACTCACCTCTTCCGTGAACACTTGATCCCCTCATAAAAAAAAAAAAAAAAAACTCTTCCTTCCCTTTTCCCTTCCAACTCTAGCTTATGGTACTGAGCAATGTATGAAACTTGTATTGTGAGCACTTCCAGTGTTATTTGCCAATTCATGAAGAATCGCTTGTTTGTTTTCCTCACTTGTAAGTCGCTTTGGATAAAAGCGTCTGCTAAATGACTAAATGTAAATGTAAATGTAACACAGAATCTACCTCATGTTCATAGTGCTTGTAGCTATACAACCCACATGGTTGTTGGTATCTAACTCTTCTTGCGAAGCTCCAGTGGTGCAATCAGTCATTGCGCGGTACTTATAAGAAGGTACTTTGCAGAGCAATCCCGAGGTTGTTTAAACTAGTAGAATATTCAAGGGCTAACATGAAAGATTGTTGTAACACAGAATCTCCCTTATCAACAAAGCCCTTGTTGCTATATAACCCACATGGTTGTTGATATCTAACTTTGCTTGTGAAGCTCCAGTGGCGCAATCGGTCAACGCGTGGTACTTATAAGGCCGTATACAGCAGAGCAATGCTGAGGTTGTGAGTTCGAGCCTCACCTGGAGCATTTTTTTAAAAAGCAAGGGACATTATAGCAGCAAAAGTATTCAAAAATTGACTGGAAAGTTTGGTTGAACATTGCTTTGACATCATTAATTAGAAGAATGATTAGGAGATAATGCAAAAGATCTGTTTGACCATGTAAGGCTCTTTTAAACTAGTAGAGTATTTAAGGGCTGACTTGAAAGACTGTTTTAACACAAAATCTCCCTTACCATCAAAGCGCTTGTAGCTATGATCCTCAAATGATTGTTGGTAGCTAAGTCTGCTTGCGAAGCTACAGTGGCGCAATTGGTCAGTGCTTGGTACTTATAAAGCAGTACCCAGCAGAGCAATGCCGAGGTTCTGAGTAAGAGACTCACCTGCATTAATGTTTTACAAAGCAAGGTACGTTATAGCAGTAAAAGTATTCTAAGTCTGACCAGAAAGTTAGCTGAACATTGCTTAGAAGTCATTAATTAGAAGTGAGGCAACTGGACCATGGAGCAAAGCCGAGGTTCTGAGTAAGAGACTCACTTGGAGCAAGGCTCATTATAGCAGCAGAAGTATTCAAAGCTGAAGTCATTAATTACAAGGATGGTCAGGGAATGCTGAAAAAGACCTTTTTAACAAAGTATGGCTGTTTTAATCTAGTAGAGTATTCAAGGGCTAACTTGAAAGACTGTTTTAACACAGAATCTACCTCATGTTCATAGTGCTTGTAGCTATACAACCCACATGGTTGTTGGTATCTAACTCTGCTTGCGAAGCTCCAATGGTGCAATCAGTCATTGCGCTGTACTTATAAGAAGGTACGCAGCAGAGCAATGCCGAGGTTGTTTAAACTAGTAGAATATTCAAGGGCTAACATGAAAGATTGTTCTAACACAGAATCTCCCTTATCAACAAAGCCCTTGTTGCTATATAACCCACATGGTTGTTGGTATCTAATTCTGCTTGCGAAGCTCCAGTGGCACAATCGGTCAGCGCGCGGTACTTATAAGGCAGTATACAGTCGAGCAATGCCGAGGTTGTGAGTGCGAGCCTCACCTGGAGCATTTTTTTAAAAAGCAAGGGACATTATAGCAGCAAAAGTATTCAAAAATTGACTGGAAAGTTTGGTTGAACATTGCTTTGAAATCATTAATTAGAAGAATGATTAGGAGATAATGCAAAAGATCTGTTTGACCATGTAAGGCTCTTTTAAACTAGTAGAGTATTTAAGGGCTAACTTGAAAGACTGTTTTAACACAAAATCTCCCTTACCATCAAAGCGCTTGTAGCTATGATCCTCAAATGATTGTTGGTAGCTAAGTCTGCTTGCGAAGCTACAGTGGCGCAATTGGTCAGTGCTTGGTACTTATAAAGCAGTACCCAGCAGAGCAATGCCGAGGTTCTGAGTAAGAGACTCACCTGCATTAATGTTTTACAAAGCAAGGTACGTTATAGCAGTAAAAGTATTCTAAGTCTGACCAGAAAGTTAGCTGAACATTGCTTAGAAGTCATTAATTAGAAGTGAGGCAACTGGACCATGGAGCAAAGCCGAGGTTCTGAATAAGAGACTCACTTGGAGCAAGGCACATTATAGCAGCAGAAGTATTCAAAGCTGAAGTCATTAATTACAAGAATGATCAGGGAATGCTGAAAAAGACCTTTTTA
Source organism: Opsariichthys bidens (assembly GCA_037194245.1). Taxonomy (NCBI): domain Eukaryota; kingdom Metazoa; phylum Chordata; class Actinopteri; order Cypriniformes; family Xenocyprididae; genus Opsariichthys; species Opsariichthys bidens. Next base: position 12,634,316 of record CM074285.1, on the reverse strand, counting down.
ACAAAGTATGGCTGTTTTAATCTAGTAGAGTATTCAAGGGCTAACTTGAAAGACTGTTTTAACACAGAATCTACCTCATGTTCATAGTGCTTGTAGCTATACAACCCACATGGTTGTTGGTATCTAACTCTGCTTGCGAAGCTCCAATGGTGCAATCAGTCATTGCACTGTACTTATAAGAAGGTACGCAGCAGAGCAATGCCGAGGTTGTTTAAACTAGTAGAATATTCAAGGGCTAACATGAAAGATTGTTCTAACACAGAATCTCCCTTATCAACAAAGCCCTTGTTGCTATATAACCCACATGGTTGTTGGTATCTAATTCTGTTTGCGAAGCTCCAGTGGCACAATCGGTCAGCGCGCGGTACTTATAAGGCAGTATACAGCCGAGCAATGCCGAGGTTGTGAGTTCGAGCCTCACCTGGAGCATTTTTTTTAAAAAGCAAGGGACATTATAGCAGCAAAAGTATTCAAAAATTGACTGGAAAGTTTGGTTGAACATTGCTTTGAAATCATTAATTAGAAGAATGATTAGGAGATAATGCAAAAGATCTGTTTGACCATGTAAGGCTCTTTTAAACTAGTAGAGTATTTAAGGGCTGACTTGAAAGACTGTTTTAACACAAAATCTCCCTTACCATCAAAGCGCTTGTAGCTATGATCCTCAAATGATTGTTGGTAGCTAAGTCTGCTTGCGAAGCTACAGTGGCGCAATTGGTCAGTGCTTGGTACTTATAAAGCAGTACCCAGCAGAGCAATGCCGAGGTTCTGAGTAAGAGACTCACCTGCATTAATGTTTTACAAAGCAAGGTACGTTATAGCAGTAAAAGTATTCTAAGTCTGACCAGAAAGTTAGCTGAACATTGCTTAGAAGTCATTAATTAGAAGTGAGGCAACTGGACCATGGAGCAAAGCCGAGGTTCTGAGTAAGAGACTCACTTGGAGCAAGGCACATTATAGCAGCAGAAGTATTCAAAGCTGAAGTCATTAATTACAAGAATGATCAGGGAATGCTGAAAAAGACCTTTTTAACAAAGTATGGCTGTTTTAATCTAGTAGAGTATTCAAGGGCTAACTTGAAAGACTGTTTTAACACAGAATCTACCTCATGTTCATAGTGCTTGTAGCTATACAACCCACATGGTTGTTGGTATCTAACTCTGCTTGCGAAGCTCCAATGGTGCAATCAGTCATTGCGCTGTACTTATAAGAAGGTACGCAGCAGAGCAATGCCGAGGTTGTTTACACTAGTAGAATATTCAAGGGCTAACATGAAAGATTGTTCTAACACAGAATCTCCCTTATCAACAAAGCCCTTGTTGCTATATAACCCACATGGTTGTTGGTATCTAATTCTGCTTGCGAAGCTCCAGTGGTACAATCGGTCAGCGCGCGGTACTTATAAGGCAGTATACAGCCGAGCAATGCCGAGGTTGTAAGTTCGAGCCTCACCTGGAGCATTTTTTTAAAAAGCAAGGGACATTATTGCAGCAAAAGTATTCAAAAATTGACTGGAAAGTTTGGTTGAACATTGCTTTGAAATCATTAATTATAAGAATGATTAGGTTATAATGCAAAAGATCTGTTTAACCATGTAAGGCTCTTTTAAACTAGTTGTAGCTGTAATCTCCACATGGTTGTTGGTATCCAAATCTGCTTGCGAAGCTACAGTGGCGCAATTGGTCAGTGCTTGGTACTTATAAGAAGGTACTTTGCAGAGCAATCCCGAGGTTGTTTAAACTAGTAGAATATTCAAAGGCTAACATGAAAGATTGTTGTAACACAGAATCTCCCTTATCAACAAAGCCCTTGTTGCTATATAACCCACATGGTTGTTGATATCTAACTCTGCTTGCGAAGCTACAGTGGCGCAATTAGTCAGTGCTTGGTACTTATAAAACAGTACCCAGCAGAGCAATGCCCGAGGTTCTGAGTAAGAGAATCACCTGCATTCATGTTTTACAAAGCAAGTTACATTATAGCAGTAAAAGTATTCTAAGTCTGACCAGAAAGTTAGCTGAACATTGCTTAGAAGTCATTAATTAGAAGTGAGGCAACTGGACCATGGAGTAATGCCGAGGTTCTGAGTAAGAGACTCACTTGGAGCAAGGCACATTATAGCAGCTGAAGTCATTAATTACAAGAATGATCAGGGAATGCTGAAAAAGACATTTTTAACAAAGTATGGCTGTTTTAATCTAGTAGAGTATTCAAGGGCTAACTTGAAAGACTGTTTTAACACAGAATCTACCTCATATTCATAGTGCTTGTAGCTATACAACCCACATGGTTGTTGGTATCTAACTCTTCTTTCGAAGCTCCAGTGGTGCAATCAGTCATTGCGCGGTACTTATAAGAAGGTACTTTGCAGAGCAATCCCGAGGTTGTTTAAAATAGTAGAATATTCAAGGGCTAACATGAAAGATTGTTCTAACACAGAATCTCCCTTATCAACAAAGCCCTTGTTGCTATATAACCCACATGGTTGTTGGTATCTAATTCTGCTTGCGAAGCTCCAGTGGCACAATCGGTCAGCGTGCGGTACTTATAAGGCAGTATACAGTCGAGCAATGCCGAGGTTGTGAGTTCGAGCCTCACCTGGAGCATTTTTTTAAAATGCAAGGGACATTATAGCAGCAAAAGTATTCAAAAATTGACTGGAAAGTTTGGTTGAACATTGCTTTGAAATCATTAATTAGAAGAATGATTAGGAGATAATGCAAAAGATCTGTTTGACCATGTAAGGCTCTTTTAAACTAGTAGAGTATTTAAGGGCTAACTTGAAAGACTGTTTTAACACAAAATCTCCCTTACCATCAAAGCGCTTGTAGCTATGATCCTCAAATGATTGTTGGTAGCTAAGTCTGCTTGTGAAGCTACAGTGGCGCAATTGGTCAGTGCTTGGTACTGTAGCTATCCCACTGGAATGATGGTCAGATACTCCTTAACTGATGTTTCCATTAGCGTTTTATTCGTGACACTCATGTAGACACCGTAAGAGCTACAGCCAATAAACAACAAAAGAAACAAACTATAACTCTTACACAAAACCCAACATCACAATAAAACAATACAGTTACACAATAATAGAAAACTCATTTACCTTATAACCCTCTAGTGGGATGCGCAAAACATTAGGAGAGAAACACAGATTGCAGGTTGCGTCCTTCTATCAGCGTGTACACACACATACACCTGGCGGAAATGAGCCGCACTTCATACGGTCCAAATATTGCGCGTCAAGTCGCTTACCAAAATAAAAGTCTCTTAAGCAAACGCAATACAAATTGATCGATAAGCCAAGAAAAACTCTCCTTTGCAGCTTTACCGTTCATTACACTCCCACCAAATCATAAGTTATAATAAACAAGTGATTTCAAAATTACAGCGAAATTACAAAACAATACAAAATACAATTAAGAAAGAGGAAAAAAAAAAATTCAACAACCCTCCAACAATAAAACCAACTTCTGAACTGGACGTTCAATAACAGAAGGCCTACCAAGACATTGTCCCTTTTTCTCAAAATTTTTGTCACCAAGACGAACCCTAACTCGCCTCACAAGTCCATCTGAATCTATGGTTGTTTCTACAATCCTACCCAATGACCATTTATGCCTAGGTAGATCATTGTCCTTGACGATCACTATATCCCCAATTAAAAGATTTCTCTTAGGGGTATGCCAACGCTGTCTTACAGCAATATTTGAGAGGTACTCTTTACGCCAACGACTCCAAAATTGTTCAGCAAGATACTGAACCTGGCGCCACCTTTTCCTAGCATAAAGATCTTCTTTAGTGAACTTGCCTGGGGGAGGTAAGGCGATGGTTGATTTCATGGTAAGAAAATGATTTGGTGTTATAGGTTCAAGGCTATTTGGATCACTCAAGTTATCAACAGTAAGGGGGCGACTGTTTACAATTGACATTGCTTCATAAAGGAACGCTCTTAGAGATGAATCATCAATCCTTTCAGAAGCAATAAAAAGTGTAGACTGGAGAACACTTCTGACAGTCCCAATCTGTCGTTCCCATACACCTCCAGAATGACTGGAACATGGTGCATTCATGACAAAGTTGCACTGGTTCTCAGCCAAGAAATTATTCAGCTTCTCAGTGTCAAGTTCTTTGAGGGCTTCAGTCAACTCATTCTTAGCACCCACAAAGTTACTTCCTTGATCAGATTTTATCTGCCGAACTGCTCCACGTAAGGCAATAAAGCAACGCAAGCCATTAATGAAAGAGTCTGTTGACAAAGAATCAAGCATCTCAATATGAATGGCACGGGAAGAGAAACAAGTAAAGATCAATCCATATCTTTTATACTCTTTTCGTCCTTGTTTGACAAAAAAGGGGCCAAAACAGTCCATACCACAGTAAGTGAAAGGTGGTGAAGGATTCACTCTCTCTGAAGGCAAGTCAGCCATCCTTTGCTCTTCCGTTGGTCGCCTGTGTTTTCTACAAGTGACACAATTCCGCAGGTAAGATGCTACAGCACGATTAATGCCTGGAATCCAAAAACCCCTTGAACGGATTTCATTGATGGTAAACCCTTTACCTTGATGCTTAACTCTTTCGTGGCAGTCAGCTATGATCAACTTAGTAATATGATGATCTTTGGGAATAATTGCAGGATGTTTGAGTCGACCACAGAAAGAAAAATTTCTCAGTCGTCCTCCCACCTTGAACACACCATCAATATCAAGAAATGGGTCAAGATTGTACAATTCATTATGAGAAGATAACTGGACACCTTTGCTTAAGACTTTCAGTTCATGATGGAACACATGGTTTTGTAAAAGTTTGACAATGAGGCACTCTGCCTTTTCTCTTTCATCAACTGTAGAGAGACTGCTTGATTTGTCTTTATTAATTCGTCGTTGAATACGTGCAATTGCTCTAACCAAATTGGACCAAGATGAAAACTTTAACAGACGATCTACAATAGATTCCTGTTCCGCTGTCTTCGTGTTAAGCGTTTGAAAACTTCTGACTTCAGAGTCACTTGATTGTAGTTCTGGAACTTCAATAGCAGGGAATGCTATCTCCTTATTCCATAAGAACCCTGGCCCTGTAAACCAGTTGGACAAAATCAGTTCATCCACAGTAAGACCTCTTGAGACATGATCTGCAGGATTGTCCTTTGTTGAAACATATCTCCATTGCTGTGGAACTGTACTTAAATGAATTCTTTGTACTCTGTTAGCAACAAATGTGTGGAATCGTCTGGCTTCGTTATTGATATATCCCAGAACAACCTTGGAGTCAGTCCAGAAAAACTCCGTGATGTCAGTATATCGAAGTTCTTCTCTAAGGATTTTGCTAACACTCACTGAAACAACTGCAGCTGTTAACTCCAACCTAGGAATAGTTGTGATCTTTAAAGGAGATACACGGGACCTTCCCATGGCAAGAGCAACATGGACATCTTCCCTTTCATTTTTCAATCTCAAATAGGAGCACTGTCCATATCCACTAGTACTAGCGTCTGAGAAATGGTGCAGCTCTACTTCTTTTACCCTTCCAAACCCAGGAGGAGCATATGTACGAGGAATATTCACTCTTTTCAAGTTGCTCAAATCTCTTTTCCAGCACTCCCACCTTAGCTGAAACTCATTACTCAGTGCATCATCCCAACCCATACCCTGTCTGCATACCTCCTGAAGCATTTTCTTACCATAAAGGATGAATGGAGCCAAGAATCCTAATGGGTCATACAACGATGCAATTGTAGATAAGATTCCACGTCGAGTTGCTGGCTGTTCCTTGGGACAAATATCAAACTTAAAACAGTCAAGTTCCATGTTCCACTGAATTCCCAATGTTCGCTCTGTCAAGGAGTCATTAAATGAGAGATCAGGTTCTTTTACATTAATTACTCGTTCAGAGGGAGGAATGCTTTCCAGGACAGCTTTATCATTGGACACAAATTTGTGAAGTCTAAGGCCACCAATGGCACAGAGTTCTCTGGCTTCTTGAGCGAGCCGAATTGCATCCTCTGTCGTTTGTACACTTGTAACACCATCATCTACGTAGAAGTCATTCATTACAAACTGAAAGCCCAAAGGGTACTGTTCTTTGTTACTTTCAGCCAGATGCTTTAAGCCGTAATTCACACATCCTGGAGATGAAGATGCCCCAAAGAGGTGAACAGTCATTCTGTACTCTTTAGGTTGTTCTTTCAAGTCTCCATTTCTCCACCACAAGAAACGCAGAAAATCTCGGTCTGCTTCACACACATGAAACTGATGGAACATTTTCTCAACATCACATATTAAAGCAACAGGATGCTGGCGAAATCTAAGAAGAACACCAGTCAAACTGTTTAACAAGTCAGGTCCTTGAAGGAGATGATCATTTAAACTGATTCCATCATATCTTGCAGAACAGTCAAAAACCACTCTCAATTTGCTTGGTTTCTTAGGGTGGTAAACACCGTGATGAGGAACATACCATTTGTTACCTTCACTCCCAACATCTTTTACTTCCTCTGCCTCTCCTCTTTTAATAACATCCTCCATAAATTCCACATAATGCTCCTTGTATCTTTGATCCTTTAAAAATTTTCTCTTTAGATGGTTAAGTCGTACAAGGGCCAGCTGTCTATTATCTGGCAAACAAGGTCTTCCTTTAAAGGGCAAAGGCATTTCAAAATGTCCAGAACCATTTTTCCTTATACCATTACTTAACTTATTTAAAAATATGATGTCATCTTGGGATAAAGTTTTATCATCATCAACATCCCTAAAATCAGATTCTAAAACACGAATAGCATCTGCTGGAGTCAATGGAGGAATTTCTTTGACAGAAAGTCTGTGGCAAAGACTAGTAACACCAGAGGAATTAGGCTTGGGTAATGAAGGTCCAACAATGCTCCAGCCTAGATCAGTTTTAAGCGCATAAGGTTCATCATACTCTCCTACGATCACTTGCCTTGGCGCCAGTGCTCTAGCACAATTGTAGCCAATCAAAAGCCCAGCCTCACAGTCCTTCAAAGAGGGTATCTCATCAGCAATAGCAGAAAGATGGTTCCAAAATTTAGCTGTTTCACATGTAGGTATATGTGCATGGTTAACTGGAATGCAGTCTTTAGTATAGACAGGAGGGAGATCAATATAAATGGCAGAACTATAACCTCTTACACGAAGTCCTGAAATCCTCTCACTCTTCACTATGGTGTCCTTTCCAGTCATAGTTGTCAGTTTTAATTTGACAGGAGATTTATCTGCCTGCAAGACATTGCTCACTTCTTGATCGATAAAGGTTGTATCACTTTGTGAATCAAGTAAGGCATAAACTAATTTTTCTATACTCACATCCTTGCTTGAGGACACCCACACTGGTACGACCATTGATGTATAGGATGATCCCCTTCCAGCCACGCTCAAGGATACAACAGCGGTTGACTCATCTTCTGATGTTGGAGCAGATGCTGTTACAGAGGCTGGCCTTTCCCTCTTGATGAAGTTATCATCATGAAGGCAAGTAGGATGTTTCCCTTTACATGTATTACAGGAAAGACGATAACGACAGTCTCTTGCACGATGGCCAGTTTTCAAACATCCATAACAGAGATTATTTTCCTTGACAAATACCCTTCGTTCTGCTAATGTGTTGATCATCAGTTTGGAACAATCATGGAGCTGATGCTTAGGATCCTGACAAAATACACAGGGAGGCTTTACATTTTTCTCTGCGGCCTTTGGCCTTTTAGACCCCAAGACGGTCTGAGTATTGAGGACAGTGACTTTACTCCTTGCTTCTCTAGAATTGCATTTATCAGCAGATGCTAAGCTGAGAGCATAAGACGATGTGACTGGATTACAACCAATCTCTGCCTCTAGTGACACAAATGCTGCAAAGGTTTTAAAGTCAGGAAAATCCTTATTGTCTCTCAAGGTTTGTGTCACTTGTCGATTCCAACGTGAAGCAGCCCATCCAGGTAGTTTTTGAACCAACCTTTGGTTTTCCTCACAATCGTTTAAAATTTGTAGACTTGCAACGTGAGGCATGGCATCTTGACAGGCATTAAGGAAATCTGAAAATTCTCTAAGTCCCACAGCATCCTTTGAATTAATTTTTGGCCAGTTTGAAAGTTTCTGTCGAAAGGCACGTTGTATTACAAATGGTTGACCATACCTTTGATTTAACTTGCTCCAGGCATCGTTGTAAGCGTCAACATCACTCCTGAAGAACGTTCCATCCAAGGTCTTGCGTGCTGATCCACCAACATACCTTTTCAGATAGTAGAGTTTATCAGCAGATGATATACTCTTTTTATCAATCAATGACATAAAGGAAGCCTTCCACTCAACATAGTGAATGGGATCACCATTAAACACGAAGGGCTCTGGAGCTGGCAGTCGGTTCAAGTTTATACTATCTTGCAGAGCTTGCACAAGAGAAGGCAGTTTGTTTTGAGATGGAGACGTTTCATTAGCAGGTTGGATAGAAGTACTTAGAGGCAAACAATACTGTTCTCCAATAATGCTATTTGTTGAAGGATTATTAACTTCTTGAGCTGCCATACGATTGTAGGCCTCAAACCTTGCCTGTGCTACCTTTAAATCCTTTTCGGCCTGCAATTTCTCTAATTCACGCTTTTGAGCATTCAAGTCTCTCTCTTGTTTATCTTTTAATTCTTGAATTTTCTCCTTCTGTTTAGTTTCTTCCATTAGGATTTTATACTCCACTTCCCTTACTGCTAATTCTGCAGCTGCTTCAGCCTGTTTTGAAGCAACACACGAGGATGCAGTACGATGGCTTAACTGGGCAGAAGACTTATGACTCATTCGGGAGACAGTGGAGCCATAGATAGAATGAGCATAGCTAGATTCAAGAAGCTCTTTTAAGCGATGTTTTACTTGAACTGCATCAAAATCGTCAATGCCTGATATTCTTTCATGAGCAGCTTTAATTATATCTGTTGTCACTGCCTCACAAGCATCGATACGTCGTCTTAATTCAGTAGATGGTGTAACGTGGTCTCTAACTTCAACATAGAGATGCATGACATTCTCCTTTCCCTCTTCTAGGGTGTCAATAAGAGATGCTAACTGGCCCTCAGTAATGTCAGACTTGAGTTGATCTCTGGAACTACGTGCTAACATTTTCCATTTTTCATATATGGAGATAAGCTTTTTTTCTTTCTTTCGGATTTCATCCTTTTGAAATGCAAGCATTTTTTCAGTAGGATTTTTTGGACGAACAGAACGTCGAGGACCCGGAGTCTCTCCTAAATCTCCTTGTAATTTATCTTTAAGTTCACTCAAAGTTCGTTCTTTAGCCTCAATAGTGTCTATTATCCGTTGTCTGTCTACACCATTTGCTGATACTTGATACTCATTGTTAAGGGTTTCAATATCATGTTGGAGACTGTTAATCTGCCTTTCACATTCAACATTATCAGAAGAACAATTTAACTCTGTCATTTTAAAATTATTAGATTAATGCACAACTATACAACTACATATATATATATATCCAACACAATTAAAAGGTATTTAAATTCCTAATAAGTAAATCACCAATATTTATAACCTCAATATTTGCGTCAACAGTGATTTAAAAAATACCCCTTCCCCCTTTTTAGAAAGATTTTCCTTAAAACACCTATATAAATATCTTATTCAAACACAACAAACGTTTTCACAATTTCTATTGAAATCACTAAATGTGCAAAAACACTTATTTTAACCTTAAAGGCAAACGTCTTTCGTTGATTAAACGTTTCCCCTTGATATCCGTTTGCTGTTGTAGATGCGTGTCAAACAATAAATGTCACCTGAAGAAGAACACAATTTCACAGTCCGTAACGTGTCGTTTAATCCTCCTTTTCAGCCGTAATTATCCGTAAACGATCATCAGTTGACCATCAGAAATAAATCCACTGACCAGGAACGCTCCTTAAAGACCCGTCATCATGGACACCAGTCATTAACGCAGCAGATTTCAATGACGAATGGCCAAGCTCTTACTGTAGCTATCCCACTGGAATGATGGTCAGATACTCCTTAACTGATGTTTCCATTAGCGTTTTATTCGTGACACTCATGTAGACACCGTAAGAGCTACAGCCAATAAACAACAAAAGAAACAAACTATAACTCTTACACAAAACCCAACATCACAATAAAACAATACAGTTACACAATAATAGAAAACTCATTTACCTTATAACCCTCTAGTGGGATGCGCAAAACATTAGGAGAGAAACACAGATTGCAGGTTGCGTCCTTCTATCAGCGTGTACACACACATACACCTGGCGGAAATGAGCCGCACTTCATACGGTCCAAATATTGCGCGTCAAGTCGCTTACCAAAATAAAATTCTCTTAAGCAAACGCAATACAAATTGATCGATAAGCCAAGAAAAACTCTCCTTTGCAGCTTTACCGTTCATTACAGGTACTTATAAAGCAGTACCCAGCAGAGCAATGCCGAGGTTCTGAGTAAGATACTCACCTGCATTAATGTTTTACAAAGCAAGGTACGTTATAGCAGTAAAAGTATTCTAAGTCTGACCAGAAAGTTAGCTGAACATTGCTTAGAAGTCATTAATAAGAAGTGAGGCAACTGGACCATGGAGCAAAGCCGAGGTTCTGAGTAAGAGACTCACTTGGAGCAAGGCACATTATAGCAGCAGAAGTATTCAAAGCTGAAGTCATTAATTACAAGAATGATCAGGGAATGCTGAAAAAGACCTTTTTAACAAAGTATGGCTGTTTTAATCTAGTAGAGTATTCAAGGGCTAACTTGAAAGACTGTTTTAACACAGAATCTACCTCATGTTCATAGTGCTTGTAGCTATACAACCCACATGGTTGTTGGTATCTAACTCTGCTTGCGAAGCTCCAATGGTGCAATCAGTCATTGCGCTGTACTTATAAGAAGGTATGCAGCAGAGCAATGCCGAGGTTGTTTAAACTAGTAGAATATTCAAGGGCTAACATGAAAGATTGTTCTAACACAGAATCTCCCTTATCAACAAAGCCCTTGTTGCTATATAACCCACATGGTTGTTGGTATCTAATTCTGCTTGCGAAGCTCCAGTGGCACAATCGGTCAGCGCGCGGTACTTATAAGGCAGTATACAGCTGAGCAATGCCGAGGTTGTGAGTTCGAGCCTCACCTGGAGCATTTTTTTAAAAAGCAAGGGACATTATTGCAGCAAAAGTATTCAAAAATTGACTGGAAAGTTTGGTTGAACATTGCTTTGAAATCATTAATTATAAGAATGATTAGGAGATAATGCAAAAGATCTGTTTGACCATGTAAGGCTCTTTTAAACTAGTAGAGTATTTAAGGGCTGACTTGAAAGACTGTTTTAACACAAAATCTCCCTTACCATCAAAGCGCTTGTAGCTATGATCCTCAAATGATTGTTGGTAGCTAAGTCTGCTTGCGAAGCTACAGTGGCGCAATTGGTCAGTGCTTGGTACTTATAAAGCAGTACCCAGCAGAGCAATGCCGAGGTTCTGAATAAGAGACTCACCTGCATTAATGTTTTACAAAGCAAGGTACGTTATAGCAGTAAAAGTATTCTAAGTCTGACCAGAAAGTTAGCTGAACATTGCTTAGAAGTCATTAATTAGAAGTGAGGCAACTGGACCATGGAGCAAAGCCGAGGTTCTGAGTAAGAGACTCACTTGGAGCAAGGCTCATTATAGCAGCAGAAGTATTCAAAGCTGAAGTCATTAATTACAAGGATGATCAGGGAATGCTGAAAAAGACCTTTTTAACAAAGTATGGCTGTTTTAATCTAGTAGAGTATTCAAGGGCTAACTTGAAAGACTGTTTTAACACAGAATCTACCTCATGTTCATAGTGCTTGTAGCTATACAACCCACATGGTTGTTGGTATCTAACTCTGCTTGCGAAGCTCCAATGGTGCAATCAGTCATTGCGCTGTACGTATAAGAAGGTACGCAGCAGAGCAATGCCGAGGTTGTTTAAACTAGTAGAATATTCAAGGGCTAACATGAAAGATTGTTCTAACACAGAATCTCCCTTATCAACAAAGCCCTTGTTGCTATATAACCCACATGGTTGTTGGTATCTAATTCTGCTTGCGAAGCTCCAGTGGCACAATCGGTCAGCGCGCGGTACTTATAAGGCAGTATACAGTCGAGCAATGCCGAGGTTGTGAGTTCGAGCCTCACCTGGAGCATTTTTTTAAAAAGCAAGGGACATTATAGCAGCAAAAGTATTCAAAAATTGACTGGAAAGTTTGGTTGAACATTGCTTTGAAATCATTAATTAGAAGAATGATTAGGAGATAATGCAAAAGATCTGTTTGACCATGTAAGGCTCTTTTAAACTAGTAGAGTATTTAAGGGCTGACTTGAAAGACTGTTTTAACACAAAATCTCCCTTACCATCAAAGCGCTTGTAGCTATGATCCTCAAATGATTGTTGGTAGCTAAGTCTGCTTGTGAAGCTACAGTGGCGCAATTGGTCAGTGCTTGGTACTTATAAAGCAGTACCCAGCAGAGCAATGCCGAGGTTCTGAGTAAGAGACTCACCTGCATTAATGTTTTACAAAGCAAGGTACGTTATAGCAGTCAAAGTATTCTAAGTCTGACCAGAAAGTTAGCTGAACATTGCTTAGAAGTCATTAATTAGAAGTGAGGCAACTGGACCATGGAGCAAAGCCGAGGTTCTGAATAAGAGACTCACTTGGAGCAAGGCACATTATAGCAGCAGAAGTATTCAAAGCTGAAGTCATTAATTACAAGAATGATCAGGGAATGCTGAAAAAGACCTTTTTAACAAAGTATGGCTGTTTTAATCTAGTAGAGTATTCAAGGGCTAACTTGAAAGACTGTTTTAACACAGAATCTACCTCATGTTCATAGTGCTTGTAGCTATACAACCCACATGGTTGTTGGTATCTAACTCTGCTTGCGAAGCTCCAATGGTGCAATCAGTCATTGCGCTGTACTTATAAGAAGGTACGCAGCAGAGCAATGCCGAGGTTGTTTAAACTAGTAGAATATTCAAGGGCTAACATGAAAGATTGTTCTAACACAGAATCTCCCTTATCAACAAAGCCCTTGTTGCTATATAACCCACATGGTTGTTGGTATCTAATTCTGCTTGCGAAGCTCCAGTGGCACAATCGGTCAGCGCGCGGTACTTATAAGGCAGTATACAGCCGAGCAATGCCGAGGTTGTGAGTTCGAGCCTCACCTGGAGCATTTTTTTAAAAAGCAAGGGACATTATAGCAGCAAAAGTATTCAAAAATTGACTGGAAAGTTTGCTTGAACATTGCTTTGAAATCATTAATTAGAAGAATGATTAGGAGATAATGCAAAAGATCTGTTTGACCATGTAAGGCTCTTTTAAACTAGTAGAGTATTTAAGGGCTGACTTGAAAGACTGTTTTAACACAAAATCTCCCTTACCATCAAAGCGCTTGTAGCTATGATCCTCAAATGATTGTTGGTAGCTAAGTCTGCTTGCGAAGCTACAGTGGCGCAATTGGTCAGTGCTTGGTACTTATAAAGCAGTACCCAGCAGAGCAATGCCGAGGTTCTGAGTAAGAGACTCACCTGCATTAATGTTTTACAAAGCAAGGTACGTTATAGCAGTAAAAGTATTCTAAGTCTGACCAGAAAGTTAGCTGAACATTGCTTAGAAGTCATTAATTAGAAGTGAGGCAACTGGACCATGGAGCAAAGCCGAGGTTCTGAGTAAGAGACTCACTTGGAGCAAGGCACATTATAGCAGCAGAAGTATTCAAAGCTGAAGTCATTAATTACAAGAATGATCAGGGAATGCTGAAAAAGACCTTTTTAACAAAGTATGGCTGTTTTAATCTAGTAGAGTATTCAAGGGCTAACTTGAAAGACTGTTTTAACACAGAATCTACCTCATGTTCATAGTGCTTGTAGCTATACAACCCACATGGTTGTTGGTATCTAACTCTGCTTGCGAAGCTCCAATGGTGCAATCAGTCATTGCGCTGTACTTATAAGAAGGTACGCAGCAGAGCAATGCCGAGGTTGTTTAAACTAGTAGAATATTCAAGGGCTAACATGAAAGATTGTTCTAACACAGAATCTCCCTTATCAACAAAGCCCTTGTTGCTATATAACCCACATGGTTGTTGGTATCTAATTCTGCTTGCGAAGCTCCAGCGGCACAATCGGTCAGCGCGCAGTACTTATAAGGCAGTATACAGCCGAGCAATGCCGAGGTTGTGAGTTCGAGCCTCACCTGGAGCATTTTTTTAAAAAGCAAGGGACATTATTGCAGCAAAAGTATTCAAAAATTGACTGGAAAGTTTGGTTGAACATTGCTTTGAAATCATTAATTATAAGAATGATTAGGTTATAATGCAAAAGATCTGTTTAACCATGTAAGGCTCTTTTAAACTAGTTGTAGCTGTAATCTCCACATGGTTGTTGGTATCCAAATCTGCTTGCGAAACTACAGTGGCGCAATTGGTCAGTGCTTGGTACTTATAAGAAGGTACTTTGCAGAGCAATCCCGTGGTTGTTTAAACTAGTAGAATATTCAAAGGCTAACATGAAAGATTGTTGTAACACAGAATCTCCCTTATCAACAAAGCCCTTGTTGCTATATAACCCACATGGTTGTTGATATCTAACTCTGCTTGCGAAGCTCCCGTGGCGCAATCGGTCAGCGCGCGGTACTTATAAGGCAGTATACAGCAGAGCAATGCCGAGGTTGTGAGTTCGAGCCTCACCTGGAGCATGATTTTAAAAAGGAAGGGACATTATAGCAGCAAAAGTATTCAAAAATTGACTCAAAAGTTTGGTTGAACATTTCTTTGAAATCATTAATTAGAAGAATGATTAGGGGATAATGCAAAAGATCTGTTTGACCATGTAAGGCTCTTTTAAACTAGTTGTAGCTGTAATCTCCACATGGTTGTTGGTATCCAAATCTGCTTGCGAAGCTACAGTGGCGCAATTAGTCAGTGCTTGGTACTTATAAAACAGTACCCAGCAGAGCAATGCCCGAGGTTCTGAGTAAGAGAATCACCTGCATTCATGTTTTACAAAGGAAGTTACATTATAGCAGTAAAAGTATTCTAAGTCTGACCAGAAAGTTAGCTGAACATTGCTTAGAAGTCATTAATTAGAAGTGAGGCAACTGGACCATGGAGTAATGCCGAGGTTCTGAGTAAGAGACTCACTTGGAGCAAGGCACATTATAGCAGCAGAAGTATTCAAAGCTGAAGTCATTAATTACAAGAATGATCAGGGAATGCTGAAAAAGACCTTTTTAACAAAGTATGGCTGTTTTAATCTAGTAGAGTATTCAAGGGCTAACTTGAAAGACTGTTTTAACACAGAATCTACCTCATGTTCATAGTGCTTTTAGCTATACAACCCACATGGTTGTTGGTATCTAACTCTGCTTGCGAAGCTCCAATGGTGCAATCAGTCATTGCGCTGTACTTATAAGAAGGTACGCAGCAGAGCAATGCCGAGGTTGTTTAAACTAGTAGAATATTCAAGGGCTAACATGAAAGATTGTTCTAACACAGAATCTCCCTTATCAACAAAGCCCTTGTTGCTATATAACCCACATGGTTGTTGGTATCTAATTCTGCTTGCGAAGCTCCAGCGGCACAATCGGTCAGCGCGCAGTACTTATAAGGCAGTATACAGCCGAGCAATGCCGAGGTTGTGAGTTCGAGCCTCACCTGGAGCATTTTTTTAAAAAGCAAGGGACATTATTGCAGCAAAAGTATTCAAAAATTGACTGGAAAGTTTGGTTGAACATTGCTTTGAAATCATTAATTATAAGAATGATTAGGTTATAATGCAAAAGATCTGTTTAACCATGTAAGGCTCTTTTAAACTAGTTGTAGCTGTAATCTCCACATGGTTGTTGGTATCCAAATCTGCTTGCGAAACTACAGTGGCGCAATTGGTCAGTGCTTGGTACTTATAAGAAGGTACTTTGCAGAGCAATCCCGTGGTTGTTTAAACTAGTAGAATATTCAAAGGCTAACATGAAAGATTGTTGTAACACAGAATCTCCCTTATCAACAAAGCCCTTGTTGCTATATAACCCACATGGTTGTTGATATCTAACTCTGCTTGCGAAGCTCCCGTGGCGCAATCGGTCAGCGCGCGGTACTTATAAGGCAGTATACAGCAGAGCAATGCCGAGGTTGTGAGTTCGAGCCTCACCTGGAGCATGATTTTAAAAAGGAAGGGACATTATAGCAGCAAAAGTATTCAAAAATTGACTCAAAAGTTTGGTTGAACATTTCTTTGAAATCATTAATTAGAAGAATGATTAGGGGATAATGCAAAAGATCTGTTTGACCATGTAAGGCTCTTTTAAACTAGTTGTAGCTGTAATCTCCACATGGTTGTTGGTATCCAAATCTGCTTGCGAAGCTACAGTGGCGCAATTAGTCAGTGCTTGGTACTTATAAAACAGTACCCAGCAGAGCAATGCCCGAGGTTCTGAGTAAGAGAATCACCTGCATTCATGTTTTACAAAGGAAGTTACATTATAGCAGTAAAAGTATTCTAAGTCTGACCAGAAAGTTAGCTGAACATTGCTTAGAAGTCATTAATTAGAAGTGAGGCAACTGGACCATGGAGTAATGCCGAGGTTCTGAGTAAGAGACTCACTTGGAGCAAGGCACATTATAGCAGCAGAAGTATTCAAAGCTGAAGTCATTAATTACAAGAATGATCAGGGAATGCTGAAAAAGACCTTTTTAACAAAGTATGGCTGTTTTAATCTAGTAGAGTATTCAAGGGCTAACTTGAAAGACTGTTTTAACACAGAATCTACCTCATGTTCATAGTGCTTGTAGCTATACAACCCACATGGTTGTTGGTTTCTAACTCTGCTTGCGAAGCTCCAGTGGCGCAATCTGTCAGCGCGCGGTACTTATAAGAAGGTACTTTGCAGAGCAATCCCGAGGTTGTTTAAACTAGTAGAATATTCAAGGGCTAACATGAAAGATTGTTGTAACACAGAATCTCCCTTATCAACAAAGCCCTTGTTGCTATATAACCCACATGGTTGTTGATATCTAACTTTGCTTGTGAAGCTCCAGTGGCGCAATCGGTCAGCGCGTGGTACTTATAAGGCAGTATACAGCAGAGCAATGCCGAGGTTGTGAGTTTGAGCCTCACCTGTAGCATTTTTTTAAAAAGCAAGGGACATTATAGCAGCAAAAGTATTCAAAAATTGACTGGAAAGTTTGGTTGAACATTGCTTTGAAATCATTAATTAGAAGAATGATTAGGAGATAATGCAAAAGATCTGTTTGACCATGTAAGGCTCTTTTAAACTAGTAGAGTATTTAAGGGCTGACTTGAAAGACTGTTTTAACACAAAATCTCCCTTACCATCAAAGCGCTTGTAGCTATGATCCTCAAATGATTGTTGGTAGCTAAGTCTGCTTGCGAAGCTACAGTGGCGCAATTGGTCAGTGCTTGGTACTTATAAAGCAGTACCCAGCAGAGCAATGCTGAGGTTCTGAGTAAGAGACTCACCTGCATTAATGTTTTACAAAGCAAGGTACGTTATAGCAGCAAAAGTATTCAAAAATTGACTGGAAAGTTTGGTTGAACATTGCTTTGAAATCATTAATTATAAGAATGATTAGGTTAAAATGCAAAAGATCTGTTTGACCATGTAAGGCTCTTTTAAACTAGTTGTAGCTGTAATCTCCACATGGTTGTTGGTATCCAAATCTGCTTGCGAAGCTACAGTGGCGCAATTGGTCAGTGCTTGGTACTTATAAAACAGTACCCAGCAGAGCAATGCCGAGGTTCTGAGTAAGAGAATCACCTGCATTCATGTTTTACAAAGCAAGTTACATTATAGCAGTAAAAGTATTCTAAGTCTGACCAGAAAGTTAGCTGAACATTGCTTAGAAGTCATTAATTAGAAGTGACGTAACTGGAACATGGAGCAATGCCGAGGTTCTGAGTAAGAGACTCACTTGCAGCAAGGCACATTATAGCAGCAGAAGTATTCAAAGCTGAAGTCATTAATTACAAGAATGATCAGGGAATGCTGAAAAAGACAATTTTAACAAAGTATGGCTGTTTTAATCTAGTAGAGTATTCAAGGGCTAACTTGAAAGACTGTTTTAACACAGAATCTACCTCATGTTCATAGTGCTTGTAGCTATACAACCCACATGGTTGTTGGTATCTAACTCTGCTTGCGAAGCTCCAGTGGTGCAATCAGTCATTGCGCGGTACTTATAAGAAGGTACTTTGCAGAGCAATCCGAGGTTGTTTAAACTAGTAGAATAATCAAGGGCTAACATGAAAGATTGTTGTAACACAGAATCTCCCTTATCAACAAAGCCCTTGTTGCTATATAACCCACATGGTTTTTGATATCTAACTCTGCTTGCGAAGCTCCAGTGGCACAATCGGTCAGCGCGCGGTACTTATAAGGCAGTATACAGCCGAGCAATGCCGAGGTTGTGACTTCGACCCTCACCTGGAGCATAATTTTAAAAAGCAAGGGACATTATAGCAGCAAAAGTATTCAAAAATTGACTGGAAAGTTTGCTTGAACATTGCTTTGAAATCATTAATTAGAAGAATGATTAGGAGATAATGCAAAAGATCTGTTTGACCATGTAAGGCTCTTTTAAACTAGTAGAGTATTTAAGGGCTGACTTGAAAGACTGTTTTAACACAAAATCTCCCTTACCATCAAAGCGCTTGTAGCTATGATCCTCAAATGGGTGTTGGTATCTAAGTCTGCTTGCGAAGCTACAGTGACGCAATTGGTCAGTGCTTGGTACTTATAAAGCAGTACCCAGCAGAGCAATGCCGAGGTTCTTAGTAAGAGACTCACCTGCATTAATGTTTTACAAAGCAAGGTACGTTATAGCAGTAAAAGTATTCTAAGTCTGACCAGAAAGTTAGCTGAACATTGCTTAGAAGTCATTAATTAGAAGTGAGGCAACTGGACCATGGAGCAAAGCCGAGGTTCTGAGTAAGAGACTCACTTGGAGCAAAGTATGTCTAACTTGAAAGACTGTTTTAACACAGAATCTACCTCATGTTCATAGTGCTTGTAGCTATACAACCCACATGGTTGTTGGTATCTAATTCTGCTTGCGAAGCTCCAGTGGCGCAATCGTTCAGCGCGTGGTACTTATAAGGCAGTATACAGCAGAGCAATGCCGAGATTGTGAGTTCGACCCTCACCTGGAGCATGATTTTAAAAAGCAAGGGACATTATAGCAGCAAAATTATTCAAAAATTGACTCGAAAGTTTGGTTGAACATTGCTTTGAAATCATTAATTATAAGAATGATTAGGGGATAATGCAAAAGATCTGTTTGACCATGTAAGGCTCTTTTAAACTAGTTGTAGCTGTAATCTCCACATGGTTGTTGGTATCCAAATCTGCTTGCGAAGCTACGGTGGCGCAATTGGTCACTGCCTGGTACTTATAAAACAGTACCCAGCAGAGCAATGCCGAGGTTCTGAGTAAGAGAATCACCTGCATTCATGTTTTACAAAGCAATGTACATTATAGCAGTAAAAGTATTCTACGTCTGACCAGAAAGTTAGCTGAACATTGCTTAGAAGTCATTAATTAGAAGTGAGGCAACTGGACCATGGAGCAATGCCGAGGTTCTGAGTAAGAGACTCACTTGGAGCAAGGCACATTATAGCAGCAGAAGTATTCAAAGCTGAAGTCATTAATTACAAGAATGATCAGGGAATGCTGAAAAAGACCTTTTTAACAAAGTATGGCTGTTTTAATCTAGTAGAGTATTCAAGGGCTAACTTGAAAGACTGTTTTAACACAGAATCTACCTCATGTTCATAGTGCTTGTAGCTATACAACCCACATGGTTGTTGGTATCTAACTCTGCTTGCGAAGCTCCAGTGGTGCAATCAGTCATTGCGCGGTACTTATAAGAAGTTACTTTGCAGAGCAATCCCGAGGTTGTTTAAACTAGTAGAATATTCAAGGGCTAACATGAAAGATTGTTGTAACACAGAATCTCCCTTATCAACAAAGCCCTTGTTGCTATATAACCCACATGGTTGTTGATATCTAAATTTGCTTGTGAAGCTCAAGTGGCGCAATCGGTCAGTGCGTGGTACTTATGAGGCAGTATACAGCAGAGCAATGCCGAGGTTGTGAGTTCGAGCCTCACCTGGAGCATTTTTTTAAAAAGCAAGGGACATTATAGCAGCAAAAGTATTCAAAAATTGACTGGAAAGTTTGGTTGAACATTGCTTTGAAATGATTAATTAGAAGAATGATTAGGAGATAATGGAAAAGATCTGTTTGACCATGTAAGGCTCTTTTAAACTAGTAGAGTATTTAAGGGCTGACTTGAAAGACTATTTTAACACAAAATCTCCCTTACCATCAAAGCGCTTGTAGCTATGATCCTCAAATGATTGTTGGTATCTAATTCTGCTTGCGAATTTCCAGTGGTGCAATCGGTCAGCACGCGGTACTTATTAAGCAGTACACAACAGAGCAATGCCGAGGTTATGAGTTCGAACCGCACCTGGAGCATCATTTTACAAAGCAAGGGACATTATAGCAGCAAAAATTGACTCGAAAGTTTGGTTGAACTTTGCTTTGAAATCATTAATTAGATGAATGATTAGGGTATAATGCAAAAGATCTGTTTGACCATGTAAGGCTCTTTTAAACTAGTTGTAGCTGTAATCTCCACATGGTTGTTGGTATCCAAATCTGCTTGCGAAGCTACAGTGGCGCAATTGGTCAGTGCTTGGTATTTATAAAACAGTACCCAGCAGAGCAATGCTGAGGTTCTGAGTAAGAGACTCACCTGCATTAATGTTTTACAAAGCAAGGTACATTATAGCAGTAAAAGTATTCTAAGTCTGACCAGAAAGTTAGCTGAACATTGCTTAGAAGTCATTAATTAGAAGTGAGGCAACTGGACCATGGAGCAATGCCGAGGTTCTGAGTAAGAGACTCACCTGGAGCAAGGCACATTATAGCAGCAGAAGTATTCAAAGCTGAAGTCATTAATTACAAGAATGATCAGGGAATGCTGAAAAAGACCTTTTTAACAAAGTATGGCTGTTTTAATCTAGTAGAGTATTCAAGGGCTAACTTGAAAGACTGTTTTAACACAGAATCTACCTCATGTTCATAGTGCTTGTAGCTATACAACCCACATGGTTGTTGGTATCTAACTCTGCTTGCGAAGCTCCAGTGGTGCAATCAGTCATTGCGCGGTACTTATAAGAAGGTACTTTGCAGAGCAATCCCGAGGTTATTTAAACTAGTAGAATATTCATGGGCTAACATGAAAGATTGTTGTAACACAGAATCTGCCTCATCAACAAAGCCCTTGTTGCTATATAACCCTCATGGTTGTTGGTATCTAATTCTGCTTGCGAATTTCCAGTGGTGCAATCGGTCAGCACGCGGTACTTATTAAGCAGTACACAACAGAGCAATGCCGAGGTTATGAGTTCGAACCGCACCTGGAGCATCATTTTACAAAGCAAGGGACATTATAGCAGCAAAAATTGACTCGAAAGTTTGGTTGAACTTTGCTTTGAAATCATTAATTAGATGAATGATTAGGGTATAATGCAAAAGATCTGTTTGACCATGTAAGGCTCTTTTAAACTAGTTGTAGCTGTAATCTCCACATGGTTGTTGGTATCCAAATCTGCTTGCGAAGCTACAGTGGCGCAATTGGTCAGTGCTTGGTACTTATAAAACAGTACCCAGCAGAGCAATGCTGAGGTTCTGAGTAAGAGACTCACCTGCATTAATGTTTTACAAAGCAAGGTACATTATAGCAGTAAAAGTATTCTAAGTCTGACCAGAAAGTTAGCTGAACATTGCTTAGAAGTCATTAATTAGAAGTGAGGCAACTGGACCATGGAGCAATGCCGAGGTTCTGAGTAAGAGACTCACCTGGAGCAAGGCACATTATAGCAGCAGAAGTATTCAAAGCTGAAGTCATTAATTACAAGAATGATCAGGGAATGCTGAAAAAGACCTTTTTAACAAAGTATGGCTGTTTTAATCTAGTAGAATATTCAAGGGCTAACTTGAAAGACTGTTTTAACACAGAATCTACCTCATGTTCATAGTGCTTGTAGCTATACAACCCACATGGTTGTTGGTATCTAAATCTGCTTGTAAAGCTACAGTGGTGCAATTGGTCAGTGCGCGGTACTTATAAGGCAGTATACAGCCGAGCAATGCTGAGGTTGTGAGTACGAGCCTCATCTGGAGCATAATTTTAAAAAGCAAGGAACATTACAGCAGCAAAAGTATTCAAAAATTGACTCGAAAGTTTGGTTGAATCTTGCTTTGAAATCATTAGTTAGAGTAATGATTATGGGATGATGCAAAAGATCTGTTTGACCATCTAAGGCTCTTTTAAACTAGTAGAGTATTTAAGGGCTGACTTGAAAGACTGTTTTAACACAAAATCTCCCTTACCATCAAAGCCCTTGTAGCTATGATCCTCACATGGTTGTTGGTATCCATATCTGCTTAAGCAGCTCCAGTGGCACTATCGGCCAGTTTGTGGTACTTATAAGGCAGTATACAGCTGAGCAATGCCGAGGTTGTGAGTTCGAACCTCACCTTAAGCAGGATTTTAAAAAGCAATGGACATTAAAACAGCAAAGGTATTCAAAGTTTGGTTGAATCTTGCTTTGAAATCAATAATTAGATTAATGATTAGGGGATGATGCAAAAGATCTGTTTGACCATGTAAGGCTCTTTTAAACTAGTAGAGTATTTAAGGGGTGACTTGAAAGACTGTTTTAACACAGAATCTCCCTTATCATCAAAGCGCTTGTAGCTATGATCCTCACATGGTTGTTGGTATCTATGGTGCTTGCGAAGCTACAGTGGCGCAATTGTTCAGTGCTCGGTACTTATAAAGCAGTACCCAGCAGAGCAATGCCGAGGTTCTGAGTAAGAGAATCACCTGCATTAATATTTTACAAAGCAAGGTACGTTATAGCAGTAAAAGTATTCTAAGTCTGACCAGAAAGTTAGCTGAACATTGCTTAGAAGTCATTAATTAGAAGTGAGGCAACTGGACCATGGAGAAATGCCGAGATTCTGAGTAAGAGACTCACCTGGAGCAAGGCACATTATAGCAGCAGAAGTATTCAAAGCTGAAGTTATTAATTACAAGAATGATCAGGGAATGCTGAAAAAGACCTTTTTAACAAAGTATGGCTGTTTTAATGTAGTAGCATATTCAAGGGCTAACTTGAAAGACTGTTTTAACACAGAATCTACCTCATGTTCATAGTGCTTGTAGCTATACAACCCACATGGTTGTTGGTATCTAACTCTGCTTGTGAAGCTCCAATGGTGCTGTCAGTCATTGCACTGTACTTATAAGAAGGTACGCAGCAGAGCAATGCCGAGGTTGTTTAAACCAGTAGAATATTCAAGGGCTTACATGAAAGATTGTTGTAACACAGAATCTCCCTTATCAACAAAGCCCTTGTTGCTATATAACCCACATGGCTGTTGGTATCTAATTCTGGTTGCGCAGCTCCAGTGGCACAATCGGTCAGCGCGCGGTACTTATAAGGCAGTATACAGCTGAGCAATGCCGAGGTTGTGAGTTCGAGCCTCACCTGGAGCATGCTTTTAAAAAGCAAGGGACATTATAGCAGCAAAAGTATTCAAAAATTGACTGGGAAGTTTGGTTGAACATTGCTTTGAAATCATTAATTAGAAGAATGATTAGGGGATAATGCAAAAGATCTGTTTGACCATGTAAGGCTCTTTTAAACTAGTTGTAGCTGTAATCTCCACATGGTTGTTGGTATCTAACTCTGCTTGCGAAGCTCCAGTGGTGCAATCAGTCATTGCGCGGTACTTATAAGAAGGTACTTTGCAGAGCAATCCCAAGGTTATTTAAACTAGTAGAATATTCAAAGGCTAACATGAAAGATTGTTGTAACACAGAATCTGCCTCATCAACAAAGCCCTTGTTGCTATTTAACCCTCATGGTTGTTGGTATCTAATTCTGCTTGCGAAGCTCCAGTGGTGTAATCGGTCAGCGCGCAGTACTTATTAGGCAGTACACAACAGAGCAATGCCGAGGTTGTGAGTTCAAACCGGACCTGGAGCATCATTTTAAATAGCAAGGGACATTATAGCAGCAAAAATTGACTCGAAAGTTTGGTTGAACATTGCTTTGAAATCATTAATTAGAAGAATGATTAGGAGATATTGCAAAAGATCTGTTTGACTATGTAAGGCTCTTTTAAACTAGTTGTAGCTGTAATCTCCACATGGTTGTTGGTATCTAACTCTGCTTGCGAAGGTCCAGTGGTGCAATCAGTCATTGCGCGGTACTTATAAGAAGGTACTTTGCAGGGCAATCCCGAGGTTGTTTAAACTAGTAGAATATTTAAGGGCTAACATGAAAGATTGTTGTAACACAGAATCTCCCTTATCAACAAAGCCCTTGTTGCTATATAACCCTCATGGTTGTTGGTATTTAATTCTGCTTGCGAAGCTCCAGTGGTGCAATCGGTCAGCGCGCGGAACTTATTAGGCAGTACACAACAGAGCAATGCTGAGGTTGTGAGTTCAAACCTCACCTGGAGCATCATTTTAAAAAGCAAGGGACATTATAGCAGCAAAAATTGACTCGAAAGTTTGGTTGAACATTGCTTTGAAATCATTAATTAGAAGAATGATTAGGGGATAATGCAAAAGATCTGTTTGACCATGTAAGGCTCATTTAAACTAGTTGTAGCTGTAATCTCCACATGGTTGTTGGTATCCAAATCTGCTTGCGATGCTACAGTGGCGCAATTGGTCAGTGCTTGGTACTTATAAAACAGTACCCAGCAGAGCATTGCAGAGGTTCTGAGTAAGAGAATCACCTGCATTAATGTTTTACAAAGCAAGGTACATTATAGCAGTAAAAGTATTCTAAGTCTGACCAGAAAGTTAGCTGAACATTGCTTAGAAGTCATTAATTAGAAGTGAGGCAACTGGACCATGGAGCAATGCCGAGGTTCTGAGTAAGAGACTCACCTGGAGCAAGGCACATTATAGCAGCACAAGTATTCAAAGCTGAAGTCATTAATTACAAGAATGATCAGGGAATGCTGAAAAAGACCTTTTTAACAAAGTATGGCTGTTTTAATCTAGTAGAGTATTCAAGGGCTAACTTGAAAGACTGTTTTAACACAGAATCTACCTCATGTTCATAGTACTTGTAGCTATACGACCCACATGGTTGTTGGTATCTAACTCTGCTACGAAGCTCCAGTGGTGCAATCAGTCATTGCGCGGTACTTATAAGAAGGTACTTTGCAGAGCAATCCCGAGGTTGTTTAAACTAGTAGAATATTCAAGGGCTAACATGAAAGATTGTTGTAACACAGAATCTCCCTTATCAACAAAGCCCTTGTTGCTCTATAACCCACATGGTTGTTGGTATCTGATTCTGCTTGCGAAGCTCCAGTGGCACAATCGGTCAGCGCGCGGTACTTATAAGGCAGTATACAGCCGAGCAATGCCGAGGTTGTGAGTTTGAGCCTCACCTGGAGCATTTTTTTAAAAAGCAAGGGACATTATAGCAGCAAAAGTATTCAAACATTGACTGGAAAGTTTGGTTGAACACTTTTTTGAAATCATTAATTAGAAGAATCATTACGGGATAATGCAAGAGATCTGTTTGACCATGTAAGGCTCTTTTAAACTAGTTGTAGCTGTAATCTCCACATGGTTGTTGGTATCCAAATCTGCTTGCGAAGTTACAGTGGCACAATTTGTCAGTGCTCGGTACTTATAAAACAGTACCCAGCAGAGCAATGCCGAGGTTCTGAGTAAGAGAATCACCTGCATTAATTTTTAAAACGTTAAAGACTGTTTTAACACAGAATCTACCTCATGTTCATAGTACTTGTAGCTATACGACCCACATGGTTGTTGGTATCTAACTCTGCTTGCGAAGCTCCAGTGGTGCAATCAGTCATTGCGCGGTACTTATAAGAAGGTACTTTGCAGAGCAATCCTGAGGTTGTTTATACTAGTAGAATATTCAAGGTATAACATGAAAGATTGTTGTAACACAGAATCTCCCTTATCAACAAGGCCCTTGTTGCCAGTGGCGCAATCGGTCAGCGCGCGGTACCTATAAGGCAGTACACAGCAGAGCAATGCTGAGGTTGTGAGTTTGATTCTCACCTGGAGCATGATTTTAAAAAGCAAGGGACATTATAGCAGCAAAAGTATTCAAAAATTGACTCGAAAGTTTTGCTGAACATTGCTTTGAAATCATTAATTAGAAGAATAATTAGGGGATAATGCAAAAGATCAATTTTAATTTAAACATTAATTACGCATATGTTCTATGAAGTGTGATTTAGTAATGTTTGTGGTCCAGTTTTTTTAAGTATTTGGTAACCAGCCCAGCAGGAAGATTAATGACAGAAGGCTTGCAAAATGTTGCTCATTGTTACATGTTATATGGATCTAATATGTTTCATAAACAAAGTTTGTGATCAGTATTTTCATACTTCCATAGGGGGTGGTAGTGGGCTTGTTGGGAATTCACTTTTTTCCCCCTTTCTTTTCTTTTCTTTACATTCTGCTCGGACACCGCTATATTTACATGGTAATACACGATGGTAAATGATCAGTAATTTGGAGATAAAATATCTATAGTTGGAATATAAGGGACTAAATAATTTGGAAACAAATGAGATCAAGTATTATCTTTTTGCAGGAAACTCATTTACTAAAAGAAGACACTAGCAGGGTCACTATGAGATGGCCAGGACAGGTTTTCAATGCCTCGTTCACCTCTCGAGTTAGAGGAGTCATGACTCCTCATCAACATATAGAACCGTTAGGGACGTACATAGTTTTTAATGGTACAATCTTGATGACACACATTAATCTAATAAGTAAATATGCTCCTAAGATAGATGACTCTTCCTTTTACCCGAACTTTTTTCTCACAATATCCTTGTATCCTGGACATTATGTAATTGGGGGAGATTGTGTACTAAACCCAGTGTATGATAGCTCTTCAAGAATAGATAATACCCATCAACAAAAATTATCATAAAGAATATAATTGATCTGAATTATCTTTACCAGAGGAAAAAAGAATACTCATGTCTCTCAAACACATACAAAGCGTACTCAAGAATAGAATATTTCTTAACAGTCTAGTGTCAAAAGTAGGTAAATGTTGGTACGGCAGTATCTTACTGTCTCATCACGCCCCTATCACGTTTACAATCCAATTGGACAATCTCGTACTTTCAGCCTCCAGATTTCAATTTCAAGCAACCCTGATGAAACCCTTTTGGACCCTGACTTTGTTAAATAAAGTGAAAGATTATTCCAATATCGAAAGGTCATCTTCAATTAAAAGACTGTGAAGGTCTAACCTGAAAGATCTGTAAAACACTGGCTGTCAATCTTCAATGGAAAGGCACAATCTATAGTATGTGTGAATGACAGCTAGGGGATAAGTATTTTGTGACATAGATGATTCTGCTGCTGCAGTGGTGCAATTGACTCTTTGTCAACAGTGTGATTGACAGGCGATCTAACCAATCATAACCCTGAATCCGCCATTTTGTCCAACAAAACAGTTAGGGGAATTAGGCCCCAGTTAGTTGGTGAACTTGAACTTGAAAAATTGTGTGTACTCACGTTTTTCCGTGCTTGAAACAACATTCCTTTCCTTCTGATGTTCATTCATGTTTATTTGATGCAATAAATGACCTAGTGTAAAGAGATGATCAGTTCACGAGCCGCTTGAAGGAGCTACAGCGATCTGTCACAACACATTAAAGAGACACTATATGATATTTATTGTTTAAGCTTCTTCAAAAATTTACAGTATTTAAAATATGAAACTGCTCTGTCTTGTCTGTCAACGCGTTGTCAGAGTCCTCTTTGCTCGGCAATGTATTTTTCACTGTGTGAGAACATGATGTGTGGTGTGAGAGCACATGGCTTGTCAGACATAGCAACAGTAACTACAGGGGGCGGGTCTTTGTGAAGGGTCATTTATTCAGCAGATAGTACTTATAATGCTGCGAGCAGCAGGGCGATGCTGAAGTTTTTGGTTCAAGCCTTACCTGGAGTGTGGTTTTTGATAAACTGACATTCTAAAATTAATTTAAATAATTAAAAATAATTACAGTGTTTGCTATCAGTCTTGCTTAACAAAATGTCATGTATGTGTTCTTCCTTCTAGTAAGACTTGGGGTTTGGTGCTAATCTAGACAAGCATATTAACAACCCCATTACAGCCATTAAATGAGCAGGGCTCTCGTCAATGATGCATAAGTCAAGGTCACACTGACAAGAAAATGAATTGAAACTAGGACCTTTTGTTAATTCAACACTTAATATAATACAGAACAGTAATTCTAATCATAAAGTAAATGACTGGATTTAACAGTTAACAGTGTGTATGATGGCATGTTGTAGCAGAATGTGCCATTTTATTAAATTGCATTTTTATGTATTGTTTATACAAGCAATTTTACATGCTTGTAAAGTTGTATTATTTAAGCAATGAGAGATCAGCATAATGCAATTATCAACTTCTTGTGTCTTTAATCAGACTGAATTGAATAATTTGACTGCTGGTCCATTGAAAGCCTGTACTAAGAAAAATGAGCAACGTATAAGATGATGTTCTGTGATTGTAATGTTTTACCAATAAAACATGAGCTTGGGAGACAAGCTTTGAACCTTGTGTTCTGTTTAGCATTTTACACACTATTTTACATAGTTTATCAGAAGCATTTTTAATTTAGTTTTGGGGGTATACAGGCAGGGGTCATCCTATTTGTTATGAGCCACAATCATAAATCAATATAAATATATTTACTGAGCATTTAAATATTTCTGTCTGCCTATCAGTTCTTCAATAAGAACTTTGAGCAAAGACAGTGCACCGTGGAGACCAGATTATTTAATTGTGACATTCTGTTTGGTGCATTATTTCTTTGTTCCAAGTTTAACTGGAACATGAAGATAGATATGAAAATAAATTAAGAAATTTTTAATTGGACTCAGTTACAGAAGGGAAGTGAAGAGCAAAACAAGCATGATATGCTTCACCTGCTTTACCTTCTTAGCGCACACACCCTGTAGCATTATTCCCATCAAAACCAATAATTTCAATCTTGGACTCAAGAGTATTGATTCTGGCTTGCTCAGGCACTTGAAAAAAATTTTTTCGGATAAAATTAGCAGACTGACCGCACCATGACGCTCTTTCAGAGGGTGGACCACTATTTATTACATACAGTTATTATCAGACTTTGAATATGCTGGATTTATCCAATAAAATTACTTTACAAACTGATTTATTATTTGGTGAGTTTGAATCACAATGAACAGTGTGGCATTCAGTAATCCATTAAATAAGCTAGATCCTTTTACTTGGAATCAAATTGAACTCTGCAATTTGGATTTAAGAGTATTGATTTTACAACCCCAAATTCCAGAAAAGTTGGGACATTTTGTAAAATGCAATAAAGCCCCCATGTGGTGGACAATCTGTGATATGTCAGTTCACTTGAATCTTTTTTTAATTGACAAAAGTACAAAAAAATATTTCTGATGTTTCTGCTGACCAACATAATTGTATTTTGTAAATATATATAAATTTTGATTTTGATGGCTGCAACACACTCCGAAAAAGTTGGAACAGAGGCAAAATAAAAGTGAAAAGATTATGTAATATCCAAGTAAAACTGTTCTTAAACAGTTTAAAATTAGCAGATGAATTGGTAATTAGTGAGGGTATCGTATTTGGGTGTAAAAATGTATTCAGTCTTTGCAAGCAAAGATGGAGCACGGCTCATCACTTTATGCCAAATGTCGTGAGAGAATTGTCAAACAATTCAAAAATCACATTTCTCAATGCAAGATTGCAAAGAATTTATGTCTTCCACCATCTACCATCCATAATATCATAAAAATATTCAGGGAATCCAGAGAAATCTTAGTCTTTGTAGAGCAGAGCAGGAAACCTCAGTTGAATGTGCATGACCTTTGAGTCCTCAGATGGCACTGCATGAGAAACCATCATGCTACCTTGTTAAATATAGCCACATGTGCCCAGGAGTACTTTGGAAAACCATCACTTAACAAAGTCTGATGCTGCATCAAGAAAAAGTGGCAAAAGCAAACATCTGTCATGGTGTGGGGGTGCAAATGGCATGAGTGACTTGCAAATGTGTGCAGGTACCGTTGATGTGGAGGCATATATTTGGATTGTACAGAGATATAAACTGCCATTAAGATAATATCTTTTCTTTGAAGAGTGGTTTCCATACAGTGGTTGTGCCTGACTGCCTGACTGCCTGCCTGCAGTCCAGGTCTGTTTCTTTTTGAAAATGAATGGCCCATCATGAAAAGGAGAATCAGACTATGACAACCACAGTCTGTTGAGCAGATGTCTTGTATCAGGTGAGATTTGGTAAAAAACACTCTTGCAAAATTGGAACAATTTGTATCCTCAATTCCCGAATGATTAAAGATTGTAATTAAAAGGAAAGGTGATGTCACATTGGTAAACATGCCTCTGTCCCAACTTTTTTTGGTGTCTTGCAGCCATCAAAATCTATTTGTTTATACCTACAAAAAACAAAGTTGTTCAGTGAAAACATTGGAAATCTTTTCTTTGTACTTTTGTCAGGAATTTTCTGGAATTGGGGTTTTAGTTATACTCTATTGTTTAAGTATAATATATGGTTGGAAGTTCTAAAAAATGGAGACAGACTTTCACACAGAGAACGCAGTAGCCCTGTTCCAAAACCTATAAGCTTCCTGGCTTCTAAATCAGCATTCTAATCAGTTGATCAGTTAAGCCAGATGAGTGTCTGGGGTGGCACTAGACAGATCTGACAGCATCTGTGGAAGGCAGAGGATCATAAAACGTGAGTCCAATCATTACATTCAGTCCCAATGTCATTGGTCACATGTTCACTTTGCTCCCTGCCACTCATCAGTTACCATGGACACTTATCATCACACCTGTTCGTCTTTTATTTAATGCATTATGGGTGTTGAAGTTTTCCCTACCTTTTTGACAAAAGGGAGGACAAAAGCCCATTTTGTCTGTTTTCTCTAGTCCGCTATCACCGATTTAATTTTTTTTATTTTTGCATTTACACCACACAGGCAGCCAAG
Organism: Opsariichthys bidens; assembly: GCA_037194245.1. Lineage (NCBI taxonomy): Eukaryota > Metazoa > Chordata > Actinopteri > Cypriniformes > Xenocyprididae > Opsariichthys > Opsariichthys bidens. The sequence continues at coordinate 12,603,145 of CM074285.1, read as the reverse complement.
TTTTATTGAAAGTCCATTTTGCCAGCCGTGAATTGCCCCTTTAAGAAGCTATTTTGCTCAAGCTGTGTCATTCTGTGGTTTTGTTAGAGAATGGACTTCTGAGAAGAGCCCCTCAAATGTATTTCCAGAATCAATCTTTCAACACATATAAATCAAAGTTGTTGTTCTTTTTCACTTATATCTCTGTACTAGCTCATACTTTCTGACTTTGGAACTTTGTATTACAACTTTTTCTGTTTTACTTTTTCCTTGTGAATTGATTATGATGTAGGATTCCACATCCATAATTTGTTGATAAAATCATGTGCTAAATGAATTCATTTAAATGTTACATGCACACACTCATGGACATACAGCACATGGAATTAAAAGCTAGTTACTAAAGCTTTGTAAGAAGATTGTTCATGTATTCAACTGCCGTGCTCTGGCAGCTCTTGGTACGACACCTATATGAACGCCCAATACATCACACTGCTCACAGATATTGATGGATAAACATTGTTAAACTCTTCAGGTCAAGTTAAGCACATACAGTTGTGTTCAAAATTATTCAACCCCCACTGAAATTGATTGTTTTGGCCGGTTTGACATTGATTTTGATCATTCAGTCATCCTGCTTACAATTAAATCAAAGAGGCACGTGTAGGTCAGACAAATATAACATAACATTTATAATGAAATAACCACAAATGTCTTTTCTCTGCTCACATCATTATCAGTTTTAATCAACCCCCAAGTGACATTCAATCTTAATACTTAGTACAACATCCTTTTACAGTTATAACAGCTTTTAAACATGAAGCATAGCTTGACACAAGTGTCTTGCAGCGAGCTACGGGTATCTTCGCCCATTCATCATGGGCAAAAGCCTCCAGTTCAGTCACATTCTTAGGCTTGCGCACTGCAACTGCTTTCTTTAAGTCCCACCAGAGGTTCTCAATCGGATTTAAGTCTGGTGACTGCGATGGCCATTTCAAAATGTTCCAGCCTTTAATCTGCAACCATGCTCTAGTGGACTTGGAGGTATGCTTGGGATCATTGTCCTGTTGAAAGGTCCAACGTCTCCCAAGCCTCAGGTTTGTGACGGACTGCATCACATTGTCCTCCAATATCTCCTGGTACTGAAGAGAATTCATGGTACCTTGCACACGCTGAAGCTTCCCAGTACCTGCAGAAGCAAAACAGCCCCAAAGCATGATTGAGCCCCCGCCATGCTTCACAGTAGGCAAGGTGTTCTTTTCTTCATAGGCCTTGTTCTTCCTCCTCCAAACATAGCGTTGATCCATGGGCCCAAACAGTTCTAATTTTGTTTCATCAGTCCACAGAACACTATCCCAAAACTTCTGTGGTTTGTCCACATGACTTTTGGCATACTGCAGTCGATTCTTCTTATTCTTTGGAGACAGCAAGGGGGTGCGCCTGGGAGTTCTGGCATGGAGGCCTTCATTACGCAGGGTGCGCCGTATTGTCTGAGCAGAAACTTCAGTACCTACATCTGACAAATCTTTTCTCAGTTCCTCAGCAGTCACACGGGGACTTTTCTCCACTCTACGCTTCAGGTAGCGCACAGCAGTCGAAGTCAGCATCTTCTTTCTGCCACGACCAGGTAGCGTTTCAGCATTCAGCTGTAAAACCATTTACAGCATTGGGGGGTTGAATAATTTTGAACACAACTGTATATCCAGTTCAGTTCACACACCATGTCCCTTGTTCATTTCTCATGTAAAATGAATGCTTCCAACACACTTTACTCACATAATGTGAGTTTTTGAAATGAATCAAATCTTGGCTGGGAGTTGATTGGATGGTAAAACATTGCATACAGTAAATTGTAATTTGGCTATTATCCAAATTATTATTATCCTATTATAATGTTATCTAAAAGGGTCCATTTTGATTTGATGTTGACTTCAAGAGCTCTCTCAGTCAAACTTAATGTTGATTTCCCACTCGACTGTGATTTCATGCTGAATCTTTTGCTTCCAAATTTGAAAATGCCAGATTCGAGAAGTGGGGCTGTTTACATGTCACTTTAAATTTTTCAGTGACACATTGGGGTCTCCCGAGGATAACGAAAAAATGAAACAACACAGGATCCACATGAGGACCACTAATGTTTTAATTGCCTCAGTTATTTGAGTCATAGAACTGTTTGGATGGATCGAGTGATAACAAGTTTACAAACAAGACTGTGATGTTTAAATTATTGGATTACAATACAAATGACCATGATGATTGCTTCACAGTCCTGGTGTAGATTAAGACAAACTATATTAAAATAACATACAGTTCAGTGCTTCAAGAGATGGGAATTTGTGTTCATATTTGCATAATATAATTAGTTGAAAGAGAGAGGAAGAAAATAGACAATTAATGAATTGTAGGCAGGCATTAGGTCAGTGTTAGAATCACACCACAGTTTCATGCATCATTTAATTATATCAGTAAACAAATGATGAGATCTGCTATAGACATGAAATTAACTGCTGTTGTTTTGGTTTATTCCATCTTGAGTTAATGGGAAAAATTCAGGTGGGATATGAGATAAATCACTCTCTTTGCTAGTGTTAAATTAAGAATATGTGTTGGTCTTGTTGTTGAAGGGCTTTGATAGAACCATTGCGATGCAGGTGGGAAGCTAAGAACAAGTATTGATCCGAGCTGACAGATTGCTTCCTTGTGACACATTGTTGCATCCTATCACCCTTAGGGAGGGAACTGCGAACACACACATACACGGACTGAGAGAATGAAATGGCCTCCTGCTTATACATATGGCACACTCCATGAATAGAGTATAAATGAAGGACTGAAATTCTTTACTTTTATTTCAACAAATAGTCAAGAAAAGGATGTTCTTAACCTTATGGAACAGAGTTAAATATATAGTTTTTATTATATATATAGATAGTTAATCATTTTAAATATATAAATATACAAATTAACTAATGCATCTCCTAAACTAATTGTAATAATTCAAATGTAAAATGTAATAGATTTATACTACAATTCAATAACAATTCAACAAAAGATTTTAATGCTGAAATTAGGTGTTTCCAACAGTATACAGCTGAGACCAGCAGCTATTTTCACATGGATTTTGAATAGATTGATATCTACAATATTTAATAAACACACTTTTATATACACTTTTCACTCTGCATATTCGTATAGTATTATGATATACAATTAGCAGTATTTAAAAAATATATAAACCATGTTTAATGTTAAAAACACAATAGATTTTTCATTCTTACTTTATATTGCATGAACTACTTTTCAAATTTTATAAAAAATATATCAACAAATTTTTAAATTAAATTCTCAAAGATTAACAAATGCTATAAATGGTGCTTACTAATTGATATAATTTTAACCAATGTATTATTCATGTCATTAGAAATTAAAGACACAGCATATGGGCATTTAATGTCAAATAATCTTTATTTAATCATATTAACATAAAGATTAATCCAATGACTTGAACAAGTAGAAAATATTATTTTTTCTATATGAGAGTACTCAAGACTGGATAAATATACAAACCATACATATAACAGAAGAAAGTGGAACAAATTATTTATGACATTTTTCAAAAATAATACATTCAAAGCCCAAAGCCCTAAGTAATCCAATTGCCCATAGAAAAAAAAATATTCAATACAATAAATCAAGTGAAAAGCTTCAATAATAAAATAAGCTGTGCACAGATTCTGTATTTTGGCAGATAAACAATTAAAATATAAATTATTTCACCATATAATGACAGAAATATTACAGACAACCCACTGCTACGATTGTTCTGTTGTCCCTTCATTTCCAGCCTGCTGCTGCTGGCCTTGCACTCAGTGCTGCTGCTGCAGGTCGAAGAGAATCTTTACGCTGATTGGCTGCCCTCTCTATGGATATGCTAGCGAGATCCTAAGTAGTAATGCCCAAGTTGTTTCTTTTTTGTTGAGCAGATAAGGGAATATGTTATTGTGTTGACCGCTCTCAAAAACTTGCTATATCAGGGTAATTTACATTACAATAGACAATCATGATGACCCAATGTCAATAGATGGCAGTGCAGCGTCTAACTGTAATGGTTTTGTCCTCCCGTCATTCTTCCTTCAGAACTATGGATGGCGCTTGCGGCAGGAACTCTAGTCTCTCCACTCCTGTAGAGGGCGCCATTGCCCTAATCATGTTCGTTGCTCATTAGCCCTGATTTCCCACACCTGTAGTTGACCCTTTATAAGTTTGTTTGTTCCCTGCTATTGTGTTCAGTCTTGAGCCAGACTTCCTGAGTTTCCTACTGCCTGTCTTCGAAGTTAAGTGTATCTCTGTTAGATGTTTTGGACCCTTGTGTCTGTTTTTGTTTTCTCTGTTTTATGGAAACTCGGCTCTCCTAATTCATTTGTATTTTGGTATATTTTGTTTTTCCAGTAAAGATTACTTTTATTTTCTAATGACTGAAGTCTCCTGGCTCTCTTTGGTCTTCTGCAAATTAATTTTACTGTGGGGACTTACCTCAGTGAGTTAACACTCACCTCTAGTGCACCAGAGACCCCACCAAGGGGCAACTCCTTACACCAACACCATTGTAGTATTGGTAGCCTACTTAAACTAGTGACGTTAGAAACAAAGCTTTTTATTGAACTAATTGACCCTTCACCTGGAGTTTGATTGACAGGCGATCTAACCAATTATAACCCAGAATCTGCCATTTTGTCTGACAAAGCAGTCAGGGGAGTTAGTAGATGAATGTTAGTGAACTTGAACTTGAAATATTGTGTGTACTCACGTCTTTCCACGCTTGGAAAAAACATTCCTTCCGATGTTCATTCCTGTTTATTTGATGCTATAAATGAACTAGTATGAAGAGATGATCGGTTCATGAGTCGATTGAAGGAGCTGCAGCGATCTGTCACAACACATTAAAGAGACACTATATAGTATTTATTGTTTAAACTTCTTTAAAAAATGACAATATTTTAAATATGAAACTGTTTCATACGTCTGTTGACGTGTTGTCAGGGTCCTCTTTGCTCCGCAATGTGTTTTTCACTGCGAGAGAACATGATGTGTGGTGTGTGTTGTGCGAGTGTATGGCTTGTCGGACATAGCAACAGTAACTAAAGGGGGCGGGTCTTTGCGAAGGGTCAATTGCTTCACAAAATGTTACACTGTTTCAAAGTGAAACGCCACAAGCCTGCTGGTCGGAACTGTGTATGCTACGAAAACTCAGCTCATACATGAATAAAAACCATATAGACACATGCTTCATGGGTTCATCCCATGATCACCCCCTAGTTTTTATTATTTTTTTATTTTTTTAAACGTGTGAACCAGACCAACTTTACTTGTGACAATAGCTGACTATTGAAAGAGAAAAATAGAAGGTATGGCTTGTTTTTTCCCTCTGGGAATTGATTGGATCTAAAATCAGCTTGTTTTCAAAGCTCACAGCAGACTGACAGTTGGAGGGGATGTTCTACCCAAGCCTTCAAACTGACGTCCTCAGAGAAGGAAGGCCTTTCCAGAGGGGAGCTACATGTCCAGATTTTAATTAAAGATTAAGAAGACATTTTTTGATTTCATGCCAACTTTAACTAGCAAACAAGTCAGTTACTCCAGAGGTAGGAATGAAGTGAAATTTAGAAACTTATGATGTATCATAACTTATCATTATGATCAGGGTTGCCAGGTCTGCACAATAAATCCTCCCAATTCCTAATCAATACTAGCCCAATCATGGGCAAAACTAGCCTAGCCCCGAGTGTGGTTGTCACTTCAACCCGCGGACTACAAAAACTATCCATGGCCTTGTTTACCTGAATCATTTGACTTTGGCTGTTCGATAAATGCTCAGAATCACTGGTTCCAACAATCACTAACTTAAAGTACATGAAAAACAGCAATGCTAACATTAGTCAAAGACTTACTGATAGCATGTTTAAACGTAAACCAAAAAATAAACCACAAAAGTGTCCCCTATATCATGTCTCATAGCTAACCACAGTTGTCAGTAATGAAAAAGACCAGGGGAAAACTAGATCAAGGTGAGTGGATTTTCATTATCATCCTCCACCAAAAGTATCTGTTGTAAAAGGTGGCCTATGCTCATATAGTTCTCTTTTGCTTTCAAAAAATAAATAAATAAATGAAATAAAAAAATCCTATGGGATTTTATAAATCAACACACTTCAGTTGTCATGTTCTGGTCATGATTTTGTTATTTATTCATATCTTTTCCCCTCTTTCTCTTTTTAACCTTTTGGGGATGCCAGCTGCGAAGAGTTTGCTGCCAGTGCATCACAATCCCAAAGGAATTAGTGCTCAGGCAAAGTCAGGGTGCATTTTGATTTAACTGGTGTGTGCTTTAAATACTAAGAGTCTAGTGTGCACAAAACGTCTTCTTTTTATTGAATTACATGAATTTCCATGAAAGAACAATCACAATGTAAAGGTAAATGCAGGCTACTAAATCTCACTGAAAGTGACTTTTAATCATAGCTTCACATATAATATATATAAATCTCACAATCCACAACATACCTGTATTAAAAATATATATTTATAGCTTTTCAGAAAAAATAAAAATAAAACAATTTCGTAGCTTAAATATTACTTTAATTATTTAAATTATTCTTATTAATAATTTAAATAATACATATAAAAATAAATCTATAATATAAAATAGTGTTTTTACATATTATAAAATATAAATATAAATCCAACAAGACTATAAAACACATTAATTACAATAATGATTTATATTTAACATATTTAACACTGTAAAATATAAATCACATAACTTGTTCTGCTCTGATTATAATCTGAAATCATTTATATTTTTGACTTTTGCTGCTTAATACATGTCACGTTTTTCTGTGTTCACATTGTTAGTAAACAGCTACTGCAAAATGTGACACTAAAAAAAATTAACTGGAGAGAGTTCACAAAAACATTTCAATTTCTAACAGGTGTTTGAAACCAACATACAAAATCTGCAAAAGAAAAACAAGATTTTTCTCATTTGATCATTTGACTCTAACCTGCCCCATCTCCTCTCCTCATTTAGTGTACAGAGAAATTGCGCTAAGATGCTTGTGAGCAATATAGAATTGTATTATACTTAGATTATAAATGCTTACTTTGCATCCAGAGCCCATATTTGGTGTCATTTCATTAAATTCATGCATCACATTAGTTGCCCATATAAACTCATTATAGCATTTCCAGTTGAATTTGCATGCTTATTGCAAATCTCTCTGGCCGCTTCTTCCGAGATCCTCATTTCCACTTTCCCTTCATGAAGCTGGAAGAGTCACAAGCTCATTGCCCTTACAGAATGTGTAATTAAGCACATGTGCATATAAAGATATGATGATGGCTTTCTGTTTGGGCAGAGTTGGGAAATGCCGTGGGGTGTGAATGATTGGCTACTTCCGCCTCTTAATTTGCACTGGCCCGAGTTCCTGCAAGAAATGAATCTTAGCTGTTAAGAGCTTTTCTATGTGTGATCGTTTGTAACTTTTTTTTATGCGTGACTCGCAAAAATGTAGTTTATGTAAACTAGTCAATACGAACTTCAAGTACTACTTAAAAGTCACTATCCATTCATGAAGTGCTGAAATGTTAATCCAGCTGCCTATAGCTTTTTGCCATACAGTATAAATACATGTAATGTACTCCATGGAAAAGTTATTTTTCTTTTTTTATTTGATATCTAATAACAATTTTATACATAAATATAATTTTGGTATTATTTTGTGTAGAATAATCTATTACTTATACACATGTATTGCTTTGTTAATCTTATTGCAATCTGCAATGATTAGTTTTCTCAAATTCCCTTGTGGGTGGAGGCACAAGCTTCCAGGATCAGTGCAGACATGGAGACAGCAGTTACCAGACCAGATGACTGACTGATACTGAGTAAGGAGGTTGACAGTGCTGCCAATATTGTGGAGTGCACATTAAAGAAGTGGAAGCTGCACATTTTAGTGATATTTATCAATCAGTCTGCTCTTTACTCCCTAAAGGAGATAATGGTGACATCAATGCTGAGCAACATCGCAGTGCAAGAGTAGCGCCCTTGGATTGAGAGGAAGAAGAAGGAGTTGTTGAAGAGTAGGAAGATGTCCTGGGAAGACATGTTTATGAACCAACACAATGTATATTTCCAGTTTTCATGCATGGCAGCTAGTCATTGACATGCTCTCCAAATTTTAATTTTTTTTCTTTTATCAACATTCACCAATTGTAACATTTCCCCCTCAAATATAACATTAACAGTATTAACCAAAGCTCCACACGTGAGCAGCACGACGCATGTGTGTGATGCTGGCGCAGGAGCCGGACAATAATGAGTCAGCGTTCTGACCTAGAACCTGGAGATGCTGGACGAAAACAATGTATGAGAAGTACACAGAAGAGAAGATATTGTTGAATAAAGTCATTACTTTGTTTTGTTTTTGCACACAAAAAGTATTTTCATCGCTTCATAAAATTAAGGTTGAATGTCTGGACCTTGAATATGTTGATTATATTGCTGTCTATCGACGAGTCATTTACCTCTCAGATTTCATCAAAAATATCTTAATTTGTGTTCTGAAGATGAATGAAGATCTTAGGGTGTGGAACAACATGAGGGTGAGTAATTAATGACAGAATTTTCATTTTGGGTGAATTAATCCTTTAAATAGGTCTACTTGTTCATTTATTTATTCACATTTTTATTTTTTTGAAATTAATTTATTAATTCCATTCATTTTAAATATAATATTTAAATAAAAGTACATAGAATATTAAGAGATGTATTGTAATTGTTAGAGTCTGGATGTTTCATGTTTACCTGTTTGCCTGTTTCCCCTGTCATGTGATCCTTGTGTGACCTAGTTTCCCTTCTCTGTCTTCATTATTTAATTTCTGTCAGCTGTTTGTCGTCATTAGTTATGTCTTTCACCTGTGTCCCTGTCATTAGTGTCTGCATATATACCTTGTGTTTCCTTCACTCTTTGTCTGTGATCGTTTGTGTGTTGACGTGTTCCCTGTTCCTGTGATCCTGGTTTTCTCAATAAAAGAGACCTTAATGTTCAGTCCTCGTCTTCGTGCCTTCCTGATACTACACGTCACTTAACAGAATCACGTACCTTAAACCGCAACATGATCGCGGCAGAGGATCGCCTGTGGGGAGTGCGACAGAATGGTCGTCCGTTGGAAAGGTATGTTGAGGAGTTTATCGAGCTCTCACATCGGGTGAGCTGGCCTGAGGCTACTCTTCTTATGTGTTTCTGTTTTGGTCTGGATGGGGACAGTGTGCGCTTCTATGAATCCGTTTGCGAATTATCCCTAGTCCAAGCTATTAATGTAGTTCTCCTGGTTTATGGTTCCCATTTAGAAGTTAGTCAAGTCCCAGGGAAGCGTACACCCCATCCAGTCACAGCAGAAATAGATAGAGCCTTGCCAGCTCATTCCACGCCGATACCCTCGACATACCAATCCAACGGTCACGACCATTTCTGTTCGCGGGCACCTCCCCACTGTGCGCAGGATACCATCGCGCCCCTCTGTTATGCGATCGTTATGGCTGACGCTCCCGAACTTCGCCGCACAATGGCCGTTGCTCCCGAGCCACAAAGCAGGAGGGCAGCGCACGCCCAGAGCCTTCAGCGCCCGAGCCAGCGCACGCCCGGAGCCTTCAGCGCCCGAGCCAGCGCACGCCCGGAGCCTTCAGCGCCCGAGCCAGCGCGCGCCCGGAGCCTTCAGCGCCCGAGCCAGCGCGCGCCCGGAGCCTTCAGCGCCCGAGCCTTCAGCGCCCGAGCCAGCGCGCGCCCGCCGGAGCCTTCAGCGCCCGAGCCAGCGCGCGCCCGGAGCCTTCAGCGCCCGAGCCAGCGCGCGCCCGGAGCCTTCAGCGCCCGAGCCAGGAGCCTTCAGCCAGATCTTCCTCCGCCAGACCTTCCGCCGCCTGAGCCATAAACATTTTTGGGTGAGGGGGGTGGGGGGGGTGCTGTATATCCAATTGGGGAATGGGGACAGGGGCAACGGGGGCTACGCAGCCTATTGACTCAGCCCTGGCCGCCGCCATTGACTCAGCCCTGCACATGGCCTCAGCCCTGCACATGGCCTCCAGGGTGCCCCCCCCCCCCCCCCCACCAGTTTGTGCTTTTTTTATGCACGAGGATGCGCCTTCCGGGAGGACCTTAATGTTCAGTCCTCGTCTTCATGCCTTCCTGATACTACACGTCACGTAACAGTAATATTAAAATCATTAACATTAGTATGGCTTAATTGGATCTTTGAGGGTCAGCAGCAAAGGCATTTGTTAAATAAAGTGAGATTAAATACATAAAGTATATTTGTTTAATTTAATATTTTTAATTATTGCAGGTTTGCTGCAAAATATTCTGAGATTAAATTTTACTCTTTTTATTCATTTTTGAGGAATACTGACTCTGTTTTCACGCAAGAGTAAATGCTCCCATTTAGTCTAGAACTACAATAAGCATCATGTTCAGCAAACACAACACCACTGCACTTACGAGTTCTCTCAACATGAGCACAGGAGTCAGTCAATACATGGGAAAACAAAGTAACTTGGATATTCTGATGTAAATTTAAGTGTAATGCGTTACTTTTCTAGTTACTTGAAAAGTAATCTGATTATGAAACTCAAGTTACTTGTAATGCGTTACCCCCAACACTGGTCATTATTGTATAGGGTTTAGATGTAATTTTTCTGTTGTCATGTAGTTGACTGCATGTGTATCTGTCTCCTTGCAATGCACTTTTGCATCCATGACAATTTAAAAAAGATAATTCGTACAACCTTTTCTATGATCTACTTAGGCCTTCAATGCTTTTGGGAAATGCAGCCCTAGTCATTAAAGAAAAAAAGTGTCATTCTCAAATGTGTCTGTTGTAGTTATTATTAATGTACAGTGATTCTTGGGGCTGTTACTCCTCTGCTCAGAGATTTCTTCTTTTTATTAATTATGAAGCAGGAAATATCATTACAGTGGTGAAATGGTCTGTAAATGTGCCAAGGTAAACTATGAACAATAATAAGGTTTCATGCGATCCACAGAGAGAGAGTAAAGTTTGAAAAAGACTGTCAGAGAAAAAGTTCAATGTGTCTTTGAATGTGAGAAAAGGTTTCCCTGGCTCACTTGGTGCACCAGGCAGCATGAACAAAGAAAAATACACTTAAAACAACATTTTTTATTTTATACAATTTTAAATAAAAGTGTTTTACCTGTCAAGATACCTAAGCATTAACTAATGTCAACAAATTAAAACTAACACATGTGAAAGGGATTAAAACTAATGAACTGGTCTTAGAGCATCCTTTAATTCTCCTGATTTTGATAGTCAATTTCAAAATTTTCAAAGTCAGGTTTATTTTTACCATGTTGTCAGGATCCCCTCCAGCTTCAGAGCAGGATCCAAGAAGTGATTGAACAGCCCAATTATGTTTGACTGCTATGTTGATCCAGCCTTTGGGATCCAATCACCTCAACAATCACATCCATCACAGACCTTAGACAACCTCCTGACTGGGCAGAGCCTGAGGACAGTCTGATAAGGTCAAACACATTAGCCATTTGTTTACGTGTTTGCGTGATTTGGGATAGAAACCAGTGAATTACAAAGTACCTTTTGTGTATCTGTAATGCCTCTGTAATTTGTTTTAAAAGGATTATTATTTACCCAGAAATGTATCATGAATAATACACTGAGATTTATTACTTCCTTTAATGGTGTGAGTAATAGAAATTGAACCACAAGAGAAATGCAATTCCATTTTTATTCAATTATTTGCAAAACAAACTCATTCAAATTTAGTGGATTGCCAGAAATCCATTATTGAACATCACAAGCTTGATAAACAATTTATTATTCAGAATTGTTCCCCCAAATGAATAAAAATGTGAATTTCCGTCTTAATAACAAGATGCATCAACATCAACACATATTCACTATTCAAACCAGTATTAACTGCAATACTAACATTTTTCATTTTTCCCCACAGAATGTTACTTATACCACAAACAGAGTTAACATCAACTGTGGATTTAGATAGTATTGATTCAGATGGGTTTTGAATGCATTGATTGATGACACTATGAGCGTGGAGGCACAGTCTAAACTGTGATTTGATTACTACTGATCTAAAACACTGTAAAGTCAGTTTAGCGCCATAAAAAACAATTACAGTGTTGCCTTATTTAAGGCTTACATAGAGAAAGGCAATTTAAAGGCAACAACAATAAAATAACAATAAAGTCATAGCGACAAATATCTAGATCATCCAAAACAAAAAATTAGTTAGACATACCATACCACATGGCTCTTATTTCTCAGGATACCCCAGAGAGCCTTCAAGCAAACATTTTAACCTTTCTTACTGTGTTGGCCTTGTTTTCTCTACAGCCTCAGCAGGTGGTCTCTCATAACATTCACTTTCTCCTTCTCTCTTTTTTTTATACAGCTCACTCAGCCCTTACAGTCCTGTCCATCAAACCCACATGTTATGCTCTCTTTTTCCATTCTGTATACTTCAACATACCGGTCTATAACTCCACTCAAGTGCTCAGCTTCCTCCCTGCTGTGAATATCCACCATGTTCTCTAGAATTCACTCACAGTGGTTTATGAAGATGAATTTCAACCAGACAGTCCCAAAATGTGGTCCACATATATCCATATATTCACATCAAGAATCCGGAACCTAACAAAAGCTTTATTTTACATGTGGATTGACTCATGGAGGCAACTGTGTTGAGATCACATGAGCAGCTGAATATCACTTATTTTATCTTGGAAACAGCCCTGTTACTGGATACTTTCTCGTGTGAAATAAATTAATTTTGACTGCAAATAGGCTAATGGCATCAGTAACTGTCAAGAAACATGAAATAATTGGTCAACCCTTCCTCATTTCCAATTTCGTTTTTGTGGGTGATTTTGTATCAACACCAGATTTTGTAAAATCAGCTACCTACACTGCACCATGAACTAGAGAGCGTCCTCATCCTCACTTCTAAGGCAGAAGAAAAAAACCAGCACAGACTATCCCATTTTCCATTTTTCTCTGGCTTTCCTTTAGTTTTATCACATTCCATTATCCCCATCGTCACAGGCCCTCTATCTTCTATTCTAGCCCACTCATCTCTCTCTAAATGGTTCCCTGTGACTGATGGGTGTGTTTGATGTAAAACTCGACTCAATGCTGTCCACAAGTCTCTGGCCAAAGTTTCTAAGAGATGAACTGAAACGTTATTGAATGCTGCTTCTCTTTCTTTCAGCTACGCATATTCTCAACCCAGGCTCATTGGAAACACGTGCTTGTGGCAACATCTCTTAAATGGTATCAACTACAGAGCCAAATGGGGGAACTTGATCTAGTTCAGCGGTAGATCTCAGGGCTAGAGCTTAGCCTAATTATATTTAGGGATAGGGTTAATGTGGGTTAGATGTGGACCTTTTAGCTCCAATGATTAGGTCCGGAGAGGGGCAGGTGAATATCAAACTCTTCCCATTGGCTCTGCAGTGAACAACCTCTCACATTTCTGAAAAATGATATTATGTTGCTTCTTGCATATTTTATGGCCCTTTTAAAGTGAAACGTCCAGTGAGAGGCACTAAAACTGTGTTCAGTTTACTTAGGCACAGATGAACATGAATGTGGCAACATTTTATTGTAATTATTTCAACTGTAAAGAAAAAATGTCCTATTCATGGTGCTGAAAGGTTAATGCTCTAGTCTATTGCATTATAATGTATTACCTAATAATGGATGTACATTAGAATAAAATAATGAGTATTTGTGTGAGCACTTGTTCTGCTGCCTATAATGTGTTTTTCATTTTATTACTAACTTTTCATTTGGTTTTTTAATGTTTGCTAAACTTCACATGCAGTATTTGAAGGCTGTGAAATAATTCATTGACTTATTTCATTGATTTAATCATTTTATTTTAAATATTTAATTAAAAAAAAACATTAAGTTAAAATAATTAAATTTAGGAACAATTAAATTTCACCGTCATTTGTACCGACTATTGAAATTTGGGTACCGAAACAACCTAAACCTAACCGATAGTGTTAATGAAAGCAAACATGAGACAAAAACACACTTTGCTTTTACAAGTCTTTGGGCTCTTTTATCATGACTTCTGTCACATTGCAAGTGCAATGCGGTACCAGGTGAGCAACAGAGCAATTTTGCCATGGCAGAAAACCCAAAATTAGTTTATAAATCATCCACTATGGCAAAGGTTTTCTGAGGTTATAACAGTATTGTGCAAGAAACTAAACGCTAAGTCTTCATTAATTGACATTCTGCCCTTATAACAATAATTTGTGTAAAAAGGAATTAAGGTTGTTAGTGATTTACTGCCACTCATGTTCATCTCAGCTGGAAACTGCAGTGAATTGTATGTATAGGTACTCTTTGGAGTTGTATAGCATGTTTTCCCAATAAGCCCATGTTGCATATTCTGTCATTGAAGACTTTCCTCCCCCTCTCTCTCTCTCTCTCGCTCTCTGCAAATTGCAAATCAAGGCAGTGTTTAAACGAAGCTACTTTAGAATGAGAAAATCAATTATACCTGTCATCCTGAGGTATAGAGCATTCTTCTTCAGTTTTCACACAAGAGCACTGCCTTCTTTGTACGTAGACTGTTGCTAAGGCTACGGAATGGTGACAATGTCTCGGTGTGTTGCAAGCAAGAGTCACTTCTTTGACAATGTAGCAGCCTCCAGTTTGAATAACCCTGTTGTGTGCCAGTGAATAACATAAAATTCAAAATGGTATATGTCCTTGTGTTCACAGTTATCCCAGTGTTGGTATATTACATCAGCTGGATATAAGGACTCTGTGTATACAACAGCAATAATAATCCGCTCATAATATTTTTTCCCCCTTTTCAATCATTTAGCTGCACAACATCGTTATATTTCATATTTTGAACGAGAAACGATGAATATCTGGAAACATATATATATATATATATATATATATATATATATATATATATATATATATATATATATATATATACACATATATGTATATATGTATATATGTTTGTATTTACACTGTTTCATTAGTCATTGTTTTTGGTGTGTATTTTGTGCTACATTTTCTCCTATAAACAAATTAAGTGTCTCTTGTGCCAGTTTTGCAACGCACAAAAGCTCCATATGGCAATTCAGTGGCACAAGTATAATAAATTCTTGTAATAATAACTCAATACGAAAACATGCTTCGCTTCAGTGGCCTCTCCTTGGCTGGGTGAAATAGAGGAATGGAATGACTGAATCTTGACAGTGTTCAGTAAATGGTTTCTTTGATGATATTGGTGGAGAAGGTTTGGTTGCTGCAGATGCTGATAGAGTGTCTGGTGAGAATGCGCTTCTGCTTATTATGGCGGCATGGCAGGATTAGGTAGTGAAGCGTGGAAAAAAAAATTTGGCGGTAGTTTGCTGAGACAAGGTTGTAGAGAATGGGGTTGATGGCCGAGCTGACGTAGAAGAGCACATTGGTGACCATGTAGAAGTAGTGGTAGAAATCGTAGAGAGCACTGTGGAAGAGAAAAAAATATACTGAGAGAGATGTTGGTGCAGCATTGTCATGCAAATAAAATATCTTAATCTGAACCAGAATCAGAATTTTATTAATAAAAATGTTACCGAATCAGTATATATATATTTCTTCACGCAATCCTAACTTTAATCAATAATGATAATTCTGTTACCATTTTAGTTGGTACTTTTTTTAAAGCCTGATTTCCATTTATAGCAACTACATGGGAAAAAAAGTTGCCAGTATGAAGGTGAGCAAATGTTCATTTTAAACATGTGCTTTTTTATATATATATACGTAGTCTGATTGCTGGTAAATATATGGGCTTTTTACATCACTTTTTGTGGTTATAAACAAACATGATGGTAATGATGACCTTTATTCAACCAATCACACATCATGCTACAGTATTCAGTGTGTCTATGAGTAACTACCAATTATTTGTAAATTCAGTTTGCTGCTCAGCTCTCATAAAGAAATCAAAGAACTAAGCTTTACTTCTCCCTGCCTTACTGCAAAGCTTTGATTAAACCGGAAGCACTAATGGTTTTATAGATGACTCATGTTTAATTCAAATCTATTTTAGCTTTCTTTTAAAAACATACTTTGTCCCTCAATTTCACCTCAACATCAGAAATCCATATACCATATTTTTACAGAATTCTTTTCTGAATAAATACTTTATTTGGCAAGGATGCATTAAATCAAAAGTTAGAGTAAAGACATTTATAATGTTACAAAAGATTTCTAGTTCAAATAAATGCTGTTCTTTGAAATTCAATGAATCCTGTAAAAAACAATGTCACAGTTAACACAATAGTATTAAGCAGCAAAACGTTTTTCAGCATTGATAATAATAATAAATGTTTCTTGAGCATCAAATCAGCATATTAGAATGATTTCTGGCGGATCATGTGACACTGAAGACTGGAGTTATGATGCTGAAAATTCAGCTTTGACATCACAGGAATAAATTATTATTAAAATATATTAAAATACAAAATTGTTATTTTAAATTGTAACAATATTTCACAGTATAACAGTTTTTTACAGTATTTTCAATCAAATAAATGCAGTCTTTGTGAACATGTGTGAAAAGAGAGAATGAGCATGTTTATAACAAAGAAATAACATATACACTACCCATCAAAAGTTTTAGAACACCTCCATTTTTCTGGTTTTTATTGAAATTTACGCAGTTTAATGTCTCAATGTACTCTGAAATAAAAGCATAGAACAAATAAACAATTGGAAATAAAAAAGAAATCATGGAATCGTTTTGTTTAACAAAATTTAATCTAAATTTTTGACTCATCACAGTAGCCACCTTTTGCAGATATAACAGCCGAACACACTCATGGCATTCTTTCTACAATGGAAATCAAATATTGTTCGGAAAGTTCTTCCCAACACTGTTGTAGAAGTTCCCACAAATGTGTTGCACTTGTAGGTTGCTTTGCTTTCACCCTTCTGTCCAGTTCATCCCAAACCAGCTCGATGGGGTTTAAGTCTGGAGACTGTGCTGGCCATTCCATGATTTGAAGCCTACCGTCTTGTTCTTTTCTTCTAAGGTAGTTCTGACATAACCTGGAGGTATGTTTTGGGTCATTATTTTGCTGTAGGATGAACCCCTGACTAGGCGTATACCAGAGGGTATTGCATGGTGCTGCAAAATTCTGTGGTAGCAGTTTTGGTTCAGGGTGCCACTCACTCTGTGCAAGTCGCCGACTCTGGATCCAGCAAAAGAGCCCCAGACCATCACGCTTCCTCCTCCATGTTTGACAGTTGGTGTCACACACCGAAGAACCATCCTTTCGCCTACTCGACGTCGTACAAAAACCCTGCGTGATGAACCGAAGATTTCAAATTTCGATTCATCAGTCCATAACACCTTCTTCCAGTCTTCAGTAGTCCACTGGCGGTGCTTCCTGGCCCAGGCAAGCCTCCTTTTCTTATTTTGCCATCTTAGCAATGGCTTTCTTACTGCCACTCGACCTGTCAAACCTACAGCTCTAAGTCTTCTCTTCACAGTTGAAACTGAGACTTGCTTACTTCGACCAGTGTTAAGCTGTGCTTGAAGCTGTTTTCCTGTGAGCCGCCTATCACGCAAGCTGTTGATTCTCATAAACTTGTCTTCTGATTCTGTTGTGGCTTTGGGTCTGCAAGACCTCTTCCTGTCAGAGTTTCCTCCAGTTTCCAAATGCCTTTTGATGGTATAGGAAACTGTACTCACTGACACCTTGGCTTTCTTTGCCATTTCTCTAAAGGAAAGACCTACACTTTATAATGGTCTGTCTGTCTCCCTTTGTTAATTGCCTTTTTCTCGCCATTATGAGAGCAATATACTACTTCCTGCGGTACAATACTGTCCAAATAATGCTTAAGAGGGTGTAGTAACACAGTCTGTTCCAACACTGCTTTTATACAGACAGAGGGTTTGTAAGTAATCAACAAAAGTTGGGACACCTGTAGGAATTGTTGGCATCAACTTTCAAGGCTTAATTTACTTCCATTGCTGCAAAACAACTGTAAGTTGTTAACCCATTACTTGTTCCCTGAAAAAGGCCTTTTTGTATAACTCTGAAATGTACATTATTTTTCAGTTTTTGGTAACCTAAACGTTTTTTTTTTTTTTTTTTTTAACCTCTGGCAGTTTACTGCTTACCTTTGTACCATTTCAGGTTATTCACTGGACTTGAACTGCTTAAATTTCAATAAAAACTGGAAAAATTGGGGTGTTATAAAACTTTTGACCGGTAGTGTACATTTTTATTGTATTTGCTATATTGCTTATTTAATTTTAAATCTGCTTGATTACGATGACTTTGATGCACAATATTCAATGATTTTTCGTTCTGAAAGAGAGAGCAATTTTTTTCAAGAGTGTAAGAGAGAGAAGATGGGACAGTTTTGCATAGTGATTTGAGTGTGTGTGGGTAATATTAATGTCAAATGCTTCAAATGAAGGCTGTGTTTGACCCACCCCAGTGCAATCTCATGAATAATTGTCTATCCCTTGGGTTCATGTCTCGTCATCGCATAAAAAAAGGAAATGGGGTTTTGACTGCACTGGGCAGACGTCATATTCATAATCCATTATCCCTGTGATATTTGATCACATCAGGATTATGATATGTAGCATATCCACAGAAGACAGAACCCGTATGATTAATATATCAGCTCAGCAAGGATATTGACATTCAACGCAACAATCCTTTTGCAAACTTTGGCAAACTATTTCTTCATTGGATGTGCTCGTTGTTGCAGCCTGGGAACTTGTAAACAAAACTGCCCCTGGAAAATGATTCAAAAACCTGTGCCGGAAATTGTGCCAAGCCAGCCAATCAGATTAGAGCTTGCTGCTTTCAAAAGGCTCTTACAATTCTTGTGTGCAATATAATAACTGTCTGTTGCCATTCCTTCTCAGACTGTAACAATGCCTTATGCATATTGGTAGCATACCATAAACTTGAATAGCTTAGCATCTGCCCATTCACATGCTAACAAAAAGTACAACCTATATTTCTGAAACCTGCAGAGGAAAGAAAAAAATACACCAAACACCCATCTATTTTGGAGGCAAATGGGCTAAACCATCAGCAAGAATACTTATGTGACTGATGTCCCACTGCCCTGTAGCTCTCCAAATATACATTTTGCATTTTTATTTAAAATGTAATGCTTTTTATTACAATTTCAGTCCTTGCGCTACACTTCTCAAATGTATTTAAAATGTATTTAATCTTTCATCTTGAATACCTTTAAAGTATGAATAATGAGTATAATAATTGACATGCAATGTATCATTAAAGTTAATTTTGGTCATTAGGGTGAAGCTTCTAATGTTCTCCCTAAGGCAACATTGTTGATGAGCCCTGAATGATAAAAAGCTAAACAGCACTGAAAAATCTATCTGAAAGATAGATTCCTTTCTTTTCTTTTCATTATTTTAATAAATGATGAATGAATTCAGTGGCTGTATGGGGGTTTGAGGATATTATACAGCAACCAGGGCAGCAGATTAGTTTGATAGTTTTATCATGTTGAAATACATGCAAGAATCACTTGTCCTGAGTCTCCTATCAGATTAAATGAAAAGATCTTCAATCGATAAAAGTAAAATGTCAGACTGACATTAAGAGTCTGGTATTAATCCATATTGTCCATATTTGTATTTTGACAGTGATAATTTTGATTCACTTGACAACTACTCAATCGTACTCAATCCTTTTTTGTCACCATATAGCTTAATGCTGCCTTCCCATAATATCTTCCTTTCATATGTTGACTCCTCATCTTCTGATTCTTTCTAAAACATCAAACGTACTACAACATCAAGTACCACCTCAGCTCTCTTGTACATATTAAAGGCTGTAAAAAACAACAACAACAACAAAAAACCTTGCAGCTAAAATTTACAAATGTACAGCTCTCATACCTTTCATCAACACACCAAACCACTTGGAAATACAATATCAACCACATAACAATACACTAAAACTCCCCCTGAGCGTCCTAGAAACTGCATAACAACAGATAATTGACCCTCAGAACAGCATTTCAACCACATATCAATACGCACAAGGCCAATTCACACCACACAGACAAACGCCAACAGACACCAACAAACGCGTCTGTTGGAGTTTGTTGGATCAGTGTGATACCCCTGGCGGAGTTTGTTGCGGCTGGTCTGAGGTTGTTTTTACCTGACTGAACATGTTTAATCAGTGTTTGTTGGGTTAGGGTTAGGGTTGACAGGGTTGAGTTTTTCACTTCATTTCTGAATAATTTTAATAATAATTATTATTAACTGACATGATTTCAGTAAAGATATACTTACTAAAATCAAGACAACTTGAAAAAAATTGTTAAAAATATTTGTTAACTATTATTTTGGAAAGAAAATAGGGAAGGTGAGGAAATGTTAAGGACTAACACAATAAAATTATGGTTTTTGTTAATTATCTAAATCAAATTTTTTTTTATAAAAATAAAGATGCCGGAGACACGCAATTTGTTTATTTTTAGCTTCAGTCCTGTAAAAATTTTGGCGTTGAAAATGTGAAAATTATCATAAATGTTACAATTGTAGTTATTAAATTACTATGACACGTGAGCAGAGGGTAGATGGGTTTTATAGCAAGTTTTAAGTAAAATCCTTTTTAAACCAATTCCATTTTGTCCGTTACAGGGTGGAGAATAAAAGGTTTTTGAATCTGAAAAACACGGAATATAATAAAAGGCCTTTAATGCCTGAGGTGGGAAAATATGATTTGTTGGAGGTTTGACATGTGCTTAATGATGTGGGGTATTTAGAAAATTAATTCCATGTAGTTTAAAAAAAATATGTTATAGAGTGAGCTGTGGTGGATTGACCTGTAGGGGGCAATCTAATGCCGTTTGACTTGGCTTAAATGTAGCAAAGAAGAACCTGACATCCGTAGATAGAATCCATCTGTGATTTTATCAAGCGTATTGCTTGCGGCTGCTGTTTTTCCTAGAGTAAATTAACCATCTTGAACAGATCTATCTCTCGCAGTTTTGGCGATGAAGATGAAAGCAAGGAAAAGACGTTTTTGAGGAGGGGCTGTTTACTTACCATGTTTTACCCTTTGGAGTTTCTTATAGTCCTGCTATCTTCCAGAAGACCATTGAGCGAGTACTGCAAAGTCTTTCGTATGTGGCAGTTTTCTTGGATGACATCTTGGTGACCGGTCACAATGATGGTCCAAACGCTTGCCAGAATATTTGAAAGACTGGAGGAAGCAGGACTGCTGCTGAATTGGAGTAAATGTACCTTCATGGAAAAAGAGGTAATGTTCTTGGGTCATAAAGTCGATGAAACTGGCCTACACCCAGTACCAGAAAAGGTGACTGCTGTTCAAAATGCTCCTTCGCCAAAGAATGTGACCGAGTTGAAGGTCTATTTGGGACTGTAAACTACTATGATAAGTTCTTGCCTAACTTGTCTACCATTTTAGCCCCTGTGCACAAGTTACTATGGATAGATGTGAAATGGAACTGGGGTGGGGAACAAGAAGCTGTTTTTTCTCAGTCTAAAAGAATTATCCACTCAGTACAAGTTTTGGTCCTTTTCCTTATGGCCTAAGTGCAGTTCTTAAGATGCCTGATGATGGTGAAAAATGCATTGGATTTATGTCACAGACAGTGAATTAAACTGTGCGGAATTATTCGCAGCTGGACAAGGAAGGATTGGCTGTAATATTCGGCTAACAACGCTTCAATAAGTATTTGTATGGTCGAAAGTTTACCATCATTACAGATCATAAACCCTTGTTGTATTTATTTAACAAGTTAAAATCTGTTCCCCAAACAGCATCTCCTAGGATCCAGAGATAGGCTGTGACACTAAGAGCATATGAATACAACATTATCTAAAATGGAATTATCTATGGAAATGCAAATTAAGTTGGTTACCATTGCCAATGGAATCTGGCCCTGAATAGGAGGAAAGAGTCCTAACGCTGGAGAATGCAGACATAACCTTGATTACAGCAGAACAGGTGAGAGGGTGGACCCAAAAAGATCCGGTATTGTCCAGGGTGAGAGAAATGGTGCAATAAGGAAGTTCGGAAGATTGGAAGTCCTGAAATAACTGCATCAGTGTCACCCAGGAGTGTCTAGGATGAAAGCGTTGAAAGTTAAGTGTAGTGGCCCAAGTTAGATCAGGATGATGAAAGGTTGGTTAAAACTTGTCGTATCTGCCAAAATAGGAACGTTCCGGTTGTAGCTCGACTGCATCCTTGGAATTGGCCAGAAAAACCATGGTAAAGATTGCATGTGGATTATGCAGGACCATTCATAGTAAAAAAGTTCTTTGTCTTGATTGATGCACATTCAAAATGGATGGATGTGTATCCAGTGAACTCAGTCATCTGCTGCCACCATTGAATGTGTGCGTAATAGCTTTAGTAACCATGGACTGCCTCAACTGATTGTATCAGATAATGCTGAATTCAAAGAGTTCCTGAATAAAATGGAGTACAGCATGTTACTTCTGCACCCTATCATGCTTCCAGTAATGGTTTAGTAGAACGGACCATGCAAATTATTAAAGACATGCTGAAAAAAAAGTGTCGAAGGAGCGATTGCAACTAAATTGGCTCAAGTGTTATTCAGTTATAAGATTACTCCTCAGACCACCACAGGGCTTTCTCCAGCTGAAATGCTACATGGGCAGAAATTGCGATGTTCTTTGGACTTTATACATCCACACTTGACTAGGAAGATTCAGGAATAACAACAAAAGCAAAAAGTCCATCATGACAAAAAGGTCCATGAATGTAGTTTTGGTGTTGGAAATCCGGTACTTGTTTGGAATTTTAGCTATGGACCAAAATGGATACCGGCGATCGAGATTGTGACTAAACCACTTTCTTATGAAGTGATGCTCGGTGGGATGGGAGAGTGGTCTGAAGACATGTGAATCAAATTCATACATGACAGAAATTGCTTGCTTGTGAACCTTCCAGAGGAGGGAATGGACTGTACATATACTGATTTTTACTTCTCAGACAACTCAACTCCTGTAGTTGCTAAAGAGATAGAGGAAACAGCTGGGAATTCCTCTCAACCTTTTGAGAGAACCACTGAAATGAACAAATCCTTTAGTCCTGTTGTGAGAAATTAACAGTTAAAAAAAAAAAAGAACTTTGATAGTATTTTTCCTTTCTTCTTTTTGGAATTATAATTTGGTTATATGATTGTTGAATCAAGCATTGTGATTATTATGGAATAAATGTAATCTTGGGGATGTTATAGAGCAGGGGGTGTCCAATCCTGCTCCTGGAGGACCACAGTCCTGCAAAATTTAGCTCCAACCCCAATTAAGCAACAGCTTGAAACAGCTAGGTCTCACCAGGCATGCTATAAACTTCCAGGCAGGTGTGTTGAGGCAAGTTGGAACTAAACTGTGCAGGACAGCTGCCTTCCAGGACTGACTCTGGACACCGCTGTTATTGAGTGAGCTGTTGTGGATTGACCTGTAGGGGGCAATCTAATGCCATTTGACTTGGCTTAAATGTAGCAAAGAAGAACCTGTCATGTGTAGATAGAATCCACCTGTTATGTTATCAAGTGTACTGCTTGCTGCTGTTTTCGCTCAGCAAATTACCTTCTTGAACAGATCTGTCTCTCGCAAATTATTACAAAATACAAAATCCAAGTTGAAATATTACAGAATCCCGGGAACGATCCCCATAATAAATAAGTATAGTATCCATTTACACCCGAAATGGAAATATTTAGATTTGTGCTGAAAGAGAGAGCTATAAGCATGACAGCAAGGTTTACCTTCAGTTTTGTTTTAAATTAATTTGTTTTGACTTGTTTAGCTACACATGGTTGTATAGGCCTATGGGCTGTATCAATGAAAAAAAAGAGTAACACTAAAAAAAATATAAAATTTTTCGCAGTCAGACTAGACTCTCTGTGACTCGTTTAACGGTGTTTGCTGGGACAGTGTGAACACGGCAGTTTTTTCTCACAGAATTCTAAATCTAATGGCCAACTTGTTTGTTGGTGTTTGCTGGCATTTGTCTGTGCTGTGTGAAACAGACAAATCCACAGAACATGACATGGCAGCCACACAGCAACACATTAAAACCACTCAGACCACTTTAATAGATGCAAAGCAACACAAAAAAAGACTCAAAACCCCATAGCAAGTCCATAGCAACACCAAAAACTAGCCTGAACACTCAACAGACAACGACCACTTAGAAGACCATCACAACTATAGATATGTATGCATAGATTCCACATTCGACTGCACCAAACACGCCGAAGCGTTTGCCATCTTGAAATGGTTAACATGATGCTGTTCATCATTAACACTAAAAAATCAATTAATTTTCATAGAAAATGTCACAACATTGAGCAGCCTATGACTGTAAAAACCAGAAGGTATAATTCCAGAGAAAATGGGGTAACCTTACAGAGGTGAGAATGTGCTTCTTTTTGTTTTAGTTTTTCACAATTGCTAAGACGCATTTCTCGAAACCTTCACCCATGTTCTCAAATCATTAAACACAAAACCAAATCTTCAAACTACCCCTGACTCTTCTGGCAAAATCAGCCACTAATGAGACATCTATCTATGTATAAATGCTGTATTTGTGATCTCAACCATATATCAAGACAACAGCCACTTAGAACACCATAGCAACTGCATAACAACACACTGTAGCTTTTATGGGCAAGTACCACTCATATTTCTAAATGTAGCTGTAATTACTGTCAAAACTAATGCATTTTTGAGCAAGGGTTCAACGTCATGCATTTCTAGATATTGGACTTCCATTGAGGAGATTTGTGCATCGAATCATAAAAATGTCCCATCACTCATCAGCATATGGTTGAGGAAGTTCATAGCGGCTATGCGTGACAACCACAACGTAAATCTGTGTGCAATCAGCCACTGATAAAAATCACATGTACAGGCTCACCTGTTCATATTAGTTTGCACCATCTATGCACTGCTTTGTATGAATTATAAGCTGAGTGTAAGAGCATATGGCACATATTTATCGATCCACCCCCTAAATCATGGAAGAAAACTCCCAGAAATCACTACCACCAACAGATGCATCTTGATTTATGTGCTGTGCTGTTGGTGGGCGCAGCCCAGAGCAAAGAATTGATTTGTGGAGCTATAGAGTGTGGTGAGCTAGCTACAAGCCATGACTTTTCATTTTTTTGTGCCTTTCGTATGTCATTTATAAGCTTATTTGTATTTTATTAATAAGACTTGTGGACTTTAGCAACTCTGTCTCAAAAAAACAGAGGAATCTGATATTAGTCGGGAATTGCATTTAGACTTTTTGCTCATCTATAGAGTGCAACAGTCGGGTTCCAGAAATAAAAACTCCATTCATTTTATCCATAGGGAAACTGATTTTTAACAGGAAATTATAAACCTTTAAAGACAGCCCTATTGGCAGCTGTTAATCGCTAGCATTTGGTTCCGTTGAAGCCGTTAGCATTACTAAAACTGGAATGTTCAAGAAATAGCTGATTTTATTCTGAAGTAATCAAAACCACTACAACTGATGTCAAGTAGGGCAATTCGCCTGGTGTTTGATCTGGAAGTTGATTGGTTGCCCTAGAGCTAATTATAAGTTTATAATGGTATACTTATAATTTTTACCAAACCATGTATTTCACTAATTAATATTTAATAATCCTCCAGAATTTTTAAAAATGTTATTTTCACTTTGATGATGAGAGTTATAATGTGTACATACAGCTCATAAAACTCAGACTTAATTTGTTTTATTTTATTTTCCATTATGTAATGTGACAAAAGATTTTCAAATACTTTTTTTTTCTTCAAATTAAAGTTTATGTAATGTTATTATTTACCTCATAGCTGGTTGACTTGGTTCATGGCTTATAATGCTTTAATGAAGTTTTTTTTTTTTTGAAATCCTTGTGGGCGAAATAATTTCAGAGAATACTTCCGGAAACAATGCCACAGAAAAAGTGGAAAGGCACTGTTGCGCTCTTTACTCATGTGTGCATGAGTACGTTGTCCAAAAAGGTACAAATCAATTTTTTAAAAACTGAAACTCACGGTGTCCATTCAGTGACATAGCAGTACATTAGTCTTCGAGCATGGTACGGCAACCAGCACACCACAAAAGCAATGACCACGGCACCTGTGGAGAATAAAATAAAAAAATAAATAATAGGTAAAACAGTTATAACAAGCAGCACTTTCACATTTGTGCGGTAATATATGTAAATGAACAGTTTTAAGAACACTGCTGGTGGCCTCAGCATGTAATAGTCACATTTGGTAGAAACAGATGACTAATTTGTTTCCTAACAGAAATGAATTTGTATCTGACAATTTTACATGAGCCATTTTTTTCTTATCTGTCTGACTCTATTCTTTTACCGATCCCATTTCAATTTATTCACCCCTTCAGGTCTGAACCAAGTCACTAATCGCTGTTGTATTTTTGTATGAGGCTCTTGACAAGAGGCACAAGGCTATTGATCTCTTACAGTGAGTCAGTGACAGCACACATTTGTTTTGTCTCATCTTCATGTCAATATCGAGGCTTTTAGATTTTTCTTTTCTTTTTTTAAGTTGGCTTTAACATTATGGGTCTTATTCATGAAACACAAGCAGACTTTATTTCTGTGTAAATTGTATGTACAACCATTCATATGCAAGTGGTCACACTGTCACACAGTTGAATGACAATTTACACATGGATTGCTTCATGATCTTTTTACATTGCAATTTGTTTTGTCTAATTTTGTCCAACTGCAGTAAAGCTGTTTTTCGAAAAAGGATTCAAATGTGGAAGCATTTATTAACCTGCCTATTGACATGAAACTTCTGAATGGATCAATTCACTACAATGAACCGTTTAGGACAAACGATTCTCTAGAACGTTTCTGACATAACACCACTATATATGAGCATAGTCGTGTTACTGAAAAAGTTATTAGTTTAAGCATCATACTTTTACTCGCCAAAACTGGAATTGTTTTAGTCAACTTTGGAGAATACTAGCTTTGTTGGTGAATTCAAATCAATTTTACTATAGTCAAGCACCAATTCACCTCAAGCAAATCCTATCAGCTCCATGTATTGTTTATCTCTTGGTGCCAACAGAGAAGTGCTAAAAACATAGCCATTTCATTTTTTTCTGGATCAAACTAGTCACCCATTTGTCACACAGATGGTGATTTAAATGCCTGTGCGTGTATTAGTGTGTGCGTTTGTCTCTGAGAGAGAGGTTTGTGGAGGGATTCCTCTTCCCTTTGAAATGTCAGCAGAAATGCTGACTCATATAACTTCCGCTTTTGTGAATTATATCAACAAGAGACCTTCTGTTTTGATCTGCTTTTCTTGAAGGATTAAATCTTGTCCGTGGTTCTTCTAGTCACCCAAATCAAATTTGTATTCCCTTATATGAGGCTAGAAGCAATTAAAAGATAAAGCCCCAGAGAGTGAAGCTGGAGACAGATAAATGCTGGTCTCAGTTTGTTTCTTTTGAAAATAGAAATCTGTCTCAGTTATCAGGGATTTCCACCACCAGCAATCACTGTAGAGTGTAAGTGCTTTCCTTTCTTTTGATCATTTATTCAGTAGGATGAAAATACTGAACAGTAAAATAATTACAAGAGCAAAAATTGCTTATCAGAGGTCTCTGCCCCCAGTGGTTACATTAGAATATAAACGTTTTCCTCTGATAACGTAACATTATTGTAAAAGTTCCTCTGCTCGTTTCCGCCCACTGAGGTACAATGCCGACTGCTTTAGGCATTTTGGCTGTAACACTTTGACTGCGGTTCATTCAAATCCATTCAGCGCCACTCTAAATGATCTTGTTTTCTTTAATGAATTTCATTTACTCTTCATTCCACCTGTCTATCTCCTTATCTTATCCCTAATGTAGCAGTAAACGAGTAAGTCACCCTATATCTGAAACGTTAACAATGTGGCACACAGCCATGGAGGAATGTTTTGAAATTCAATCATGGATACACATTTGTCTGATTAGCTTTGAAATGACACACTGAATGAAGTCATTTGGGTACTTGCGTGTGTGATATATATGTGTGCTTTTCAATAGTCAGTCTTTATTCTCAAAGCCTAGCTGATATTCCTCACAGTGTCTTTGGATTTAAAAAGAAACATAAATACAGATCAGCGCCAGATCGCACAGAAGAGGATTATGTTTCTATACGGCAGCAAAAACACTGACCGCTTCAGACAGCACTGTCGACATAAATAAATGTGTACCTCATACAAACACGTTGCCTACACATGCTGTATTTTCAGTGTGTCTCAGGAACTGAGTGAAGAAAAAAATAAGCTTTTCTATCTCATGTCTTTATATCAGTATTGTTTTCATTTGAAATCAGTAGATGCATAAATACATTCGCAAATGGCAAAATTTTGCCCAGTGCCATGCTTTGATAAGACCTAATTAGTTCTATTATTTTAGGTTGTGAATATGGTAATTTGGCAGTGCTATTGAATATTTTGTCCATTAAAATGTGCCCCCAACCCACTTTCATTCTTTAGGGGGGTCAGTCTCATTTAGCAGATTAAGACTCATTAACTAAATGCAAGTTGAATTATTCATGGAGCTTGTGTAAAGCATATTTGTGAGAGAAATGGCAAATGATACAAAATGGTGTGCAATATCTTGTGAAAAGTAATTATTAGCATCTGAAAAGGACCAGAGATGGTACTTCCTCTTTTCAGTTAGAGTGACACGTCCTGCCTCAGTCCTTGCACAGGGTCAAGATGAGCACCTAATCGCATTGCAAGCCAATGAGCAAAAGAGAGTCCATATTTACTGTCTGTCTGTCTTATTTGTTGTTTGACTTTGTCTCTCCTAAATTCTGTGGCCCGAAACCCCACTAGCCTACAAAACAATATCTTTCTCTCTTTCATTCTAGAATACAGAACATCACCATAACTTTGAATAACTTGACTTGTTTGGATGTCTCACTAAGTGCCCACTTTGGATCCAGTTCAAGAATGAAAGTGAGTAATTCTGTTTCTGAATTTTAACAGCCCTCCATACGAATTCATATTCAGCTGATGTAGAAGCGAGTGGAGCCAGCATTAGATAAATTGAGAAGAATAGATAAAAGTGCTGCCAACACTCTCTGACCCTGAATGAACTTGCTGGGCCCTCTGCAGATTTGCCTTAATTGGAGTCTTTTAGTCAGCAATTTGCATGCTCCTCCATCAACTGTGGATCACCTCACCCACTCACGCTGTCACAGTGACAGATGAAGTGTTTTAGGGGCAAATTGCTTGAATCCTAGCAAAATCTGCTAGATCTATCAGTGCATGATCGGAAATGGCGAGGTTAGAAGGTGAACGACCTATAATGATATGTGGAAATGATTGTTTGAAGTTAGGTCAAGTGTGAGAGAATGTGCATTTCAGTTGGGAAAACAAACTCTTAAATGCGTGGATTCACAGACAGTATATCATAACTGATATAACTGAGCTTTTACACATACTTGCACATGTTGAGGGAGCACTAATGGCAGGATGACATGGACATCTGCTTATTTATTCATTCACAATCACTTATAATAGTAATTGGAAGCTGCATGCATTAAAAAATTCACTCTGTAAAAAACGCAAGGAAACATTAGGTTTGAATAGACTTGGCGCTATTGGGCGATAAGCGTAACCTAATATTATGGATTGCATGAAATACATAATGAATGGAACTTTTGAAAGAATCATTTTGTGAATTTTGTACACAAAATCTGTTTTAAGTGGATTGTGTGCACAAAGTCCTTGTGAAAAGAAATATACTTTAGAATACTTTAAAAATAATAAACTCTGAAACGAATGTACTGTTTTTGGACTCGATTGTATTTTTAAATAAATTTAAATGAAAATGTACTATAGTATATTATAGTACATAAATTTATATTAAATACAGTGCTTTTATGACCCACTTAAGTAGGACTTAACTACATCTTAGTATTTCTTGTCTTTGACAACGTACTTGTGATTTTGTACGTTAGTCAACACACCAAAATAAGTGTATTTTCTTAAAACACAAGACAAATTAATAAAACAATGATTTAATATGTACTTTAAAGTAGAACTTTTAATTTAGCAATACTACTTTTTAAAAGTGTACACTATTTAAATACACGTAAAAGCCATTTATTTCATTAATATGGTAAAATCTACAAGTTCAGTCATTAAGCTTTGAACGTTCAATACCATTAAGCACACTTGAGCGAAGGAAGTGATGACTAAACATTAAACTGATTACTAAGCTAATAACTTCGTCTTTTTTGTGTTTGAAATGCATTGCAGTGTAACTGCATTTTCTCATGAAATGCTGCATTTCATGTCCTCTAATTCCCTCAGTCCATTAAATAATTCAGGTAACACTTGGTGCCCTAAAGGCGCTTCTGCCACATCAACATTCACATCATATTCACATCAAGCTCTTATGATGCATTAAATTAAATGAACAGTAGGTTTTACAAATGATTGTCTCCCCCACGGTGCTGAAAGCTGGTGTGAGAGCAGTCAAACGTCTTACACCGGTACACTGACCCTTTAATGGAAGCCGCAGTCAACTGGCAAAACAAACTAACTCTAGATTCTTCCCTAGAGTACATATCTCAACTGCATCTCTAATGGAAAAATACATGTTCTTCCTGTTTATTCTAAGTCCAAAGTGACTTAAATGGCTTTGTAAATTAAGTTATATTGAATAGCTGTGGCAGTAGATATTTTTAGCTCCCATCTATCAAATCATCCCCTTGTTAAACCAGTACAAAAACATTTTTAAATCCAAACTCAAATAAAAAACAGCTAAAGTACTGTGGGAGTAAACATAATTTTCACTGCACATATAGTATGTTTTCATTTGTCTATAAAATGAAAGAATAAGAAGTGTGCAGAGAAAATAGAGCTGTTTATAGAAGCAAGTAAGGCAGTAAACAGAACCCCAGCAATGTACTCTGAGCTTTATAATAGATGTTATTTGTGATAAACATATATGAGACTTCCGTGTCCCTGTATTTTCTATCAGGATATGAATAAAATGCTTTTCACTATGGCCATATTCATCTATAGAGATAGCATCTCTATAATAGGGGTAAACTGAAGCTGTAGCTCATTGACAGTGAACACTGGTTGTCCTGCAGGTGTGGATGGTTTTGTGATAATATGTGCAGGTTTCCAACTGGATTCCAACCAAAATTCACACCTCTAATACATAGACTGACAGTTCGCTCCAAGTAGGCAATTTTAATGCACAATGCGGAGGCAAAGAACCACCTGATGCAAAGCATGAGTTTTAACTTTAACTTGTCCAAGCTGTCAAGGGACCATGGTAATAGTGGCTTCACGTTAAATGTGAAAATAATTAGTCCCTTACTGGACTGTACTAGAATGCTGCTCAGCCAATCAGTTTCGAGTGCAGGTGTTTGGCAAATTTAAGATATACACTAACATTGAAAAGTTTGGGGTCAATAATTTTCAAATATTATTTCAGTTTAAAATAACTTTTCTATTTGAAGATATTTTTGTAATGTATTCCTGTGATGGAAAAGCTGAGTTTTCAGCAAACATTACTCCAAGCTTTAGTGTCACATGATTCTTCAGAATAAGAATGATTCTAAGATACTGATTTGCTGCTCAAGAAGCATTTCTTATAATCAGTGTCATTTAAAACATTTTTGTGGGAACAGTGATACTGTCACGATTGTCAGCTGAAGTGCCCGTATATACCACTAGAAGGCACTTCATCTTGGAATTTCCCACACACACAAACACATGCTCACTCACTTACTCTCTCACTCACTCACTCACTCATCCACCAAGGCAGACTACATTTCCCAGAAGCCCCGTACCCATCACTGATCACGCCACCAGCTGCAACGCATTACCCATTCACTGATTACACTCACACCTGACACTAATCACATCTCACTATTTAAGCACACTGCACCCCCACATCACCGAGCATTTTTTTTTTTTTTCCTGTGTCTGTTTCCTCGGTTCTGATTTTTGACTGTTCCCAGTTTCCTGATTGTTATCTGCCTGACTTTGGATTTATTACCTGTTTACCGACCACGATCCTGATTGTCCCCTGTATATCTGTTTGCTGATGATTGCCTGTCTGACTACGCCAACTTTAAATAAAGCTGCAACTGGATCTCACTCCGCTGTCACTTTGTTACAGATACATTTTTTTTTCAGGATTTTTTGATGAATAGAAAGTTCAAAAGAAAAGCATATGTTAGAAATAGCAATATTTTGAAACATTATTTCGTCACTTTTGATATATATATATATATATATATATTGAATTAAAGCATTTAAAAAAAAAACGTACTGACCCCAAACGATTGGTAGTGTAGGATCACTTGTAAACTACTTAAAACTGCAGGTAGTACCTGTCACGCACTGGCTAGACATAATAACTGGTAAAAGATGCTTGATGCAGAAGAACAATGAAAACACATTTAATAAACACCACAGCACAAAACACAGAACAGACAAAGATGGAGGGTTTAAATACACAAGATAAGTGTGAACTGAACACAGGCAAAACAAGACAAAAGAATATCAAAATAAGAGTACTTCCCTACTATATAGTAGGCGAAAAACAGTATCTTTTATCTTATTCAATATATTCAGAATTTGACTCTTGTATATAACTGATTGTGTGCATACATGGTACATTAATGTATGTTATTGTATTTCACACTTGAAAAAACATAAAGGTACTCACGCAGCACCATGACTCCATGGCGCATTGATTGGGCACGGTTGGGTTCAACAGCGACACTAAGCATAGTAGCGTTGCCTCCAATGATACAGATGCGATTATCCTGGGCAGACTCCCGAAACATGCGCAGCAGCTGACTGGCTATGACTCCATTTAATGCGGAGATCAGTGCCATGGGAACCACAAAGGACAGGAAGGCATTCACCTTGAGGAGTTATAGGGAACAAAGGGAAACAAGGGAATAAGTAGGTAAAGGGCTTTGAATTTTATGATGCTTTTTTGTTTGATGCAGTGACTCTAGAGTTTTGTTTTGTTTTTTTGTTTATTTTGAGACCCTAAAGAATTGCACAATTCTATCTCCATTTGACAGGACCTGCTAGGAAAATGTGTCAGGAAGTCAGTTGGATTGAATATTAATTGTGTGTTTGTGGCAAATGCATTTATTCAAAGCAGCATTACATTTATTCATTGCATTCAAGTTATTCAGTACATTTGACTATTTCAAGCATTTACTGGGAAGCGAACCCAAATATGTCGAATACTATTTTTTTTTCTAATCAGTTATGTGTGCATAGAGCCATTAATATTGTTATCATTCTTCCACCTGGATAAGAAAGTCTACTGGACACCTCTTACAGTATTTCACAATTGCTAAAACACTAAACCCCATTCTCTGAACGCAATGCTCAGTGGCCTAAACCTTAAACAAGTTCAGGTAGTTAAGACACTGTTTGCACACACACACACAACAACTCAAAATTGTTCACACTTGTTTCTAATGATGTGATCCTATCAGTTGTCTAGAATATAAGCCAGTTCAGAGCTCATAGAGAGGCAGAGGAGGAAGAGCTTGTGTAAGAGGTGGTGGACGAGGAGGAAGAGTACAAGGGTAACTAAGAACAAGACCAAGAATAGTAATTTCAGAGCAAATTCAGGCAACTGTGATACACCATGTTCTTGTTCATGGAATGACAAGGAGGGAAGCAGAAAAAAAGAGTACAACCCAATTTGTCCAGATTCTCTGTGGCCACCATAATCAGGACATTCAGAGAAGAGAACAGGTAAATGTATTATTTTTCTAATTTGTGCGACTGAAAGTTTACTGTATACATTTGATATAGTACATCGGTTTGTCAATAGAAAGGGGATTTACTATACATTTTACCTATGAATGTGATGTTCTTTACTATTGTTTCTGTATGTATACATTTGTAAGGGTTCTCCACCATCATGCAACCCTGGGGCCATATGACACTGACCATCTTCTTACATTTCTGGGGGGTCTTCGGGATGTTTTGTTTGAACGTGAGCAGCAGGATCATCAGCAGGCACTTTGCCTTCCACCATACAGCCCTTTCCTCAACCCAATAGAAGAGTTTTTCTCTGCGTGGCGATGGAAGGTCTATGACCGTAACCCATATACAAGGGTAAATCTTTTACAGGCAATGGAATTGGCCTGTGATGACATAGGTGTGGAGTGTTGGCAAGGCTGGATCCGGCGCACGAGAGGGTTCTTCCCCCGTTTCCTAAGAAGGGACAACATTGCATGTGATGTGGACGAGGTCCTCTGGCCGGACCCAGCACAAAGACGGGATGCTGAGGCAGAATGAGTCTCTAATTGACTTACTTAATGTATTTTGCAATTGCACAATATTTTGTGTAATACGCTTTTCATTTAGAGTTGTCTTTGTTCTTTGGGCTTACTTTATTTTTATGCTGAAAATACAGAAATTTAATACTGTATTACTTGCAGTACTTTCAATATGCAATATATTTGCTTTACTGAGCTCTGAAATATTCACTTTTATTTACGGCAAAATTATTTTGTATAAGCCATAAACATTTTTTCTCTGTAACTACATGCTGTATTCTCAATTTTTTGATGTAGTGTCTAATGAATGTTGATGAGTGTTTATATATTGATATATTGACTGGCTGTGTTTATGTTTTGAAAGCATTGTTTGATTTTGAGCACAGATCAAATGGTTTTGAGGCAAAAGGTGTTTGATTTTGCCAGAAGAGTCAGAGGTTTTGTGAATGTAGTTTAAAGACGGGTTTTTTTTTTTTTAAAGTTTTGAGAATATGGGTGAAGGTTACAAGAAATGTGTTTTAGCAATTGTGAAATACTGTAATAAACTGACTTACCCCAAAATGCAGAGAGCGAGAGAGAGAGAGAGAGAGAGAGAGAGAGAGAGAGAGGGGGGGGCTGTTATGGCTGGAGAATAATTAATACGGCAAGATTTGGGAGTCTCCTAGGTTTTCTTGAACTGGTCACATTCCTGGGTCTGTCCTTAAACTGGTCTTTTGTTCCTTTTACTTTTAATTTTTTTTTTTTTGCTGTTGCCAAAGCAAATTAATCTCATGCGATCTGACATCTGCACTGCATGAAAAAACTGAGATTAAGCCAAGACGATTGAAATACTCCTCAGCACTAATTTAGAAGAACTTAGTGTTGGTTTAGGAAGTCATGTTAAATTGGTGTTGAACAGATGACTGGAGTCCAGCACGGTTCCTTCCAGACTGAGAAACATAAAAGAAATCTCAAGGAACACATCAAAAACCCATTGAAAGGAAATACGATGAGAGTATTTAGAGTTTTTAATGAGGAAGGTCAGAAATGTTAAAACTGAATATGAAAAAAAAATTGCTTGTTTTTGCTTTTTTGCTTGTTACTGCAAGGTTGAACCAGAGCTATTAATTAAAAGCAAAAAGGGCTAAAGAGGACTTAAAAACATGCTTTAAGAGTTCACCGGTAAGAGGATTTGGGTGCTAACAATGTTACATATAAACAGAATATAATTTAAAAAATTGTAATATATATTTAATATTTTTAATATAATTTTTAAGAAACGGCGAACATTTGACGTAACTTTAATAATCATAAAATAAACAAACAACAAAACTATAATATACGCGGACAACGCTGGTATAAAGCGAGATGAGACCAGCATAATGCAATTATCATGACAATGGATAAAGTAATAGGTAAGACACATACAATAAATTTAAATCAGCTTTATTAATTTTAATAAATAACAAGTTATGTCCACATCCAAAGATGCCTACTAATATATAGACGAAAAGCAGTCCATGAAGAGTAGTAAGTCTGATTCATATGCTGCATCCATACCTCATCATTTTTCAACTTTTTATATAAGTATTTCACTTTTCACTTTCACAATTCACTTTGTGAGGCTTTAAGAACCTTAATGGGATAATTATTTATGTATTATGTAACTGGAGGCTGTCTCACTAATCATGTTTGTAAGATCAACATTCGCACAGAACAAAAATGAGATTGCAGAGAAGTGTTTATGAAGACACACAGGCAAAATTAAGATTTTGGTCTGCATTATGTAACGAACCTGTGGGTATATTGACAAATAAATGTATTTTCTTTAGGGATTCTTTGGCTGAGTTCAGTAAGATGCAAAGGCGAGGCTCGCCTTAAATGATAGTAATTATTTTAGAGAACTTTCAAACCTATGAAAGTCAAAAATGAACCTATTATTCGGTCATGGTGAGAAGACAGTCACAATAGCGGCATGCTTTTATTCCTGTTTGATTTCCTGTATGCTGTGAATTCACAGACTGTTTCTTTTAAAGACCCCATCTCCATGGGAACTACGGAGGCTCTTTAAAAGAGTTCAGACACCTTATTAAATGGCCAGTTGTGTTTTGAAACAATTCGAATTCATCTGAATGACAGAGTTGGTATCCTTCTCATAGAAGGATTTTATACGCTTGTTGTTGTGATTCATGCATAAATATTAATCAAATATTCCCTCAATGTTGACCGAGGTCGCTCTGCTCTGAATATGAATTCAAGCTGTGTTTAAAAATGCCCTGGAAAATGAAATTCCAGTATTATTTCTCCATCAAAGCTGTCCAGCAGGTACGTCTCACTTAGGGAACAGTGCACATGCACTCACGAATGCGCGAACAAATCATGCGGCAAATCAAATTCCGCTCAAGTGTTTGCTTGTTAAGGACCTTGTTCTCGGGTTCCTGCAATCCTGCGTGGATCTACACCTTGACTGAAGATTCTCACTTATGTTTGTATTTCGTCTAGACACTGAAGCAGTCGTACAGCATGATCTTGGCTCAGTCTAAATTTACCAGACATAACAGTGTTTCATAATTTAGAAAAATAAAATAATTAGGGATGTAGATCAATAGAAAAAAGAATCAAAATAATTTCATAAAACACTCATTGTTGATTTACATTTTATGAGAAACACACACGATTGTCCAAATATATTATTGTGATGGATAATGAAAGCATTGTATAGACATGCTCAAAAAAAAAACTGATCTGAATTTTTTTTTTGTGAAGTGTAATTTTTTTCTTTTTAAGATTTCAATGCACAAAATCCAATTAATTTTATTTCTAATCCAGTTGGAATTGGTCATTGTTTAAAGACAGGGATAGTATAGACAGGAAGTGAAGTGGGCGGAATCTGGAAAGGCCAGCAAGCTGGGATTCGCTATAAGCTGGAAATCTATGGACATCTGTGATTTCTTTTAACAGAAAAAAGAAAAATCTTCCTCACCATATGTGTGTAACATGAAATGTATTAAATCGCAAAGGAATGGAGAAAGATCAACTTTAATAACAAAAATCCAGGGGAATCAACATCTATGCACAAACGAGAACTGACAGAGACTAAGGGAAAACACAGGGTGTACATACAATGCAAACAAACGGAGCTAAACGAGATAATTGACAATACACCTGAACTGAAACTTAAATCAATGAGTTACTAAGACAACTAAATAATGGAGGGAAAAACTGAACAAAGACAGACATGTGACAGAGGAAAATCCAAAACAAACAGACATGTAACATTATGATAAAAAACATGTATTTAACAGGACAACAGAAGCAATTTACAGTAAAATATTGTGTTTATTTAAGTAGAATGTATAAAATAAAAATGTTGTTATTAGTTATGTGCGGTCATTAATGAATAACTATGCAGGAACAAATTATTATTATTAACTGCTATTAACAATAAATTCAGATGAACTAATTAGTAAGTATTAGTGCTCAGTTGAATGAGGTACTTCACTATTAGCAAATCAATAACTACTAATTTTTCATCCCTCCCCGAAGACTACTAAAAACTACAGGTGATTAATGTGAATAATGCATAATGTATAATTAATTCTAAAGTGAAGATCAAGGTAACCCACTAGTGATGACTCAAGTGTTACTACATCCTTCAGAAGGAATTAAAAATTATTTGGATCAGTATTCTGAAATGAAAAGCATGATAACTGAAAAAAAAACAACAACAAAAAAAAACAAACATGATGACTGAAATTAATTATAAGCTTTTTGTAAGGTTTTAGATAGTAATTTCATGATTTGGTAACACTTAGTGGGCAATGATCTTCACTTTAGAATAATGTCCCAAATGGCCAGAAATTCCTCAAAAACCTCAAAAGCTTTAAATTAAAACGAACTATTTAATGCAGGTTATCAGTTTCCTAATACTGTCATTCTTATTTGTTTGTTTATTTTTGGAATGTTTTTCCTCCCTTGTTTGTTAGATGATAATTACATAATTATACTACAGGCAGTTTTTGTGTCCAATATGAGACCACCTGAGCAGAACTCATAATTAATCTTTCTCTTTCTTCAGCACAGCACTTTTAAAACTGCTGCAAATGCATTTGAGGTGCTAAACAGATCAGCTACCTGTTCATTTTTCTTTTGATCCCAACAGGCAACAAGATCAAACTGAAAAAGATGGAAATATGAGAGTGAGAGAGTGAGAGAGAGAGAGAGAGAGAGAGAGAGAGAGAGAGAGAGAGAGAGAGAGAGAGGTAACAGATGATAAACAGACTAATGGAGCAACATACACAGTAGTGTGTGTTAATAAAACACAGTTGTAGCACTGTAATAGGAGTTATTCAAATGAGCTCTTTGTGCCTTGTACACATTTGTTTAAGTTGAGCCCTGCACTGTTTGATTTAACCAATTAATGACCCTTAGAAGCTCTAATGAGGTAATTAGCTAAATCTTGGGCCGTGTAGAAGAAAACTGCAAGTGTGGCCCTCAAGGGTTATGAGCGATGCTAATTCATATTTGTTCACTTCAATAGCAGCAAATGTCCATTGTGTGAGTGTTAAAGCTGAGGCTGGATTAGTGAGGTTTCTATGGTTACTAACGGCACACAGTTTGTTTATTTGTGCAGTCTTTGTTTCTTTTGCAGTTCTTATAATCTTAATTTTCTCTCTTCTCATATACACACGTAATGTCACAAATGAGCCAGTGTCTTTGTATTTAAAAAGGATTTTAGGATTTATTGTTCAACATGTTTACTGTCTTCTGACATGTCCCTGGTTTTATTTGATTTAACAGTATATTGCTTCAAAGAAAACGGTCGATGTAATTTTGCATCATAATATAATATCTTGTCTACTCATCCTCTGAAGTGACTTTTGATGCTGTTGTCATTCAGCCTGTGCAGGCTACTTTTTTGGCAAAGTTCATGGATTCATATCTTAACAAGAGTTTTAAAATTGAAACTCACGGCACGTTCCGCTTCACGTTGAGAGTTACCTCTGTGAATTATTTGGTTCCTGCTGCATCTGTATAGACCAAAGTCGACACGGTTTCCTCTAATTTATTTAGTGCTGAGCAAAACAAAATGCTGAGCCACAATTTAAGCTTTCACTCTGTGGCAGAGTTAACAATATTTGCCATATGTAATAAATAATTGACGACAGGTTGTTGAATTGTTAGAAAATAATGCACACCCAAGGTGGTAATTTGGCCACGATGTGAAGCGGGGCAATTATTTCCCAATAATTCAACGGACCGGAGTCAGTTATTCCACTTTTACTACAGTTACCACACCTCAAGACATTATTCAGATGTTGTATTTTAACACGTTTCAGTTTTTTTTTCCTTAAAATACTTTTGTGTGTATAGGACGCATTTCTGTTGTGCTTTATTTTATAGTACATCCACTTTTGTGTACTTACAGTATACTTACCAAGGAAAGTATTGAAAAATATAAAGTAACTACATGGATTAAGGTTAGGTTTAGGGGTAGGTTTAGGGTCAGTAGTTATTATCCAGTTAATGTAATTAATATAATAAGTACATAGTATGTATGTGGGGAATAGGACTGTAAAATAAAGACGTCTTACACATCTCATCCCACATCTCCGTTGATAACATCAGTTTAGAATTAGAAATGACGCTTGAGCCAGTTGATGACTGTCAGGCTGTGTGTCAATACGAAGGACGCTAAAGTCGAAGATCAAGTAAACAGAGATTTAATTCAAACAATCCACGGGAATACATACAGGAAGGCAGGCAGGCAGGCAGGCAGGCAGGCAGGAAGGCAGGCAGGTGACACACATGTAACATAGACGAGAACCGACAAAGACTGAACATAACCGGGAGAATATATAGGGGAGATAATGATAGATTAACTAATCAAGGTGAACAGAAACAGGTGCAGGTAATTAACTAATCAGGTAAACACACGGAGGGCAAATGAACAGGGAATGACATCACTAGACAGGACTAAACTAAACAAGACAGTTCATAGGTGTGACAGTACACCCCCTCCCTGGAAGGCGCGTCCTCGCGCCGTAGATGGACCAACTGCGGAGGAAGGGAGGGGGCTCAGGTGGAGGATGAGGAGAAGACAAATGGCAGACAGGACAGTAGACAGACGACCGGAGAGACCAGGGTGGAGACGATGGTGGGAGGAGCCAGGGAGGAGACAACCGGGACTTGGAGCAGGAGGATGGTTTTACCCAGGCCACAGTACAGTCCACCACCCATGGTGGAGCCGCTGGAGGAAGCAGCCATGGTGGAGGAAGGGCTGGCGACACTAGGGCGGCGACTGACTCTGGCAGAGCAGGTGGCAGAGGAGACCAGGGCGTGGCTGGAACACCGACGAGCCAGGGCGAAAATGAGGATCCGGCGGGATGCGGCGACGCTGGCAGCTCTAGCGACCGAGGCGCAGGCGAAGATCCTGAAGGCCACGGTGGAGCCGGAGCGACAGAAGACCCAGGTGACGTCGGAGGGAGTGAGGAAGTCAACGGAGCCAGAGAGATGGAGGGATGAGGCGCAGCCAGAGGAGTGCAATCCCGCGGTGAGGGCAGGTCGACGAACGACCAAGGCGCAGCCGGAGGGATGAGGGAGCCCGGCGTAGCTGGTGGACTGAAGGGCCACGGTGGAGACGAGGGAGGTTGGAGCCAAGGAGGAGCTGGCAGACTGACGGGCCGAAGAGGAGTCCAGGTCGAGGAGGTGGGTGGCAGAGACTTGGGATCCACTGCCCCCAATGGCGCTGCAGACTGGCAGAGGGCAGAGGGTGAGCAGAGGGGCTGGCAGGATGCAGTGGAGATGGTGGTAGATGGATGAGTGGAGGTGAGAGAGGGAAGCTGGGTGGGATTTCTGAAAAAACAGATGATTCGGAACAGGCAGATGATTCAGATGATTCGGGACCGGCAGATGATTCGGGACAGGCAGATGATTCGGATGATTCGGGACAGGCAGATGATTCAGGACAGGCAGATGATTCAGATGATTCGGGACAGGCAGATGAGTCAGATGATTCGGGACAGGCAGATGATTCGGGACATATCGAAATTAATAAAAAGTCCTCTGAGCACAGTCCATGCTCACCCTCCGCGGCGGTGAGGTGGGCGGGGCCTTCCTCCTGGCCCTCGCTCTTCACCGTAGGCTCCCTCACGATCGCTGAAGCCGGCTCACGCGCTTGGTCACACTCACTTCCTGGGTCTGACTCTGTGGCGGGCCTTGGCTCTGTCGCTCCACTAGGCGATGGCTCGTGCGGGCGTTCCGTGCCGCGAGATGGTGGCTGGTCTCACTCTGGGTCCGGAGTGGGGCTGGCGAGATCTTCTCCCAGGCAGACGGTGAATGATGAGTTGCAGCTCGCCAGCACCCACTCCACAAAGGCAGCAAAATCTACACGCGGACCCTTTCCGGACAACTGCGCTCTGCATGTGGCATTTAAGCTCACTTGGTAGAACGTGCAGAGGCAGTTGTCCGGGAAGTGTGTTACATTTGCGATGTCCAAGAAGGTCCGCCTGTGGTCCTCCAATGTTTGATGCCCCTGCTCCAATAACAGGAGACGAAAGCTGGGGAAATCCATGAGGACGGGGAAAAAGGTAACAAACAAAAACGAAACTAAAAAACGGGAAAACAAACGGAGGAAAACGCTGCTAACAATCACAAATAGTGGGTCGGTTCTTCTGTCAGGCTGTGTGTCAATACGAAGGATGCTAAAGTAAAAGATCAAGTAAACAGAGATTTAATTCAAACAATCCACGGGAATATATACAGACAGGCAGGCAGGCAGGCAGGCAGGCAGGCAGGCAGGTGACACACATGTAACATAGACGAGAACCGACAAAGACTGAACATAACCGGGAGAATATATAGGGGAGATAATGAAGGATAAACTAATCAAGGTGAACAGAAACAGGTGCGGGTAATTAACTAATCAGGTAAACACACGGAGGGCAAATGAACAGGGAATGACATCACTAGACAGGACTAAACTAAACAAGACAGTTCATGGGTGTGACAATAACAGACTAATGCAGTTATTTATGCAGTTATTAGAGAGAGAGAGAGAGAGAGAGAGAGAGATTAAGCATGTGTAAATTACCTCTGTAATTGAGTCTGTAAAATGTAAAATGTAAAAATGTAAAATGAGTCTGTGTGTCTCTCAACAGTGTTTGGCAGCAGCACCTCTACTAATAGCGAAACCGTAAATTTATCTGCTTCAAAAACAGGCTATTGACACAAAATTTCCAACAGATGTAGCCATCAACCCAAATATTGAATTCATACAAAGAAATCAGAACATTTAAATAATAAATAAAGTGAAATGACACAGGGAATAAGTATTGAACACATGAAGAAAAAAAGGTGCAAAATGGCATAGAAAGCCAGGAGATCACCTGAAATCTGTCAGTATTGAGAGAGAAACCCTGCCCCTATCAGTACTAATTGATATGAGCTGCTTTAGTCCTAATTGATGGCCTATAAAGGCTTCTCATTACCCAGGAGGCACACAGAAAAGACTTCATGATGGGTAAAAGCAAAGAACTCTCTCAAGATCTTCGTAATCTTATCGTTGAAAAGCATTTTGATGGGAATGGTTATAGGCGCATTTCCAGAATGCTGAATGTTCCTATGAGCACTGTGGGGGCCATTATCCTGTAAT
Organism: Opsariichthys bidens; assembly: GCA_037194245.1. Taxonomy (NCBI): domain Eukaryota; kingdom Metazoa; phylum Chordata; class Actinopteri; order Cypriniformes; family Xenocyprididae; genus Opsariichthys; species Opsariichthys bidens. The sequence goes on along the minus strand of CM074285.1, from coordinate 12,560,070 downwards.
GGAAAGAGCATCAATTCACCATAAACCGGCCACAATCAGGTGCTCCACGTAAGATCCCTGTCCGAGGAGTCCAAAGAATAATCAGGAGAGTTCTTCAAGAGCCAAGAACCACTCGGGCAGAACTTCAGGAAGACCTTGCATCAGCAGGCACTGTTGTTTCAAAGAAAACTATCAGCAATGCACTGAACCGCGATAGCATCCATGCACGCTCACCATGCAAGACTCCATTGCTGAACAAAAAGCATGTTGAGGCTCGGTTAAAGTTTGCGAAAGAGCATTTGGAGAAGCCTGTGGATCATTGGGAGACTATAGTATGGTCAGATGAAAGCAAAATTGAACTTTTTGGCAGTCATTCTACACACCATGTTTGGAGAAGAAATGGCACTGCCCACCACCCCAAGAACACCATACCAACAGTTAAGTTTTGGGGTGGAAGCATCATGGTTTGGGGCTGCTTTTCAGCAAGGGATACAGGCAGACTTCATATTATTGAAGGAAGGACGAATGGAGAAATTTACTGGGACATTCTGGATAAAAATCTGCTGCCATCTACCAGAAAGCTGAAAATGAAAAGAGGTTGGACATTTCAGCAAGACGATGATCCCAAACACAAGGCCAAGGAAAAAATGAAGAGGTTTCAAAGAAAGAAAATCAAGTTGCTTGAATGGCCCAGTCAATCACCTGACCTAAATCCCATAGAAAATCCATGGAGAGAAATGAAGATCAAAGTTCATAAAAGAGGCCCAAGGAAACTTCAAGATTTAAAGACCATTTGTGTCACTCCTGAGCAATGCAGACGACTAGTCTCTCCATATTAGAGGCGTCTAGAAGCTGTAATCACCAACCAAGGCTTTTCTACAAAGTATTAAATAAAGTGTGTTCAATACTTATTCCCTGTGCCATTTCACTTTATTTATTATGACTCAACTTGTATACTTAAATGTTCTGATTTCTTTGTATGAATTCAATATTTGGCATGATGGCTACATCTGGTGGAAATTTTGTGTCAATAGCCCACACTTAGAAATCCCCTTACTGATAAAAATGCTGATGTATCAAATACTTATTTTCCCCACTGTATATATATATATATATATATATATATATATATATATATATATATATATATATATATATATATATATGCATATATTTTAAAGTATATGGAGTACTTAAGTTTATGAGAGTCCAAGAGAAGGGGCGGAGCCAGAGATATAAAAGGGGAGGAGAGACTCACAAGTCAGTGCTTGTTAATCAAGTCAAAGCGAGAGTGCAACTGTGGAGCCTTGAGGGAATCTAACACTCGTATATTGTGGATCCTCACCATTTTTTCCAATACTTATTACATCCCCAAGTGAGCTGGTGGTGCTCGCTTTGTTACACATGTATAATAAAACGTAATTTTGTGGCAAAAAACATGAAAATAATTTGTCATTTTTATCCTCTTGTTTACTATGTTTGTGTGCTTGGTCAGTGTCATTGGACCTTTGAAATAACTGAAATCATTTGGCAAAGTGATATGGACATGAAATGCAGTCAAGAACTTTAGCTGGGTGTTTCTCGGAAAATAATGGCACACCTTAGAACATTCGTCAGCCAATCAGATTCAAGCATTCAACAGCCCCAGTAGTTTAAAGTAAAAATAGTCAAAAATGTGACTCGTAACACTGAATCTTGTTTATAGAGCAGTATTGAAGCTCTGATTTGAATTGTGACAAAAATTATGAAAAATGAAAAAGACAAGCTGATAAATCATAGTCAGAGCTTTAAAAACATTCAGGGCTAGTGCCACCCATGATGTAAGGTAAGAAAAAGATGGAACTTGTCAACACTCTCTTTCTATCTTATTTACAGACTGAAAGTTATCATCTTGAAAGTTATCTCTCCCTCTTTCTTTTGGCCTCAATTCCATCTCTCTTCCTTGAAATCTTGGCTGAGGATTCTTTTATCTGCCAGACATCTCTCAGTCTGTCAGTATCTGCTGCCCTGATGTCTGTGAAGGTGTCTTGTAAAGTAAAGAGTTGATTGCTTTGAAGTACTTTGACTGTGTAATTCACACTTTGGACAGGATGTTGGACAAAAGTAACAGCATACCTTGTCACTCAAGGCCATTGAGAATGAACTCAAAATGCATCTGACTGATATTTTACAGATTCACAGAAAGTATTGTGTTGCTTTCGCCCCCACCACAACTTCACTCCTCCTCTCAAGCACAAAGGCTGCCAAACTCTCTAGCTGTGTTTTCCTGGCTGACCACTGCTCATGGCACACAGTAAATATCCCTGGCAGATCTATGTAAGGGACACAGATGCTTCACAACATGTAATTGTAGCTTCATGAATGAATTGTTGGGCAGGGGAAACAGTTATTTCCAAAGTGTATTTTTTCTATTTGTATTTTTAAAATGACATGCATTTATTTATAAATTTTTTCCCATTAAACTTTTCCCTAGCATACATGTAACTGTCCTGACCTACACTTGGCAGGAGTCCACATATCAAATAATTCCAAAAACTGCCCCAAAGCACCCATCTTACACACAAAGAGTCTGTTGCTCTCTCTCAGTAGCAGATATCCCCGTCAGTACACTGTGAACAGAGACATCACATCATCTCTATCTTTGCTGATTCCAGAGCTCACTGACATGTGTCATCTTACATTTATTTCTGTTTGTGCTTAAGAGCAAATATATATTTTTGTGAGGGTAGCCTGGGATAGTTTTGATATGGATTTGTTGAGACAATTGCATAAGACAATTGCATTTATTAACTGTCTCAAATGAATAATAAGATTCATATTAATAAATAATATTTAAATAATAAATAAATATTATTCAAAAAACTATTTTAAAGAGGACGCTTTCTTACATCCACCAGTGAGCAAGACCAAGGGAACAGTGGCAAGAGAGACTGTCGATAAATCCAACAAGTACGTTCCTTGCGGATTAATCCAGCATCCAGGTATGTTTTGCATGCTGGTTGCTGGTTTACAGATTACCAGCATGAGAAGCGGAAGTGCTGATTGACTAGCCAAACCAACTCAGTTTTGTTTGAGAACAGCAGTTTGTTTAGTTTTCATTAGTTGTTTTCATTCTTCTCATGTGTACCATTGTTAATTTTCCCGCCACTCCTTGATCATTGTGGTTTGATCAACTGTGTGTCATTAATTACCTTGTTTGTGTTCCTCTATAAGTAGTACCCTTGCTTTCAGTCTTTTGGAATTTATCAGTGAACGTTGTTGTTTGGAATATTATTCTTCTGCCTTCGTCTTCTTGCCTGCCTACAACCATGACAGAAGATTGGACCAACAAAATGGATTTAAGAGCTCAGTTTACTTCAGTGGCTCAGAAGAACCCTGATTTGTTTTGAGCTTCACCTTTAACTTCAGTCGTCTCACACTCATCAGCCCTCTCGATGACGAGATCCTGAAGAACCTGTTCTGGATCAGGGCCAATTACCATCATCACCACGTTGACCTCCCATGCAGCTCCAGACTTAACTGGAGGGATGCCGTCATAAGGTGTCTAGAGAGTATCTTGCCCCGGTCCAGAGCACAGCCAGACCCAGAGCCAGAATCGCCACCTTCAACCATGGAGAATTCCCCGTCGATGGAGAGCTAGCACCTGCCACGATGCGCCAGGAGAAGGGGACAGCGCTGACCCTTGTCCAGGAAGTGGAGTTCCATCATGACTCTGATCAGGGGTGTGAGCCTGCAACATCAGCGGATGAGAAAATAGTGAAGATGGACAATGAGGACTGGCTGAGAGACTTCAGTGAGGAGGTAATTACTCTCACCCCATCCCACCTGGTACCTTCATCACTGTTTCTGGGAAGCACTAAAAACTTTATGAGCTATGAGTAATTCATTTCTTCAACCTGCATGGACTGTGTTATCCCTGTCTTTATTGTATCATGATTTGTATTGCTGCCATCACTGCAAAGCTCAGTCAGTCCTCCAACCCAGCCGCTGGCGAATTTTCACAGCCCTGCACCATCTGAGTGGAAGCCCTTCTTTGAAATCGAGCTGCAGGTTGTGTTACCACCAGCAGTGTCAGTACAAGAGGATCACGCGGCTCTTCCTCCGGCTTTGAATCTCTTTTCACTCCATCTCAGACTGTTGACCTTTCGGCTTTGCCTTGGCTCCTCCCACCTTCGGTTCCACCGGAGACCCCCGGACTTGCAGCTCCACCGGGTTGCCTTGTCCTGCCAGCTCCCCCTCGGTCAGTCGTCTCAACACTTCTACCACAGACTTGCGGGCCGTCCGCTGCACTTTGTCCCTTGGCTGCAGTGGGGTCCTCGTTCCCTTTGCCTTCGCCTCTGTGTTCAGTCTCACCGGCTCTGTCTCAGCTATCGGATACTCTGGCCTCCGACGCACTTTGCTCTGCCATTGCCTGGGTCTCCATAGCCAGCAATGTTGCTCGTTTCAATCGGCTCTCTGTCTGTGCCTATGGATCCATTGGCCTCGTCTCCAGAGGTCGGTCCCCAGCTGTCGTCAGTCACAACATCATCTTGGCTCCTCCCTCTCTCGACTCTGCCGTGGACTCTCAGCACTGGTGAGCTCTGGGTCTATGCCAGTGGATAATTATATAACTGCCATCAGGGGATTGTCATCCATTCACCACCATCCCATCACCATTGCCTTCTCTCATCCACCTCCAAAACCCCCTCTATCCCTCCCTCATCTCTTTCTTCAGTGATGCCTCGAGGTCGCACCTTCCCGGAGGTGGGAGTAATGTCACAGTTATGTTCAGTTTGTTTAGTTTTCATGGACTTCTAGTTTATTTTCATTCTTCTCATGTTGCCTTGAGCATTTTCCCGCCACTCCATGATTGTCATGGTTTCTGTCATTATGGGTTAATTAATTTCAGCTGTGTGTCATTAATTACCTTGTTTGTGTTCCTATTTAAGTCCTATTTATGTCCGATCTCTGTTGTGTTTGCCCTGGCTGTCTGCCTGCCTTTTGGAATTTATCAGTAAGTATTTGTTGTTAGGAATATTATACTTCTGCCTTCATCTTCTTGCTGGCATTCAACCGTGTCAATATAAACCAGCGTGGACCAACATGCTATTTCAGCAGGGTTTGAAGAAAAAAGAGATTAAATTTATTTTCATAACACTACATTTGTTTTTATTTCTTATCATTAAATACTAGGGCTCTCAATAGAATAATGACTTCTGGCCAACATTTAGAAAGCAGAACAAAATAATACTATAATATGTAAATTCAAAAAATCTTATAATAATGATTATATTTAATATGTTAAGTTAATACATTGATTTTGACAGACCTAAAATAATGTTTATTAATGTTTTCATTGCTTTGATCAAATAATTGCAGCCTCATGAGCAAAAAGAAAAAAGTAAAAACAAATTAAAAAACAAAAACAAAATGGAATATTATTACAAGAACTGTTTTCTATTTTAACATAATTTAAATGTAAATTATTCCTGTGATTTCTTCCAAAGCTGTATTTCAACATTACTCATTACTCCAGTCTTCAGTGTCACAAGATCCTTCAGAAATCATTCTAACATGCTGATTTGGCGCTCAAGAAACATTTCCTGCCATAATCAAAATTTAAAACAGTTTTTGCTGCTTAATATTTTTTTGTGGAAACAGTAATACATTTTTCTCATTTAAATTTCCAATAAATTTGCTTAAGCAAATTGTTTCAGCCCAGTATTATCTATACCCAATTTCATCTCCAGTGAAATCTATTTGTAGCTGTGTCTTTCAGGAGTCTTGTTCTGTTGAATCAAGGAAGTTGTGCTTTATGAATAGTGTTGTATGAAGGGGTGAAATGTCAGGACATGAAAACATCGACTCAACCATCCTCTCCCTCTCTTAAACACCTGCCAGCCCAATATCAGCTATCAGCCACTTATCCTCACCAGCTTTACTGCCTGCTGCTGTACATATGTTTATTTGTATATTTGTATCAACATACTTTCAAGTGCAGTACTGGATTGTTGTCAGGTTCAGACTGTGATTAGAATAACAAATAGAAAGGGATGAACCATTAGAAAGGCACCAGTACAGATGCTCATTTTCAAGAAACCATTACCGAAAAGAAAGATGCAGTAGCATACATATTTGTGTCAGTTTACACTTTATGTGGCAAGGTTCTACCACACCTCAAAAAGCAATAAAAGACCATTTATGTTTTCTTTCTGCAATCATTTTGTGTCCCACAGAGCACAACAATTTCAGGTATTGCTCTAGCAATATATATTACTGGATTGTATTTCATATTGTCAAACCTGCTGTATATGAAAGAGGACATCTTGGGGTTTTCAGTGCTAACCAATTTACCAAGATTGAAACATGATAAACGGTTTGTCCTGTTGTAGCAAACAGCTGCTATTGCAAACTATCATTCTTTTGACTGGAAGATCTCAGGATGATACACACACTCAGAGTCAGCAAAGACTGATGGAATTTGTCGTATTCATTCGCTCTTTACCCCCCCCCCCCCCCTCATTCTCTACAGTTTTTCTGCATCTTTGCCTCTGTTTTGATGCACATCCATATTCTTTTCTCTTTTGTTTCCTGTTCAGTAATGCAGAATGTTCCGTCTGATTCATATTGTGACTGTGTCCGCTGTGCTGTGAGTTCCAATTATCCGCAGACATTTCAAGGACTGAATGCTATAATATTATGCCATATAAAATTAAGGATCATTTTAACGTATTATTTTCCCTCTCTTGCTACTCCACAGGTGTGCTTGTTTTTCATTTCGCTGTTGTTTTTTCTTTTTTTTTCAAATGTAGAAAGATGGAAAGGTGAGTGTTACAAGCAGGAGACCTCCTGTCCTTGTAAAAGGATTGTGTTCCAGACTAAATTAGATTCAATGGTGTAATAGAAAAGAATAAGGCAGGCACGAGGTTTAGGTCTGCAAGGACAATTTTCCAAGAATCAAAGCATAATGACTCCATTTCCAGGCAAGTAGGATTTACTTTAGAGAACTGTAAGAGCATGGCATTTTTTAAAGATAGAAAATCCTCATTTTTGAGCAAATCAAAAATGCATATTGGTTATGGTGGACTTATAATCATATTTTCAAGAAACAGAGTGGTTAAATTCATTAGAATCACTGACTTATTTTGACTTTCATGACCATCAGTGCTCACAACAGAAGCAATATGGACCCTGCTGCTCCTCATTTTAATGTGTTTGAATAATCAAGACATCAACATTTAATTTGCAATTCCAAAATAATCAAAGGGGCATAATACATATTAATTAATTTACCCACTGCTCTTGTGGTTTACAATAAAATACACTGTTTTCAATTCAACTGAGTTTATCCACGGCATTAGTTTAAATAAACACAACAAATAATTTTAAAAACAATTAAGTAGAAGTAATTAAGTATATATATATTTTTTTACATCCTTAAGGTAAAATTAATACATTTTAAATGTGTGCATGTGTCACACCCATGGACTGTGTTTTGTGATGTCTCTGTTCTCTTGCCCTCCGTGTGTTTACCTGATCAGTTCATTTCCCGCACCTGTTTCTGTTTACCCTAATTGCGTTCCTCCCTTTATATTCTCCTTGTGTTTGCTCAGTCTCTGTCGGTTCTTGCGTCGATGTTTGCGTCAGTGTATGTATGCATGCTGTGTGTTCCTGCTCGTCTGTACCAAGCCTGTCTGGATTAAAACCCGTTTATGACTTATCTTCTTCGTCTTCGTGTCTTTGCCCTAACCACAGCGTGACAGCATGGTGAGTTTTTGTTTCTGTTTGCCTGTTCCAGTAGTACCAGTGGTTTTGATCTCTCCTCCAGCACAACTACTTGTTTAGGCACTTTATTTTTCCACTCGTACTCATTCTGTTTAGACTGCTGATGGTGAATCAACATATTTAGACTTGCCGACATTTTGTCAACTTGGAGTCAAATTGCACGTTTGACTGCTTGTTTGGACATTTTATTTTCATCTCACACACATTCAAAGTGTCATTTGAAGTGTCTGGTGGATCATACAGATGATCCATAGTATCATTTTAGGCAATGCTGATTACTCAGGTTGTGTTCTTGTGTTTCTGTATATGCAAATTGTGTGTCTTTTTTGCTTAGTTGCTTGTTTTCTTTAGATGTTTTTTTTAGTGATGTCAAAAATTAATCGTGATTAATCGCATCTAACATAAAAGTTTGTGTTTGCATAACGTGTGTGTGTTCATGTCTGTATGTGTACACAAACACATCGAAAGAGGGACAGGTTGCTGAGTGCAACTAAAGCTGCCTTTTTAGCTGCTCTCCTTTTTTTCACTGTAACCTCTGCTCTCTCTCACTGCACTCTTGAAAGTGTTTTTTCTTCCCCTGCTCTCTGTCTTTCCTCCATTTCTGCTTCTCCCAATCAAGGTATTTTGCCCTTCTTTCAGGATCCGCATCTCTGCGAATGTAGTAGCGCCTTTGTTTTTCTGCAGCACTTAATGGTCTTAACTACTATCATCTATACAAGTTTATTATAGTGCAAATATAAAATCAAAATAAAATTAACAGTTGATACTTATGTCATGATTACGCCCTGGAGTGCCCTTAACAGCCCCCAGAGAGCACTCCACCTCTGACTATTGCCACACCTTCAGACTACGTTTCACATAAATCACTGCTTTGACTCAGTATCATTGAATGCATTCACCTGTGGCTTGCTTGCCTGTTTCACTCATCCTATATAAACCTGGTTCAGTCTGTCATTGCCTGCGAAGTCTTGTATGTGTAACTCTGCATTTCTATAGTTTTTGGTATCTTGTTTTCCTGTGTCTTGGTTCTGCACAGTGTTCTGGATTTCTCTTTGCCTGTCTTCCCTGCCTTGATTTGTGTTTGTATGTGTTCGACTGCCTACTCGTTTCGAACTTTTTCTGTACTTTGGCTTGTGCTTGTGGAGTACCCTTTTCTATTAAACTGCATTTGGATCCTCAACCTTCAAGTCTTGGAGCAGTTTGTTACAACTTAACAGTTAATAGTTAATGAGTTAATAATATATTAATAATAATAGTTAATATTTAATAACCACTAATACTAACAATACTAAAAATACTAACTAAAAAAGTAACTGATGCTCATATGTCACATACACTGAATGATATTGACATTAGATCAATAATACACCTGGGGTGACCTTTTAAAATGTTTCCATTTTACACAGATAAAGGTTAAAGTCAGAGTGGCTAAAGTGACACCTAATCTGTTATCTCTGGAAAAATAACAGGTAATAGGTTTGACAATTTCAAGCTAATTTGCTATTTTTTTAGCTAACAGACCAGATCACAAAAGCACATGTAGTACACTTTGAAGGGATATTACTTGTAGTTAATGATTATATTATATTATATTAAATAAGTAAGTATTTAAATGTATGCTTCAAAAATGGTAACATTAATTATCAAAAATAGAACATTATAGAAGAGAGAGAGAAACTTATTTGTGTTTTAACTGTTGGCATCCTGGTTGAGAGATGATGTAACTTCATGGAAGCTATGTCACTGTAATGTACCATTATTCTACAAGCGTTTTTTTTAGTGGGGGTAACAGGGTTGTCATGAATTGGGAATAAAATTATGTATATTTAATAAAAAAAATAATGTATACTTATCCTAAAACATTGCTTGACTTATTGAGATTGCATTCCTTACTTGGAACAATATGCAAAGGTGATTTTGTATCATTTTGCATTCAATTTGCTAATTAAAAGTCCTGGTGAAAAAGAACAATATAGCAAAGGACAGGCCAAAAACTTTACCTTTATCAGAATAAAAGCAATTTAATGGACTTTTCTCTGGTATAATATTGATAAAACAATACACAGTATTTGTTTTCAAATCACAAATAAACTTGTAGTTATAAAACTTCTATGTCTGATTATTTCTTCGGGATATATATATATATATATATATATATATATATATATATATATATTAACTTGTATGACTTAAGTCTTCATGTAAGCCTACATTATCATTATCAAAAGTTCTGAGTATTTATTTATTAGTAAAACTATTCACTAGTAAAATCACCCTTTCACTTGGAAATTCGAGTTGGCAGTTTACGTTTAAAAAAGATTAACCAGCGACGCTACGCAACAGGTTGTTGACTCTTATGCTTCAAGTATGCATAAAACTAAATAAATCCGGCGCAATACAAACTTTAACTATAATATAAGGAAATACTCCACTCGTCGCAAGCAAGGAAAGACAGCAGTGCGCGCTCACCTGTAGAACGGTTTTGGCAGTAATCGAGGACACGATGGTGGTGCATATAAATTCATCTTTCATCAGTCGCTGTCCCATGGTGAAAAGCATCGGTGTGGCCAGGAGAAACGACGCGACCCACATGGCGCTGATGAGTTTCTTGGTGCGGCTCCGCGACATGATGCTCTTCGCCTTGAACGGGTGGCAGATGGCCATGAAGCGCTCCACGCTCAGGCTGGCGATATTGAACGCCGTTGCATACGAGCAGCCGTCCCGCAGAAAGTAGTACCCTTTACAAACAGCCTCCCCAAAAGCCCACGGGTGATGAACCCAGATGAAGTTGTATAACTCGATGGGCATGCAGAGGATCAAGATGAGCAGGTCGGAGATGGCCAGACTCGCCAGGTGATAGTGCACCGTACTCTGGAGGTTTTGAAGAGATTTTTTCGTGAGAAGTGTGTACAGGGTGATCGAGTTCCCCAAACACCCAACAACAAACAATAGCACATAAATCACAGTGACGAAAGCTTTAGAATAGATGTCTGTATTCACGTCCAAATCCTCTTCGGAGAGGAGCTCCGTTTCATTGTCCAGAAATGGCTGGGACCGGTTCGCCGAGGAGAGAAGTTTCTGCGTTAGGATGCGCAAGTCTGTGAAGTTGCGCCGTGATAGCGTAGTGTTAACCTCCATGGTAGTCGTTAAATATCAACACATAATAACGAATGTCAAATCAATGTCCTTGCAAAGTGTTTCACATTTGTACATTTGGTGAGCTATGCGTAAAGCTGGTGAAATACTGGCCACTGCTCTAAACCTGCTCTCACAGGTCTGTGAAGGCGAGACGTCCAGACGCTTTTATATGATGAGGAGGCGTACGAACGCAAACCATGAGCAATGACGCAGTGCCATTTAACGATTGGTGTATTTTTACTGCGAGTGAGGCTGAGCAACCTTGAACATATATGAGCGTCTCAGTTCTGAGTGTTTTATTGAAATGTTCTGAATTTAAACATAAACCAGCTGGTTTTAAAATATGTTGGATGCTGATTTTATATTTTTCTTAGCTACGGTGTAAAATGTTAGTGGCCTATTTATCATTTTATAGCATTTTTCTCTCCATCTTTCCATCCAATTTCTAACAATAACTCCTGTCATTTCTACACCACTTTATGAGTTTTCAGTGTTCTCTTCATCAGGAACTGAATTATATATATATATATATATATATATATATATACACACACACAGTACCTACTCATCACTGTCTTTTGTTCCACTTTAATTTTGCTTAAAAGTTAAGACTTGAGCTTTTAGCTTGAGTAGACTTAAAGCAGTCTGTAACTTTTTTTTGGTTAAAAATGATCCAAAATCAATTTTTGAGCAAGTACATAACTAGCCAGTGTTCAGAACGATCTCCTTACTTTACCTTAGCTCAATTCACAACAGTAAGCTTGAAATCAAGCATATTTATTCTGAAATATTTGTCTGCTGATTCTCTTGATTGACCAATCAGAATCAAGTATTGTAGGGAGTTGTGTAATAAGTAAAGCAGGCAGTGCACCCCCCACTCTGTGTGGGCTTCGAACCCAGGTCTCTGGTATGGGTTTCGATCCTCTAACAAGGAGGCCAAAGGCCACAACCTCTAACGTCAGTCGCTACAGCGCCACTTGAGATCAAAGGAGTGAGATTTACTCACACAGTGACTACTAGCTGGCCTCCGTTACACTCACACTAAACCTCACTCCCATCCGGGTCACGACACCTATGCAGATGTCCGCCTCCCGCCAGTCCTCCGAAGTCTGCCTCGCGCCAACGCTGAGTTCCTCCGAGTGTTACACGTCCAACACGGATGCTCAGAATCACAGCCGATCACAGCACCAATGTAACTGGTCTCGTATCCTTTTTGCATTGTGAAGCTCGTGCTTCAAGAAATCGTCTCCCATCAATTTATTCACTGAGAAAACACAGTGAATTAATATAGGCCTCCAGCATGTTCAATACTTCTTGTGCTGGCTGCTGGCCTTACACACATGAACTGATATATGCAATAGAGGATGCACACAGAACAAGCCAGCCAATAGGAAGCTCTGTTAACCCTTTGTCTATCTTATCATCTTCCAGTGCGATTATTTAACATTCTTAGCAATTGGAGACACACAATATATATGCACAACTCTGTTACACTAGCATGATTAATGACCCACACATATGAACAGTGAAATTTTTTTTTAAAGGTTAATGGCATTTAATTCTATACAATAACCGTCTGTCATAGTGAAATGAAGTTTAATGAAAACAATGTTTTATGGGTTAATGGCATTTAATTCTATGCAATAACTGTCTAACGTTGTGAAATGAAGTTTAATGAAAACAATGTTTTTATGGGTCAGGCCTGTCTGGAATTACGAGGATGGATGGTGATGGATGGGAATAAGCTGGCATTTGCCATCAGACTCTACAACTCTCACTGTTGTCATCTCTTTCGTCAGCTCTATCGCTTCCCTCCAGAATAATGGTCTCTAAATGTCCTTTGATTAATAAATCTCTTCACCACCTGCCCCTAATTCTGTCTGTCACAAGGAAGATGAAGATGAGCCCCTTCCTAATCCCATCTTCATTAGTTGACATTATGTAAATTATGTTTTTATGTATGCCCGTTTTTCACAATGCTATAGCACATCACAGCAGTTTATTGGAAATGATTTGAATTAAACGCTTCACTTTTCTTAGCATACAAAACATTTTAGTTAAAGCTAAGAGATGTTCTGAGTAATGCACATTAATATTACAAAATAACAACTGAAAATAGTACCAGTTAGTTAATATAATGTATGCTTTTCCAAGTTGTATAAATAAGAAATGCTTTTAAAATTATGGACATGGTTAGAGTTTGATTATTATCTCTAAAAAGGGTTCAAATTATTCTTTTTAAATGGAATAGTTTGCATGATTTTTTTCTAGCAAACTATATTAAAAAAATGTAGTTCAAAAAATTGAATATCAAATTATAATACTTCTGGGTGTCACAGATATGATGTCAGAATGTATATTAGAACTGTCAGAACTAACGGTTATGATTACAACCAAAAATGCTAAATCCAGATTAAAGGGATAGTTCACCCAAAAGTGAAAATTCTGTCATCATTTGCTCACCCTCAAGTTGTTCCAACACTGTATGAATTTCTTTCTTCTGCTGAACACAAAATAAGATATTTTGAAGAAACAGTTGATTGGCCCCAAAGACTTCCAAAGTATTTTTTTATCTTCTTCTCCATACCATGGAAGTCAATGTGGCTCATTAACTGTTTGGTTACCAAAATTCTTTAAAACATCATCTTTTGTGTTCAGTAGAAGAGAGAAATTCATACAGTGTTGAAACAACTTGAGGGTGAGAAAATGATGACATTTTCATTTTTGGGTGAACTATCCCTTGAAGACTGAAAGATAGCATGTTATATTTTGTTACTCTATGCTTTTTTTCATAAAAAAAATAGCATGTTGCATTTTGTTATTCTTTATGCTTTCTTTCATTGTGGCTTTCCATACAGTCATGACTCCTGAGATTAGCTCTCTCCCCCCTCTCCTCTTTGGTAATAACTTTTGTTTCCCACAATCATAAATCATGCACAAGCAAACAGAAGAAGAAAAAACAAAACAAACCAAAACTATTTAAAAAATAAATGAGATAACAAAAACAGATAATGAAAGAAAAAAAACAAACATAGATACAACATTCATTCATTTTAATGTTAGTTAATGTCCCATTCATTTCATCCATCATGTCACAGGAGGCAGTCTTGAGCACTTTCAGTTCACTAAATTTGAACCCAGATGCTTTATGCAGTTTACTGGTTTGGCTCCGTTCAGTGTAGATTAATTACCATTTGGATGTAAATGTGACTCCCTTTCTCATGTTAATTAGATTTCACAGTGATCAAGTTTGTAATAATTCTCAATGGCCCACTCCTGATCATTTAAAGTAGATAAAAAGTAGAGAAACCCAGCAATCTCTTTATCTTAAGTATAGAGCCGGAGCTCTTTTACACAACAGAAACTTTACCTGCTGTTCTAATTAATAAGGCTTTGCTCATTCACTGCCCATCACATGTGATTTTTTTTTTTTTTTTTTAAACCTCATCTTTTTATAAATCAAATACATTCTTCTCAACTTCACATGTGGAAGTAGAGTGTTCCTCTTGGCATGGAAAGGAAAACACAGGTGTGAAACATATTTCCACAATTAGTCCACAAACATTTTTCTCAATTTAAAAGTACTGAAGAAAAGTGTTCTTACACTAGGTGCCATCATTAAGATTCAAATCTCAAATCTCTTCAAAACATGACTCAGGCTTTGAGAATTGTTGACTGCTAGAACATTTGTCACTGTGTTGCCAGCATGTCATTTTATTGGTTATAACCGAGTTGAAAGGAAGCTTCCCAATGGGAGCTCTGTAATTTCCTCCTGAAGTGTCATGCACCATTGAAATGTTTTCTGAGACTAATGTGGCATGCAGGCATATTGGATCCTATTACTGATCACATATAAATGTAGCTTATAGTGTTTACCTGCTCGTACCCTTTAATATTGTGGCAAAGGGACATCCTGGAGGTTTCTCCTTATAAAAAAAGTCATGCTTTCAAAAACCATTTCAAAAATTGTGCACTGCACTGGATATCCATCAGCAAAAATATAATTTTCAATTTACAGGTGCTGGTCATATAATTAGAATATCATCAAAAAGTTGATTTATTTCACTAGTTCCATTCAAAAAGTGAAACTTGTATATTATATTCATTCAGTACACACAGATATTTTTCAAATGTTTTTTTTTTTTTTTTTAATTTTGATGATTATAACTGACAACTAAGGAAAATCCCAAATTCAGTATCTCAGAAAATTAAAATATATTTGGCCAACTGAAAAAAAATTTCAGTTGGCCATTAGTAGCTCAACAGCACTGTGCGAGAATTTGATCTCAGCCTTAAAGAAGATTTTTCTCTGACCATTGAAGAAGCGTGTTGCACTCAAGAAAGGCCCACTTGATGAAACTCGTTTTTGATGAGTCTTTGACCAAGAAATGAGTGGAAACAACACCAACTCAGTGAAATGCAGATGGCTCCAACTCTACTCACTGTAGAGGTTTCATATTTTTATTATAGGGATATACCTGTATATATGTTGTGGTGCTTTTCTGTGCCTGTAGTGGATTTGATGAATGATTAGTGGTCATTGGTGATGTTTCCTTATAGATGGTGTTTATAAATAGCTTTTGTCACTTGGTGAGTTTAGTTTTTCTTTTCTTTTTTTCCACTTGGCCAGTGAGCCTTGACCTCCTGGTTTGTACTAAACGATACTGCTGAAAATACATCTGACTGAAGAGATGCAGCATTTTAAGGGTCACTGAGATAAAAACAAGCCTGTTTTTGTGGGTCATTCATCCACATGCAGCTATAAAAGTAATTGCAATATGATAAGAAATATTTAAAGCACTTATTTTGTGCTATAAATATCTTGTTCTCTTTTAAGCAGTCTTTGAACAGGAAATTAACAAGAAATTCGTTATCAGGGAAGGTCGAATTATCTACCATTTGTGAATGATGAATTTCTAAATGGATACAGAATTTTTATTGCCACAAAAATCCCATTTATTCACCACAGAGTCTCAAAACCACTCACAAAGCAAAATACAAACACATTAATAGCAATTGGTTATTACTTTACAATGAAAATCTGTATATTCCAATCATATAATTATTAATGTATAGGATGTTAATAAATTTAATGGTTACCTCATTTCCACGGTCACCTTTAGAGATTCTACAAGCTATAAGTAACTTCATCAACTAACTTTCACAGTATTAGTAGACTTTTAGTAGACAGTTGGGTAGTATAGTGCAAAGTTAGTAGTAGAATGTTGGGACCATCAAAACAAAGTGTTAGCAGATATTGGTAGTTGTCATGTGGTTACTTATAGCTAGTAGAATGTATAAAAAATGGACCATGACCCATTTTATACTTAAAAGAGTCCCTCAAAATGAACTTGGACAACAAGCCCAAAGCATGTACTACAGATGAAATTAAAAGTAATATTAATGTTATTCTTATTTCATTTATAAAGAAAGTAATTATTGTTTTGTCTTGATAAAATTGTCCATTAATTTAATTATTTAGATAATTGAATTTTGGGTGTCTGTGGCTGCAATGAGTCATTGGAATATATGAATAATAGAGAAACCGACTGAACTGAGTCACCCAACCAACACTGGCTTTATCGTCTGTTTTAATGGTCACATGTGTTTAATGCAACAACATAAAGGACTATAAATATAAACACTTTTGTCTGCCTCTCCTGGTTCTCTGTCCCAGTCTCTGAATGAATAAATAAATCTCCCACATTAGCAGAGGTTTACCTTTGCTCTTTGACTCCCTTTGTCTGAATGCTTCCACGATGGCATTTGGTATTTCCTCCCCCTGAGTGGTTTACTGGTCGCATGAATAATTCATGTTGGTTACATTTGGTGGATTGTGTATTTCTTTTTCATTTGCCCACACAACTGAACTGTTGAGATGTGAGATGCACCACTGCATTACCTGTTAAATTACTTTAATCAAAACATACAAGAGACGATAGAGAGGTGGTGGTTTAGATGTTAAAAGTCAACAGTCCTCCACTCAGGGATATATTTAAGTTGAGTACTTGCTCTTTGAGTACTTTGGGTATTAGTGATGTGTATTCACTTGGTGAAAGGTTTCATCACTATTAAGCATACCTATAGCTGTTAATTTCTTCGTTCCCAAGATCTTTAAATTTCATGCTGCATCTTACTCATAATTTTTGACATTTAAAGGGCACTTCACTTCTGGAAACAGTAGGTCTACTCTTCAATTACTCAGCAGGTGACAAGAAAAAGAAGAAATGCTGCAGGTTCGCAGGTGTTAGTGTTGACGTCTGTCTCCAACACTCCTTTATTTTCGCCATTTTTCAGTGGAAAAAAATAAAAAATAAGGCAGCTGTGATTATATCATCAAAGTGTAACGATCAGTAACAATACCTGCATTGTTAAAGCTGGGGCCTGGATAAGTATCTATTTTACTCACCACAAAAGGAAAATTCAAAGTGGAGAACTGTAGTTTGGCCTGTAAGATCAAATAAATTTCTGATAAGGTTACCTACGTTTCTGTGATGCAACATATAAAATGACCAACCACAGTTCATTTTGTTTTTATGTTTAAAAATTGAATGGTAATTGTTAAAAAATGATTTCTTATGTGTAATGCATTAAGGATATAATAATTAATATTAAATAAACATAAAAAATAATTAGCAGCAAAAGCCTATCAATTTCGCCTCTAAAATACTTCTTAGTGTGAACTGCTTAAATTTAGAGCAAGAGTGTCACACCGTCTTCATCACCATTTACATTTAGACATTTACATTTAGTCATTTAGCAGACGCTTTTATCCAAAGCGACTTACAAGTGAGGAAAACAAACAAGCGATTCTTCATGAATTGGCAAATAACACAGGAAGTGCTCACAATACAAGTTTCATACATTGCTCAGTACCATAAGCTAGAGTAGGAAGGGAAACCAGCACGACCAGCTCCACCCACACGCTCACAATCACCCGAATACTAATCACCTTCACCTGTCTGCAATCATCGTTGCCCCCTATATCTACCCACGCTTCCCTCAGTCCATTGTCTGATCTCGTCTCGTATGGACCACACAGACTTACCTACTTCGCTTACCTGCATTCTTCAGTTCCCTCCTATGATCCTTCCTCTTCGTCTGGGCATAATCGGGCGTGAGGGTGAATCGCTGGACAGTTATTCACGTACCTGCAACACAAAGAAAGACCTGTGACTTAGCTAATAGAGTGACCTGTTTACTTCACGGACTCTAAAACTTACCATACCGCTTACCTGCTTGTTGTGACGATCTGTTCAATAAAGAACATTTGCTAACCTTGCCTGCTTTGTCTGTGTCTGACAAAGAGATACAGGGAGGATGAATTAATTTGGCTACGTCAAATAAATTGCTTACTCAGAATAAAACCTGATCCAAGCAGGAAAAAACAATTCATTTTCTTGAACCTTAAAAAAAAAACAGATTTGCTCAAACTAAAATCAAACTTTCCTGGGTAGCCAGTGAAACTGCCTTTGAGAAATATTTCAAGGATGCATTCATGTGTTGAAAACAGTGTGGAGAATGCAGAGGTCTTGACACGGGAAAAAAAAATTACAAAGCAAGTTCATATTATTCTTATTCTCATTTTATTCTCGTCATTGTTAATTAACTAATTAATTATAGTGTTGCTATTTTATTTTTTTTTCCACCAGATGCTCTCATTGCAGCTAACTGCAGCTTTCCTTCCCTCCTAGTGTGGCATAGCGCACATGTTCATAAATCAGAAACAGCCTCTTTCCATTGAGCTGCAGAGCACCTTCCCCATTATTACAGCAACATAACCATCACTGTCAACATGCTAATATCAGATCTGCAACTGGCTTTTGTGTGGACTGATAAAATCCAAGCCATTAAATTGATAAAACACATGAGCTTCTGGCCATAAATCATTTGAATGAATTAGAAAACTCATTAGACAGATGGATCACAAAATGTGTAGCCCCACCGCTGTTGTTTGAAGCAAGCGATAATCTATTTTAATGTAGGAAGTACTTTGTGGCAGCATCCTTCAGCCAGCTGTATGCAATTTGGAGTGGTATGAAGAAAAACAAAACCTACTCTCTGAAAGAAATCACACAAATAAACAGATTTTGGTTTAGCAAATCAGTAGGCTTGTGGAGAACGTTCTTCCTAACAATTATTATGTGCGCTGACAAGAGCCATATATGGGAAGCCGGAAACTGAGAACATGAATTTGAAGAGGTTTTTACACATCCTAAAAGGAAGTGAGGGAGATAAAGAGACCAGAAAAATGGGTCCAAAAAAAGAAGAGAGTAAACTTCTGTCAGGACCACTATCGTCAAATATGTTTGAAAATTAGCATACAGTTTGGATTGGCGGTATGGTTGTGTTCTAGACAAGAACTCCTTGGCCATCCAGGCAGCCTAGCATGGATAAGAGCAGGGAGATGTACAACAAATTAAGAGAAGTCCTGACTGGACGAGAGGAGGAGCTGGGGATGGAGGAGGGTAATTAGCTTATATGTGGATGCTGTGTTAGGATGGTACGGACGCTCTCATTATATCTCTTTTTATTGTGAATACAATTTCTTTAGCCTATGAGGCGTGTGGTGTGACTTCACCTTTAGGTATAAGAGACCACTCCACTAAGAGTGTAATCTCTTCAAAAGCGTTAGCAATGGGTGCATTAATACAAGACATTTGTGCCGTGTGCTATTCACCTTATATTTCGGCAGACCAAGAGTTTGTGCTTGAGCAATTCACAATTTTTTTGGTCAGGCATTTTTTCAATATGGCATAGCGCCAATGTCATGACACAGCATCAGGTTTTACTCAAAAGGGAACATCTAAGGCTACGCATGTAACCCGGTTCCCTGAGAGGGAACAAGATACTTCTTTCATGCCTGAAACATCTTCCTTCAGACTTTTAGAACCTGTTGACGTGCATTTCCTGCATCACTTTATTGTCTTTATGACACACTTACGTTACATCACCTGACCATCCTCTTGGCCAATAAAAATTTTCCACATGTGCTTCAGACACTGGTTCATTCAGAGGCGTTCCCATAGCGTCAATATCATGACGCAGTGTCTTGTTCCCTCTCTGGGGATGGTTTCTATTTACAACGTGTTTTTACAATGTTGAGCAATGTAGACAATCACAGACATGTCTGTTGATTTCTTGGATGCAATGGCTAATCAGAGGTATTGAAGTTAGAATCCACTCACCGCTCTTAGCCAGAGTTTTTGTCCAGTGCTTAGTCCTCCGTGCTTGCAAATCCTCTCATTATAACAAATTGTAGACATTTTGTAAATAAGAGATTATTGTGCAGTGTATACAGCTTCGTTGATTATAACGAAACTTCATGAGATGGTGTCATCATGATCAAGTAAGATGAGTGACAGCTCTTTAGTGCTTATAAAAGGACCGCTCTTTTCGCACTTTTCTTTCTATATGTAATCAGTTCAGAATATGAATAAATGTTTTGTTTTTGATGCTTGATCAGTACACACAGCAATTTTTGCAGTTTTGAAATGTATTATTCATTATTCTCATGTATGTGTAATTTTTCTCCTTTCCTGCATTTGATTGGGTGTTTTATTATTGTTGTTGTTGTTGTTGTTGTTTTTGTCAATACAGTGAAAGTCAATGGTCACCCAAATTGTTTGATTACTAACATTCCTCTAAATATATTTTTTATTTTCCAGAGCGGAAAGAAAGTCATGCAGGTTTGGAATGAGATTTTTTGACGAATTATTCCTTTAAATCTAGAAATGGCGAATGTCATATTTTTAATCAACACTTTTCACTCAAATGGTAATGCAGATCTGTAAGTTGTAATAAAGCATTTCTATTCAATTATTACATTTATTTAATAATTATTTAAAATAGAAGATTTTTCAGTAGTGGTATTAGGACCGTTTATCTTTTACACGGCTCTCTCGCTACATTTATATTACAAATTTTGCAGTGTCGCAACTATAATCATTCCTCCGAATGCTCTTTCATGTTCCTATATTCCATCTTGCATTATCTTTGAATGAGGACTGATGTGGAGAAGAGAGTGCAAAGATTATGTAACATTGACTGGTATTTCATGTGGTAGAAGCATTTGCATGTAATAAAATGAAGTGGTCTTTAAAGATGAAACCGCATAACTGTGGTATACATATTTTTGACTTACGAGCTCAACATTTTGCAAAGTTCACAGAAGTTTACTATTAACAGCAGAAATCTCTCTGTCCTGAACAAGCAGACTGAACTTTACTTTGTCTTTTTCTGCTCTGCTTATTGTACGCCGTGTAATGTGTTCTGGTAGATGTGTTGATCTCCAGATGTTTGGAGTGAGGTTCAAGAGTGCGTGTACTCTTGAGGAAGGGCACTTTATGTTTAACGGTCACTTAGAGACAGTTGGTACCCTTGAGAGAAATACATCTACTGTGTAGTGCCCTACAAAGAGAACTGTACAAGACAAAGACGTCTCATACAAATGAGGGATTTGTGCAGGGAAAATGGCTCAACAGGTTTGCACTCTGTTCAGCATTTCATTATTTATGTTTTAAAAAATGTGAATGGGCTTGGATATGCATACAGCATCCGTTCAACAGTGAAATATTCTATGTTGTCTAACCAGTTATGGCACATTATTCTGTTTTGAAGCCTCCAAGAAATCAAAATTTCAAACGTAAACGTATAAACTCATAGAGTCTCTTCCTTCTATGAAAACTAAACAAACACAATTTTTGACTAGAGATCTTGGATAGAATTTTTTTAAATTATTATTTATTAAAAATCAAATTAGATTGAATTGAGACAGCAGAGAGTAGCCAGTCAAGAAAACGAACTCTGTAGAGCAGTTTGTCCATTTAGGGCTACTCTAGAAACATGGCGACTCAAAATGCTGACTTTGATGTAAGGGAACCTGTAAAGTATGTAGATAGAAATGGCTCATTCTAAGGCAGAGCTTCCCAAACTTAAGAGGGGTAAGGCCCCCCAAAAACATTGCAAAAGCTCCACGACCCTGCTATTAAAAAATGTATACCGACATTTACCTACAAATAGATTTATTAACAAGTTTATAAGAATTTCATGTGAATTATGAGAACTATGATGTAAACATTCTTTAGAAATATATTTAAATCCATAACACTAACCTTACATACCTTCAAAAAAATCTAATTTTACAACAATTGGAATTTTTGATTATTTTAATATATTGATTTGGACTAGCTACGGCAATACCGCTACGGCCCACAGTTTGGGAAGCACTCTTCTAAGGTAATAAAAACATAACAGTTCAATATGTAAGGTCTTTATACACCACTGAAAACATAGTTATGTATATTATATTGCATTTCTGTCAATAGATACTCCTAAATATTACACACACTAGACCTTTAAAACTTATTCATTCAAGAATGGAACACAAAGAGGCTGATGCTTTGACTTTGTATGGAACTATTTTCACTAATGGATCATAAATACACAAAAAAACTAGCAATATTTTACCTGTTCTTTGGATGTAGGCACATTAGAAGTCATTGGCCAAGACAAACATAAACATCAGTATGGCATACACAAGGTGGAAGGATTTGATTTCAGAGAAAATCCTAAATAGTAACACCCAAGTTGGACAGGTATGGAAATGTATTATTATGTAGACTACTCTCTAAAACTCACCAGTATCAGTGGAATTTGCATACAACTCAGAGATGAACATGCTGAACATCATTGATAGATGATAATGCAGAATTTTACACACTTGGACAGTAGTACATGAAGAACGGCTTTGCTAATGGTAGCTAAAGACTAACTGAATGCACCTTCAAAAATAAACTATTAATAATAACATATTGTATGTCCTGTTTAGTGCTGCAATTGGAAATTATACGCTTCGCCTTTACGTTGCATTAATCTGATTCAGTGATTGAATAAGCCCCCCACTACTTGTCCTTGTAAGAACTATGAATAATTAAAAGGGGGTTAAATGAGTGGTTCTTGTGTTCAAGTGGCAATTGTGTGACTTTGAGATTTTATAAGGAGATCCTTAACCCTGGTTGAAAGAGCCGTTTCAAAAAGCTTTTTAAAAATTAATTCTGCTCTGATTTGAGTCTCTTTTTGGGAGCATAGAACAGAAGATTTTGGTATTGTACAAAGAGAAGGACCATTTTAAATGAGTGCTGATAAGAAGAGGGCAATCACTCAGAGAAAGAGGGAAAGAAATAAGAAAATAAGAATGAAAAGCTCATTTTGAGTTTCTTTGTCATCCCCACACTCGCAGCTGTTTTTTTTTTTTCTTTCATCCTGATATCTCGCTTTCCTTTCAAGCCTTATATCTCTTCCCACTGACTTTTGTTGATGCTAAAAGGATGTAAACAAACGTGGACTTGAAGTACTGAGTAAAAGACCAATTTCATGTTGCATATAAGATGTCAACAATAGACAAGATTTTTTCAGGTGAAGGATGACTAACATGTCCATATGCATCTCTAAGGTTTTCTGGACTCTAATAGCTCTGTTGATTCAGGCTTCTAAAGAAGAGAATTTATTTATGTCCAATATTTACCACACACACACACACACATTATAAAGTACATTATATTTGTGCTTGTTTACATGTGCATGCTATACAGATAAATTGAGGGAGGAGAGACATTTAACACATCATGAAAAAAACAAGAACAGACGGTGCCTCTCAACATGAGCGAACCTCTTTTTCCAGTTTCTTGATCCAAGGTTTAAGCATTCAATTTTTATTTTTTATTTTTTTTGCTTCAAATCTCCAATTCGCATTGAAAAAGAATGATATCCTGTTGATTGATAGCTGAAAATGACTGCCAGAGTTAACACCCCATTATGTGCAGCAAGTATGTATGTGTGCTACCACTGCAACACAGTTTCGACCTCCTCTGAAGAATTAATGAGTGAAAATGTGATTTGTACAGCAAATTGTATTAACACACTAGCAGCCAGCCGTATGTTCTGTTTACTCGCACTGCTGTTTTTTTATTTTTTATTTTTTTTTTTATAATGGCATATCCATTAAGCTGCTCTAAGGCATGCAGGTTAAAATCAAAAAGATTCATGAAAATCATTTAGTGTTGCTTTCTTAGAGTACTTCCATATATTATAGCTGTAAAATGAACCTTCAGTGGATTCATCAGTTGAGGCTGTTGGATCAGTATTTGTTTCTGGAGCTTTTAAAAGAGGAACTCTTAAGAAAGGTTCTTTGTTAGAATCGATGGTTCCGTGAAGGACCTTTATCCTTCAACAAAGGTTCTTTTCAGTGAAAAAAGGTTCTTAATGTAATCAAATTGTTCTTTATACTAAATGCTAATTCACACTTCACTGATAGGCAGCAACATACTGTCACCAAGAGACAACAAGCGGTGATTGAAAATGTCAAACTTGCAAAAACAAGCACTGACCAATAGTGTCATGAATCCTGTCTGTGCTCTTTTGCATAGTTGCCACTAGAGGTCGCCCTTCTGGTGACATGGACTCTTGCACTGCACTACCGGTTAACTACATTTCCCAGCATTCATGTGACAGATTACTCATTGCACTGGTTACAGCCGAAGTCCATTTAGATATCCGCTCATTGTGGATACATTGCCTCATGTCTTAATGATTCGTGCCTCATGTGTTGGGCTTATGCCTTCTGCTTACTGCTTATTGCTATACCTCCTTGCCTAACACTAATGCATGATTGCCAACTGTCAAGTGTTATGTGAAATCCTAGTGAGAACCTTCAACGGAGATATCTATCCTTGTCTTGTCTTGCCTGATGATGCCATGACTATGATTTTAATAAAAGCCTGCACATGGATCCGTACGTCTCTCTTGACTTCCTGGACGTTCCGTAACGAATGGCAACAAACGACGACAGGGGTAACGCATTAATCCAACAACACCTGACAAACTTGTCTGTTGGCGCTGAACAGTGTCTGTCGTAACACTGAATTGGCCTTAAGAAGAAAATGGTCCTTTAAAGAACTTTTCACTGAAAAAATGAACCTTTATGACTGATAATTTATGTAGAAAACCCAATTTTTTCATCTTCATGCTCATTGTCACATATTCAAATTTGGAATTGCTTTATTAATATATTTTTTTTTAATTTAATGGCAAGTATTGTATGTACTTCAGAACTGAAGTGTCACTTTGCAGTGCCCATAACCAGTCTCTCTTTCTTTTGGAGACCATTTGATTGATTTAAACATGGTGTGACTGAGCATGAGTCCATTCTGTAAGAGTCAAAGAACTATTATTGGATTATTAGTGATCTCCTATAAGCTGTCCTCTTATAGCACATAGACAGTGATAATTATGGCTTTCATTCACCATTGAACTGTCAAGCAGTACCATGTCTCTAAAATTCTCATAGGAATCAAGTGGAGTGACAGCTTCAGTTTTGTACCCATTAAAATGCTTTTGTTTGAGTGTGTTTCTGTTAGCAGCCTTGATACAGAAGTGATTGATCCCATCACTTGATCTGATTACATGACTCTCTGGTCTTCAGCCTCAGATAAATTGTGACATAGGCGGTCCAGAAGCAGCAATCTGTGATGCTTGGAGCGGTCAATGAAAATATGACGTACCTCCAGCAGCATGACTCATGATGTTTTTCTGTCCTTTCAGATGACAGGTTATTCACCCATGGGCCACATAGGTCACAAATGCCAGAATCAGATATGCTGTTTGGGTTGGCTTGTTTGTTGGTCTTTAACATCCAAATCTTGCTTTGTAAAGTTATTAATTTCATATAATGGGATACAAACATCTGTTGCTTTCGCAGACGGAAAAAAAAAGAGTTTCATATTGTAGTGATGATAAACTATTTTTGCTTTATGTCTTGGGAGTTTTCAATTATGTATTACTGAAGTATCAACTTTGTCTCAGGTCTTTCTTGTGAAATTCCCTACAAGAAATAAAAATAGAACCAGCACAGATCCATAAAATGAATGTGGATATATTGTAGCATAGTTCAGATAGGAGAATATGATGAGAAATCTGACCTTTAATTGCAGACAGTATCTCGGCTAATCTGATCACATTTTGAGACATTGTTGAAATCTCTTCTGAAACTCTAGAGCAGTATTTTAATATTATTTATTATTTATAGAATTGTAATATTTATTTTGAATTAGCTTTTATTTGATCAGTTTTCATTTGTTTCATTTCTATTTAAAGTTTTATAAATATATTTCCATATATATTTCTATATTTCTATATTCATATTTCTATGGTAGCACTTTATTTTGCTGTCCTGTTCCCCATGTGCATACTATGTACTTATTACAGTGATTGTAATAACTGGGTAATAACTGACCCTGAACTTACTCCTAAACCTATCTTTAACCCATGTAGTTACCTTAAATTACCCAGTTGTCACAGAATCAGCGCCATCATGATGGGAAACGCATTTTTTGAGATGTGAACAGATTGCGTTTCACTGAAAACACTAATGGCACTCATAAAGTTATTTTTGAGTTTTTCAGGGCAATTTCATACTTCCGGTTTGAAAAGCAATGTCGAAGCTTGAAGTGTGTGATAGACAGGCTTGTAGGGAGAGGTGGGATCCAAGATGGCGTCCTGCTAAGTCTACTATTATAGTGCTTCATTAACAAAACTGCTTTTAACAGCTTTTTAACAAATATATGCTTTTAACTACACTATATATAATCGTGCTACACATGTTAGAATCTACATCTATTGTACTGAATAGTTACCTCTCAAAATTTTGAAAATGAAATCAGCCGCAGATAAAAGGAGGAGAGACACCGTGTGCTTCACATGTATCTAGTAATGTGGATGTCCACAGCTATGCTTCTACCAGGGATATGCTTTTTTCTACTCCACTTCCTGAGAGCCCAAGTAAGCCTCCTTCAAAGAAAGGCAGAGCAGAGGATGATTCCGTGACTTCCATGCTCTCTCAGCTAATAAATAACTGATCAGATGCCCTGAGAAAATGGTGGTTCACAATGCTCTGAATATTGAAGGGCTAAAAAAAACATTCACTATATCTGTGCTGAGCTTAATTGCATTAAGGGGAAGGTTGGCCATGTTGAGGCTAGTCTGAACTCTGAGGAAAAGAATATGGAGTTCTATGAGACAAGGATTGCAGACTTAGAGCATTACTCGCATTGCTGGAATCTCTGCCTGCAAGGAGTGCCGGAAAAAGAAGGTGAAGATATCGGAGCTGAATCTATTCCTGTTTGTGTTGCCACTTTTCCAGACGGAAGCAAAATTCTTCCGGAAAAGATTGACACTGTTCATTGCATTGGGAAGAGGTTTTTGAATACCTCAAGGCCACGAGCCATCATTATTCAGCGAGGTGTGGAGAGCGGTGAAATCATCTGAGTTTCTTCTCACAAACGGTCTTCGGTTTACTGAAGACCTTACTGCTCTCGACCGAGAAAGGAGGCTTTTACTATGGCCGGCTGTGGAAAAGGCTTATAAGGAAAGGAAAAGAGCTTCCTTTGTTGGTCCTCGTGTTTTCATTGAAGGTTCTGAAATTAACCCGTCATGAACAGTGAGCTATTCTATTTTGTGAAGAATATTGCGGTTGGCTGTAAATTTTTTGACATGGCCTTTTTGTCAGCTTTTGTCATTTTCAACCAGTAAGCTTCATTATTTTCTGTTCATAGTTAAGACTTCTTATTCTATGTCTATTTCTGTTATTTCACTCAATGCCCGGGATCTTAAAGACATTACTAAATGGAAAGCTTTGTTCCTGTATGCAAAATAAAGACTAACTTTTGTTTTTTTTTCAAGAGTCCCATTCCATTCCAAGTGATTTGGCTTTTTGGAAAAATCAGTGGAACAATGATATTTGGTTGGCTCATGGCTCAGAACACTCAGCTGGAGTTTTGATGTTGTAAAGTTGTTTTGTTGGAGACATTGGACACCACTTTTGTGACCTGAAGGGACATTTTCTGCTGTATGTAATTTGCCTAAATATTAAATAGTTGAAGACACTATATCAAAATATCTGTCAGCTATTATGAACAGCTATGATCATGGGGTCTAAATTCTCTTCACTTTTCTTCCTTAAACAATACATTTAAGATAATTTGGTTGAGGCAGTTTTTGAATAGTCCTGATTCTTATTGGAATGCTATTCCCAATTATATTTTTTATAAGTCGATGGTCTCCCCTTTTTGTTGCTATGCAATTATAATATCTCTAAACTACCTATTAAATTATCAAAATTCCACAAGCAGGTGTTGTTGGCCCTATTTTATCTGGAATAACCATGATATCTGTTTTAAAAATAAATTTGCATTTTTTTCCTGATTGGTTTAAAAATAATATATATATTTTTTGGTTTCTCAGCTTTTAAATGGTAAGGGTTATTACTTCCTTATTCTTAATTCTGAAAATATTGTATTCCTGTCACCCCACGTGATTTTGCCATATATGCCATTCAGTGGAGCTATTGCACTTTTTAAAAAACTCTGTTGATTTTGTACCCTCCTTCATTTCGTTGACTAATCTCTGTAAAACAGCAATAGGAAAATTTTGCTTGTCATTCTTTCAGGAATAGAAAGATTCAACATGTTTTTCAGAATGATATTAACAACTGTTCCCTCTGTTGTATTCACTGGAATAATTATCTTCATGACATTCCCTGGAAAAGAGTGTGGAAAAATCAGTGGAACAGTGATATTTGGTTGGCTCATGACTCCGAACACTCAGCTGGAGACATTTTACACCTCTTTTGTGACCAAAAGGGACATTTTCTGCTGTTTATAATTTGCCTAAATAATATTGTAGTAATACTGATTAATTATAATATAATTTAAAGGATATCACTCATGAAAATGACTTGCTGATTGAAGTGATAAAAGAAAGAATTCCGTTGTGGCTTAACACATACCCAGATGCCCTAGTTTTTATTGGGGGAGAGTTTAACTGTTACGAAATTGGTTGATTAAAGATGCACACGATGAAAGAAATCCTTAGGAAGACTTTTAATCAGATTAAAACATCACCAGGGGAATAAAATACAACCAAAACACTGACAACATCAACGCAAGTCAAGACAGAAACTAAGGGCTTATATACTGAAGAAACAGGAGCAAACGAGACTAATTGACCTTTGGCTGGGAGTTTGATTGACAGGTGATCTAACCAATCATAACCACGAATCTGCCATTTTGTCCGACAAAGCAGTCAGGGGAGTTAATAGATTAACACTGATGAATTTGAAAAATTGTGTGAACTCACGTCTTTCTGTGGTTGGAACATTTCTTCTAATGTCCATACATTTCTTTGATGCTGTAAATGAACTAGTATGAAGAGCTGATCAGTTCACGAGCCGCTTGAACTGAGAGGCTACAACAATCGTGGACTGGAGCGGACGTGGGCTGGAGAAGACACTGGAGCGGACTCAGGGGCTGGAGCCATATCTGGGCCGCAAGACATCCCCTCATACTCTACTAGAATTCCTAGAGGCACAAGTGTGGTGGCCATTACAACTGAGGGCTCAGATGTGGCGGTCATCTTGGGACGAGGCTCAGGAGTGGCGGCCATCTTGATCCCTGGACTGAGGACTGGGATGCTCTTAGGACCTGCAGATGGAGAAAGGGAGGCGGACTTCAACGCTGTTGGAAAGCCATTTACGTGCACAGGAAAACACAGGAAGAATGGACAGAACCATTGGAGCGGCATGTGAAGGGAACCGGCATGGGGTGAGCTTGCGAGGCCAAGTGTGTTTCAGAGGAGACTGAATGAGAAAGATTCTTTACTTTAACTTCTACTTCAAAATTAGAACCATTCTAATAGAGAATAAGATTTATTGAATCAACCAAAGAAAAATAACAACCAGGCTCACTGTAACGAATAATATCCTCATCCAGTCCCATCAGAAAACACACTGAGTGAGGCATCCAGCCAGCTCTCCTGAAGGGAAACCTCGAGAAACTCCCCCACATACCTCTCCAAAGGCCGACAATTCTGCCGCAGGCTCCTTATGTGGTCCTCAGCAAGGGCAATTTTTAGGTCTTTTCCTCTGTCTCTGTTTTGGTCTTGCATTCTGTTACGGAATTGGTTGATTAAAGATGCACACAACGAAGGAAATCCTTAGGAAGACTTTTAATCAAATGAAAACATCACCAGGGGAATAAAATACAACCAAAAACACAGTTTGACAACATCAACACAAGACAAGGACTAGACAGTAACTAAGGGCTTATATACTAAAGAAACAGAGGAGCAAACAAGGCTATTGACAACACACAGCTGGTACAAATAACTAATCAAGTAAGTCTTATACTTGGAGTAACAAAAATTGTTCTAGGCAGTCTTGTATTGACTACTGGCTTGTATCAGTGTGTGAGGAACTTTAATGCTGTTGTTAGCATTCTTCTCTCCCCTCTAACTGATCACAGGGCCATTCCTCACCCAATACTTCCTCAGGTCCTAGAGCATCTTATTGGAATCTTATCTTCTCTTTGCTTATTTATGACCAACTAAAGAAAAAATTTTCATTTTGATTAAATACTACTAGCTCAAAGCAAAAAAAGAAAATGAATATGGTGTGAAATTGGAGCTTCTTAAACACGAAATTGGTAAATGTGCCAGAAATTTTGGTAGTCATCTAATTAAACTTCAAAAACAGGAAGAGGAGACTATCATTTCTAAAATAGTATCCCTTCATAACAAAGTTCAGGATGGTTTGTCAGAAGCTGAGCTATTAGAACTTGCAAACTAAGTTAGACTCAATATACAAAGATAGAGCAGATGGCTCCTTTATTCGCTCTAGAAGAAGATGGCTTGAGCAGGGAGAGCAAAGAACAGCTTACTTCTTTAGAATGGAAAAGAATAATTCTAGTAATTTAACTATTAACTCTCTGAACATTGATGGTACAATTTCTTCTGACCCTAAACAAATTGGTACTTTTTGTGTTAATACTACTCTTTATAAATCTAACTATTGTGACGACTCTGCATTGATGTTTCTTTCAATCTCTGAAGGGGACTAAGGCTTTATCTATTGTTGAGAAGATCACCTGTGACAGAGATATAACTATTGCTGAAATAATGGAATCTATTGAAGCTCTTGAGAACAACAAGTCTCATTTTTTACAAAATGTTTGCTCAAGAAATACCACCTTTCTTACTTGAGACTTATTTAGAAAGCACTGGATTTGAAACACTCCCTCTGACATTATCACAAGGCCTACTCATTTTAATGCCTCAAAAGACATTCTATTTGTTAATAACTTGCATGCAATTTACCTATTAAACTGTGATTTATAAAATTTTAGCTTTGATATTGGCCAATTAGACTTAAATGTGTGCTGGACTCAATTATAGATGAAACCCTTTCAGCTTTTTATCCCTATTGCTAATAATATTTGCCTCATCTTAGATTTGTTAGACTAAGTTGAATTGGAGTTTTATTCTCTCTTTTTTTTCTTAAAGCTTTTGATTCTCTTGAGCACATTTATTTGATCAATCTCTGCACAAGTTTGGCTTTGGTGATTACTTTTCAAAAACTATCCACACTTTATATAAAATGGTACCTTCTATATTATTAAATCTGGTAGTTCTCCCAGATTTGAAGTGTTCAGAGGAGTTTGCAGTGCCCAGTCTCACATTACCTGTTTGTAATAGCATCCCAGCTCCTTATCGCGTATTTACTGTATAGTAGTTTACAAGGTATCAATATAGCTGATAATCATATTCTCAAGCCAGTTAGCAGATAAAACCACTCTCTTTCTAAAAGATGATTCACAGATCCCTGTTGCTATTGGCTATATTAAAGTGTTTTCTAAAGCTTTTGGCTTAACTTTAATTCTAGATAAATGTGAGCTGCTTCATAGCAAGTCCTGCTAAGAAAAAATTAAATTCCTGGCTCCAAAGGGACTTATCTTTTAGAGGAAGGGCAATCCTTGCCAAAGCTGAGGGTATTTCGAGAGTAACCTACCCTGCGCTCTCTTTGTATGTGGACAAGTCTATCTGTATATTTTTTGGAAAAAAAATCTGTTTATTTTTACATCCTTCTCTCTTAGACAATATGTCTTTTTTTGGTTTTTATCATATTGATAAGAATCTAAAGGACAAATATTTTCTGATAAATCTTTTTTTTTTACTACCAAAATTTTTTATACGTAAGTGCAAATTCTTTGTCTGTAAACCCCCTATTTCTTATATTCTTAGAAAGATTTGAAGTATTACTTGGACACAATATCTACCTCCAGTAATGTTGAAGCCTTAAAATCGATAACATTGTGCACATCTTATAATATTAGTTCTTTCTTTGTTCTGTGACCTTTTGCCTGGTTGTTAAAAAGTGCTACTTGAGGCATGTTTACTTTAAATTACCCCTGGCCCTGTATGTGTGCTTTTCCCCCCTTTTTTGTGTGTGATTTTGTTGTTAATAGGGTTGTATATTTTTATATTGTTGATAATCCTAATAAAAAGAAAGAAGAAAGAAAAATGGAGGATTTAAACTACCCCACAGTGGGGTATAAATACAAGCTCTTTTGTGATATTCTGTAACACTTAGTACAGAAATGTAAGAATGGGAATTGTGACAACGTAATCCAGTTGTGAGCGCTTCTCTGCATTTATTCATGAGAAAGAGCTCATTCACTCTAATCCCTGTGCCATAGTGTGCATAACATTATAATTGTGGCATTAGGCTTGGGGGAAAGACAGTGTGCGCTCTGGGCAGGGCTCTCAAGCCTCATGCAGTCACCTTGAGACACATATTTCAACAAGTTCACACGCCACAACTTATATTTCTTACGCTGAGAAGTAAGGGATAACTTGTCCCAATTATATATAATTAATGGACGAGGCTATTAATTAAACATTGCGCGTTCTGAGCTATTATAAGCACCAAGTTCCCGTACGAATGGAACGGACCAATCATCTGCAACATAACTGAAGCCCGGTTTATTTAATTGTGCATGCGTGACTAACTTGAAGAATTTATAAAAGGTTATTTGTTGGGAATAGATTTTTGACTAAAGATCTATATTACAACTGTGGCATGTTGTGGCTATAGTTTCTAGTGTATAAACTGCGATTATCTGGAATTGTATCGTTATTGTTACAAATGCTATAACTATATTACAAGACAATTACAAGAACTAGGCTTTTTCATAAGGCCAAGTACACATTAAAATCAAGAAAAGAGCTTTAAAGTCTGAACCTTCTTGAATTATTGACTAAACAATTGGTTTCTGTGGTAGAAGAAAGCTGTGTAACATATGAAATATGGTTTTCAAAGGACAATTTGCTGTCCAATATAACACCCAGGTCTTTAACTGTAGAGGAAGTGACAGTACATCCTTCTAAATGCAAATTGTACTTTAAAAGATTCTCTGTACAGGTTTTTGGATCGATAATTATTACCTCTGTCTTATCTGAATTGAACATAAAAATAATTACAGGTCATCCAACATTTTATATCTTTAACACTCTTCTAGCTTGGATAATTCGGAGATCTTATCTGGTTGTGTTGAAATAACTGGGTATCCTCGGCATAACAGTGGAAACGAATTCCATTTTCTCTTATATTTCCAAGTGGCAGTATTTTGAAAATAACAGAGGGCCTAACACCGATCTTTGTGGTACTCCATAATTTACTGATGTTATCTTGGATTTTTCACTGTTTAAATGAACAAAATGGTGACCGTCTGATGGGTACCATCCAAACCACCTTAATCCTGACTGATATTTTTCATAGACATCATTTCTTTGCAGGAAGGAGCACAATTGAGCTGACACAACTTTTTCTAGTATTTCTGACATAAATGGAAGATTTGAAATGGGTCTGTAATTTGCTAATTAATTTGGATTTAATTGTGGTTTCTTATTGAGAGGCTTAATAACTACCAGCTTGAACGGTCTTGGGACATGACCTAGAGATAAAGGCGAGTTAATAATATGAAGAAGAGGCTCTTCTGCAACAGGTCACAACTTGTAACAGTTCTGAAAAGTTGTTTCATGATGTAATGTTTCTCCCCACCTCAATGGGGATCCAGGGAGGTTTCTGCAGGAAAGGATATCCTTTTAAGAGGGACGAGAACACTGTTTAGGGAGGTATTGGCATGGCTTTGAGTGTTTGCTCAACTGGGTGATGCATGAGACCCTAATATGAGGAACCTCTTTGGTTCTACAGCTCAGTAGGGTTGTCTTTTGGCCTCAGTCATCGAACAAGGACACTTCAACTGGACTATATGATCGTTTTCTTCACCTTTGGTTATTTGGACTGACGTTTGATAATGGTTTGGGACATTATATATTGAACCTTTGTGGATTTCCTTTGAACCGTTCTAACAAGATGGCTGTGAGAAATGGACTTTATGTCTGATTGTACTTAACAGGGTGTGGTTGGGCCGAAATGTCTAACAAAGTCTGAATTTCTTATCTTTGGATGTAATTTGTTGACATGGATGCTGTTTGAGGCGTTTATTCTTTAAATCCTGTAAATATATTCTGCTGTGCTCTTGAAGGAATGAATGTCCTTCACTTATTTATGTGATCAAATTGAGAGTGTTACAAACTCCTTCAGTAGTTTAGCGAGTATTGGATCTAATAAACATGTTGGTTTAGATGCAATGATAAATTTATTTAGCTCTTCCTATAGTTATAAAGCACTGCAATTGTTCTTGTGGGGTGATAATTGAGACTAAACGCTGTCAAAGATAGCACATTTACAATTGTCTTTCTGATGCTTTGAGTGAAGAAATCATTACTAGTAAACTGTAATGGAATATTTTTGTTCTACTGATCTCTGTTTATTTGTTAATCTAGCCACTGTACCAAACAAGAACCTTGGTGTTACGGAATACAGACTCACAAGGCAGGAGAACAGTTGAAAAGATTTATTGAGCACACCAGGATCGAAAAACACAGGTAAGGGTAAATGCAATGGATGTAAACAAGATGAATGAGTATACTGACAGTCTTTATGGTTGACAGGTGGAGAGATGAGATCAAGACAGAGCGATACCGAGCACACACTCCGATGAAGCATGGGGTGACCTGGTGGATTCCGGAGAGTGAGGGCAGAGGAAGACGCAGACAGACGATGACTCAACGGGGACACAGAGGAGAAGATCAGATGACGGATCAGGAACACAGACTGGTAGGTAACACAAGGTAAGTGAGTCCACTTTCTCATAGTTGAGACCAGACAATGTGCTGTGGTGGGGTGTGTGCTTTTATGCAGTGGTGGTGATGAGGTTCAGGTGATGCTGATTAGTACTCCGGTGACAGTGCGCGTTGTGATTGGTTGCTGACAGAGCCTGACCGACCTCTGACACTAGGGTTGTTTTGGTTATTTTTCTACAAGCTTTTAAAGCCTTTTTATTCATTACATTTCGTTACATTTTTTCTGGGTACTCAAAGCGCTTTACATATGGAAGGGGGAATCTCCTCATCCACCACCGATGTGCAGCATCCAACTGGATGATGCGACGGCAGCCATATTGCGCCAGAACGCTCACCACGCACCAGCTTATTGGTGGAGAGGAGACAGAGTGATGAAACCAATCAGATCACTACAGATTACAAAATACATATATTGTTTAATATAATAATAATATTAATAATAATATTTTGTTATATTACTCAAGTTTAGTAACTCAATCTAAATACTTTAGAATACTTTGGAATACTGATAAGTGTGGAACAAACACAAAACAGGTAATTGCAAATTTTATCTCACAATTCTGACTTTTTCCCTCAGAATTACGTGGTATAAAGTTGCAACTGCGAATTATAAAGTCAGAATTATGAGATATAAACTCATACTAAATTCACAATTGCAAGAAAAAAATTAGTATTGCAAGTTTATATCTCTGAATTCTGACTTTAAATATTACAATTGTGAGTTTAAATCTCGCAATTCTGAGAAAAATAAGTCTAAATTGTAAAATAACTCACAAATGTTAGAAGAAAAACAAATTGTGAGAAAAAGTTGCAGTAACCTTTTTTACAATTATAAAATGATTCACAAACAACTATCACAAAACATGAAAACAGTCGAAAACATGAAACGTAACTCTGCTTTTTCAGACTGTCAGAGTCAGAGAATCACCAGTTGGTAATTTAAAATACTTTCAGATGTAACTGTAATCTGATTACCACCTATTTAAAATGCAACTGTAATGAAATACGGTTACTCAAATTTTGTATTTTAAATATATTTATATACATGTATTTCATTACTCCCCAACCCTGCTGATAATGATAAAGATAAATTCTGAACATTACAAACTAAACAACATAAACTGCTAAACATGAAACAAAAATAAGTATAGCAGCACAAAAAACATTGTCTAAACATAATGCATTATAGAAATAGAGTATGATATTGTTTGCAGTAATTTTGGTTTTACAATACTGTAAACTCACAGTAAAGCCAAGCTTTTCTTTTTACAATACAATTATAAAAACTTGACTAAAGTTGCATACAGTGGTAAAGTATTGTAGATTGTAGATTACAGTGCAAGATATAGATTTAGTTCATGTATTCCCTGGGAAATGAATACCTACAGTAATGTTATTGACTTTTTCACATAGCTCTCTTTCTCTTTTGAAGAGCTAAATATCAAAACATCATGATTTACTTCAAACTGGAATTGGCATCATCTTCTCCGGAAAGGTTGTTTTAGCTCTAAGCCATTGGTATGCTTACAAGCTGTTAAACTGTTCTGCAGTGTTTCAGAGTGAGAGGATCTATCAGGGGAATACAGTATCCGTTTGAGTCTGTGCCATACAGGTGTTGATCAGATACTCTACCACATTTGGCAGAAGCTATTTGAAAGCCTCATCTGTTTCTCAGAGGCACAAACCCCAAATGAATCTGGCAAAAGGGTTTGGCAAAAAAAGAAAAAGAAAATTGAACACTTTTGTCCTGATGAGCAATTGAGAAGAAATAAATGGAGCTCGTCAATCAAACAACTTTAGTCGTTCAAGTTACAATACCCACATGAATGCGAGAAGAAAGATTGAGGAGGACAGAAATACAAATCACCCACAAAAGCAATACACAAAAATGTATACGTGTATGTTGTTATGTGAGTTTTTGTTTATTTATGCTAAATGTAAATCAGTTTATTTTCCCCAATGACATCTGCTAGCAGGGAGATTATGAAATGGATTGTGGTGTGAGAAATCAGAGGAACTCAGTGTGCTGTGACTTACTGTACCATGAGATGAAAAAAACAAACCAAATCCCAACCTCAGAGGGAGGAGATGGGGGTAATTAAAAACTGATTTACAAGGTATATAAATTTTCTGACATATTCTCCCCATTACTTTCTTGCACATCCTCTGCTTCTTCTGTCACACCAGACTATATTTATGAAGCCTTTTTGCATTTTTCATCAAGCCAAAGACATTCTGAGAATCAAATGTAATGACCAGAGTTGTGCAGTTCTCAGAATTTAATTGAGACAGTGAGGCAATTTGAAATTTGTTGTGCTCCTCAAACCATTCCTGAACCATTTTTGCTTTGTGGCAGGGCACATTATCCTGCTGAAAGAGGCCACAGCTCTGACTGGTCTGGGGCTGCATGTGCTGTGTATTCTGACATCTTTCTATCATAACCAGCATTAACTTCTTGAGCAATTTGAGTGACAGTAGCTCGTCTGTCGGATCGGACCACACGGGCCAGCTTTCGCTCCCCACGTGCATCAATGAGTCTTGGCCGCCCATGACCCTTTCGCCGGTTCACTACTTTTTCTTCCTTGGAACACTTTTGATAGATACTGACCACTGCTGACCAGGAACATCCCACAAGAGCCGCAGTTTTGGAGATGCTCTGACCCAGTCATCTAGCCATCACAATTTGGTTCTTGTCAAACTGGCTCAAATCCTGACGTTTGTCCATTTAAAATTTAAATTCAACATTTTGAAGGGTTTGGTTCATTAAATTCATATTTCATGAGTTAAACTGATGAATTGTGCATAGATTCTAAGTTTTGCATCTCACTCGGACATGAGATGCTGTGATGCTAAAAAATAAATACAGATATAACCCTAGTGATGTGGTGTTTTCCACCATATAATTTTCTTCAAAACATTTGACTTGCTTAAACTATTCCAAAATACCCTATGGTTTGTATGACAATTTCATGAGGCAAAATTTGGAAGGAAATCTGACCTATGGGATCTTGAAATGGACATCAATTTCTGCAGTCTTGTACCAAAAGGCTTTCTATTTATAGATATAATGTTGAGTAGAGTTGTGGTCATGCTCTGTACCTTTTAGATTTGGGGATGTGAGCGGTCTTGATGTGAGAGGTGATTCTCTGTGCCTGTTCTGTGCCTGGCTCTTGATGCCTCTTTCAAAGTAATAACTAGAGCCCAGTTCTGCCCTGAATTTAATCTCTTTACCAGCAATTCATTACCTGAGGTCTTTCAACCATACATATGAACGCATTGAAAACTCATTAGCGTGCGTGCACACACACACAAACACTCATATCATCCCATTCCTTTCTCTCTCTGTCTTCCAGTCATCTAGTTATAATTGTTTCGGTGCCTCCTGACCTTGGCTGTCACAGTTTGCTTCTCTATTGTGATTGGAAGAGAGAAATGCTCTGCTGAAGTTAATTAACTTGTAAAACATACTAAGCTTTTAGTCCTGCTCAGAGTGCAAATAAAGAGTTCTTTTAAGAAAAGTTATTGATAGGCTCTCTCTCTCTCTCTTTCTAATTTACCTGTGAAATTTAAAGTGTTTCAATTCAAATTAAAGGGTTGGTTCACCAAATATGAAAATTCTGTCATCATTTACTCATCCTCAAGTTGTTCCTTACCCATATTCCCCATATTCTTCAAAATATCTTTTGTGTTTGGAACAACTTGAGGATGAGTAAATGATTTTTCATTTTTGGGTGAACTTGTATTGAAACTCTTTAAATTTCACAAGTAAATCAGAAATGATGACAGAATTTTCATTTTTGGGTGAACAATCCTTTTGAGTTAGGGTAGGTTAAGTTAACTCTAGTGCTAGGTTAACCCTAACCTATTGTCATCATTTGTGGCATAATGTCTAAAAAATTACACCTAAGTAAAAAATGATGACTAGCCACTAAATATTATTTTTAAAGCATGGCCACAAGATTTAAGCATTCTCCATGATAACATGAGATTAGTCTGATAGAATCGCTCACTTACTTTGTCTGTGGAACTCCTGTCTTGACCATAAATGGTAAACCTGTCTTTCACATTATGTGTTTAAATGATAAAACAGAAGGACTGTTTAGGGGGAAAAAATCTGAACATAGTAAATAATCACTTAAAAAAATGACAATTTAGACAACTTTACAGCTCAGATAATAGTTTTTTTCTTTTAAGATTTTTTTTTTAAGTATAATGGTCTAGTGGTCATCCTCACGGTAGACAGGTTATCAATGACTGGCAAATATTACAGTACTTAAGGGCCTTTCACAACAAAAAGGATAACTATAAAGATAACTGTAATGATACCTATATTAGCGTCCACACAAGCAGATGAAAACCTTGTTTATTACAAGCGCACACTGTGTTGACTGCTGCCTCAAATGTTCAGGCTCTTTAATATCGTTGTCAGGTAACAGACCAGGGAAAGGGAAAGTATAAATAAAGACAGGCTTTATTGATCACAGAGGTAATGCAATGGAGATTATGTAATGGATATGGAATGCAGAAGCAGCAGGAGGAACAGGTAAGTAGCCACACACACACGGATTTGTTTTGCTATCAAAGTGAGGACATTCCAAAGGCATAATGGTTTTTATGCTGTACAAACTGTTCATTCTCTCCCCCTACACTACCCCTAAACCTATCCATTACAGAAAACATTCTGCATTTTTACATTTTTAACAAAGCATTGTTTAGTATGTTTTAAGTATTTTAAATAAAATGAACTCATGTAATGAACCCAAGATCATTCCTCTGGGCCATAGCCCTCCCGGTCCACCAAATATACCAAAACACCACCTCGGCAGCGAGAGTCGATGATCACTCGAACAGTAAAGACTCCATCATCATCCACCATGGAAGGAAAGGGAGGAACACCTCTATCACCAGGCTCTGTGGAAGGGAGAGAAACAGGTGAGTGATACGGTTTCAGTTGTGAGACATGGAATACTGGGTGAATGCGGTAGTTGTTGGGGAGTCCGAGTTGGAAGGATACCTGATTGATCTCCTTGATGATTTCAAAGGGGCCAATGTATCTGGGACTCAGCTTCTTGCAAGCTAGACGTAACCTGATGTTCTTGGTTGAGAGCCATACTTTCTGACCTGGATAATAGCTTGGAGTGGACACTCTGCGTGTGTCACCATGTTGTTCCCGCCCAAGCCAGATACTGGCTCCAGGAGTTCTGGTGGTTATGGCAGAAGGTTCGAAGGAAACGGCCAACTTCCTGCACCTTCTGTTCCATCTACTTGATGGTTTTGGGGTGGTATCCAGGATAGGCTGACGGTCACATCTAGTTGTTTCATAAACGCACTCCATACTCTGGAAATGAACTTAGGTCCCCTGTCACACTAGGTCTTCAGGAATCCCAAAGTATCTGAAGACATGGTTGAAAAGGAGCTCTGCGGTCTCCATAGCAGTTAGCAAGACGACATTTAGAAAAACAATCCATAATGACCAGGATGCAAGTGTTGCCTTTGGATGGTAAGAGTTCAGAGATAAAATATACCCCTAGATGTGACAAAGGGCAATTTGGAATGGGCAGAGAAGGGAGCTTGCCAGATGGGAGATGGCGAGGAGTCTACGAAATGGCGCAATCCGTACACTCACTCACAAACCTTCTGATATCACGTGCAATGTTGGGCCACCAGAAACGATCTTGAGAGAGTGAACAATCCTTTAAAAGTTCCATTGTCAGCATTTGTGGCATATTGTCAATTAACACAGAAAATAAATTACCTTAAGAAAAAATAGACCAAAATAAAAAGCGATTACTAGATACTAAATATTGATTTTATAGCATGGCCACAAGATTTAAGCATTCTCCATGATAACATGAGATTAGTCTGATAGAATGGCTCATTTACTTTGTCTGTGGAACTCCTGTCTTGACCATAAATGCTAAACCTGTCTTTCACATTATGTGTTTAAATGATAAAACAGAAAGACTGTTTGGGGGGGGGGGGGGTCTGAACACATGAATAATCATAAATAAAGACAATTTAGACAAATTTACAGCTTAGATAAAGCTCAGCTTTTTATTATTTTTTTATTTTTTTATTTTTTTATTTTAGTTATTTTGAGATTTTCTTTTTGAAGTATAATGGTCTAGTGGTCATCCTCACAGTATAGGTCATCTATACTTTAGGGCCTTTCACACCAAGAATGATAAAAGGGTTTGATTGGCCCATGGGTGAATAGTACCAAGAGAGGAATGAGCATTTTGAATGAGCTGCATACGTCGATTGCATGGAATGTACTGACGACCTGGTGAGCAACTCGGCGGAGGATTCTCAGGGGCACTGGCTTGGGCTTCCTCGGGATTCCACTGGATAGGACTGACAAAAAGACAGGAATCTAGGATCATCATGGAGATATTGGAGGTTCTTGTGAACTGTCTGAACTGTGAACTGATGTTGAGCCCCTTCAAGCCAGTGCCTCCACTCTTCCACAGCTAATTTGATGGCCAAGAGCTCACGGTTTCCAATGTTGTGGTTTCTCTCCGGCAGGTTGAATTTGTGGGAGAAATAAGCACATGGATGGAGTTTGGGAGGCATCCCCTGTAGCTGTGAGAGCACCGCTCCCATACTGGTGGTGGAGGCGTCCATCTCCACGATGAATGGAAGGTCCGGGCTTTCCACTGAGCAGGGAGGCGAATGGACTGGTGATGGAGGTGTAGTTCTGGATGAAATGGTGATAGAAATTATCCTAGGAATCTCTGGAGTTCTGTTCTTTCTTCTGTACTTTGATGGTTTTGGGAATGGACCAGTTGTGAATAGCTTCTACCTTCCTCTGGTCCATGGCTATAGCTCTTTCGTTGACGATGTACCCAAGGAACTGGATTTCAGACTGGTGGAATTGACACTTCTCATCCTTGGGGGAGAGATTGAATTGGAAAGTTGCATAAACTTCTTGAGAAGGAGTCATCGTATGAAGCAAGTTGCAGCTGCAGAGACCTGTGAGTCCTTGTCTGTAGGTGATGATTAAAGCACTCTCATTCCATCCGCTGGTTGCTGCTAATGTGCGAAACTTGAGAGCATAATCGGTGGTAGTCAACTTTCCTTGTTTTAAGATGATATAACTGATCACAAATAGTAGCATCACCAACTGGGTTACCGAAAATGGAAATAATGAAATCATTCACAGACTGTGTAGCAGGTCCAGATTGTTGCAAAATTGTCTCTACAGCGCTCTTCCCGTTAACAAGGAGCTAATATAAGTGAGCTTCGCTCTCTCCGTGGAAAAGCTCTGTGTCTGCATCTCAAGGGTCAGCGAACATCGTAGCAGGAATCCGTTGCACCCCTCCACCGAGCCAGAGTAGGGTGCTGGGTTGGCCATGGGACTTGCGACTACTGTCGGTAACAAAGAAATGATCGGTGCAGTGACTGGATTCATGAGTGAATGGTGAAGGAGAT
The DNA here is from genome assembly GCA_037194245.1 of Opsariichthys bidens. Lineage (NCBI taxonomy): Eukaryota > Metazoa > Chordata > Actinopteri > Cypriniformes > Xenocyprididae > Opsariichthys > Opsariichthys bidens. Next base: position 12,517,662 of record CM074285.1, on the reverse strand, counting down.
TCACAAGCTCTTGAAACAGTTCCGGTTGCAAGGTTGCCTCTGTGCTGTTGTTGGTCTAGTCTTCTGTCAGGAAACACAGACCAGGAAGATGGTAAGTATAAATAAAGGCTTTATTGATCACAGCGGTAATGCAATGGAGAAGATGTAATGAAATGAAGTGCATACACCACGAGGCAGAGAGAAGTCTGTCATTTCATGGGAAGATCAAGTTAAAACATTTCAATTAAAAAATTGTGATTAGAAATGAAAGACTAAACCATGCATGAAATTTTACATAATAAAATGCATTTATAAAATAGATAGAGTGAATTATTATTTCATGCCAACTACCATAATTATTCTGTTATCTTTTTGAAACTGCAGAACACTTTGTGCCTAAACAGCTCACAAGGTTTGGGAACAGAATAAGTAGTGTTACGTGATTGTTTCTACTTCACAAGCTCTAATTTTGTGCCTTTCAATGGGTATGAACTGTTTTGTTCAGCTTTGTTTGAAAGCTAAATTAACAAAAGAGGTCTACAGACATCCATCAGCAGCTTGCAGTAATTAGATTCCTCTATCTGGTCTCAATCCCTTTTATCCCCTCTTTATGACAGACTACCTGCCCTATCGGTCTGAATGAAAGATATAATTTATTCTGTTGAACATTATAAGCCTCTAAAGAATTTTTGTGAACAAGACAAAAGAATTTAAAGAGAAAGCAGCTTTATAAATCTGCGATGTGTTAGAGACAAGATGATGTAAAAGCTTACACCATTCGTATGTTTTATTGGTTATATTTTATTCTAAGCTGTTGAGTGTATTATTAGTGTTACGTGTGGCATGTGACTAGTGACCTAGGGTGGGTGGTGTCCTTGGAGAGGGGAGTTATTATTATTTGGTCTCCTCCTCATCCTCCACCCCTCCCCATTTCTAAATAGAGGTAACAAACAGTGAAAAAGTTCAAGGCAATCACGATCATTACTTGGCTCAGATTCTGGGAGATGTGGATGCTGTTCGCCTGCTGTGGTGGCCGTGACAAGGGATGTCAGAGAGTTGGAGGGTCTCATACGGTCTCACAGAATTATTAAGAATAAGTTGTCAGGCACACGCTGAGAATTGTTTGAGAACTGAGAATTGATGCCACTGGCCATATTTATACAAAAACTATATATATATATATATTATCTAGTCAGAGGCCAAAAGGGCAGTGACTTGAGAACCACTTGGTGTCTATCTGTGCACGTGCCTGATGTCAATATTTTATCCACTTGTTCGTTATTTTTGAAGAGAGAACAGCGTGTTTGAGTATATGGCAATAAGGAATGAGTTTACAAACTCCTTAACTAACACAACTAGTGTTGATCAGTGTATCTGCAAGTTACACTCACACATCCTTGGAATTCTGCTTTACATCTTTGTAAATCAATACACCATTACAAAACACAGACAGCTGCATGATGTGGAGTGTTTTTCCTTTCTAGTCATAGGCTATGACTTCATTTTATGATTTTATTGGAAAACAAGCCATGCGAGAAATCAATGCCACAATGTCACTGACTTCACAGAAGAGCTGTAGAGAGTTTTCTGCTTTAATATTTGCAAAAAAAAAATTCTGTTCTTTACCGTTTTTACTCTTCAAATATTTTTCATCTGAGCTTTTAATGAGTCCTTTGACATTTACTGCTTTGTGAGTAATCGGCGTCCTCTTCTGATCCCATTTTTCCCTCTTGTTAAGTTGTCGTGCCTCCTGTGGTAGTGGTTGCCAGCCTCAGTGTGGAAGTAAGTTGACACTCTCCTCCAAGAAATGAAAGAGAGATTTTAGTCACACAGATTAGATTAGGCCTCTCAGTTTTTCTTTGTCTCTCCTGCTCTTGATCTCTCTCATGCTGAGATCACATCTTGTCTGAATGGCTTACACAGATCTAGATATGTTGTTCCCTCCCATCACTATTTTGTTTTTACTGTTACAGACTTCCTGTTTTAATGGACAGTCTTCTAGAAACTCCATAATTAATTTTTTTTCCAATAAACAAATGAAGAGCTTCATCATAGTCACATTGCATCATGGTGGTCGTCTCAAAATGTTGACAATTTTAATTTAGATTATTTTGTATTATCTATTTTTAAAGTTTCTGCATATTAATTATTTCCATAATTAAGTAAAAAGCCAAAGTTAAAAAGATAAAAGTAGTTATTTAAAGTCTGTTACACTATATTTAGTTCTTTGCTATTTTAAACTTGTTTTTATCTATAGATTTGAGCTATACTTACTCAATTTCAATACAATTATTTGGTTCATTTCAGTCCAGTGTTGCCCCCCTGAAACAATATACTATATATAAAGTTTCAACATACTTTTTATTTCAGTAATGATTTTCATTTTATGTGTGAAGAGTGATATTTTTTAACCATTGTTTTCATACTTTGTGTATCAAGTCTTAAAGTTCACCCATCATTTACTCAAGTATTGTGTTTTTTTTAAAGCATGCACGTTCTCATAACATGAATGTTTTTTTGTTGTTGTTTTTTTTTAAAAATCAGTACAACAAATGTTTTAGTCTCTGTGACTATTAGAGTCCATAACCACAGAATATGTGACTTTAGACTGACAATTACAATGCACTAGTTAACAATATAACCTTCAGATTTACAAGGAAGACCTTTGTTTTTTGATCGCAGCATTAGGGATTTCTGTGTGTATATTTACACTTACATCTGCATAACTCATTTTGAAATGTCCCTAGAAACGATAAATCTAAACCTACGCCTTGATTTTAAAAATGCAACACCTGTTTGCTCTCTTCATTTGTTTATGTCGATCTGGGTGTGAAAGAAGTGTGTGTGTGTGTGTGTGTGTGTGTGTGTGCGAGCGCGCATGCGTGCGTTGAGAGAGGGAGTCAGAGGGGAACTGCCTGTCTTCTCTAATCTTGATCACTCAGTGACATATGGAGAAGCTGTTCTGCGTGTTCTTGACATGAAAGACCTGACCTTCACAGCCAGCTTCACAGCCACCAGAGATATCTAATGTCTAACAAAAGCTGCTTTGATGGAGACCATATGAAATAGGTGTTTGTTTGTGTATATGCATGTCCTCAACTGTATTAAATGTCATTGTCTACTTCAAATATTGAAATGGTTTACAGAAATACAAGAGACGTGTTAACCTAGCACTTTAGAACATTTTGTCATGGACATTAATAATTGTTGTAAGACATCGTACGAGCGGATCATTTCACATTCCCGTTTTAGATTTCAAGGAAGGCTTGATTTCACCAGTTGATAGATTTAAACAATTCTGCTTGGGAAATGGAAAACCCTCCTGGCTTGTTTAAAGGAAATAGTCTGCTGCTTCTCCGTTTGATGTTTACTCTATATTCCATTCTATAAGTGCTTGCTAAAAAGCCTCATCGTGCTGAGGGAGAAGGGCTGATCTCTGCTCAATCACCTCTGCTCCTCCGGCAACAGCAGGGACAGTTTACACAGTCGGTAAAACAGATGGCTGAGTGAATTACCTAAGAAAAAAATGACTCCATTTTGTGAGGTGGTCAAGGGGTGAGGAAAGTTAGATGTCAGTCCTACCATATTGCCTCAATCCCCTAACACACACAGAAGGATCTTATCTGATTGTGCTTGAGTGTGTGTTTGTGCATGTGACTCGGGTTAATGTGAGAAATGTTTCAGCTTCTCACATAAACCACTGTTCATTTATATTCTCATTTCTTCTGAATCTCCTTTTCTTGAGTGTCCCTGTTAAATCTGTTCTGTATGGATACACTATGCAGCACCATTCAAACATTTAGAGTCAGTTAGATGTAAGAAATTAATACTTTTATTCAGTAAGGATGCATTAAATAGATCAAAAGTGACAGCAGACTTTTACGTTATTATGTGTGGGGGAAAAAAGTGTCACGGTTTCTACAAAAATAGTAAGAAACACAACTGTTTTCAACATTGATGATAACAAGAAATGTTTCTTGAGCAGCAAATCAGCATGTTAGCGATTTCTGAAGGAACGTGTGACACTGAAGACTAGAGTAATGACGCTGAAAATTCAGCTTTGATCTTTGAGTTATGAATTACATTTTAAAAAACAGTTGCTTTAAATTGTTATCATATTATACAACATTCTACACAGTTATCTTTCTTTTTCTGTATGTGCTCTAATGTCCTTTCACAGGGCAATTAATATTTTCAATTCGATTTCTTGGTAATTAAAGCCCATTTAATGGGTCTTAAAAAAATTGTTCACCCAGAAATGAAAAATTGGAAAAAGTAAATATTTTAAAGAGTGTACTGGATGCTTTCAAGCATTATAAAGCATTCAAAAGGGCCTTAGAAATCACATAAAAATGGTCGATGCAAAAAACGTCTGTGTTAAGTTATGCCTTTTTGAAATGAACAGAGGAATATTTGATTCAATGATAATCTTTTACTCCAGTAGGCAGGGAACTGCTGCAAATGGATCATTGAATCAGCGAGTTGAACGTAAAATCAAATCTGGTTTGTGAATGAATCATTCACACAGGTTTTGTGCACCAGTTCAGTTGGTTCATTGAAGAACTCATATGTATAGCCTCAGCCATATAGCCTTCATCTTTCCTATAAATATTAACAAAATAAGTAGGATGTGACATGAATCGACCTTCTAAATACTAATTAATTAAAAAGTCTGTGTTTAGCATTTTGGCCTTTGACCTCTCATGATCTCTAGTGTGTGCTTCTTTGACAGTGGTACAAAAACTTCAGTAAGACTAATAAGGACTTTAATCATTTGGATTTTTATAACATTTATAGACCTCATAATATAGGCACAGATAGTGTTACTCTGATTTTTTCTTATTTTATACTATTGACATTGACTTAAAAATCTCATGCGGACTGTGTTAAGAAGTTTGATGAAGGGCTGGAGAATGCTAACCAATCAATAAATAACACCAGAAACTTGCAGTATTTTCCTTTAATTAGCTGAAAGTAACTGTGCAGTGCATTATACTGTACACTCATGTGGCAACTTCAGTCTGTAGGCCTAGCAGGAAAGCAGAGGGTGAGAATCACACTTTTTCGCTTGTGTGATAAAAATCATGAATCTACTATCTGCTCCCTTCACATGCTATCGGAATCATTAAGAGTCTCGACATTAACACCCTCTCAAGTCATATTTACCACAGGGAAGCTCGGGGAGATCTACCTATCTAGATGAAATATTTGAATGATACCGATCCACGATCGGAATTCAGACTTGTGATGCAACCTAAAAATGCAGCCTAACCACCACCCACTGTTTTACAGCTATCAAGAATCAGGACTGGGTAAGCCTCTTTTAAAAAAAAACTATTATTTCCTGCATTGTGAAGATTTTGTGGTTGAGTCAGAAATTGAAATCAACCTGTATTTAATCTTTTGCTGAGCTGTAATGACAACCCTCATTTATTATTTAGCTGCACTAAGATTCATGAGGTTGTTTGATGCAGACATATCATATCATGGTAGACTAATCTTATTATACAGTATGATGATCCATGAGAAACAGCCATGTTGTGTATTACATATCTTCTGACTCGTTCCCAGTGCATTGTGACCTCGCGTAACGTCATTCGTTCATTTGAATGTAAATGTCAGTTAAAGCACGACCTTTCCAGCCTGTGTTTCGGCATCACCTGCAAAAGTACTGTGTGTATTTTATGTATTACTACAAAAACTACTTCATCTATTATTAGTATGGAAGCCCATTTCCACCACATAAAAAATCATACATTGTTGAAAAGTCAAAATAAAGTCATATTTCATTAAAAAAAAAATCGAAATTGTGACTGACAAAGTCAAAATTAGGAGGTATTAGAATTAGAAAAGACAAAAAATGAAAAGGATGACTTTCTATTTCATAATTATACTTTATATAAGACTTAATATGTAGATTTTATAATTTCAACTTTTCTCCTCAAAATTTTGACTTTTTATAGCACAATTGATTTACAAAAGTATGATTTTTTTTCTTATGAGGCAGAAATGGCCTTCCATATTATATTGAGTCCCCTCTAAATTCTAATCTTTAGCTTTAACATTTTCATTTATGTTTTACCACTCAATTACTGAAAGATATACTTGTAGATTTGCTAATCTAATGATAAGATAATTCCAGACACATCCTGTGACATTTCGCAATGACATTTCCAGCAAGAATCCTTATTTGAACATATCCTCAGAGCATAATGTTAAGACGATGCATATGAATTCTATCTTTTTTTTTCCTTCTTCTAAGAATGACCTCTTGTCATTTCAGCTGGCGAGGCATTTACAACACTGTATAGCCAGTGCCATCTAGTGGCACCAACAAATAATACAATGACCAGAGTGAGTGCACTCCAAAGGGATATTTGCCGTTTGTTCGATTTCCCTGGTTAAAATGAGCAAAAGCAACAACATTCTGGGACATTTTGATTTCATTGTGTTCAATCTACTTTGTGTTGACTTTGATTTTACAAATTTATTCATTTGTGTCTGGACTACATGAATCATTTTTATTCCTGCACAGCTCTTACAAGCTACAAGCCTCCATTACACATGCTTTCCATACTGGGTAGTTAAAAAGAAATATTTATATATGATTTTATGTTTATATATTTATATATATATATATATATATATATATATATATATATATATATGTGTGTGTGTGTGTATGTGATTTTAAAAACGGATTTTTATGCATTTGTTTTGGGATTTTTAAAACAAAGAAATGTTGATTGTGCACTTTTAGACACATTTGTGACAATGCATGTGACTATTCGCATTGAAAGTGTGTACTTGTTTTGACTACACTTGTGAAGACCAAATGTCCTCACTTATATTGTGAAATAGTCAAAAGATGTTTTTATTTCAATCTAGTGATGGTCAGGTTTAGGAGTGTCGGGTTAGGTAATAGAAAATATCGACCTAGAATGGAAGTCTATGCAAAACAAAATGTGTGTGTGTGTGTGTGTTTGTACATAAAGGAGTAAAATGACAGTTTGCTTTTTTTTTTTTTTTTTTTTTGTATTTGAGTTGTTACTTATCGAAACTTCAGCATAAAAATATTACTTGACAAATAAAGTACCAAAACTAATTTCATTGCAAGTGATTAGAAACAGTGGCTAAAAAAAAATACAAATAAATATCAATGAAGACAAAAACAGGCCAACTCACAAACGTTTTCTTTCAGTCATTGGGATAAAAAAGTACACATGAACCAAACACAAATTCAAATACAAACATCATGTTACTCTTTGTTGTTACATTTAGTTTCATTGTGCAAATCTTCAATTTCTGTCATTCAGGGTTTGCCATCAAGAGAGTCGATGTAATCCATCAAAATGCATCATATCCGGGAAAGAAAAACATATATAATAATAATAGTAGACTTTGAGAGTTCTGATACATCATGAGAAAATGAATCTTAACCAATGCATAATAATAAATAAAAATCTCAGCATACAGTTTCATTGGTGAGATGGCTTTAGTAGCTCTTGATATAAGCAAATTAGGTTTATGAAGTAGATATGAGTTATGCTTCTTATATTTGGATTTAAGCTTCTTGGGGTTCTGCTCAACCAGAAAAAAACTTAAAAAAAAAAAAAATGTTATTTTATGAAGAACAGAGAGATTGTCTTTTTATGTTTGACAATATGTCATCCTAAATGTGGCTGACAATCAGTGCAAGAATAATTTTCAGTGTAATCTCGAAGTGAAGTGCTTTTCAGGAATATCCCTTCTCGGGGGGATTTCGCAACATGGCATACAAGCGGCAAAAAGTTCATTTTGTAAACCTGCTCCATCTTCATCTCTTACTCGCATCTCTATGTGACCTCACACCGTGAAGCCTCTCTGTCCTGCTCCATCCTGAGCTACAGTATTTTGGCAATATTTTACCTTTTTCATATTTTAAAATGTTAATATTCGGAATTCACAAGTCGTACATACTTTAGATGGTATCAGACTGTGGGCTAGAACTGCATAAATGGTGTTACAGGACAAAACCTGGCTTAATGGCCACTACTGTAAATGGTTCGGATGTATATTTCTATCAGTGAAGTGAGTTTTAAAGTGCAGTTTAGAGAGATCTAAGGGTTGGTGAGCATGATATTTCAGTGAATATCATTTTTTTTTCTGCAATATCTATTTCTAACTGTGCTGAATTTTGCAAAAAAATTTAAAGGCAGTTTGTAACTAATTGTCAGTATAACTGAGCAGCATTTCAATACACTATCTTTTATACATAATATAGCTTAACACTTTGTCATAATTTCCCCACAGTTATATTACTGTATTTCTCTTTCCATTACATTTATATTAAGTTCTCTTTTTATATATTGTCTATGGCTTTTTCCTTGCAAAAATGCTCAAATTTTTCATATAAATTATATTTTAATGCTTAATCTATTCTCAAATTAAGATTGTGTTTGCTTTTGGTAGGTTCTGTTTATGTAACTCATACTGTATGCTCTGATTTCACCTCTGACCTTTGGTCGTTCATTGTGACATAGATGCTTTCAGTTCTCGGGAGTTTTAGGCTGGTGAGCATGAGAGTATATGAGAATCACAAATGCATGTTGGGAACAATGTACTGCCAGAGGGATGGGGCACAGTGAACAGTGACACACACACACACAGATGCATACACGCACAATTCGAGTTGAGGTGTCAGTGTATTTGTAGATTGAGGTCATAATTTGGCGTGCGGGTTGGCGATGATTTCAGGGGGGATGTTTTTGATTGGCAGGTCTCTGTTTTCCCCTCCACTGTCATGCCCTCCCATATCTGTGCTCTCACAGCTGCTCTGAGGAGACTCGGGGGGCGGCTGGTAGAGCAGGGCAGCCATCAAGAAAAAGAAAGTGCCTAAAACCTGAGACAAAGAGAGAGAAATTAGATCATTGAAACTGAAAATTGAAAGGAAATTGCCCTTCATTTGAAAAGGTTTAGATGGTTGATGCGAATGTGATCTGAAAGTGAACTGCTATTGAACAGTCTTCAAAAGTGGGATTTAAAATAGGATTTAAACATGTTATAATATTTATATTTATATAAAATATTTTGTGTGACTATAGTCATACATCTATACATCCAGACAAGATTTCCACAAAAATCAGCATATTAGAATGATTTCTGAAGAATCATGTGACACTGAAGAATTGAGTAATGATGCTGAAAATTATATATATATTTATATACATATATACACATATATATTAAATTGTAATAATTTTGTAAAATACTGCATTTTTTATTAAATAAATGCACTGGTGAGAATAAGACACTTCTTTCAAAAACATTAAAAAATATTACCGACCCCAATCTTTTGAACTGTAGTTTACTGCATAATATATATATATATATATTAAGATATTATAGATTAGACATTTACGTTATTTTTTTCATTTTAATTCTTTCACTTAAATTGTTAAGATGGTAATATAATTTGTAACTATTTGAAAACATTTGTATTAGATTAGAAAAATGCTAAATGGAAGCATTTTCACCAGTGGTCTAAGAATAAATGGCCTCCGGTGGTACATTGACAAGAGTTTTGTAAAAGCTGAAGTACAACACATCAAGAAGGGGTCCGATTTTCATAAAAGCTGAAGTAGAACACATAAAGTGGGGACCACCTGATGTGTCATACTTTAGCTTTTACATAACTTTTTATCTCGTCAATGTACCACCGGTGGCCCTTTAGTGCTGCACTGAAAAGTCAGTTTCAAGAGTTTTATTCAAGCTAAAGTGTATTTAATGTGGTATGAGTCAGCATTGGTTTCTCAGGGAACATTATTTTCATAATTTTCACATGTTTTCAAGTGTGTTTTTCTCTACCTTGTAGATGATGCCTGCAATGAGAGAATACTGGCTCATGGCTGAGTTGTGGTACAGGTAACAGGAGCCGTATTCCCCACACTGCTCCTCCCACAGCAGACAGGAAATGTCAATCACTGAGCCGAAAGCTATGGGGCCTGGGATCCCACCGAGAGTCCTTACTACGATCCACTGGATTCCAAGTCCAAACGATTTCTGACTGTCAGGAACACACCTGCAGGAGAAGACAGTTAGACTGGGCTATTATGACAAACATCTAGATTACAATGTATCTATTTGTCCTAGAAACTTAATTGCTAAGTAACTATTCTTTTTTTTTTTTTTTTTTTTTTTTCATGGAAAGTGAAAGACGTTTATTTTGCATTTATTATCTACACTCCACCATTCAAAAGTTTGGGGCCAATAGATTTTTCGTTTAAATGTTTTTGTAAAGTCTCTTATACTCATAAAGGTGGTATTAATTTGATCAACAATAAAATAAAAACCGTAATATTGTGAAATATTATTACATTTTAATATAGCAAAATTTAATTTATTTCCTGTGATGGCAAAGCTGAACATCAATACTCCCGTCTTTACGGTCACATGATCCTTCAGAAATCCTTCTAACATGGTGATTTGTTGCGCAAAATTTTTTATTATTATTACCAATGATGAAAACAGTTGTCCTGCTTCATATTTTGGTGGAAAGCGTGATAAATGTAGTTATTTGTCAGGACACTTTGATGAACAGAAAGTTCAAAATAACTGCATTTATTTGAAATAGAAATATTTTGTAACATTCAATGCATCCTTGCTGAATAAATGTATTTCTTACAAAAAATCTTGTGGTCATACCTGAGTGTGGCAGTAAGTGCAGGGATGCTGCAGAGGAAAGTGAAGAAGATGAGGATGAAGAGGAAGGTAAGGAAGGCTGGCATGTGATTGCAGGATGACACACACCTCCCTTCTTCAGCAAAACCTTCTTCCCCCCATGATATATTTCCTACCACACAGCTACAGCCGGAGAACACCTATCAATGGGTAAACACACACACCAACAGGGAGAAATTCATAATCAAGAATAAGACTCATTTTTAATCTGAGATCCACTTATCTAACTTTTTTTTGCACCAAAAATACTCAAATCTAGTTATCGTGGCCAGTGGCGGTTCTAGACAATTTTTACTAGGGGGGCCAAGGGGGGGCCAGTGTTTAACCAGAGGGGCACATTAAAAATGGTAACAAATTATATTTAAAGATTATTAACTTCTTTACTTTACAATCATATAAACATTTATTACAACATTGTACAACATTTGTACAAGAGTGAGTGCAGGTGCAAAAAAGGTAGGTTTATTAATGTTGATGATTATTATCAATGATTTGTGAAGGATTTTTGAAGGATGATGTGACACTGAAGACTGGAGTAATGATGATAAATTCAGCTTTGATCACAATTACACTTTACTATATATTCACATAAAAAAACAGTTATTTTACATTTTAATAATATCTCACAATTTTAGAGCTTTTTTGTATTTATAATAACATAAATGCAGCCTTGGTGAGCAGGAGAGACTTCTTTCAAAAACAACAAAAATAGTACCGTTTCCAAACTTTTGATTGGTCGAGCATATCTGCATGTATTGCATGTATTTCAAAAATGTAGGCCTAGAATTTACTTTAAAAAAAGAAACATTAGATCCATATTGACAATATTGATTTTGTTAACAAAAAAGGACGCTATGTCCTTTCCTCGTTTCAAGATAACTATCGGAAGAAAAAAACGTGCATTACATTTCGTTGCCTAACCATCCCTCTCTACTTAACACGGGCAATAATAACCTGTTGATTACTTTACTCAAATGTATGTTATCGCAATGCAACAGCCAAGACAGATGAAGTTACGTGGTTAACATCACAACATTGTGCAGGAACAACCAGTTACTTACGAGATACGAGTCACTTACGCGGCCGGCGCCCTCTCTAATTTACCCGTGTAGAACGTTCCGTCGCGTTAGTTCCGCTTTTGGCGCTCGCGTGTAAAATCATAATAAAGTCATAATTCATTTTTTATTTTTATTTTTTGGTCAGCACAGGGGGGGCCACAGGGGTGGCCATGGAAATTTCTACAGAGGCACGGGCCTCCCTAGGCCTCCGTGTAGAACCGCCACTGATCGTGGCAATTTTTATCTGAGAGGAAAAAACATTTTTGCAGCCAAGTATTAATACTTCAGATTAATATTATTTTTTGAAACTTTGTGTGCTGTCATAGTTCAAGCTCATATAGGATATGACCACTTTCATACAATTACCCGACAAAATGTATGCAGTTATGTGGAGTCAATCGACTGATGGTGTAGTTAAATGCATGTACAAGACAGAGAGAATGTAGAACGTGAGGTTTGTGTACCTTTCTGCCTCTGGGGCTGAATGTGTGGTTGAGGGAGCTGCAGCCGGCATGGCATGGAGAGAAATACATCACTCCATCCGCACCACACACGGGGTTAAACAACTGCTCAACACAGTGACATCCAATGTTACAGCTTACGGTCAGATTGCCCAGATCTGAGAAGCTGAAGGGAAAGAGACAATTTTCAGTTTTACATTTTGTTTCACCTCAACCAATCAATAAAACACTGTCGGTCAATCCCCTTGTTCCTGCTCTGGATATCCCTAGCCCTAGATTTGAAAAGATTAATACCTACAGGCAGGGCTGCATGAAATTTCGAATACTAACTTTTCAAAATCATTTTTCTTTCAAAATAACATCAAAAATTATTTTTGTACTGGGGCACGTGCATTTATTCAGCAACCATAATCGCAAACAATATAGCCGAGTTTCGTGTTCTATTATTCAATGATTTATTACGGTTCATCACTGAGGTTTGATCACAGATTTAGTCACAACAAAAAGGGTAAACGACCATGTATCGATCATGCTGGTTGACCTTGCAAACGACAGAGAAAACAGACTAGCTGTGTTGCACAGTTCATTTGAGCAAAGTATTGACTCTTTTATTTAGAAGGAGGGACTTATGCCGCCATACTGCATGCTGCTTCATAGTAATACGAGTGAAAAGTCTTGGTTACCAGTGCAAGATAAAGTAAATGTCAAATGAAAAGTTTTCAGAATAAATAACCAGCGAGCAAATATGGCAGAAGATTATGCTGAAAAAATACGATTTATGCTGCAGCCCTACCTATAGGTGAATAAAAAGTTAATTAATTAATTTAATTCATTGTTTAGTCATTATTAATATCACAGAGACAGATTTTGTTTTTGTTTTTGTTTTTCTTTCCTAAGAAACAAAAAAGTCTTTTCAACATTTTTTTATTGTATTATTAATTTGACAAACAAATCAATAATAATATATTATCTGTCAAACCCCTTTAACATGAAACATCCACGATAAAAGCTCCTGACATGAAGAAGTAGGTTTCTGTAGTATTACCCGGTGTTAAGGGGAAAAAAACATAATGTTTATTAAAAAAATGTATTCACATCAATTAAATACTTAATTTTTCCCCTTTTCACTTTATAGGACAGCAGACCGCAGACAGGAAAGCAGGACTAAGGAGTAACGGGACAGGTTGCATTTTAACATTAAAGAACACATTTGCTAAATTAGAATGAAGTAGTTCATTTTGTGGATGCATTTATTTTAAATCAACAATCTCAAACTGATGAGGTATGGTTTTGACCTGTTGCTGTAATTAATACAAATATTAAGGGTCTTTATGTTTTTTATTGCAGTTTATATTGTTTGCAGTTCTGTAATGAGTTCAGTGTTCAGTACCTGCTGTTGTGGATTTCTGTTTGCAGGTAGGGGGCGCTGTAGTGGTTGTGTGTGAAGTTGCTGTAGTATGGGGCAGTTACTCCTGCCATGGGCACATTAGGACAATGTACCAAAAATATGAAGATAGCCATCAGGCTGACCAGTGCACACAGCATGCAAAAACGGATGATCCCACGGCAACGAAGGTTCAGCTTCTTTACAATAAAGCCGCCCAGGAAGGTGCCACCTCCACCAGCTGGTACCACCATATACCCTGGAATGAGAAGATGGAGTTAAAAACAATTCAAAATATTTGTTAAACTGTATAAGAGGGTATGGCATTGAGTTTGATTGACATGTGATTTTTACCAAACCAGGTTGCTGCTTCTGAAGCACTCAGACCAAACTGAGACTCTAGAAATTTGGGACCAAATGTGGACATCCCAGCTATGAGTGTGGCCTCTGTGGCACCAGCAAGACACAGAAAGATGAAGGTAGGGTTCTTCAAAAGAAGCAGCATTGACCTACAGAAAAACAGAGAAAAATTACTACTTTTTATAGATGGATTTTATAGGAAGAGCAAGGGGGAATGGGATAGAAACATCGCAAGTGGACATCAGCGAGATGAGCCAAAATAGTATATATATATATATATAGATCCCAGGAGCAGATAGATTTGAATTTGAGTGTCATCTGCACAACACTGAAAAGAGATAATTTGTTACTTAAAAATAGACCTAAAGGAAACACAGAAGGAGAATGGAGCCTTGAGGGACACCACAAGTAAGAGGAGCTGCACCCAAAGAAAATTCACCAATACTAACAGAGAAACTTCTATTATTTAAATAAGACTGAGACAACTTAAGAGAATTCCTCTGAATGCCCACACAATGTTCTAAACATGAGACAAGAACAGCGTAGTTAACTGTCAAATGCTGCACTCAAATCTAACAGCACTAACACAGCACAATTGGTGGAATTAACAGTTAATAGCATGTCGTTTGAAACTTTTACCAATGCCGTTTCCGTGGAGCGGTATTTTCTAAAACCTGATTGGAAAAAAATAAGAAAGCACTGTAGTTAATAAAACACTATTTTCTCCAAAATTTTGGACAAAAAAGAAAGTTTAGAAACTGGCCTATAGTTTGAGAGAACCGTAACATGCAATTAGCTGTCCGAGAAAATTACATTCAGATCGCATTTAAGTATATTCTTTTAAAGCATATTATTTCGATTATAAATACCTTTTTTTTTTAAAGTATGTCGAAGTGTACTTTTTCATAAGGGATTGGACCGAAGCTGGCCAAAAATCAAAATTACTCGATCTAGCTTTTTATAGGTTTAAATGTCACAATATACATGAAGTTCAGTTGACATCTTTTGGCCAACTATTATATCATTTCAATTCTATGGATGACCATTTATGTATAACATACAACAGCATCAATTGACAGCATTGATTTGTTTTTTTCTTGTATTTATTTTGAAATGCAGCAATTGTCTTTCATGACCTTTGAAAACTGGATAGAGGACAGGAAACCAACTGAAGGAGGTTTTAATGATATCTAGTGGAAACTTGCGCCCAAATAAAAACTAGCAAACCACATGAAAAACGACAACCCAAAAACTTGTATGTGGCAGTTTGTTGGATCTTTAAGAGTAAAGTGTCAGTGAAATGTGCTAATTTGAAAAAGTGCTAATCCTCAATCTTAAGAAAATTATCTAGGGACCCATCAACCATCTGAATGTGCTGAACTTGACAATTAAGAAACTACCGCCTCTGCTCCTTCCTGTGAACCAAGTTTCTAAATATAAACATGGCAGTACGCGCATGTTAAAAAGGTGGCGAAATTTGGCATGGCTTTCAATACGATTAAAAAACTAGCAGGGGACACTACTTTTTCGCTCACTTCCTCTCTCTGGTCATGTGTTCATACCTGGGCATGTCCTTTACTGTTTTTCCAAACTGTGGATCAGATGCAGTGACCTGACTGCCATCCTTCAGCTGGTGGGCCTCCGAGACACGCATGGCCACATATCGCTGAGAGCCTGCAAGATAAAGAAAGTGAGACAGTTATTCACACTAATACTATACTGTACTGCAGTCACTTGACTTCTTTTGAATTGCGCTTGTGGGTAGTACCTGGTAGCTGCCGTGGGTAACCCAGTATAGGCAGAGCAATAACCAGAGCTGCCGCCCCTCCTGCCAGGAAACCAATCCACCAAGCTCCCACCCACAGTGGGTTTTCAGGAGTCAGCTTTGTCCTGAGGGGGAGTGAGGGAGAGAGAGAGAGAGAGAGAGAGAGAGAGAGAGAGATTAGCATTAGAAAGTTTTACTGCTAATGAAACTATGGAAAAATAGTAGTTTTTAAATCAAAATATCCAAAATATCGTTATTTTGATGTCACATAGCAGTTTATATTCTGCATCACGGAAGTTATAGGGGGGTTCAAATCAATCCTAGTCTGTTAAAGAAATTTAAATTTAAGCCTCACTTAAATGTTATCTTGCACCTTAACATCAAATTCAAAAATATTGCTACCATTTCAGTCAATAGCAGATTTATTTATTTTAATATATCGTATTGCTCAATATTGAATATATATTGACTTTTTACTTATATATTTGGTTATTTTTTTTACATTTACATTACCTTTAAAATCATCTACAGTGACACTCACTTAAATTTCCCTTTAAAAAACACAAATAATTTACTAATACTGCTATTTTTTTTTAAACTTTAACAAAATTAATATCCAATTTTCATATACTACACATGTAGATTATGAATTTGCTATGCCTAAATTCACTTGTAGCATTTAAAATTTATTGATTTTAGTTTTTATCTTTTTATTTTACATTTATTTAGAAAAAAAAAAAGTATACAATTTTTATATTGAACAGTTATCAGCCATGGCATGAAAATAATTGAACGCCTTCCGGTTTTGGCCAAAAATATAATGTAGGTAAATCTCTATTTTCTTTCTACTAGAAAGTCATGAGGAGGAGTAAATTATGATTTTTTTTTCTGGGTGAACTACTACTTAACCACTTACGTTTGGTCGATCTCTGTGTAAATGTTGAGAAAGAATCCACCCAGCAAGTATCCCGCCGCAGGTCCTACAATGGCGGCTGTGTAGAAGATCCCTGAGAAAACAGACGAAGCACATCAAGTCTCTGTGGCTCCCTCCACTCTGAGTCATATAAAAGCTGGTTTGAGTTCACACTAATTCATCTTTTCTGTTTTCAATCAAAAGGTGCAGTGAGATGCAGTTTGAATTTAAAGTGCCTCTCTGGAATGGGGGCAAACAGGGTAGCAATTGTCCTCAAAGGCCTTTGATAACTGGACGGTGGAGAGAAAAACAATGAAAGGAGGTTTTATTGATGTCTGAGGTGGAAACTAGTGGAGCTCCCTGATAACGACAAAAGAAAATGACTAGGTGTGTCAAAGCCTGAGTGGGACAAAATTACAAGGTTCAGTGAGGGCAAATATAAATTCTTGAGTGTTTTCCATGTAAATTAAAATACTTCTTTTTTATCGATGTGAGTGCTTGAATACTTTTACAAATCAGAAACACACTGACAAACACAGCCTCTGATAAAATCATGTGCTATAAATTAATAGTCATGCACCAAAATGGCCCTATGAAATCCATTTGACATTTGACCAAATTCTGTGTTATTTCATCCCAAATTTGGTTTTCCATTTTAATTTTTCTGAATTTTGCTTTATTTATTTTTTCTGTTTTCATGCTTCGATTTTAATAAAAATGCATGTCTTTATTAATTAAATTAAGAAAACTTTAATAATTTATTAAAATTTTCAAAACAATAGAGCCCTTTGAAATCTGTTTTACAGCATTTGTCCCAAACTCTTTAAACATTTTTATTAATTCAGTTTTATGATTTTATACAAATTTATCATCAAAAATGATAGTAGTCAAATGAATTCATAAAACTTTAGTGACTACATTTTTTACAATTGTCATCAAATCATCAACATTTCACATGAAGTGCTGCACAACAGAGATTTACTGTAATTTTGTAAAATCTCTTGATTGTGGGACAAATTCTTCTCTTATTATTATTACTTTGAGAAGTATATTTTATATATTTTTATATGACAGTAAAATATTTCTTTATAGGATTCCTTTTTGATTAATTGTACAGACATTCTTTTGATTTATTATCCCAGATTTTCCCAAATTCCATTTCATTCATATATATTTAAATCATAGGCCCCTACAATAATAAAATGCTGCACTATTCTTTCTAAATTAATGAAAAAAATCAAATACTGAAAACTAAAATCAATTGGTTTTAATGAAAAAATATAATGAAAATTTAGGCAACACAACCTTATAATATACAGTATAAAAAAACTGATATTCCTTTGGAGATTTGCTAAAGATTACAGATTTAATTATTAAATTATTAGTTTTAATAACTTGCTATAAGTGAATGTTAGATGACAAAAAAGTCATCTAAATGTTAAAATATTGGGAATGGGCAAACAGAATAAAATATTTAATATCAGACAGTATAGTTATGTTTTTCATGGCGTCATCACACTCACCTATATATACAGGTGCGTAATTTGACTTGACGTTCTCATCTAGGTAGGTGACCCCGAGGGTGTACAAAGGGGTTGCCCCGACCCCATGAAGAAACTGGCCCAGCATAAAGACGTAGCGGTACGCTGAAAGCCCACCTTCCTCGCCGACACATGTCTCTGTTTGATTGGCCGAGCACAATCCCATGCGCTCCGGCACTCTCACCTCATAGGGTGGTGTGGTGAAATGGGGCAGGGCAAAGATCAGAGATCCCAGTGCCATGATGAGCACACCCCAGCCCAGCCATCGAGGCTTATGACCTGTACCACCAAAGTAGCTCACGAATGTCAGGCACACACAAGCAGCAATGTCGTAGGAGCTCGCGATGAGTCCCGCCTGCAATGGAAAAACAAATTACACATTGTGTTAATAATGCTGCCATGTACACTTTCAAACTAGCAATGGCTACTAAGGCTGAATCCCAATTCAAATACTATCTATTCTAAAATGCGTGTAATTAGGGCTAATGCGCCTTTTTGCATACAGTACTTTTAGGACTATTATTACCTATAACCTATTGCGATATGCAAGATGATTGGTTTGCGATGCTTCTATTATTTAGTATGAAATAAAAATTAGCACGAAATTTTAAGAGTACATATGCTTCCTCTTAAAAGTTTGGAGAACTGTTTTCAACAATGAAAATAAAAAATGTTTCTTGAGCACCAAATCAGCATATTAGAATGATTTCTGGAGGATCATGTGACATTACTCTAATGATGCTGAATATATAGATTCAAATTAGAATAGATTCAAATGGAAAACAGCTATTTTAAATAGTAATAATGTTTCACAATATTACTGTTTTGATTGTATTTTTGATCGAATAAATGCAATGATAATAAAAGACTTTCAATTTTTTTTTTTTTTTTTAAATCTCACCGACCCCAAACTTTTCAACAGAAGTTTACTTTATCAACCTTAGCACAATACATCGTTAGTATAAGTATGCAAATTGGGATTTGGCCTAAGGATAAGCAATGTCTTTCCATATAGAAAGTATTATACAACAAAACTACTGTTGTGCGTGTCAAATCAGTATTTTCAGGATATTGACTAATCATCCTTAAAAACAGTGAGTGGACAAGAGAAAAGTAGCATATCATAAATGTTAAATAATCAACAGCAATCGATACTAATAAATTCTAACAATACTCAAATGCACATAAGCAATATGGTACCAATATTTTATGCCAAACTAACTTGACATTTATATTTACAAACAAATTGACCTGGTAGCTGCGTAGATCAAAACGTCTCTCGATGGAGGTGATGACGGTGTTGATGAATCCGTTGATGATCATGCCCTGGAGGAAGGAGGCCACACAGAGGAAGAAGAGAAGCCAGCGTGGGGTGTTGAAGGTCTGGATACACCGTGGGGTCAGTGCACCCCATCCACACAGATTCTCAGAGTCCGTTGGGACAAACTTCACCCCAATGGGAGGCTCTGTGAGCTCAAGCCCCCGTTTGCCTGTATTGTGGAACACAGTGAGTGCATCTCCAGATGGGCTGCCAGGCCCAGAGTCCTGGGACTCCACAGGGCTGGGAATGCCTGGAACGGGACCCAGTGGACTGTCATGTAGGACCAGAAGCTCTTGCTTGGAGCTGAAGGACGTGTCATTGTTTAACAGGTGGGGCATGGCCCCAAAAAGGGGGTGCTAAGAAAAGGGGGTAATAAGAAAACAAAACTTTTCCGCTGGAAACACTGATTCTATGTGTAGTTTTGCAGAGTGATTCGATGGCAGTCTTTGGACAAGGATCCCTTTACAGAGTTTCTTAGAGTTTAAACTGAAGTCATACAGATCTTGGAAAATTTAATTCTGCAAAGAAGAGGGATAAAGAGACACTCAATAAGTTTGTTGCACACTTCTGTAAAATGCTCAGTAAATCATCAACTTAGTTAGCGCCAAAAGCAAATCGAAAGTCAAGTGTAAACAGACCCCAAAAACTGTAAAGAGCTGGGATTAGCTCTGCATTCCACCCATTGTCCACTAAATACTCTTTTGAGTTTTTCTGGCACCTTTCTTACGAGAAATCCACTGCACTCCTGTTTTGTGCCAGAGCCTTTCCGTCACTTTCTCAAGAGTGCAATGACCTACAGTATCCCGTTGGACTGTAGGGAGATTAAGAATATTCCTTATTCAGACTTGAGTTGAGCAGACAGGACAAACTTTCATGTTGGCTTGACAAAGACTTGCCTGAAAGTTTAAAATATTTTTTGTTGTATAGATACATTAAGAAAAACAACCCGCTATTTAACTAGGCATTGATTGCATGATTTAACATGTTGGTAGCATTGTTTTAAAATGCTGATAACATACTTTAGCATGTTGATAGCATGTTTTGATATGTTACTTGTTAGCATGTTTTGATATGCTACTAGTTAGCATGTTTTGATATATTAGTTAGCATGTTTTTGTTACCGTGTTCTGATATGTTACTAGTTAGCATGTTTTTGCTACCATGTTTTGATGTTACTAGTTAGTATGTTTTTGTTACCAGGTTGATATGCTACTAGTTAGCATGTTTTGATATATTAGTTAGCATGTTTTTGTTACCATGTTTTGATATGTTACTAGTTAACATGTTTTTGTTACCATGTTTTGATGTTACTTGTTAGCATGTTTTTGCTACCATGTTTTGATGTTACTAGTTAGTATGTTTTTGTTACCATGTTTTGATATGTTACTAGTAAACATGTTTTTGTTTCCATGTTTTGATATGTTACTAGTTAACATGTTTTTGTTACCATGTTTTGATATGTTACTAGTAAACATGTTTTTGTTACCAGGTTGATATGCTACTAGTTAGCATGTTTTGATATATTAGTTAGCATGTTTTTGTTACCATGTTTTGATATGTTACTAGTTAACATGTTTTTGTTACCATGTTTTGATGTTACTTGTTAGCATGTTTTTGCTACCATGTTTTGATGTTACTAGTTAGTATGTTTTTGTTACCATGTTTTGATATGTTACTAGTTAACATGTTTTTGTTACCATGTTTTGATATGTTACTAGTAAACATGTTTTTGTTACCATGTTTTGATGTTACTAGTAAACATGTTTTTGTTACCAGGTTTTGATATGCTACTAGTTAGCATGTTTTGATATATTAGTTAGCATGTTATTGTTAACATGTTTTGATGTTACTAGTTAGTATGTTTTTGTTACCAGGTTTTGATATGCTACTAGTTAGCATGTTTTGATATATTAGTTAGCATGTTTTTGTTAACATGTTTTGATGTTACTAGTTAGTATGTTTTTGTTACCAGGTTTTGATATGCTACTAGTTAGCATGTTTTGATATATTAGTTAGCATGTTTTTGTTAACATGTTTTGATATGTTACTAATTAACATGTTTTTGTTACCATGTTTTGATATATTAGTTAACATGTTTTTGTTACCATGTTTTGATATGTTACTAGTTAGCATGTTTTTGTTACCATGTTTTGATGTTACTAGTTAGTATGTTTTTGTTACCATGTTTTGATATGTTACTAGTTAACATGTTTTTGTTACCATGTTTTGATGTTACTAGTTAACATGTTTTTGTTACCGTGTTTTGATGTTACTAGTTAGTATGTTTTTGTTACCATGTTTTGATATGTTACTAGTTAACATGTTTGTTACCATGTTTTGATATGTTACTAGTTAACATGTTTGTTACCATGTTTTGATATGTTACTAGTTAGCATGTTTTTGTTACCATGTTTTGATGTTACTAGTTAGTATGTTTTTGTTACCATGTTTTGATATGTTACTAGTTAACATGTTTTTGTTACCATGTTTTGATGTTACTAGTTAACATGTTTTTGTTACCATGTTTTGATGTTACTAGTTAGCATGATTGTTAACATGTTTTGATATGTTACTAGTAAACATGTTTGTTACCATGTTTTGATATGTTACTAGTTAGCATGTTTTTTGTTACCATGTTTTGATATGTTACTAGTTAACATGTTTTTGTTACCATGTTTTGATGTTACTAGTTAGCATGATTGTTACCTTGTTTTGATATGTTACTAGTAAACATGTTTTTTGTTACCATGTTTTGATATGTTACTAGTTAACATGTTTTTGTTACTATGTTTTGATGTTACTTGTTAGTATGTTTTTGTTACCATGTTTTGATGTTACTAGTTAGCATGATTGTTACCATGTTTTGATGTTACTAGTAAACATGTTTTTTGTTACCATGTTTTGATGTTACTAGTAAACATGTTTTTTGTTACCATGTTTTGATATGTTACTAGTTATCGTGTTTTTGTTACCATGTTTTGATGTTACTAGTTAGCATGATTGTTACCATGTTTTGATGTTACTAGTAAACATGTTTTTTGTTACCATGTTTTGATGTTTCTAGTTAGCATGATTGTTAACATGTTTTGATATGTTACTAGTAAACATGTTTTTGTTACCATGTTTTGATGTTACTAGTAAGCATGATTGTTAACATGTTTTGATATGTTACTAGTAAACATGTTTTTGTTACCATGTTTTGATATGTTACTAGTTAACATGTTTTTTGTTACCATGTTTTGATATGTTACTAGTTAACATGTTTTTGTTACCATGTTTTGATGTTACTAGTTAGCATGATTGTTACCTTGTTTTGATGTTACTAGTTAACATGTTTTTGTTACTATGTTTTGATGTTACTTGTTAGTATGTTTTTGTTACCATGTTTTGATGTTACTAGTTAGCATGATTGTTACCATGTTTTGATATGTTACTAATAAACATGTTTTTGTTACCATGTTTTGATATGTTACTAGTAAACATGTTTTTTGTTACCATGTTTTGATGTTACTAGTTAACATGTTTTTGTTACCATGTTTTGATGTTACTAGTTAGCATGATTGTTACCATGTTTTGATATGTTACTAGTAAACATGTTTTTTGTTACCATGTTTTGATATGTTACTAGTTAACATGTTTTTGTTACCATGTTTTGATGTTACTAGTTAGCATGTTTTTGTTACCATGTTTTGATATGTTACTAGTTAGAATGTTTTAGAATGTTGCTGACATGATTTAACATGTTACCATGCTACCATGCTTCTGTAATATTTAACATTTTGCTAGCATGTTAATTGGGGCTGCCAACTCTCACGCATTCAGAGTGAGACTACCACATTTTACATTGTTCTCATGCTACAAGACCATATTCTCACGCAGTGAAAAAAGTCTTTCAGAAAAGTCTTTCAGTGACCAGAATGTTTGTTAATAGGGGTGGGAATCTTTTGGAATCTCATGATTCAATAAAAATCAATTCTTGGGGTCACAAATTTTGATTCGAAATATGCGAAGCTTTGATTTTAGATTTGATTCTAAACTTGTTTTTAATTTATTGTACTTGAAGCCCCCCTCCTTATGACCTGTTTATATTGCATTTTTTTTAAGTGTCGCGCTGGCTTCACTTGATTATCCACAACAATGAGGCTTAATGCAGATGAATTATGAAAAACATTTAATAAACACTAGGAAGCAAACAGAGGATACAAGCACGAAACACTAATGTAAGACAATGAATAACTATGACAACCAAGGAAACAGGAACTAAACAGGGAAAAAAAGAGAAACTAGGCAAAATGGAACAGAAAGACCTTCAAACTAAGAGTGCAAAATACAGAAACCAAAACAATGACATTTAAGGGCTTGTTTCCATTTTTTGTGATATCTGACAACACTTCACCTGGAGCTTCAATAAACAAATTAAAGAGTTCAGAAGAGAGTAAGGAAAGCAGCAGTATGCAAACTGAACAGTGTCTACTGTAAGGTAGTTTAAATTATACACACCTTTTAACTGCATTAGGGTAACAAGGGGGAAGATGCCCCCTGGGGCAAAAATTATTCCCCCCCCATCTCAATTTTTTCTCCTTACCACAGATGACACAAAATATAATCTCAGCACTTCTAATGAATGGCTACACCATTTTTCATTTTGTCATTTTATCTGAATAGCAACATTTGAGAGATGTAGTCAAAACAGTTTTGAGGCTATTTGATCTAATTTTGTGGCACTGAAAAATAGTGATCTATGACATTGTATTATGTTGAATATCAAAGTGTTTGTCTCTATTTGTTAATGAGGGATTTGTGGACCCTTTAAACTATATGCTTTTGCTTAGTCTTTAATTACTTTCTCGCAGCAGCTAACTATGCGTCTTTCATTATTTTTCTGATGCATTAGCAAAATTAAAGAGTGTCTATAAACTGTATTGTCCCATCCTAGGGGGGGGAACTGGAGTTTCACATTACCTTCTGCACATCCACTGCAGTGGTTAAAACAATGCTGCATTCATTAGGTACACATGCAGCCGAACCAAAAGACCTGTACCAAATATTTAGACGATTGGGCATTTTCAGTTCTTTCTTTAATGCAGTCGAGACGCACATTCACAGAAAGGATTGTGGACACATAAGTGGTTCTACAAAAGTCAAGAAAAACTCAGCTTTGTGCAAATGAGAGGTAAAAAATTTGCTTTCAAAAATTAGCATTTTTCAATCTGAGAATCATACGTTTATAATAAACTTTACATGTAATAAAGCATATGGAAGGACACCACAAGCTCAAATTTGTTAAAAGCAACACTTACAAGTTCAAATGACAGAATTAGGAGGGGGAAAAAAAATCTCATTACACAAACTCAGCGTCATTATCTATTTTGTTAAAAAAAAAACAAAAAAAAAAACAACGTTTGTAAGCCTGCTAAAAAGTGCAGGCGCACAAATGTAAGGTGTACTATTTTTGGAAAGTTTTACCTGCGTAAAACCATTAAGAGCTTTTCAATCTTCTTTGTCTTTAAGCCTAAACTCAATTTAAGTTAATAATCTCAGCCTGTTTGTTAAAAGACTTTCATTTCATGCCAACACACATTACTATACAAGTCTATATTATTTTGCAATGTATTTAATTTGCACTGATTTCCACACTATAGGCAAATTTAGATCTACACCTGCCTGTGTGTTGGTTTATAGTATGTGTAATAGGCGTATAACTATATATAGCAATACAAAAATGCAATAATATTTGTCGTTGATAGTGACAAAATATATTCTGTACAGTTCACCAAAAATGGAAATTACTGTGTGAGATAAAAATTCAAGTTTACAGAGTTTTACTGCCAGTACTACATTAAACTACTATAATATTATAACGTTCAATTTAATCTATAATAATACAATGGTCCCCCATTGTATTTGTGGGTCCTGTAAATGCCAAATCCCTTATGTTACAAGCAAAGAGTGGCATACATTATTTTAAATATATCTAGTCAGTGACAGAGTGCAAGCATATTAGTCTAAAACAATTCTGTATTTTCAGCCTCAGAATCATCAATATTTTTATTCTGGTGTCACCATTGTCCTGTGTATTGGGTTACCAGCACCAAGTGCCTATTCATTTCCACTCCCAATGCAATACCAAATTTAACATTTTAATCAACAGTTCAGTTTTTGTCAACCTTTAACCATATGTGTTGGAGTATCGCAATAATAGAGTTTAGTATCGTGATATTAGCGAATTGTGACATGAGAACTCATGATACAATGTTATTGCGATGTTTCTGGCAACCCAATGCACAAGACCATGGTGGCAGCAGAATAAAAATATTCATGATTCTGTAGCAGAAAATACAGAATTATTTTAGATGAATATGCTTGCACTCTGTCACTGACTAGATTTATTTTAAATAAAATATTGGTAACGTGGGTTTTATTTTTATATTATATTATATATATATATATATATATATATATATATATATATATATATATATATATATATATATATATATATATAAATAATGTATTAATATATTTTTTTTAATTATTGGTAACGCAAGACATTTGGAATTTTCAGGACACACAAATACTCACCTATTGCATTATTATGCATTTATTCAACATTATATATAGTAATTTAATGTAGTACTGACACTAAAACTCAGAAAACTTTCATTTTGGCTGAACTACACACAATACAGTTTGTTTTGTCTATTGTATCTTTTGTCTATCGTCACTATCCACGATACATATTGTTGCAATTTTGTATTGCGAAATATTGACACAATGTTTTGTGACACTCCTAGTATTGTATTATTGTTCAACAGGTATATATAAAAATCATTTTGTAGTATATTAACATTTTTGCCTATAATGTGAACAACTCATTAACTAAAAAGTTCCTATAAGTGAAAATAAACCTGACCACAGTCAACTCAGATTCAGATTTTATTGTTTTGACACGAAATTACCTGCAGGTTTGTGTTCAAGCACTGACATTGTAAAATGGTTTATGACCAAATAGAGATTGAGGAGAGAGAGAGAGAGAGAGAAATGCAAACTTGGCAAACACTTTTATCTAAAGTACATTCCAGGGCAATAAAGTTATTACATTATATCAGTACATGCATTCCCTGGAAATAAAACTCATGACTCGAATGTTAGAAAACATGAGATTTGATGATAAATATATCACATATTATAGCCCAGAACTGCATTACAACTGTCCCACTGAATGAATAACAAAAAAGTCACTTTGCCTACCTCGGTTCCTCTGATCAAACTTCATTGGTCTAAAAGGGTCTAAGAGTTTGATTGTGCAAGAAAGAAGAAAAGAGAAGAGAACAAGGAGCATAAGAGACTAGGACCAAGCAAGACAGTCCCAAATGGGGCGTTTCTCAAGCCTCTCACTCCTTCACATCTATTTCCGTAGAAGCACTGACACAGTCCTGTCCACCTTATCTACCTGACAATAATCAGGACCTCAAGCATCTCAGGTGTCTCCTCACACTTCATTCACACTGTATGAATGTTTTTGTCCAGCATGGCATGGAAAGAAAAGGACCTGTGTTAAAAAATTATTTTATTATTTATTTTACCAGGAAATGGAAATAATTCCATTGAGATTCAGAATCTCTTTTTCAAGGGAGTCCTGGCCAAGACAGCAGAATAACATTCCATATTAAAACATATACAACGATAACAACAAGAACAACAACATTTAACAGAAAAAGACAATCAGTAGTTCAGTAACAGCACATGTGCATGTAGTACTCAGATAGTCCTTTATCATGTTTTTAAATTGTATCGTTGTTGGTAAATAGTCCAATTTTAGTTCTTTCTGCAATTTATACCAAGATAAAGGTGCAAAAACTTTAAAAGCACTTTCACCAAAAACAGTTCTAGTTTGTGAAATGTCATACATGATTTGCCCATATGATCGAAGATTACATTTCCTGGTAGTGTCTTTAAGAGTCAGAAGAGAACATAGGTAAGAAGGCAATTTATACAGTATAGCCTTAAAAAGAAAAATATACCAGTGCTCTAGCCTGCGATTGTGTAAAGATGGCCAACCAACTCTCTCATACAAGCTACAATGATGTGTGTGAAAACTAGAATTAGATACAAATCTTAAAGCTGCATGATATACTGAATCCAGCATTTTCAACGAAGATTGATTTGCATGCATGTATAAAATATCACCATAATCCAGCACTGACAGAAATGTTGCTTGTATGAGTGTTTTTCTCATACTAAAAGAGAAACAGCCTTTGTTTCTGTAATAGAAACCCAACTTTACTCTAAGTATATTCTGCTTAAAGGACAAACTTCCTTCTAAAAGGAAACCAAGATATTTATATACTGATACACGTTCAATTTCTTTCCCATCTAATGCAAAATGTGTAAAATAAATAAAACTTGGGAGTTGTTTGAAAATAACTTCAAATACTTTTTTGTTATTAATTTGGAATAATAGAGTGAAATTATACAACTATAATGTAACTGCATGAATGTTAAAGATTCATACTTTTTTGTTGGCATACGGTGCAAAACTAGTGCTAGAAACGCCAAGATCAAGGGTTCATTTCCTAGGGAAAGAAAGAACTGAACGTGCTTGGATGCAGTGCAAGTCATAAAAGCGTTTGCCAAAAGTAAATGTAAACATTACGAATTTGTATTATGTTTCTGCCGATTGGCTAAAAAATAACCAGATTGTGGAATGTCCATGAGTCCCATGCCAGTCGAGAATAGAAATGAATGGAAATGCTAAGAGGTATTTCAAACTTCCTTGACACATTCAGGGTTTCCCAATAACACTCTCCACATGCAGAGAGACATTGCAATTATGGATACAATGAGATGAAATCGGAGTTTATTAACTGCACAAGCTTCATATAAATAATGCAGTGAAGCCAAACATCAGAATGGGGCATGAGTGTTACCACAGTTTCTTGCTTAAGGTTTCAGTTAGTTTAGAAACCTTAAAGTTTAAAGATAACAGGAGAATCATAAGCAAAATGTGAATGACCATGTCATGGTTTTAAGAGTATTTGTGGTGCAGCTGAATCATTTCTTAGTTCTGTCTTCAAAAGACTTCTGTGAATCATGCTTTGTTACAATGAGATTAATAAAAAAAAAGGCTAATTATTTGTTATTGTGTTCTATGAACTCTTTCATTTCTAATTTTAAACGTGTGATCAAACGGAGGGAAGGATAACATCAGCGAGGGCTTAGAGTCTCAGGGTGGGAACATGTGTTTGTTTTGGAGTGCAGGTTCCTTCCCTTTTCTTTGAACCATGCTGGATGGTCATATGGTGAGATATAAATTTCAGAGAAAAAACAAAAACAAAAACAAGGAAACAAAGAGCACAAGAACTTTCACTGAGGATTCCTGGGAAGGAAACGGTAAAGCATTCACAGCAAAATCTATTTTTAAAAGTTGTGTAATGGGTGATTCAGGTGCTGGTTAGGGTTAGGTTTAGTTTTTCCTGTTCTCGTTGGCCTGTGTTCCTAGTTAGTCTACATGGCTGTTAAATTAGTATTAAGTATTAAACAAGTATTACACCTGTTCTGTTTCCCCATGATTGCTCCCTTGTATATATAAGCCTTTAGTTCATTCAGCTCTTGGTCAGTATTAGAAGGGATAGACAGACAGGGAATGCTGTAAAAATCAAACATAGGATTATAGAATTCCGTGATGAATATTCTAATACACTATACCATATCAGCGTTAACAATATATTTTTATATTTTTAAGAGAACAGAGTGTTAAGATAATTAACTTAAAGTAACTTTTCCTCGCAACAGGTTAAGTATTGAAGTGGGAATAAAATAATGGGAATGGTTAATCAAAAAGTGATATGGTGTGAGGATTTTATAATACTTATAATAGTAATACTTTGTGGTGAAGTGGTAATGCTGATCATTATGTTAAAGGTTTAATATGTAAAATTTTTATATTAAAATATCCAAATACCACTTGCACAGTGTTATACATTTCGTTCAGCTGTGTACTTGCATTATCCTAAATGTTTCCAAGAATTTGTAAATTCAGAGAAAATCCCAATTTTAAATAATGCCCCATCCCTCTATTGTCACTTGCGCCTGTCAATGATGTAATATCTGCTTTATTCCTGTTTCTTGTGCTGCACAGTAACCATGGCAACAGACATGTTGATGTAGAATGGCTGAGTGAAACACCATTTTTTTTACGACTTAAGTGCAATTTGAGTCCAAGTCGCAGACTCAAGTTTCCATCTCTACCTCCACCCCTTCAGCTCCATTTGGCTCCGCCTTCCCTCAAGCTCCGCCTCAGTCATTCCAGCTCCATCCTCTGGTACCCTGTTTTCATCTTGAGGGGTCGTCGCTGCAATTCCACGGCAGGCCTTTAGCATTACTCCGCTCCTTCAGATTCTCTGTCTGCGCCAAGGGCTCCACTTCCTTCAGCTTCGTTACCTCCACTCGTCCCCTCCATCCAGCAACACCACCGTTGGACACTGTCCTGGCTGTGGCCTGCAGCCCCATCAGGCCATTCCTACTTGTGGTTCCTCCCTGGCTCGGTGAGAGGCCTTCGGCATCACCCTGGACCCTTCTGTTCCGGCTCTGGAACCTCCTCCAATATCTTCTGCCAGTTTCACCAACTGATAGGGGGTGTTGTCACACAACATTTTCTGTTTGTGCTTGGACCGTTTCCCTTAGTTGAGTTTGTCAAAGTTACCACATAGTTAATTAAGCTCATTCGGGTAAATACATTTAAAGCGACATGCTGCTCAGATGCTGTATCTTATGCTCCATATTCTTTGGAGAATTTTTTTAAAGATATTTTATGCAATGGCCTTTGTAGACGACACCAGGACTTTATTAAGCTATTAAGAAAATAAATGGTGTTACGTAACGTTTTTATTTCTGTATGTGATGGTATTTAGCGCTGTGCCCGTGTTTTGTTTTGTTCCCTTGTTTCCTTCTTCCACCTGTCTCTTCTAATTGCACATAGTGCAGCCTGTTACGGTCATCAAGCCTGACTTGTTTCTACTTCCAAGGATCAATGATTGCATTAACGTAGACCGTAGTATAATGCAAGAAAACTGATTTAAACTTATGTTAAACTTGATCGTCTCATACAACATTTTTGAAAACAGTAAATTAAGAATATGATCATCACAAACCAGATAACTAAAAGTGCAAGCATGTTTTCTCCAGCGAATAAAGCTCCAAACAACAGGTTCATCTCTCTGAAATTATGGCAAAGCATGTCAACCTATTAGAGTTGCTGTTATCCTGCACAATCACAGACTGGAAAGCTATAAAAACCAGCCCATACTGAGGTTCAATACAAAACTCAATATCAGTTGGGAGCTGACAGTTAAACACACTGCAGATACTAAAAAAACTAGTGAAAGTTTTGTGAGGTAGCCAGCCCAGCACTTAACCGAAAAGACGGTTTTCTAGTAACCAGCCACCAAGTCAGTATGCCCTTTTTTCATCTTTTTCCATAATGTATCGAGCTTTCACCGAGCCCTGTATCAACAGGGTTTTGCTGCATGGCCATGTGGGATGAAGTGATGTGATGGGACCAGATAAGGGAAGTCTCTGACCCAGTAGTGACTGCTGATACATCCTGCATAGATAAGGAAACCATTTTTTTTTTTCATGCACTGACCACACATGCAAACAGACATACATATGCAAATCAGGAAACTATTAGCTACAAAACTATGCCAAGTCCTTAACACTATACAGTATATCTTCTGACCTGAAACTACTTGGTAAGATGGATTAGATGATTTTCATTTACCACATATGTGTTGTCATAAGTTGTTCACTTGGTATCATGTGTGCAGCAGACTAAATGTCCCTTATCTCCAGGGATTTGTCTCATTATTTGGCTGTAAACTTGTTGGTGCAACCAAGTGGAATGAATGACCTACAGTAGCAGCCAATCAGCTTCTCTACACTCCAGGTTTCGCCTCTGGCACTGGGCAATGTGGGTTAACAGACAGTAACAACTAGATTTGCTTGTATTGCCATGTGACCACATTCAATTCCAGCCTTTGACCTAGACTGTAAAAAAATCTACTATGTAAAATTACATTTATATTTAAGGTTAGAGTCCAGGTCAAAGTATCGTACAGTACGACCCGTTTTCTCAGTCTCTCTTTCTTCAGCGTTTTGGAAGTAGGTTTCAAACAACCAGTTCAAAGGCTTTAGAATAATTTTGGTGAATTCCGTCCTAATACATAAGTTTAATCAATGTTAGATAACTCAACATGATGAAATGTAAAAATATCATCAGTATGATACTGTAATGTTGAATAACACTACAACTTTCAACACACTCAAATGCACTTTAGTACGATATTGAAACTTTAGACCAAGTGAAACAGTGCTGCGTTACCTCACAATTTTAATTCATCAAACAAACTGAGCTGTATGAGTAGCATTTCAGCACTTATGAGTAGTTCGGTAGAATGAAATGTCCTCTTTCCTTTATCCCCAGGACTCACATGTGCTACTGATATCGGTCTCTCATTAGTAATTGCGCCCGCGATTCTCAGCCATGCCCAGCTTCATACCACAGTCATGTTAAAAAAACATGCATTCACTCATCCATAAATATTATTTCCCCATGAACATTATAAGATCCATTGGCATAACGACGAGCTCCATGTTCCACTCATTCACTGCGTCATCAAACGACAGCTTTGATATTGTTTTGAAGAGTTTAGTGACCGTTAGCGGCAAAAAATACATATTGTGCCTTTAATTGGCACGTCTGGCATTATATCATTACTGAATAAATAAAAACAAATGTCTGAATATTCTATATTAGAATATTCTAGAATTATTTTATATTATTCTCTATTAGAGTCAATGACTGTGAACTACAGTTGAGAAATCAGTATCAGATGACACGTCAGTAAAGTTAAACATTAAAAAAGGAAGTGGCTTCGGAATTCAGAAGAAGCTGAAATGTCTCACAGTAGTATCACCAGTCATGCAAACTCCTTTCAATCATTCAGATGTTACAAACACACAGTCATCCGTCACAAGCAGCAGCAACAGACCTTTTATATAGAAAAAGACACACACATTCTGACCTCATCTCAAGTACAAATATTATTGCCATTGATAGGAAGATATTGATATTCTATTGATTTTTCAATACATATAATGCCTACAAATTTTCATATCTGCTATGAAATTCATAGAAAGTGCAGCAAGGTATTGGCTTGTATCATATTTAATACCACTGTGATTTCAATGAAGCATTTGAAAAAAGAAGTTGGCCAAATCACAGACCTTTTTCCACATACTTTTTATCCACCACAGCCAATGCATATTACTTATAGATCTACTGTTTATTACTACCGGTAATTATAAAGCACATATCAATGCCTTAATCTGCATGACCATATTCTACATCCCTTAACGCGACCCCACTTAAACATACCGTTAACTACAACAAAAGATAATTTACTTACTATCAAAAAGCAGTAATTAGGTGTTTAATGAGGGAAAAACCCCTTTAATTAATAATGAATATGTGCTCCCTAAAATATTAATCTAAAGTTTCCATTCATCACCAATATTTAAATGTACCCATCTATGACGACTTCCACTTCCAGGAACCCTGGAAATGTGTTATTGCTCCATGACAGTGTCTTTTTGTAATGTCTAAAAGGCTGAAAGAGAAAAAGCTGATTACCAGTGATCATACATACAGTCTAAACTGGTTTACAGATTAGCAGAGCAGGCAGTATAGTGGGAGGAGGTGGGGCACAAAGAGTAAATAGGGATTTACTGTTAATTCAATCTCTTGCATCACATTTGCAATATGTCAGGCGATTCATATTTCAATTAATCATAAGTGATGAATTGTCTCTGGAGGAGAAGTGTGTGTTCAATGCTTAGTCACAAGGAGTGACTGCTGTTTATGAACTATTCTTATCAAATTCTCAATGTAGAAAGGGGAGTTTATATTAACTTCTAAACAAGTTCTAAAGGATTAGTTGACTTTAAAATGAAAATCACCCCAAGCTTAACTCAACCTCAAGCCATGGTGAATTTGACTGTTTTCTTTCTGATGAACACAATCAGAGTTATATTAATAAATATCCTGAGCTTTATAATGGCAGTGAACGGGACCAACAAGTATGGAGCTGAGGAAAGTGCCATCCTTCCATCATAAATGCACTCCACACAGCTCTGGGGGGTTTAAAAAAAGCCCTTCTGAAGTGATGCGATGCATTTGTTTAAAAAAAATATCCATATTTAACAATTTATATTTATATCTAGCTTTTGCCGGACTGCCTTCTATATTCCATTTCCATTTATCATAAAAGCAATCCATACAGCTCCAGGGGGTTAATAACGTCCTTCTGAGGCAAAGCAATGGGTTTTTGTAAGAAAAGTATCCATATTTAAAACTTTATTAACTATAATAACTAGCTTCCGGCAGACGCCCATACAGCGGAAGAGTAACCTCCGACTCGACGCGTGATGTAAGCAAAATGAAACACTGTTCACGAATTAGAAGCCTAAAATGACTATTTTTAAAGAGAAATGTTAGAGGATTTCGATATAAGAGAAGAGGAGCTTGAGTTTGTTACACAGCCCTATTTGTTTAAACTGTGAGAGGCGTCTAAGTGTCCACTACTCCTACGTCACACATCGCGTCATTTGTTTCAAGTTGACTTACGTATTGTGTGTACGGTCATCTGCCGGAAGCTAGTTATTTGAAATGATAAAGTTTTAAATATGGATATTTTCACTACAAAAAACATCCCATCACTTCAAAAGTCGAGCCTTATGGATTATTTATTATAATGGATGGATTAATTTTTTTGGCCTTAAAAACAGGGGCGTTAAACATTTCAAGTGATGTTAAGGCTTCATCACAGGACGCTGTGAAAGAAAACTTGCACGCTGTGAGTGTGCTTCAGGTGTGTGTGCGATCTGACTTTCACAGCATGACTGAAGCCTCTCAAACAGCACTAAGAGTGCCAAGTTATCTTGCGCATCTTCTTGAGCAAAATTATGCCAAAATGCCCGTCTTAACTGAACGTAAACAGTTATATCGTACGAGTGTGTCATTGTAATGGATCCGAGCATTAGGCGTTACAGCAGCGTCATATACCTTCTGTTTTATTAATGTTAATGCTCTTAACTAAATAACTTCTGTAGCTTTTATTTGCATTTACTTCATACAGTAATACAGTTTTCACAATAGGCCTACTGTAAAGTGTGTAATTTGTTTTTTCTGTTGTAATTATTTGTGCTATTGCTTGTAATTTGAGAATTGTAAAATTTCACAGGTATCTAAAGTGTTTGTATTGTAAGGTTATGGTCAAAAATAATGAAAGCAATAACTTTATTTATTTATTTATTTATTTAGGCAAGGCTAGTGAATGTTCTGGCATGGCAAAAAAATGTAATCTAAAAAAAAGAAAATTCTTAGCATTTAGTCCATATTTTTGTTTTTTTAGCTAGTTCATAGTCACACTTGTTAATAATGATACCTACACTGATTTGAAGTGTACTGCAGAGAGAGGTTTCATCATTATATCATTTAAAAAATTTGCATTGACAACTGAAATACCCATACTTTATTTTGACTTCCTATATAGCAATATAGTGGTGCCGATTTAAAATACTACCATTATAACGCTTGGAAGAGCAAGGATATTTTTAAATATATCTCTGATTGTGCTTTGTCTGAAAGAAGATAGGACCTAGGATGACTTGAGGATGAGTAAATCAAGGGATAATTTCCATTTTTTGGCTGAACTATCACTTTAATGTCAAAAAGGTTTGAATTGACATTCAATTCGCTGCAAACATTTGCACAAGCGAACTGCTGAAAGGGCCAACAGACTCAACAGCATCATTCAAAATACTTCTCTCACATGTCAAAACTCAGTATCCCTAATAGTGCTTTCTGCTACTTTATATATTATTTGATAAACTCTTCATTCTCAGCTAAAGGAAAACAGAAAAAAACATTTATTAAATAAAAATAGGACAACAAAATAATTTTCCAGGGCATTCCATATTTTCTCTCATTTTCCATGTGTTGTCCAGGACAGGAAAACAATTTATCAATATTCTAGGGCACGTCGGAACCCTGATAAAACAAACAACAACAACAACAACAAAAACGACCCACGCAGGGCCATAGTCGCACGTGCATTTGATAATACTAATAATAAAACTATCATCCATGTTACACGCTAGACTGCGTTATGTCGTTTTAATATAACAGACGAACAAAGTTTTTCACGTTACATCGTTGTTCGCGAACACATAGCAAAGCATAATCGTTTTAGTAAACAGTGAGGCGAATTCATCTCATCTCAGCGAATCGATTCTTTCGAACAGTTCGATTCAAAAACGAACTCTACGTCACCGACGTGGTCCGGTTCAAATGAGCCAAAATTCGACTTATAAGAACATTTTGTTCGTGATTCGGACATCACCATATTTTTGTTTTCGTTGTTCAGATGAACAAGCGGTCAGAAACACGTTGTGCATAGCGCTTGTTGAGGATTAAATCACGCCATTAATTATTAGACAATTTGCCATTTACCGGAGGTTTCGTGAGACAACAGAAGATAGCGTATAACAATAAAGGCTATATTTTAGGATGGGACGCCCATGTCTCCTGAAGTAACCAGCGGTGTGTGTTTATATGAACATGTGTCTCCACCGGCACACTGGAAACAGGTGGAGGAAATACGCAGTCCAGACTCATTTATGAGTCTTTGTCGTCTGCACTGCTCCTCATGTCTGAGCGTTCAGAACACGATAACCAGACATCAGTCTCATCCCATCAGTCTGGCCAGCGCTGCTTCACTGGATCCTATTATACCCAGTTATTCTCACTCTCACATGTAGTGTTCATTCATCGCTGTCTCAGCATGGAAATGTCATGAAAGCTACTCACGTTGTCGCGCTACTGAGGAATTAGACGACTCCTCCATTTCCGACACATCTGTCACTGCTTTTTACGTGCGCGTGCATTGTTTCTCCCTCCGGAAATCCACGAAGAAATGTTTAGGCTGTAGATGTTATAAAATGTTCCGCTCTCGGTTAAGCAGCTTTCAACCAATGAGAATCCGCCCCCCATGGCGTTATGCTGATGGACCAATAGGTGTCATCCGTACTAACGGCTGCGCGTGTGACAAACTGTCTTTGCCGCCTT
The DNA here is from genome assembly GCA_037194245.1 of Opsariichthys bidens. Taxonomy (NCBI): domain Eukaryota; kingdom Metazoa; phylum Chordata; class Actinopteri; order Cypriniformes; family Xenocyprididae; genus Opsariichthys; species Opsariichthys bidens. Next base: position 12,480,973 of record CM074285.1, on the reverse strand, counting down.
TATAAGCATCTTCAAAGCAGGTTTGGTTTGACTGATGCACGTATCGCACATTTCCATGTCATTCGTGGTTTTAAGTGTAAAATTAGGAGAGTTTAAAACACACACACACACACACACAAAATAATAATAAAAAGTAGAATATTAGGACATAATATGGAAATATAATGAATATAATATAGAATAATGAATTTATAATGTATGGCGAAAAGTATAGGCCATTTATTATAACTTGTGAATCAATCTATTAATTTAATATTTAATGTATTACATATTATTTTGTATTTTTGTATGTTTTTATGTATTTTTATTGTATCACATTGTTTTTGGCAACAGTTAATGGATATTTGAACTATATTTATCCATCTTATTACATTCATATTTTAATGCCTCCTTAAAATAAATTGTTCAAAATGATTTTGTATCCTCATTTGCTAATCTAGACCATTAATATTGCCCATATTTATATATTTTGTAGTACTAGATTTATTGTCTGAACCATGGTCATTTGATGCAAGAGTTATTATTTTACACCTGTTTCACATTTGTGGCCTTTGCCTCCTGTTATTTCAACCTGCCAGTAAACTAACTGACAAAGTTGTATCTCAAAATGCTGATGCTCTATTTTTGTGGGTTCATGAACTTTTTCTGTGGTCTAAGAACGACGTTTGTAGTCTTTAGGGGTTTCACTGCTTCTGTCTCTAGATGTTGCTCAGGAAGTTAGGAAGCTATTCTCAGTATTTATATAAACAGTATGACTTGATGCAAGCAGGTGAACGTTTGATTGGTTGGAGAATGTTGTCTGAGTTTTTCCAGTGAACATCTAGTTTGCATTGCAGTAGGGAAAAAGAATGTCTAGTTTGCAATGTTAAGGGCTGATTAGACTTAGCTTTGTACCACTGACAAGCAGGAGTGCAAAATGCAAATACAGGATATGCAAATTGTTAGGTGGAAGGCATGTGGGCCCATGACCCATGCAAGCAGCAATTAAGGCCTTTAAGCACATGCATTACAGGTATGCTTTATTTAGCACTACCTATCAGAGATGGGAAAAGTCCATTTATAGCCAGTACAGCAATTTACTATGGAAATATATGGTTATAAAGCTTTTTAATCATAATAGCGCCACCTATGGTTCAATCTCCATAATACTTTTCATGCTTGTTTAGAATCATATATTGCATATGCAAACATGATTTCACCAAGTTATAATAATTCGTTATATAATAAAAGTTAATATAATTTCGCCATAAGCTATATTTTGCCACACCTATTTTAAATGACCGTGTTATAGCTATGCAAAAGGTAAAGTTCAACTTTTTCTTTTGATAATTATTGAGTCTAGAGAATTAGTGAAGTGGTATTATTGAGGTTCAGCAAAAAACCTAGGACAAGTTCGCAAAAGCAGTTAAAAAAAAATCATCTAGCAAATATTTAAACAATTCGATTGACAGCAGTGGTTCTAGAGGCAAAGTTGCTCTGAATGAGGAGGTCTGTCATATGGTATGAATATTGTGTGCATGTGAGAAAAATTGCGAAATATCATTTACACACCTGAAAAATGCGATGGTAATGGCCGATTTCTTTCGAATTTCAGACCTGTAGGGTCGTGAATCAAACAGGACCAGCGAGTTTCATTCTGATTGACCTCGGCTGACCTTGTCAAATGTTCAGTTCAAATGTTGTGGCATCCCATTGTGGACGTGAATCGAAATTTCTACTATTTTTTGATAATTATTAATAATCCAGAGTGACTCCAGAGAATCTTTCTCCTCTGGTTCGGTTCAGATCAGGCGAAAAACATGGCACTATAGTTCTGAAGGGGTGGATTTTGAAATCCACTGCCGCTTTAATATATTAATTTTGAGTTATTTATCATGCAGTTATTACATTATATACATTATAACAGTTATCTTTCCAAATATTAATTATTTGAATAACTTCAACTCATATTAAAACAATTATTTTCATTTTCAAACACTAGAAAATAATGATGTATGTCAGTATCTCTCACTGAGAGAAAAGTACAACTTATCAGTATGTTTTGGCAAAGTTTCCTGTTCAGTGCAGAGCTCCTATCAACTTCAGCCGAGAAGAAACTGTGAATCATGTGTATCTATGTATGTGCGCTGAGTGTTCTGTACAGGTCCGTTATGGGTACCGGTGGACAACTGGAACTCTGAGACCTGCAGACAAGGCGTCCTGACTTAATAGGACATCCTGTCCCTAAGTTCTGGGTCTGATCGTCATGATGGATGGAAATATGTTTCTGACTATCTGTCCATGTGTGGAAAATTACCCCCCCCCCCACACTCACACACCCGTCAATGTAGGATAAACTATGTTGGGTTGAACATTGTTCTGCTATCAGGAACCAGTCGAGCAGGTCTGAGCGGCACACAGACACACACACACACTCATTCTAATCCGATGGTCAACGTGTCCGAAACACTAAGTACTCGGCAAAGCATTTCTGTGTCATGCGGAATAATTCTTCCTCATTTCTCTCAGCATCTCACATATAATGCAATATCAATGTCAGTTTTACACATCAAAACGATGCCCTTCATTTACAATAAACATTTCAATGTCATAATGTCACAATATCTTGAAGCTACTTGTGTTTGTGTGCATTTATAAATGTGCTTGCATTAGATATGAAGTGTGGATATTAACCACCGTTTCATTTTAAAGCAGGTATTATTTGTTTGTAGCCTCCAAACACCTTTAGCTTTAGCAAACAACAGCGCGTGATGTACGTAACTTGATTGTGATTGACGCTGACGTAATCTCGTATAATGTCTGGGACAAAATTACAAATTTAATTTAAAAATATACATTATATATTTTTTTAATCAGACTTTTCTGCAAACACCATTTAATAAGTATTGAGTTAAATTAATTGCAACAAAAAAAAATATAGGGCCTATATATTTTTTCCACTTTAAAAAAAATATATAAATCATCGGGGGGGGGGGGGGGGGGGGGGGCACTGTGTTAGAGTATAATTGCTGTGGAAATGTGAATGTAAGAGAGAGAGAGAGCGGCCTATGACCTCCTTGTGAGACTTGAAGCTGGCTTCTGCTGATGAAACTGCAAACTATTCTTCAGTAAAATTTTCTTCAATTTATTTGTTTAAACTCTGACTCGGGGTCTTAATTTATCATATCTGGTCTTTGGGGTGTTTAACTGTAAAATCGCCTACAGTTCGCAAAAGTAGGTTTTTCAAAAAATTCAAAATACCTGAGAATTTCACCAGGGTGGTGGTCAAATCTTGTTCGTCTTGAGCCGAGCATTCCAATGAAGACATTTGAGTCTGTGACGGTTTAGGAGTTATGAGCGATTTTGTACTTTTGATCACTGTAGCGCCACTAATCTCAGTGAGCCTCGCTGACTTGTAAACGGGATGGGTCTTACCATCCCTCAAAGTTTCAAGTCTCTACAACTTACGGTTTGGTCTGACAGATCACTTTTGCCCCAGAATGCTGATCCATGAAAATCCTAACAATTACAATATATCTAATAATCAGACAATCACATCGATTCAGAATCAGAAAGAGCTTTATTGCCAGGTATGTTTACACATACTAGGAATTTTTTTTTAGTGACAGAAGCTCCACAGTGCAATAAAGTGACAGCGACAAGACAAGACACAGATAATAAAAAGAATAAAAGAATAAAAATACAAATATACAATATAGACAATTGTATGTACAGTTGTGATGTGTGCAAATTTGAAATATAAATAAGTGTGAATAAGTGTTTTAAGTAAATGGTGTGTAATAGTTCTGTGTGTTCCATGTTTATCTATTGTTCATGAGGTGAATTGCATGAGGGAAGAAACTGTTCTTGTGTCTGTTTATGTGTTCTGGTGCTCAGGGCTCTGTAGCATCAACCAGATGGCAACAGTTCAAAGATGAAGTGTGCTGGGTGTGAGGGGTCCAGAGTGATTTTCTTTGCCCTTTTTCTCACTCTGGATAAGTACAGTTCTTAAAACATTGCAGCAACTCAATGCATTTAGGCAGACATGAGTTGTGTCCCAATTCAGAGGCTACATCCCTTGAAGGACACAAACTTCATAGTCATATATATATGTATATATATATATATATATTAATATATTAGTTGATTCTTCTTTGTGCTGCTGTGACATATTCGGCCTTTGAAGGAAGTCTTCGAAGTATGCAGCCTCTGAACTCAGGGACACAGCTATGGCCAAGATGATCTGCTGAAGCTGAAAATAAGCTTCAGAATGGAGAAGAAAGGTGATTTAAGTTACTTTGAATGTGGCACGGTTGTTGGTGCCAGACTGGCTTGTCTGAGTATTTCAAAAACTGCTGATCTACTGGGATTTTCAAGAGCAACCATCTCTAGGGTTTACAGAGAATGGCCGAAGAAAGAGAATTGTTCAAGCTGATAGAAAGGCAACAGTATCTCAAATAACTACAGCCGAGTAGCAAGAGCATCACTGAGTGCACAACACATTGAACCTTGAAATGGGCTACAGCATTCCTGTCAGCTAAAAACAAGAGACTGAGGCTACAATTCACATGGGCTCACCAAAATTTGACAATATAGAATATTGGAAAAAAGTTGCCAGGTCTGAGGAGTCTTGATAACTGCAGCAACATTCAAATGGTAGGGTCCGTTTTTGACATAAACAACATGAAAGCATGGATCCATCCTGCCTTGTATCAACGGTTCAGCTGCTGGTGGTGTGGTGTTGGGTATATGCACTCTGAGTTCCACCTAAACACCACAGTCTGAGTATTGTTGCTGACCATGTCCAACCCTTTATGACCACATTGACTGACATGACTTCCAGCAGGATAACGTGCCATGTCACAAACCTTTCAAACTGTTTTCTTAAAAACGGTTACTCAGATGAGTAAAGTCTCCAGATCTCAATCCACATCGGGTCAGAAGTCACTCTCCCGCCAGAACTCAACTTACAAAAACCCATCGCTTCACTCCAGAAGGCATTTATTAACCCATGGCAGTCATAAAGATTATGTTGATGATGCAGGGATGCATTTTTGGAACTTCAAAAACTTAGGCACCATTCAGTCCTATTACAAAGCTGGGAAGAGCCAGGGAATTTCTTAGTACAACTCAGATTGTGTTGTGAAAGAATATAGTCATATACACCTAGGATGGCTTGAGGGTGAGTAAATTATGGGATCATTTTCATTTTTGGGTGAACACAGCAACTAGCCTAATTTTAAATTGATGAAATGACACAGTAGCTGAGTTCCCATTACCCTTCAAATTGCGCAAATTGCAAATACGCCCAATGGAATTATGTCAATTTTACAAAAAACTCTAATATATATTGCAAAAAATGTCTTTACGCTGGCATGAGGTGATTTTTCAGACACTTTGATAAAAGCAATATTTCGCAAAACTGCAATGGAAACAGTTTTTCACATTCACGGGTCACCTGGTGTACATAAAAGGACAGAAGATGAGACAGTGTTCTTTATTAAACTCATAAAAGACAAAAGAATTACGGGTATACTGGATTCTAAATAAATAAATGCCATGAAGCAGAAAGGAGGAAGAAAACCCCAGAAACACCTAATCTGTGGCCACGATCCTTCGATTAAAAATAATAGGCTTCTAGAAGACATCAAAGTACCGCGAGAGCGATTCAAAAGCATAAGGGTTGGCAAGATTTTTGGATTCACTTATCGCGAGATAAACGGCGATAAGATAACACAACATCAGTTAATTGAAACATGGTTATTTCGTCATTTAGAAAATCTAAATCTGAAAATTTTTGCACATCTGTAATGGAAACCCCGCTACTGTTGCCATCTATCCTAAAATAGCCTAGTTCAGAAGCAAATAGCAGAATTTTTAAACACGTAATTAATCATTAACGGGGACAGTTAGGATAAACTGATAGAATAGAAAACAATAGGAAATCAAAATATATTCGGCCTAATATGATTATGACCACTGTAAAAAACATAATGAATTAATTTTGGATAAATGTAAATAAGAACGATAATGAGTAGGATGTTTCATTCATCCCATCAGTTTAGCTTTAGCGAAATTGTCATTTTTATGTAATAACTTTTTTTTGTTTGTTTATCTATAAACGCGTTAACGTCTCCATTTTGTGACAAACTCATCATGCATTATGTTCGGGAGCTCACGTGCGCCGAAATCGCGAGATTGTTGAGGAAAACATTCTGTAAGCTAAATTCATTAGATGTTTCATATAGTTTGGTAGTAAAACATAAAGTTCACATTTTATTGGTGCCAATATGGGTAGGGTATGTGTATTTTGAACATTTGCAACTGCTTTTTATCACTTAATTAGAAATAGCACAATTTTAAAATGGAGACTTCTGTTAGTTACAAAGACATTTATGTTTATTTTTAAATGCAAAGTATTGAAATTCAAGTGTGTCCCATCGGCTAATCAAAAGTTCTTCACACACTTGCGGTCTTCTCTACCTTTTGAACTCTTGAGCCAAAAACAGGAAATTACGTCTTGTGAGTAGTCAAGCGCGGGAATTTGGACAGGGCAAAAAATCACCAAAAACGGCAAAATTTAGCTGTAAAACATCATTAAACTTTAGTGCACGCAACGAAACATTTGCTAATGAACATACTCTACTGTTAATTTTCAGGATTAAAGAGCTCATATAGCAGAATTTAACGGAGTGAGAGACTTGAGTCAGTGTGTGAGATGATTTTGAGTTGATTTTGCGCTTCAGACATTCACCACTAGAGGGTGATATCAGCACGGGATTGTCAGTTTTCTAGTGCAGGTATTCGATGTTGATATAAAACGACCTGTGTTCTGCATTCATTAGTGTTTATTACTTGTATAAATACTTAATACGTCTCTAGATTCTAGAATTAAAGGTGAATAGAGAGCCAGGAATTAACTTGGGAGCATAAAATTAGGACTGGTCGACATTAAATGTTAGCTACTCTGTCTTGTCATATCTTATCTAATATTTATTCATTCATTTGTTTGTTTGTTTCTTGTACGAGATAGTTTAAAGTGACACGAACTGGATTTTAACACTTTGTGAGCAATTGGTCGTAGTTAAACATATATATCCGCCATCAAATAGGTTTAGGATGAATGGCAGCTTTCAGCAGTGGATTGCGCTCTGCCTGAGACCCTGTTGTGTTTTCTAGTCACCACTAGAGGGCACACGCCACTGCCCATTACGCTACTAACGTACGGAAGTTGCGCAAAGAAAAAAGCTAATGCCTTGTAACTTCTGTTAAAATTGCTCCCAATTGCTTTGCGAGATTAAGAAAGCCATTTTTAAATTGCACAGTTGTGGAGTTGATCTGTGTAAAAAGAAAGTGGCTGCATGACTAACTAGGGGCCGAAATGAACCCTGGACATTGTGATAAACTAATTGAGGGGCTGTCAATCATGCTAATGAACTCCTTAACACCAACTGAATGCCAAAATGCAGTTGCACAAACAGCATGAATGAGACAATCACAGAGCGTTTTAAACCTGAAGTATTTGACTTATAATATCTAAATAAGTTCTTGATTATTTGTTTCAGTATTATTTACATACACGCCTGCTATTACCTTATGTATTAATGTTTTGAATTGGCTTTTATTTTGCTTTAAATTTGATTTAATGTAAGTTTTAGTGATTTTGTATTAAATGTTACCCTGTCTTGTCATGTTAGAATAAGGCTTGCTATCTAATATTCATTCATTCATTTGTGTTTGATTTCTTTGCTCACAAAGACAAGAGTTATATTCGTTTATTTTGTTATTTATATTATTTTTTTATTTTTAGTACTTCAGTACTAAAACTACTTTCTGAATGGTCTGTAGTAGAAACCCTGTATTTGATTACATTTTTTTTTTTTTAAATATTATTATACAAGTACATAAAATATTTTTTAAACATTGAGAAATATGCTAAAATAATGTATTACTGATACTGTTTATATCACATTGCTGTGACTGGAGTATGACATCGTACACAAATCACATTTTTGTTTTCGGATTGCATCGTCTGTGCTCAACTCAGCTGTTGTATTTGCCTGTGTGTCGCTTTCTCATTTACAGACATAGTGCTAGAAGCAAGCGTTGTCCTCTCCCGGGCCAGAAGGTACGCAGACAGGCCGTTAAAGGCAGACATTGATCCAGAGCTCTGCGGCAGTCTTTTAAACTGATAGGCCCAGTACCACATATTCAGATTGAGAGAACTGTGTTTGCCTTTACATCAGAATTTATGTCCTTGCCTCTAGAACTGTATGTTGACCAGTGTGTGTGACTTAGTGTCTTTGCATGGATAAATTTGATTGTTTCTCTTTGAAGCATGTGTTACCCTTGCTTATGTAAAGTGTGTTAGTGACTTGTGAGCTAATTTGTCTTGTCCCGCTCTCTCTCTCTCTCTCTCTCTCTCTCCCTCTCTCTCTCGGTCTCTCTGCGCTGAAGGAAGGAGGTTATCCTTAAACTTATTAGTGCAGGTGCAGTGCATTGAAAATCCATTCAGTGCTGCTGTCACAGCAATTCTGTTCCATTGAATTAAGTGGGGTCAATCCAGCAAATCAAAAGATTACACTGGGCTCTATAAAGAGCAGGATGACACAAACATACTCACACATGCAAACACTAAACACTCTCAAATACACTGACAGACAAACTAAGTGAATAATGCAATTATGCCAGCAGTGTACCAGTAGTAATTTGTGTGGATGTGGTGAAATGACCTTGAGCATAAAAGCTCAGCTGATAAAAAAGAAGCAGAATAATCAGATAAAAGCTTTGTATTTTGCATTTTGGACAGTCCACCAAAAAACTGAAAGTTCTGTCATTATTTACTCATCCTTATGATGTTTTTTATCCCCATGCCATAATAATCTTGGCCACAATCCCTGCATGGGGAGCTTACATTTTGATGTCTAGAGCAAAAAAAAAAAAAAAAAAAAAAAAAAAATATATATATATATATATATATATATATATATATGACTGTAATAATGTGAAATATTTTTATATTTAATTTTTTAAAATGTAGTTTATTCCTGTGATGTCAAAGCTGAATTTTCAGCATCATCACTCCAGTCTTCAGTGTCACATGATCATTCAGAAATCAAACATTTACTTTTGCTGTCAATGTTGAAAGCAGTTGAGCTAATTAATATTTTTGTGGAAAACGAGATACACTTTTTATTCTCAGGTTTTGAATTTGAAATGCTTTGTTACATTTTAAACGTATTTACTGCCACTTTTGATTCATTTAATGCGTCCTTGCTAAATAAAAGTAATCTCTTTTTTTATTATTTAAAAAGTACAGATCCCAAACTTTTGATTGGTCGACCCTAATCACATTAAACAATTAAAACGGCAAAGTAACAATCATTACAAATGTTGGTTGTTTACAGTGTTTTTGCGGATTGCAGTATCTTGGTACGGTAATCTAGAATTCATGTGCAGCCAGTCACAGGTGTGTCTGAAAATGGCTCTAAACAGATTTTTCGTTGAAACTATTTGATTTGTAAATTGACCAAAATAGTTGACTTTATACTTCTCTCTATGAAGACAAAAGCGCAGGGATGTTATTGAGCTCTAACAACATGTTGATTTGTCTGAGTGTGTGAGTACACTGTGACCTTTAGGACAGCACCGTCAGCACAAACATCCACTTGATGTCTGATTATTGCCCCTGTCATTTCCTAAAACTAATGTGTTACACTCCGAGAGCTGTTTGAAGGACGCCATGTAGCATGTGTGCTTGACTTGTAATTCTATTATGTTTTTCCATGTATTTGTGTATAAATCAGGTGTGTGTGTGTGTGTGTGTGTGTGTGTGTGTGAATGTTGGCTGAGCTGGTTTAATTAATTCATGGTCCTGGCTCATTGATCCTGTGCTAATTCTAGTCTGTTCACACATATTTATGTGCCTGCCGATAGTGCAATGGAAACAATTATTATTACTAAATGCTTTTATTACAGATTCTACTTTCTTTGTGTTTTGTTGTGTGTGAGCTGAAATACGATACATACACTACCGGGTCAAAAGTTTTAGAACGCCTCCATTTATCCGGTTTTTATTGAAATTTACGCAGTTTAATGTCTCAATGTACTCTGAAATTAAAGCATAGAACAAATAAACAATTTGACATAAAAAAGAAATCATGGAATCGTTTTGTTTAACAAAATTTAATCAAAATTTTTGACTCATCACAGTAGCCACCTTTTGCTGATATAACAGCCGAACACACTCATGGCATTCTTTCTACAATGGAAATCAAATATTGTTCGGAAAGTTCTTCCCAACACTGTTGCAGAAGTTCCCACAAATGTGTTGCACTTGTAGGTTGCTTCGCTTTCACCCTTCTGTCCAGTTCATCCCAAACCAGCTCGATGGGATTTAAGTCTGGAGACTGTGCTGGCCATTTCATGATTTGAAGCCTACCGTCTTGTTCTTTTCTTCTAAGGTAGTTCTGACATAACCTGGAGGTATGTTTTGGGTCATTATTTTGCTGTAGGATGAACCCCTGACTAGGCGTATACCAGAGGGTATTGCATGGTGCTGCAAAATGCTGTGGTAGCAGTTTTGGTTCAGGGTGCCACTCACTCTGTGCAAGTCGCCAACTCTGGATCCAGCAAAAGAGCCCCAGACCATCACGTTTGACATTTGTTGTCACACACTGAAGAACATCCTTTCGCCTACTCGACGGCATACAAAAACCCTGCGTGATGAACTGAAGATTTCGAATTTCGATTCATCAGTCCATAACACCTTCTTCCAGTCTTCAGTAGTCCACTGGCGATGCTTCCTGGCCCAGGCAAGCCTCTTTTTCTTATTTTGCCATCTTAGCAATGGCTTTCTTACTGCCACTCGACCTGTCAAACCTGCAGCTCTAAGTCTTCTCTTCACAGTTGAAACTGAGACTTGCTTACTTCGACCTGTGAGCCGCCTATCACGCAAGCTGTTGACTCTCATAAACTTGTCTTCTGATTCTGTTGTGGCTTTGGGTCTGCAAGACCTCTTCCTGTCAGAGTTTCCTCCAGTTTCCAAATGCCTTTTGATGGTATAGGAAACTGTACTCACTGACACCTTGGCTTTCTTTGCAATTTCTCTAAAGGAAAGACCTACACTTTTAAGGGTTATAATGGTCTGTCTGTCTTCCTTTGTTAATTGCATTTTTCTCACCATTATGAGAGCAATATACTACTTCCTGCGGTACAATACTGTCCAAATAATGCTTAAGAGGGTGTAGTTACACAGTCTGTTCCAACACTGCTTTTATACAAACAGAGGGTTTGTAAGTAATCAACAAAAGTTGGGACACCTGTAGGAATTGTTGGCATCAACTTTCAAGGCTTAATTTACTTCCATTGCTGCAAAACAACTGTAAGTTGTTAACCCATTACTTGTTCCCTGAAAAAGGCCTTTTTGTATAACTCTGAAATGTACATTATTTTTCACTTTTTGGTAACCTAAACCTCTAGCAGTTTACAGCTTACCTTTGTACCATTTCAGGTTATTCACTGGACTTGAACTGCTTAAATTTCAATAAAAACTGGAAAAATTGGGGTGTTCTAAAACTTTTGACCGGTAGTGTATATTTCATAAAAAAAATTCATAGAGTTTAGGGTTTAAAAATTTACAGTGGCTCCTGAAAAAGTTTTGTAACATACTGGATGTGATGTTGCCTGGCTCATGAATATTAATAAGGTTACCTTGAAATAAGATCTTGGTAACACTTTACAATAAGGTCTCATTTGTTTACATTGGCTAATGTGTTAACATGAACTAAGCATTGAGCAATATTTTTAATTTATATTCTCTTTAATTGAACAAAAAACATTCATTATATCTCAACAAGTTTCATATTTAAGTTTCTTCTTGCATCAAATGGAAGCGTTCTTAAGACTAGAGGGCACGAGCGGAAGTAACCATGCGCACTCACGTCGCCATCTTGTGCACCTATTCCATTGAGTTCACTTGACTCGGACTCGACCTGAAATGACTTCAGACTTGACTCGACTCGACACAAAAGACTCGTGAGTATTTTAAAAACAACTCAAGTCTTTTACTCTTAACTACTGCTATAATAAATGAAGAATTTGTGTTGTGTTTGAATGGTTTTATAATATCTGCGTCACATATATTTCTCTATGTGTTGTGTGGTAGATCGGACTCTTGTCATAGAATTTGATTACGTGCGTCCGTGAATTGCGCGTGAACTCCAAAATAACAGTCCCATGAAACATGACGGGAGCCACCGTGCCATATGTTCTTTCATTTAGGTTTATTAACATGTCAGATCGGCTAGATGCACAGAATGTGGTAAAACGATTAAAGACACTGGAACAACATCTTCAAATTTTACGAGACATCACATCCACAAAGGTTAAGTCACATTAATTCACACAGCTAGCTCTTCCCTTACAAAAAAGAACTGCAGTATATTGAAGTAGAACTGCAGTACCAAGTAGTTTAACTGCAGTTTAATGAAGCACAACCATAGCTTTGCAGTATAATGAAGTATAGTCACAGTACAACTGCAGTAAAACTGTAGTATAAGTGCAGCTGCAGTAAAATGAAGTACAACTGAAAGTTGCATGAGTATAAAAACAGTAGAACTGCAGTTGTATTCCAGTTTTATTTTACTAGTACTTTAGATGTATTGCAGTATAGTTGTACCCCTGTAAAACTACAGACATTTTAGGTTATACTGCAATACTGCAGTTTTTTCGTGTCCAAAAAACTGCATTTTTCTATATGTAACAAAAACTGCAGTATTACTTCTAAAAAACTGCAGTAATTTTTTGTAAGGGTTCCCTTACAAAAAAGAACTGCAGTATATTGAAGTAGAACTGCAGTAAAACTGCAGTACCAAGTAGTTTAACTGCAGTTTAATGAAGCACAACCATAGATTTGCAGTATAATGAAGTATAGTCACAGTACAACTGCAGTACATTGAAGTTCAACTGCAGTAAATCTGTAGTATAAGTGCAGCTGCAGTAAAATGAAGTACAACTGAAAGTTGCATGAAGTTTAAAAACAGTAGAACTGCAGTTGTATTGCAGTTTTATTTTACTAGTACTTTAGATGTATTGCAGCATAGTTGTACCCCTGTAAAACTACAGACATTTTAGGTTATACTGCAATACTGCAGTTTTTTCGTGTCCAAAAAACGGCATTTTTCTATATGTAACAAAAACTGTAGTAATCTTTTGTATACTGTGGTGTAGCTGCATGGCTCATTTGTATAACCCACCTGTTTAAAATATGAACAACAACAACAATAAAAATAGTCTTTAAACCTAGCACTACGTCTTATCAATCTTTTCCTAGTATATTTAGCTTTTTTTCTTTCTTAACGTGTTTCCATAAGAGAGAGATAGAAAGAGATGTTAATCCATTTATTACTTAAAGCTCATATTTTAACGTGTCGCAATCAGTTATTGACCTAAACATTCCGTGGTTTGATATTTTCTGATAATGACTCGATAAAAACTACAAAGCTGTATTACAAACTGCAGTATATCAAACCGTGACTCACGGGCGTCATCTTGCGTCTACTTAGATACTGCATTGAAAATGACTATTGGTTTTGCCAGGACGATTTTTTATACATTGTAATGGATTATAAAGTTATCCCTTTCATCATAGGACCTTAATTTCAAACAAAACGAATTGTTAAAGATCATATTATTTTGTCTATATAATACAACTAGGATAAAAAATAGGTAATTTTAATATGAATATATATATATATATATATATATATTTAAATGACTCGAGACTCGACTCGGACTCGTGACAAAAGACTCCAGACTTGACTCGGACTCCAGATAAAAGACTCATGAACATCTCTGGCGCACACATTTTCATAGTAAACATTTTTAATGGGTTTTAAGGTTTGAAATTATATTCTGTGTACTTTAGCACAGAATATTTCTTTCATTGTTTCTAGAAAGAAGGAAAGAAAAAGAAAAAAAAGTGAAATAATGGAGGAGAGGAATGGAACGGTTTGTCGTCTTGTTGGCAGAGTTGTTGTGAGTTTGGATCAGAGCCCAGTGACTTTACCATCAAGTGTTTCTATAATTAGCCTCTCTTGCTGAATTTTCCATAATCCAGTTGACTTATCTTCTCTTTTCTTTTTTAACCTCTTTTCTTTTGTTCAGTCAGGGGTAAATAACTGAATTGTGCCCACTGATAGCATTATTTAATTGTGATGTCTCTGTCTGTTGCTTCAGCACCTGATTCACTAAAACAATTACGTAAATCAGCTATAAGCATGAGCAAAACTTAGAACTGAATTCAATTTGTACTGCACAGTTTATCTCGTAAGCCGGTTTTGGAGGATGCAGCAGACTATCCTGAAGATGTGCTGAAATTTTTTCCTTTCTCTTCCAGCAATTCGCAAAATACTGCCAGTGTTCTGAAATTATGGTTATGATTTATTGAGAGAAGTGTACTGCTGCAGACAAAACTCAAAACGTTCACACTGCTTGCTCTGCTTTCAACCTCACAGTCCTTACTGTATTCCTAGCTCCCAAAGAGAATGAATTGGAAAACCCTGCTCACTTTGTTCTAGTGGACACATTAGCCTTTTTAAAAAGTAGATTGGATTCCCAAATAAGGAAGGCCCAGTGGAGCAGTCCTTTTGAAATGGCACGATTGATGTGGCATTCCTCTTAACATCAATAGAAAGCTTCACAAACATGATGTTGATCCTGTTCAAGAGACTTTATAGCAAAACATGCACACACACAAAAATTGCTCTGTGGTATTCAAGTCATATTATGTTAAATGAACATAAATATATTTGCATATTTTTACCAGGTATTGATGTGTTTGCAAGAGTTGCAAATTAAATATTAACACTTTTTTTTTTTCCTTCTTGTCCTCAGGCTGAACTAATAGGCAGATGGCCACAGTCTCTCCACAATCAGTCTCCTGGATGGATGAGTGGAAGTGGCTGCTCTCAAACACTGCATAGAGGGAGAATGGGGTAAGATGTGCTCTAGGATTTACTTAGATTTGTTTTTTGTATGATCGGCTTTTTGAGGAAAAAAAAGTATAATTTAATTCATTACTAGTCTAAAAAAAAGATTCACACTTGAGAAAAATCATATTTGAAAGAGTTAACCCTGGGTAATTTTAAACACTTGAATCCTGGGTTATCTTCCTTCATATTTCATAATTTACCCTGGGTTAACAATTAATCCTGGGTTTTCATAAGCTGGTGTTTCACACTGTACATTCCTAAACCAGTTAACATACTTATTTTCATATTTATTGTATGAGCGCCACATCCAACCTGTTAACATAAAGGCCCTAGCATCGTGCGTATTATATAGTGCCAACTGTACTATCAAATCTATCCTGAATGGACTTTAAAGGTAAGAATGAAATGGTTTTTTTTTTTCTTCAGTTAAATTGTTTTGTTTTCTGTCACTATTTGACATTTTTTCCCCTTAAACGCTGAAACTGCTGTTTATACAACATGTGTTGTTTCCATGACCAAGCATATATGAGGCATTTGATTGGTTGTTGACTGTTAAGCATCTAGAAACACTGCAACGTTTCACACTGCACACATTTGGCATCGCAATATGGGGTTAATAGTGCTAAAGGACCCGGTATACTCACGGCAAAGTTCTTTTTCGTTCTTTGTTTAGGGGAAAAACGAAGTTCAAAGTACGTGAGCAGCAATACTGTTGTCGAACATCTGACACCATCCACACTGCCGAGAGCGACGTTTAGATGAATATGTGAATGTGCTGCGCAATTTCCTCTTGGTAACTAAATAAACGCACAACAAAAAAAACAGCGAGCATTTTTTATAGAAATCATAAAAAAACATCTGATCATAACAACATGGGTATGTTAGCATGAACTCTGCAAATTAAGACTCAAAAGTCATGTATCGAGCTCCCAAAACGAAGTTTGTTTTGCCCTGATTTTGTTCGAAATGACATCACATTAGTTCGTTCTTCGGTTTAGCTTGAAGTATATCTGGGCCTTAACCCTGCTCAGTGTTTCATAACCCCTGGGTAAAAAGTGGTGCTATCTGTACTTCTAAATTAGTGTGAAACAGTCCTTTACGCGGGGTTAAAAGGGAGGTTAAGGACAACGATAACCCGGGGTTAAGCGCAGTATGCTTCACGATAGAGCCAGTGTTAAAAGTTGTGCATCTTTCTCATTATAGCAGCCTTGTCAATATGAATCCTTGCATATTGTTTATGTGTACTTGCTAAATTTGAGAATATTGCTTCAGTATCATTAGGTTCATGTTAATGCAAAGCTGGAGTCTCTGCATTATCGAACTCACATAATGTATTAAATTTGGCGCTGGAGATCCATCCTTATTGAAATTGATGAGCTTTAGAATTGTTCTGGCTGACTGATGGAGTCAAACTGCTGTGGGTGAGCGTGCGGACAAGCTGAAGTCATAAATCTCAGTATGAACCCCATCATTGTGGCTTTACGGCGGGTTCAAACTCAATTGATGTCTGTTGGAGAGAGAAAGAGAAAACTATGATAAAAATAAATCATGATGTTTTGTGTCACACAAACATAAAAAACCTAAAGACAATCACAGTACAAGAAAAGAGACAACATATCAATGCGAACGGCCTGTTTGCGTGTACCACCTGTCAGCGAGTGTGTGCTGGTGTGTGTTTGAAGAGGATGAGCTGCGACCAGAGCAGCGGCAGACGCTGTATCTGTGATGCGGTGTGTGGAATGGGAAACAGGGAGAGTAATGGGAGGAATTTCTCCAATTTGGCTCCCTATTGATTTCTTCTTCTCTCCTTCCTCTGTCCTCTCACAGTGGCATGGCAAGAAAACTGCTAACATACAAGACGTCTCCTGGTTATGGGTGTGTTGACAAGAGCCGAAGGGAAAAGACAATGAGGCCGTGAGGAAGTTGTAAAACAGGCTGACGTGAGTATTAAGTTAATTTATCGTGTTAATCGACTCAAAATGAAAAGGTTCAGTCGTAGGCCCATTCCCTGACGGAAGAAAGTGGAGCCTGTTAAAGCTCCCGTGTCAGCAGTCTTTTGGTAAAACTGCTAAAATTGTGGGTTTGATTAATTTATCATTAGATTAGTGAATGTGATGCGCATGAGTGACAAAGTTTAAACACACACCGTGACCCGCTGCGGGTTTGAATCCCTGCCCAGGTCTGGAGAAACTCAATTGGTAATTTTCAGAGTGGGTGAGCTGATCACACTTAATAAAATCAGCAGTTCTCAAAGCCATTACACCGAGGAATCTGAAGGAGAAAGTGCGGACCTCTTGATCTGGATGTTTCCTTGAAGGTAATGATCAATATTAAGGAAAGAAGGGAAATGGCTACCTTCATCAGTTTTGTTTTGAGTTTGCACTTGCAAGTCTGTGATCGCCAAGTCTGCTGCCACTGTTGACTAAATGGGTAATCATCAGAAGTTGCTCAGGGAAAGTGGAAGTAAAGGATGAACTTTTAGTTTAAATTTCTTTTAAAGTCTTGGGTTGGGATCTATGAGGGGATTGAAATGGTTGGCTTTACTTGACTTAAATTTAGTTCTTTTAAATGATCTCTATGTCAAACTCGATATCTCAGAATTCCTCACTTCTGGTCCTGGAGAAGACATTTTCCTGCTGCGTTCACGCTATGTCTTAATTAGTGTAAATTCAAGAAGACAACATGTGATGTTCTAACTGTACTCTGAGCTGTATTATGCATTTCTTTGGCAACACTATCAACGCCTAAATTAATCTGCAGCAGTCAGGTGGTACAATTAGGAGATCTCAAAAAATTCCAAGCTTACAAGTTGTAAGGACTACGAGGATATGAACGGCCCTTTTAGTTCTGACTCTAATTAAAAGCACCTGAATCAACTAATCCAGTTGTTTGTGTTTCCTTGAAAATTAAAGTCAGGAATGAGGAACCCTGCTGCTATAGTAAAGTACCTGGTAAATTTTGAGGAAACTAGAGGAAAGTCATCAAAACCCTTTTATATTTATATTTTTATATATATATAATATTAAATAATATTTATAATAATATATATATATATATATATTTATAATAATAATAATAGATATATTTAGAAATATATATGCCCCACCAAGGGCAACTTCTCATTTGTTAGTCGCTTTGGATAAAAGCGTCTGCCAAATGAATAAGTGTAAATGTAAAATTTTGAAAACATTAACAGCATATGATTAGTTGAAAAAAATAAATAAATCCGCCTTTACTTACTTTTATGACTTTTAAATCAACATCAGGATTGTTTATAAGCCCATACCTCTCTCAGTGTATTTTGTTATAGGTGATGATGTTCATAATTCACCAAATGAGGCTGCTTCCTTCTGTACAACTGTTACTACACTGATGGGATAGTCAAGGTGTTTATGTGTCTGTGTGAACTGACGTCTGTGTTTGGACTCTGTGGCCCTCTGTCTTGTCCTTTATTTAACCGTCCTTGCTAAATGGGGCTCAGATTGTATGTGTAAGGTTTGTTTCACCCTGAACGCACAAACGGCACATATGAGCAGCAGCTCTCTAAACACACATACTCTCTTTATAGCTGTTACGAACATGTACTTGTGTAGTAGCTACTATTAAGATTCTATATCAGATTTGAGAAGTGTGTGTGCGTTTGCTGTCAGTGGCAGAGAGCAGCTGGTGTGTGAAGGAGGATGGAGACAGAGTATAGGCAGCATTAGGGAAGTGGAGTGGCAGAATTTAGTGCTTGGTTACTTCACCATCTCTCTCGCTCTCGCTCTCGCTCTCGTTCTCGTTCCTTTAGGGTCCTGTTCTCTCCCTGAAAGTGAGAGCAGTGCTGATCCTTTTTTTTTTTCTCTTAATACTGTGCCCAACCTCCATAATGCAACGCTGTGCAACTGCAGTTTATTGAGCTCAACCATGCAACTCCAAAACCTTCAGGAAATTTACCTTACAAAGGCAAATCAGAAACAAGGTTATGTTGTTACAGAAGTCAATCTGTTGTTACTTTATTTTATTTTTTCAGAATATGTGGATGTAATCTCTCTGTGTGCGTGTGCGTGTGCGTGTGTGAGTGTGAAATTGTGCCTGAAGTGTAAAACTAATGTATTCCTTCCACATTCCAATTGAAACTCGTCATATTGGCCAAGTTGTCATACAAATCTTGCGTTCATTATTCCAAGCCTATAATTCAATTAGGCCTGTGACTAAGAATTATATTGGTATATGAGCAATCAGTCCATTATTTTTCCCTTAGTGAACAATATTACCATTAAAACATGGGTATAATAACAATTAGGCAATAATAATTGGTTCAAATAAAGTATCAAATGCAGGTAATCATATGGTTGTATTGAACAACACAGTTAAAGTACATAATGTAATGTACATAATATAAACATGATCTACCTATGTACATTACATATTATAACTGCCTGGAGAGGGCGCCAACAGCCTAGTGATTTTTGTTGTAACACAGCATGATCAAATCCTTGTTTAATATTGGCCAAACAACATTTAATTAATTTTTTTAAAGTATTTTTAAACATGATGACGAACCCAAACACACTGCACATGCATAATTCATACAGGTTAGGAACAACTTGAGGATGAGAAAATGATGACAGAATTTTCATTTTTGGGTGAACTATCCCTTTAAGTGGCCTCCTCAGTCCCCTGACCTTAAAGCCGTCGGAAACGTTTGGGAAATTATAAACATGAGGGTTGGAAAAAAGTTAAGTGTAACACAAGAGCAAAGTTTAGTGAGACAATGCCCAGGACAATGGCTGCTGTAATTAAAAAACAAAAACAAAGGAGATCCAACAAAATATTAATAACTGATTACATTTTAGTCAATGCTTTATTGTAGTCAATTCTTTAATATGCCCTTTTTCATAATACAATAAAACAGGTATTTTATTATATCCTGAAGTTAATGACAATAATTTTGTTATTTTAATCCCTTAACCAAGTGTAGTGTATTCTTCTTCCCAATATAACATACTCCTCATATTTTGATTTGTTTAATAGAACATAAAGTGTCATTAAAAGCAAATATTGTGTAAATATCCCCTCCGGACATCACTTTTGGCCACTATTTTTCATACCTTTGCAAAGATAAAGTATTTGAAGAGTTTATTCACACATAGGTGTCAAAATTAGTCATTTAATTAGAAAAAAAAGGTTAATGTCAGTAATTACACCACTTGCCACTTACTATGAACATTTTGCATTAACGTTTGGCAACCAGAAAGTGTCCAGAAAATCTTTCTTTTTTTTAAACTATATATCCTTTTTAAACATTTGTTATTCATACAAACTTAATTTTTGAGAGATGTTTTGCTTGAAAATTATGCTTGCCGTTATCTTAGTTTTTACATTCAACCTCAAAACGAATTTCCTGCAAATCGTCTGGATTTATCTCCCTCACTCTCTATCACTCTGTTCTCACATTCTCTATATCTTTTTCTCAGTATTGTCTTTTGGCTGCTGCATAGTTCACCCTGTGTCCCTGCCAATGTCACTGTTCAGTTCTTTAGCGTTCTCTCTTCTTCCTCCCTCTCTCTCTCTCTCTCTCTCTCTCTCTCTCTCTCTCCCTCTCCCTCTCCCTCTCCCTCTCTCTCTGTCCCGCTCGGTCTCAGGGGATGCTTTGTCGCTTGCGGTCGGCTGAAGGACGTAACGTGGTGCTCTGCTCTCGCTCTCTTCTGGAGTCTGGAGGAGCTGTGTGTGCGTGAGAGAGAGAGACACATGATTCTCTGCTCTGTCAGGACCAGCTGTAGATGTACAACTCCATGATTGCATTAGGCATAGTCAAGAGGGTTTGTTTTCAGCTGTGTGTTGTGATGTGACAGGCAGTAAACACAGGCTTAGCAGCAAGATTGTGTGTGCGCGTGCATGTTATAGAGATGTCGGCATTTGAAGAGCTGTATGTTGTCAGGTGCTGTATGTTGTCTCAAAGTTGCACGGAAGTTTGGTGTTGACCTCGGTAGTAAGGTTGAATTTTTATTAGGGGGAAAAATTCTTTTTGTTGTAAGATAGGACAGAAACACAAGAGGGTGGGGAGGAGAGAAGTATATATGAGGAAACTATCCTCTTTATAGTATATTTGTATGTGCACTTCGATAGTGGCTATAATCACATATGTAATTGTGCCAGGTGGAAATGTATAAATATTTAATTGTTATTTGTTTTAGTATATTTTATTTAAAACGTAATTTATTCCCCTGAATTTTCAACAGTCATTATTCTTCAGTGTCACATGATCCTTCAAAAATCAATCTAATATGCTGATTTGGGGCTTAAGAAACAAATCTTATTTTTTATTGATGTTGTTATGATTAATTTTTTCGTGGAAATTGTGTTTTTTTCACCCCAGCAGGATTCTTTTAGTAGAAAGTAATGGAAATCTTTTGTAACATTAATGTCACTTTTGATCAATTTAATATATCCTTGGTAAATAAAAGTATACATTTCGTTCAAAAAGCAAAAATCTTACAGACTACAAACTTTTGAATGGTAGTGTATATCCAAAAGAAATTAAAAGGTATCATATTTATTTATTTATTTATTTTGTGTGTGTGTTTGTTTTGTTTTTGCTTTGTGCTTTTATTCTGAGTTACAGAAGCTGTATTCGGTCTCTCCTAAATCTTCTTTATTTTCACATTAAGCTAATGCCTAATTAATTAATATGGACTCCATTTACTATTCAATTACTCTAGCATGCAAAAAAAGCGTACGCGTTATACTAAATTACACTGCAGCATCATGCAGACCACACTGAGGCTAACTGAGGTTAATCACAGTAATAGAAAAAGTTAATGATGGTAATTAAAGCAGGCAAAGAGAAAGTCATTTTTGTATTTACTCCTATTGGATTCAAACACACTTTTTCAAGATTTACATATAGTAGTTGTTTTGTTTTACCTGCTATTAACATGAGATTACTGCAGACTATTTAGAAAATCAGCACCATGTACTTGAAGTCCTGGCACTGGGACAGTTAACAGTCTCATGGGTACAGTACTTAACCCCAAATAACTGCAGGGTAAAGTAAGACTCTATAAACCCCTGTAACACTACTAAATGTTTGTTTATAGCTTGGGGATGTCTTCAGAATTGGCAAGTAGCTGTCATGAAATTAATTAAGTGGTAACTTTAAAGACCAAGAACAATAACTACAAAGATAACTATAATTTAATCTCCACACCAACGCACGAAAAATGCTCCGTTTATTATAATCGTGTGTTGCAGGTTTTTGTCATCAGGCTTTTGGATCCTATTTAAGAACCACTGAGTAATCTACACAGATTTATTATTTCATTAAACCACCTCCTACGTGACTCTCCATGCATCCACAGTAATGCTGTAGATTTTCTGCTGAATGGCAAAAAACTTTGCAGAAATAGTGAAGTTTCCCCGTCCTGAAGTGACATAGAGTTATGAAACCACTATGTTTCTACCTTCAAATATCAGAGGACCCCAATGCAATCAAACTGGCCATGCTGTTGTGATGATGACTGGAGCATTTGACCATTGCCACATCAGCAACTTTGCCCTATTTCATTGGCCGAGTTCGAAAAGTTCTTTCCCTTCATGTTTCCCAGTGGTGTGATGGCGAATCTGAAAAATTATTTTGACTGAATGGGAGATATTTGATGCGAACTCTGTCCGATGTTTTGAGAAACCCAAAAGCATCAATTTTAAACAAAACCTTTTCTTTTCTTTTTTTGCATGGTGGCCACTGTATAAACATTATCCAATGCAAAATACCCAGATTTATCTCGAATATGCTCATATCATAGATTTTTAAAAGGGCTTTGTTTTAATGGCTGGTTTTATTCTCTTTACTTTGCAGAGTTTTTCTTACAGAGCATCAGTGTTGTTCTCTCATTAATGTTCTCATGGAAAAAACGTAATTCATTTTCTAATGACTTTTAGGATTAATTACGTAATTTCTTGAAAAGCTGTCTTTCAAAAATAATATTTCTTTAAAAAAACAATTACTCCATAGTGTGCATTTATGCATTCAAACATACAGTAGAGAAGGTTTGCATATAGAGACATTAAAGGCCCAATGAAGTGCCCTGGAATGGGCAGCTTTATTCACTGTTTTTGTGCAATTTCCAATTAAACAGGAAGACAGGGCGGGATGTATCGAAGCCCCTCCCCCCTTTAAAAAAATAGCCCATAGTGCTTTGCCTATATCACACTAATTCACATCAATGGAAAGCATTTTACACTCTGAATCACTTTCCTATCCTTTGTATAGTGCACTATGTGTCATTGACCATAAAGAAACTAGTAAATGTGTGAACAAATGACTGATTTCAGCTGCAGCTTCAGTGTCTGTTTATAGTGTGTGTGTGTGTGTGTGTGTGTGTGTGTGTGGGAGGGGGTACTTCAGATTCTAGAGCGGATCTGATTGGACAGAAGATTTGAGAAGCTGAAGTCCGCGGTGGTGTCATGAATTCCGTGATCCGTTTTAGCGGAAGTGAGAGACTGCAAGTTTTGAATGCTTATATATCCTAAATGTAAATTTTGTCATTGTCAACGCCAGTTTATTCAAAGCCTTAAGGCTAACATGTTCATCCTAAAAGCTGAAAACTTGTGAGAAAGAGTGTGCGTAAGTGAGAGAAATTGAGGAAAATGGTGCATATATGGGCTGACACGGACAGAAGATCTTCTGACAACATTTACTTCATTGATTTCTCTTGCTCTGGTATGTCAGTGCAGCAGTCGATCAGGTTTCTCGCAGACCAGTTTTTATGACCGCGGAAACGCAGTTCTTTAACTTTGAGTTGTTGAGGAAGCTGTGGGGAAGAGCGAGACTTCTAGATAATTGAGTTCTTACATCAGATCCTGCTGACAGTTACATTTCTCCGTGAAGATGCGCTCCAGCCATCGTATTTTGACAGATACACAGTAACGAAATTATTGGGGAGAGTGAAGAGGACAGAGGAGAGTCAAAACTGTGTCAAAGTTAAGCTCAATTGACAACATTTGTTGCATAACATTAATGTTGATTTACCATAAAAATTATTTTGACTCTTCTCTTGTTCTCTTAAATAAATATAGGTTTTGTTGAGGCACATAAATGGAAGTAAATGTGGCCAGTTTCGTAGGATTTAAAAGCAAAAATGTTAAAAACTTAATATTTTATGAAAATACATGAATTCTTTTGTTGCAACTCAGTTTATTGTATTGCTCTGAAAAGGCAATAGAGTTGTAAAACTGGATAAAACTATACACAAGTATTGCCCACATTATGCCACAAATGCTGTCGACTTGATCTTAACTTTTACTGGACCCAGAATAATTGTTTAATAGGCATTCAACAGTTGTGTTTTTTTTACACACAACCAGTCATGAAATGGAGAATATGCGAGCTGGAGAAAATCTGAGACCGCAGAGGGACAGTAAAGGTGTAAATGTGCACATTTGCTCCTGTAGTTCACTTGTCTGTGCTGTAATGCAGGTGATGAATGTGTTCAAACATCAATATGGTGTGAGTAACGAGACCAGACTCTTCAGTCTGCCATGTTGACTTTTTTGTTTTTCCTCCGCCATGTCCCGTTCCACCCTATCCTCCCTCTCAATCTCAATATTAAAATGTCTGCTATTGTTTTATGTTGCTTGGCACAGCGCTCCCGGCTTCTTCAATGTCACCCGCAACATAAATCCATGTTCTGCAAAGAGCAGCCTTATCATATTATATTATGGCTGAGTTGCCGTGTTTGTGAGCGTGTATAAGCGTGGTGTCTGGTTGCATGCTGAGGTTAAAGAGAGCTATTCTGATCTTTATGGGTACAGCCTTGATCATGCGTTTGTATGTATGTTCACCTGTTGTAGATAGAATGTATAGAAGATAGAATTTGTTCACTCAAATGCATTTTGGTCATGTGTTCGACATTTTAAAGGAGCAGTGCCATTTTTTCACCCCCTAGTGGTAATTCAAATTGACTAGCAGTCTGTTTGAGTGGCTTGACCTTGCTGGATATAACATTTTCTCAACCATTGGGTTTGAGGTAAGACCACTGGAGTGCGTATTGTTCAATATTGATACATTTTTAAACTGTACCAGTTTTTGCTTTTTATTTTGGCCGATCTCTATTTGGGACGTGCACATGAACTGCATTGCAATCTTTTCACAAAATGTTATTTGTATGGAAACAGGACGTTAACCCAGGCCAGAGACGGGACACACTGAAGACAGGTGCATAGAGGAGGACAGAGATATGCCAGCAGAGAAAATACCAGACACAACAAGCTCACTGTTTGCTTTGCCGAAATATTGGAAGAAAAATAGAAATATTGAATTTGTGTTGGTGTTTGTGAACGTAGGCAACTGACCGTCTCCAGAAAGTTTAATAGCATTTTTTTTTCCCCTCTTACCTTAAACGCTATAACGCTACTGTTTAAAAAGCGCCCCCTGCTGGCAGAGAGGGAATTTGCTCTTCATTCAATCCATCTGCTGTTTTTGTTTTGTGGAAGTGTCATGTAGCATAATTTTACAAATCTTAAGTCAGACCATTCTGTTTTTGGTTCAAACAAAAACGGCTGCTCATGCTTCATTTGCATATCTTTGTTTGGATTGTGAATGCAGTGGTTGCCTCCAATTTCAAGTGGCTACAGATATTTTTTGAAAAATCATCATCACTATATCCCTAGTTAGTAAGATTTTTCTTCATTAAAAAAATCAAATTGATACTAGTCAGCAATGGTGTATTAAACTGATCAAATCTGACTTTTTACAATGTTCTTCTGAACTTTGAATTCATCAAGTATCCTGAAAAAGATGTATCATGGTTTACACACAAATTTATTAGAATGTTATACAGTATAATATACGGTAATTATAATACAGTGTTTACATAGATGTGCATTTGCAGTACTTGTTTGGTGATATAAGCAGTACAGAAATCTCACACTGTACCTTTAAAGAAAGCATACACATCTCTTTCAGCACCGAAGTGAGTAAATTTCTCTCTTCTTTTTACAGTGCACATAAAAGGAAATATAGGAAAGGAATATTTTAAATCTTTCATACTATCTATCAAGGGATCTCTTCCAGTCTTTGACAGGGTATGATTGTTAACAACCTTAAAGCCCTTGATACTTTGGTGATTAGATGTTGCAGACCTGTTTGATCACATGGTTTCAGTTGTGCTTATTCTAATGTATACTGATGGAAGAAAAGTTCATGTTTGAAAAACATGATATAAAATTTGGAAAAAAAACAGTGCTGCTCATGGCTTAAGATGAAAAAAAAAGGCCAAAACAATATCAACAATAAAAATAACGCCGATGGTATTTTAACATATACACATCACCTCTACGATCACCGTTAAATCTAATTGCAATTTTACATCTCTGAAAAGACTTGTTGACAATGTGTTACCAACCAATAATATTGTAGTGTTGTTGTAGTATTGTTGTTTCATTCCAATCAAATCCCTATGGATAAAATCACGTCCCCGCCCTACATTATTTTCCCGCTGAATAGTCTGTTTCACAAAAGAAAAAACCACTTCAGCAGTTTATGAACTTCAGGATGAGCTTTTATTGATCAACCATGTGCATTAAGAATCACGACAAGTGTAGAAGGGGAAAAAAGAGAGAGAAAAGGAACGACTGTTTTACTTATTCAACAGCTTTACACACACCCCCTCCCTCGTTCCCTGCATCCATCTAGTCCCCCCAACGCCTTCACTCTTTCAGCTGAGAGACAAGAAATCAATGGGCAGCCATAAAGAGCCCAGAGTCCTCTTTCCAATGATAGTGATTTGGCTTGAATACATAATCAACAATTATAGCTCATCAATAATAAATGACATGACATATATAATACTCACCTGGGTTTTAAGAGGACAAAGAGTGTTTAATCATGATATTAGTGCTTAAAGGAACATTCATTGAACAGCCGGTACTGCACTGTGAACTTAGATCTACACAGAGCCATTATTGTTCATTGTGCTTTTGAACACCTGTCTTTCTTCATCACAGCTCTACGGGGTGATCAATGCACAGCTACAGCTGGTTGAAGGGGACCAAATCCATAAAACAGTTGATTTGGTTCCATTTTACCAGCTTTAGCAAAGCATTTTAGGGCAAGACCAGAATCTCAAACAGGACAGGGAGAAGGACACCACAGAACCTGTAGAAGAAGAACAGGAAAGTTTGAGTGGTGTTTTTTTTCTTTTCTTTTAAAGTCAATCACAACTTCTTTTAAAGCTTACAAAAAGCAGCAACACATATTTATACTCCATTGTACAGAAACAGCATAGAGCAAATAGACACAAATGCAGGCCTTTTTCCCCCTCAAATTGTCCCGCTGGACATATTGGACACCTCTGTCCAATACATTCAGCAGGATAATTTGAGGGCAAAAAAGCAAATGAAATTAGGCTATTAGAGTGATTAATATAATCAGTTTAGCTAAATATTGAAACAACATGAAATAAAGCTGAAGTACTAGATTTGGATAGCTAAAGTTTCAGCCAA
Organism: Opsariichthys bidens; assembly: GCA_037194245.1. NCBI lineage: Eukaryota > Metazoa > Chordata > Actinopteri > Cypriniformes > Xenocyprididae > Opsariichthys > Opsariichthys bidens. The sequence continues at coordinate 12,453,515 of CM074285.1, read as the reverse complement.
AAAAATTTTTTTTCCTTCTTGTCAATCTCTCTCTCTGTCTCTCTCTCTCTCTCACTTCAGTCTGTTCCTTATTGTTTTTCTTCGATATTGTTAATTATAGCAGCATGAAGTGATTTTGAACTTTGCAAAGCACTTTAAATTGTATTAGCATCATGTGAGAATGTTTTTAAAGTAGGAAAACAGAATAGATCTTTATTTTTCATACTCTCCATGTACTGTTCGATTTTGCCAGTTGTAAAGTCGTTTTAGTCCAATCCAGCCCTGAACCTAGAATGAGTTTGACACCTCTGTTTTAGAGACTCGATTACAGCCGGTATCAGTTTAGACAATGCACGCAAACAAGAATTAATGCAGTCAGGATCAAGATAACCGTGGTTTACAAATGTAGAATGGAGGTGGATGCATCACTGTTCATAGAGAAAGGGCAGGAAATGAACTGAAGAGCTTGTAGAGGAAAAAAGCAGTGACCGGTGATAACGGAGAAATCCGTGTAAATGATGGCTGCAGACAATCTTGAGAAAATAAATTAATCACGGGCCTGTCAATATGGCTAATGAAGCCAGAAGACAACACACAGCTAGAATTAACTCCCATTTACAACCCTCACTTTCCACTCTTCCTTTGTCTCGGTTTGTCTTTTTTATGTCTCATTCTCCCTCGTTGCCTTTTAAACTCTCTCTTGTCTGTTTTCTCATTCTGTCTGAAGTCTGTGCTTTTACAAGGCAGCTCTTTGCAGTTTAGCCCAACTCATTGTGTTCGGTTCTTTATGTTTGTCCTTCAGGCTCCGTTCCTGGATCTTTAAATTAGCATGAGCTAATAATTTTGCCATTAGGGAAGTTGCCTGCCATTCTCCCTAGACAGCCTGAAGAGAAAAGCATGTATTCATAGTGTAAGTGTGTGTTTGATCTGGCTCAAGGAAACAGTGGCATTATATTTTTTTATGATGGGCCATTTGTTAAATCTTTCCCGCATCCTCTTCCGTTTTCCATTATACCTCAGCAACCCACATACCCAGTGCACAAACCTCCCTCCCCTCTCGTTGCTTCTTCCTCCACTTCTCTGCAATTCATATTTGAGGACAAGTGACGTATGTAAGGTCGGGATGGTCACAATATCACATAAAAAGGATTTTCTCTAACTAGGGCTGAACAGATTATTTCCTATGATATTGCAATTATATAATAGAATTGACATTAAAAAGCATGTTTGGTGCAGTATTTAAAATGTTCTAGCTCATTAAAATCCATTATTTATTTTAGTAACTTCACAACTGTCAGCTTTTTCTACTTATCCAAACCCTAACAGTCAACTACAGTCTGTTAGTACTCTTGGACAGTTAGTTGTCATATAGTTAGTAGAATGTCCACAGTGGACCATTGAAATAAAGTATAACATTACTTGTGTACACCATGTGCATTCCAACATTGCACCTTAACCATTTAATGAGATTTTTGCTTTCAGTGTGGAAAATGTCACAGTGTAAGAGAAGAGAGGAGGACAAGAAAACAGGAAGTAGAACACAAGGCAGGGCGAAGCGATCGCATGACCCCATTACAGAATTACGGCATAATTGTTTTCTTAAACTTTCTTTTTTCATTTTGCTTTTGTGTATAATGATATACGCACAACCATCTATTTCAGTGCTATAGTATCTAAATACCAACAATAAGTACTTTATATGTAAAACTGTAAATGTCCTTTATGTCCACTGAGTTTATTTCAGCAGTGTCTTTGGATCTTATAGAGGACAGAGTGAAAGGGTATAGAAAGACAGTGCTGAATCAATGTTTCATCACAGATTTTAATACCAATCCATACACTCAGCAGCTTACAGACACAATGTACCCCCCCCCCCCCAGAATAGTTTTTATCCTGTAGGCTTTTTTTTATCCTGAAAGACTCATTTTAGATGGTGTGCTTGTATGTTAACAGAGTTACAGGTTAAAGCGTGCACGTGGCGGAATTAAAGGCACTACATGTCTGCATCTATTCTTGGACTGTATGCATGTTTATTATCAGGACAACTGAACATGTATGCGTGGGATTACGTGGTGTTACAAAATGACATTTCGATTTTAATGACTTTATCTCTCTTTCCCTTTTCTCTCCATCGCTTTTTGTCTCCATAGTTGCACAAAAGTGTTTCTTAGTTGCCCATCTGAGTGACCCTCTCTTCCCAGACAGAAACTGCGAGGTTAAAAAATTAAAATGGTCATTTATTTACCTTCGTGTCATTACAAACCTGCTTCTGCAAAACACAAAAGAAGAATTTCTTTTGTCAACATTTTGAAGAATGTTGCTAAACAATTTTGGTTTCCATTGATTTCACTATATGGACAAAAAAAAAACAAACATTTCTGAAAATATCTTTTGCTTCACAAAATAAAAAAGCGTCATACAGGTTTGGAACAACATGAGGGTGAGTAAAGGAACCCTTTAAAATGTGACCATTGCATCACTACCAGCCACTTTTATTTGACACATGCTACAGAAGCAATTCCAAACTTCTGGCTGACAAAGAAGACTGAGATCATCCCACACATGATTCAGAAAGACGCACAGACAATGGCAAAAATGCAGGGTAAATTGGTTTACTGGACTGCACACCTTCTGCTGTGCAGATTCCGTTGTAATGGAGTTGTTTAGCAGACCTGACCCCATCAGATACACATGCTGTGGACACCACAGCAGAGCCTCTGTGGACATTTTAATTAGCTAGCCTGCTAATTGAGTTAATTCACTTTGCAGCAGTGCACTGAACTGACCTGTGTGTTTGTTATGAACATTAGAAGGGCCTTCTAGTTGTTTGGATTTATTTTTTTCCTTCTCAATACATCCACTCTCAAAAAAGAAATGAATCACGGTAGCGCAACTAGCGACCCCAACACTGGTGAATTGGGCCTGGCTTTGCGCAAAAGCCTGGGGCTAGAGTTTTAGAGGTGCCCTCAGATAAAGCAGAGGATGTGGGAAGAGGTGCTGAGCGTGCTGCAGTGTGCTTGCAGTGCTGGCTTCTTTCCTTTCCTCTGCATTCGGACGTGAGCGCTAGCGTAGGCCCTTACTCAGCACTATTTCTGGCCCTGATTGGCTGATCCAGGCATCAGACCGCTACAATTACAGTAGACGGCAGTCAGCTTTTTGACTCCTTTGTCGGAACAAAGCATCATAATTTAAGTTGATTCACCATTCACTGAACTTGGTATTTGGTTTTGAAGCTGCTTTATTGTGTGCTGTAGGCCTGATACATCACAAAGGACACATCGGTTCATTTTTTCGGTTTGGCCTTTTTTGCCATTTACAACAACAAAGACCGCAAATGATAGGAAGATTGGTGGTCCTGTCACAAAAGTGCTACTGTGCAACACGTGCACCAATTTCTAACGTTCTATAAATTTTCTTTTTAGGTTTTATTTTTTAAATAACAGTAACATCGTCAGAATGTTCTGGGTACCAACAATTATTAGCTTTTTGTTTTTATTTTTTTTATTATTAATAGAACAATCAAGAGCATTGGATTGAAACTCACACCCTCTACAAAAGAGCACAACTCAATATGCTCCGATAGTTTCATTTAATTACGCATTGTTTTACCCTGTTTTGGTTACTCTGAGATTACTGGCATCTTTGGTTTGGAGATCTTTGATTTAATTTCAGAATGATGTAATCCCCAAAGCGGTTTTATTTCTTAACCTTTTAATCTAACGGGAACACCTTTTAAGGAAATCAATAGCAATTTAGATTTTTTTTTTTCCCCCAGTTATTTATTTATCCCTTTTTACTTGTGCTTCTCTCTCTCCAGATGTTGTATCAGTGGAATCATCTAGATCATTTGCTCCTTTGTTACTGTAGGGGGTCTAAAATTCTTATTGCCTTTGGGCCACTGTAATCTGGTTTAATAGAGGCTTCTACTCCAGGGTGTAACATTTTCATCTAATTGCAGCATCTAAATTGTGGTTGCGTTGAAGTTCTTATCCACTCTAATTTGCAGCACTGTTATTTCTGCTCTCTCTCTTTTATCGCATTGTCTGTCCAGCAAGAGATATGTGGAGTGGAGCAGCTTTAAAATCTTTACAGGTGCTGAAGGAGAAGTGGCTGCTAAAGCAAGTTCACACACTTTTTCACACTGAAGACCTCTGTACACCCACAGGTACTGATGAAGTTTCTTATTAGGACTTCAAGATCCTAATGACCTTCGTTATGTCTTTGAAGTCTGAGTCGGAGGAATCAGTCAATTATTTGACAGGCAAACTGCAGTTAAATGTTCTTGCCATCAAGTGTTTTTTGATGTCATTGAGATGAAAAACTTGTTGGCTTTAGTGTTTTCAAAAGTACTGACTTAAACTTAGTAAAAAAAAAAAAAAAAAGTAAGTGCACTTAAACTTATTTCAGTTAGTTGCCAAGCCAATTAGTGTAGTCAAAAGTACTGAATTTTAAAAAATGTGACGCTTTGAGCGCTATTGAGCGGATTTGATCGGCCTAAACACATATGTCTGTGATTGGCTACAATGATCAACTTTTGAAAGCAAGAGCATGTGTATCTATGTAAGCACTGAGTGAAGACCATCATTGATGTCTATTTACAGCATGTTTTTAAAGCGTTGATCATTGTAGCCAATCGCAGACATATCATGATCATGTGAACGCAATGGCCAATCGGAGGTGTTTACAAATCCGCTCAACAGCGCTCAAAGCATCACATTTTTAAAAATTCAGTTTTTAGTGCTAAAATTAGTAAAATAAAAGCTGAAATAAATGAAAGCTAAACAGATACATAAAAAACGAATAAAACTTAAAAAAAAAGACAACGACAAAACCTAATAAAAATGACAAAAGCACATAACAAAATAACTAAAACTTAATGAGAAAAATATGAGTATAAGTTAATTCAAAATGTTCATGAATACTATAATAGTATATACAAAATACTAAAAGGCCACTGATCAAGATGCATGATAGAATGATGCGATAAAAGTGTGTTTTCGAGATGTTTGACTGTTACATTCATGACATCATTTTATGACGGATATTAGCAAATAATATGCATACTTTTCTGCATGTAGATTGTGAAACATTGTATATTTTGAATAAATATTATGTCCTAATATGCAATATTAAAAAAATATGCCATTTATCCCATGAGGCCATGGAAGAGTCATCGTCATATTCATGGATGCCAGGGATTGTTGAATCCTGCACATGGAGGGTAATTGGTCTGCAGAGTTTAGCTTCAACCCTAAGTAAGAACACCTGAAGCAGCTAAACAAGGTCTTCAGGATTACTAGAGAAGTGTTAGGACAGGTTGTAAAACTCTGCAGGACATATGCAATTTCAAGTACTTTTTTAAATAGTTACACATTAAAAATCTAATTGAAACAATTGTGTTAATATTTTTAAATATATAAACTAATATATAGTTAATAATTTAGCTTCAAATCATAAAAGCAAGTAGTAAATAATGAAGAGGAACGGCAATAAAAAAAATTACAAGCAATCAACATAGAGTGCTTTGAGTATTTAAGAGTATTTGAACGTTTTCCATTCAAGAGCAGTGAGTGATTTTTCTCTCATCTTTACTGATGTTTGATTATCACTGATGACATCATAGAGAGCGAGAGATCTAATAAGCTCTTTTGAATTATAAGATGTGACTTGTCCTGTCTGTTGAATCCCTTAAGACATAACGGACTGTTTACATTCATTTTGCGCCATTAAACCGTTTTGCGATGCAAAGCTTGCATTTCTCACAGCACATCCTGTGCAATGAAGCCCGCGGATGTCCTTGTAATTCGCTTCAACCTTTCCGAAAGATTATTTCCTTTATGAAAGATTATTGTATGGAAGGTTCAAGTGTGTGTGTGGGAGGAATTTGAAGCAAGCACGCAGTGCCATCTTGCATCTGCGGTTAAAAACGAAGAATTGATTCTAAAATTCTCAGAATCAATCTAGATTTATTGAAGATATCCATATTTAAATGTTTTTATTTTTAGGAAATCACACTAAAAATATTGATGGCTCATCCTGCGCTCAGAATTTGTGCTCTGCATTTAACCCATCCAAGTGCACACACACACACACACACATATTGTGAACACATACCCAGAGCAGTGGGCAGCCATTTTTTGCTATTGTGCCCAGGGAGCGATTGGGGGTTAGATGCCTCAGTTGTGGGTAATGAGAATTGGAAGAGAGCGCTGTTCATTCACATTCTGCTTTACAAGTCTCACTCTCGAACCATTAAGCCACAACGAGAATCCTAAAACTACATGTTGCTGACTAGCAAATGATGCTTAAAAGCTGAGACTAAAACTAACTTAAATAGCCATAAAAGAAAAAGAAAAAATATTGTCCCACTGACTCCCACACCAAGTTTCAGTTTGGAGATATAGTATATTGAATAGATACTACTGTTTAAAAGTTTTCAAAATTAAAAAAAAAAAAAAAGGTTTTAGAAACCTCCTATGCTCAGCAGCTGCAGTATTACTCCAGTCTTCAGTGTACCATGATCCTTTAGAAATGATTCTAATGTGCTGATATGCTGCACAAGATACACCAAACCATTGAACAGTTGTGTATGTCAACATAAGAAAGAAACATCAGGCCGTTTTATTGCATCGCTAGCTACTTATACAAAAACAACTTGCTGGCAGTGTGAAAACAGCACTAGTGCTTTAGATGCACACACTCACAGTAAAACTCCACCAGTGAAGGACAGAAGAATAAAAAGGTGAAGAAAAGAAAAAATGGAGAGTAACTGAAGTGGAAAAGTGATCTGACTGAAACGATTTGTACTGTAGCCGAGCTGTGTACTGTCTGAAGTCACATAGAAACATGTGCTTACACACACAGGCCTGTTAATCATGTTCTTGATTTTTCTTTACAAATTATATTATTAGCATAACAATGTGATTAAAAAAAAACTCTTTCTCAACATCCTGAAGCTTTATTTATTGCTAGGTTAAAATTAGATTTTGCTTCCCAGATTGTCATTGTTTGCTGTTTCGCAGTGAGAGGCAGGCTGATTTATATTAACCTTCCATTTCTATTGAGAATAATTTCTACTGTGTGTTAATTCAAACACAGACTCTTATTATTATGGCTCTATTTTCAGCTCGATTGCAAATGCAATGAGGTCAGTGTAATGTCACAGCAGCAGACGGTGAAACTCTGCAATGCAAATGATGAATCTACAGATCAGCGTAGAGAATTCTTTTGAGGTCTCTTCACGCTGAAACTTCTTCAGGATCATCTTACCCTTCTTTCTCCAATGTCCTTCCTTATTACCTTGCATTCTATCACTCAATCTCCTCATTTCTCTTTCTTTCAGTAATGTTCTCAGCACTTGGCTAACACCCTGTGCGGCGATGCTGGAATGTTAACTAGGTTCTTCCTGACGCTGCACCTCTGAAATATATGTTCACTTAAAAGGCTGTGTGATCACAGATACTCCTTATAAATGTGAGTACTGCCTGCTCACCTGTGCTTAAACTTTCATTCTGCTCCAGTTACCCACTACCGACTTATCAACATTTCCCATGGAAGCCATAGTTTTGCACAAAATTGCAGTTACTGGAGTTGTTGTTAATATAGTAACACTTCATATTTTGCCATGCATCACTGTCATCAAAATGACAAAAAAATATATATATATTTTTATATTTGAGGTATAGTATCAATATCAATGTATTGTGGTTTTGTTGTAGTTATTGTGGCATTTGATGAAAATGTGAAATTTTTCATGGGCAATATATGTTACACGTGTATAACGGGGGCAATTGTAAACACTAAATATCACAAACAAGTTGCAGTGATGACACTTAATTGACTCTTCGCAAAGACCCGCCCCCATTAGTTACTGTTGCAGTGCCCGACAAACCATCCGCTCTCACGCCACACATCATGTTCTCACGCAGTGAAAAATACATCGCGGAGCAAAGAGGACCCTGACAACGCATCGATATAGACATATTAAACCATTTCAAATTTAAAATCTTAAAAGTTTAAACTATAAATACCGTACAGTGGCTCTTTAATGTGTCGTGACAGATCGCTGAAGCTCCTTCAAGCGGCTCGTGAACCGATCATCTCTTCATACTAGTTCATTTATAGCATCAAATAAACATGAATGGACATCAGAAGGAATGTTGTTTCAAGCGCAGAAAGACCAATATAATTGATAATGAAAATAATCCACAAAGAAATTGATTATCAATGAGTCCCGTTTGCATGATGTGGACAGAAACTATCCATTAGTCATTTCGTTTTACAGTAGTGAATAACACATTTTTGTGTTACGAAACAAATATGGAGAATAGCGGAGGACACAGAGTAAGCTGCTGCAGGAAAGGTACATGATCCAAGTTGTCCACGATCCAATATGAGAATGCTTTACATTTATAAGTGCTTAAGCGTAAGCGTTCACTGTATCTAGCACTGTCGTGTTTTGACAGATGTGTGTGTCTAAAATATTTTTTTGTTCGATATTAAGTGTAGGTTTAAAATTCTACATGTAACAGAAGTAATTGTATTCATGAGAGCAGCATCAGTAAAGGGATTGTTGTTGTTAATGTCATCTAATCCCCATTTTCAGATGCGTGATTGTGTGTTCCTCATACCTTGTACAAGTCAACATTTTGTGCTTTTGTTTTTGATTATTATAATTTTTAATTTAGTCATTTTAACTTCTTAAAATGGTAAGCAATCAGTTGTTTTTTGTTTTAGAATGTCATGTTTATTTTTAACCCTTTTTTTACACAATGTATAGCATAGAAATACAATGATACAATTACTGTATTTGTTTTTCATGGCCTTTATAAAACGCATTGTTTAGAGTACAACATTTTTTTAAATAATGTATTAAAGTGTTTTTTTACATTAAATTTAAAATATTAATTTAAAAATTTAAAATATTCTACATTTTTAAGAGTCAGTTTTTAATCCGATTAATTGATTAATGACAAAATAATCAATAGATTAATCGATTTAGAAAAATAAACATTAGTTGTTGCCCTTGTTCTTAAAACTAAAATGACTCACAGGTGTTAACAACATAAAGTTTGTTTTTTTCCCCCATGGCTTTGAGGTCAATAACTGTATCACTATATTAATAAAATAAGTATCGTATGTCTTAAAGTTTTAAAATGTGCAATAAATATTAATTATAAATCTTTATTATTATGTATAATTATACATTAAAAAAAAAAAAAAAAAAAAAAAAAAAAATATATATATATATATATATATATATATATATATATATATATATATATATATATATATATATATATATATATATATATATATATATATATATATAATTCAGATGGTAATTTTCATAGTACCATATAAGGTGTGAACTAATAATTTTTATAATTGAATAGATAGCCTATATTTTAATATTGAGATATGCTCTCATTTGAGATACAGTGTGTTAATAGTAGTGTAAGGAAAATGTCCCCAGAGTTTACAAAGGCTCCTCTGAGTTTACAAAAGTTTTTTTTTTTTTTTTTTTATTCCACATGATTTGATTTGTTCATTTTTCAATTTTTTCACAATATGTGTACTTATTCAGACCGTAAATATTTCTTCTCTCTCTCTGTTTGTAGTACGAACGATACAGAATGCGTTTTTTTTTATGATGGCCAGTACTGCTGAATGTGCGTTGGACTCTCAGGTAGTGAATTTGACTCTGCAGGAGCGTGTGCCCTGGGAGAGGAAAGATAGACCACTGCAGGAGTTTTCTATCACTCTCACACCACCACTCTCAAAAACTACAGTGTTCAGGGCTGTTTCTGATATTAATATGCCAATTACATAGTAGTTACCATGTAGTAACAGTGTAGTTAGTGTTTGTAGTAAATTTGCTGAAATTGCAGTAGCTGTTAATATGATCATATTTCAATTAAGAAGATGCCTCAGGCTGAGGGTGAGCCACATTGCTGCATGCAGTCTGCAGCAGTGAATGACTCCTGTTTCATATCAGAATGGAAAAAGAGAGAGAGAGAAAGTCTAGGAATGAATGTTTTCCTCGTCGCTGATGGAATGAAGCTTTGCGTCGGAGTGCCCTTGTTCTTTTAATTACTTCCTCCTGGTTTACAGCTCCAGTGAATTTTAATTATCCAACATGCTAATTTTTGGGAAGAACATCCATTGCTATCAGGGCGTTTGGGGAGAGTTGGACATAACTGCACTTGGAAGAAAACAACTGCATGTTCGTCTCTGGGTGATTTTGCTGGTGTTAGGAAATGTGGAGCTCTTCCAACAACTCTCGTGTGATGGCAAAAGAGTAATTATGATGTCATACGGCAAACTTCCTAATAAGAAAATGCCTTCAGCTCAGCTAAAAGAGAAAAATTACAGCCCATAATAATACTTCCATCTGGGCTATACTGTGAAATGCCATAATTATATTTGCAGGGCATTAAAACATGTCTTTCTGTTTCCTTTGCTCTGTTTTTCTGCAGTGGGAGCATGTTTCTAGATAAGGCTGACTGTTATTGGGGTTTAAATGCTTGCAGATGTCGCTTTAATTGATTGAAGCAAATTACCAAAGCATTGATCCTCGGTTCGAGTGTTCCGTGCGAGTGGCACTGAAGCGAGGTGTGTGTGAGCCGTAAAGGAATTGTTCAAGTTCATGGAGACGCAGCGCTTTGCGTATGCTGACGCAAGACATTGGCATGTAAAAAAAAATATTTTAAAGCTTGATTTGTTCTCTAGGTATATTCAAACTTTTGTTCATAGTCAGTTGCAGCTGAATAAGGACCTTCATAATCAGTTAAATAGTTTTAAATTGCTGCCTAGTAAGAATATTTACTGAGACCCTGTCACTTTTGTTTCAAATTGTTGTGAACTTCCTCTGCAGGCTGCATTTTAAGGCATCATATGAAATTATTTAAATTTATTTATTTGTTTATTCATTTTAATACTGAGAAGTACTGAAAAAAAAATATTTTTAAGATATAAGAAACAATTGTGTGTATCTTTAAATGTTTGGGCTTTTTAAAATGCTCTTAAAAGAAGTTTCCTATATAGTATAACAGTAATATTACAAATGATTATTACAATTTAAAATGACTCTTCTTATTCGAATACATTTTAAAAAAAGCTGAATTTTCTGAAGTGATCCTTCATAAGGCATTCTAATATGCTGATTTGATGCTCAAGAAACATTTATTATTAATTTCAATGTCGAAAACAGTTGTTCTGCTAAATATTTTTTGGGAAACATGATCATTTTTTGTCTTAATTAAGATTGAAAGAAATGTATTTACTTTTGTAGTAACATTGTAAATACCTTTTATGGTCTTTTGGTCTTTTAATACTTTTGGTCAGTTTAATGTATTCTTGCTGAAAGAACTAATTTCTTTTTCAAACTTTTGTGTATTTCTTAATATTAGTGTTTTGCATCATTCCTCTCATGTCACAGTACACGGTTGTGTACTGAAATTATGTTGATGAGTTTCCTATGTGTTTTAGGTGTGAAGCACTACTTCGTATGATGAAGTTTCTGCTCATATCGAGTACTCAAAATCAGTCACCCTCAAAGTTCTGTTCCAGATAGGATGCTGATTCACAAGGCAGTAGGCAGCGAGGCAGTTTACTCGGTTTTCAAACAGAGGGCATTGACACACTGACACCCACATCTTGATTGACAGCTTGATGAGCCCTCAACGGTAGCACAGGATGTGGAGGTTGGCTAAAGGGGCAGAAGATTTGGATCAAACACTGATCTCATCCTGACACACTCTCCTGAGACAAGACCTTTGTCCCATCTCCACCTCTCTGAATACCCAATACTGCAGACTAAAAATGCTCTTCTGTCAACACGTACTCTCATTTTAATATTAAATTGCGGTACAGTGAGTGTGATTAAAGATCACAGATTTATTTGGTCTTTTTGTTGGAAACTAACTTCATAAAATTACAACACTCACCCGAACAGGGATGGATGGACTGGGAGAAAAATTTCAACCATCATTAGGCCGCCTATTTAAGTCTACAGAGTTTCTTTAGCTACTACAAGCCGAACATGGTTGTGAATGAATGTTGTTTAAAACTGTATGGTACAGCTTAAATGAATTAAAATCTACAATATTTAAGACAAACATCCAATATACACTACTGTTCAAAAGTGTGGGGTCAATTAATTTAAAGAAATTAATCATTTTATTCAGCAAGGACACATGAAATGTATCAGAAGTGACAGTAAAGACATTTTTCAACGTTTCAAAAGAAGTTAAATTTGGAGTTTCTATTCATCAAAAAATCCTGGAAAAGATGTATTAAGGTTCCCACAAAAATATTAAGTAGCACAACTGTTTAAACACAACATTGATAATAAGAAATTAGGAAGGTTGGAGGAATGGCTGCTGAATCAGTGTAATTTAAATCAAATAAATGCAGTCTCTTTGAGCATTAGACTTTCAAAAACATTACAAAATCTGATAACATTTTACTTAAAGCCTTTACAGTATAACGTGTTATACAATTATTTTTAATATATTAATTATGCTTTATAATGCTCTTAATAATGCATTATATGGTCTCGTGAATTATTGTAACAGTTATAACACATTTTATGTCAGAAAGTATAATGCATGAAATACATGACAAACAACCAATTTCAAATGTAACAAGGAATCTTCAAATATTATAATGCTTTTTAACTTTAGTTACAATAATTAAGCCATAATACATTATGGGCCGGTTTCACAGACAGGGCTTGGATTAAGCCAGGATTAGGCCTCTGTTCAATTAGGATATTTAAGTTGCTTTCATAAATATGCCCTAGAAAAAAACATTACTGGAGACACAACAATGACACTTATATTTTATGTCAGTTGCTTTCAGTTTAAACAGCCCAAACAGGCATTTTAGTCTGGGACTAGGCCCAAGTCTCGTCTGTGAAAGCGGGGGCTTGAATAGCGGTGTAATGCAGTAAACTTAAAGGCTTTAAAGAGATTCACCGTAAAATGAAAATTATCCTATAATTTACTTACATTCAAGCCATCTTGGGTGTATATGAAGTTCTTCTTTCAGTCAAACACTATCAATGTTATGTTAAAAAATATCCTGGATCTTCCCATCTTTGTAAAGGGATTGAATGGCACGTGAGTTTTTGAAGTTCCAAAAAGCACATCCATCCATCACAAATATAATCCATACAACTCCAGTGGGTTAATGGGATTTTGTTAGAAGATTTAAAACTTGATTAAACTATAATCACGGGCTTCCGGTAATGGCTGAATGCAAGTCCAATTCCGACAGAAGAGTGACCTCTGATGGATTACTTTTATGATAGATGGATGTGCTTTTTTGGGCTTTAAAGAGCCAGGATATTTTTAATATGACTCTGATCGTGGCTGAAAGAAGAAAATCATATACAACTAGGATTTTTTGAGAGTGAGTAAATTATGAGATAATTTTCATTATGGGTGAACTAACCTTACACTTTATCCTGAAGTTCAGCCTAAAAAAAAAAATCCAACCCTTTACCAAAAAACTTACTGATCTCATACTTTTAAACAGTACTGTAGCTCATTTATATACACTACTTATAATAGTAGTGTGAAATTATATGCATACAGTTGTGACCAAACGTGATGATCTTTGAGTCTACAAATTTGATTAAACCATCAAAATTTGAGGAAAATGTTTTATATTTTTTAAATATGAGGGAAGCGCGATACACTTAGGGTAATTATCTGACAAAATTATTTGGGGAAGAAAAGGCAAACTACAATTACAGATTTTATATTATTGTGCAAATACAAAAAGCTCAATTGATTCAAAGCAAAATATGCAATATGCTTAAAAATAATATTTGAATAAAGGGTGAAGATATCCATTTTCCTATGCCAGACATCACTTTTGGCCTTTACTATTGTATGTGATTTATATATATATATATATATATATATATATATATATACATATACATATATATTAGTCTGGGATCATACTCTGTGGGTTGTGATGGTACTGTCCCATTACACCCGTACACTCAGTGTCCATCAGAAATGCTGTCTATATACTGCTGAATTAAACCTTCTGGAAATCACAAAAGCGTCACATCCTGTGCTATGGTTTCCTTTCATTACGTGTCAGTACTGAGCCCAACCCATCTGTACACTTGTGTTAAGAAGACTAATAATGTTATGCTCTGTATCCTGCCTCCTTATTGCCCACCTTGATAAACTGTCCTTGATTTATCTGCCTCCTTCGCAGTCACATCCGCATCACTCCTAGGCTGCACTGCACTTAATCACGCCTCTCGACCTGACACCATCAGTCAACGTATTTTTCATAATCTCACAAATCAGACACCGATTTATGATTTAACATATCCCCAAACCTCCTCGGAAATATTTCTTTTTATCTCCACCATTATTGCTTCGCTGCTTGGCACACGTGACAAGTGATTCATTCTCGTAAATTATTTTATCACATGGTGCAATTATCCGTATACAAGACATATGATTTACCACTCATTACTCTCAAGCCAATTTGTGAATGTTTTTCTAGAGGGATATTACTGCTTGTAGATCAATTGTGATATCATTATATGCTATCCTTTATATTTAATGACTTGATTTCATTTGACATCTCTGAGGTATTTTAGCTTGGGTCTGTGGCTTATTGGTTAGCATGCTCTAGTTTTTACAATAATTTATTTCTATTTTAATATTTTAAAATGTAATTTATTCCTGGAATGGCAAAGCTGAACTTTCAGCAGCCATTACTCCAATCTTCAGTGTCTCCAGTTTTCCGCAAACATGCTGATATATAAATTAGTAAATCCTATCCTGTAATTGTTCTGCTTTCTGTCCATCATTTCCTTTCCTCTCTACCCTTTTAAACTGAAGTGGCAAAATAATTCATTTAAAACAATAAACCAATGTGCTATATACTATATGCTATAGTTTGAGAATTGCTTTTTAACATGTAGGCCTATCCTTACCACTACGCCATGGCCTAACATGTCTAAAGAATATTACACATTTATTTCTTCCAAGTAAATCTTAAAGGGTTCGTTCCCCCAAAAATGAAAATGTTGTCATTAATTACTCTCCCACCCATTTGATCTTCGTTCATCCTTGGAACACAAATGAAGATATTTTTGATAAAATCCGATGGCTCTTTGATGCCTGCATTGCCAGCTAGTTAATTTACACTTTCAAACGCCCAGAAAGGTACTAAAGATATATTTAAAACTGTTCATAACATTAAGTAGTTAAAGCATTTTTTGAAATCGGCCATCACTAGATATTGTTGAATAAAGTCGTAATTTTGTTTTTTTGCCGCACAAAGTATTCTAGTCACTTCATAACATTAAGGTTGAACCACTGTTGTCAATGCAATCAGTGATCAGACATTTTGTCATTCACTTGCTTTCTTTTTTGCCATGCTGGGTGGCTCTAACACATTGGTCCCAAATCACACTCTTCATTACAGTACATTAAACATCAAATATCTGGCTGTGAATGGGTTACACATAGACAAATAGCTTGTCGGAAACCTAGTTTGGATCGTGTTCGGCTGGATTTGTCCTGTATTTAAGCTCGAGCTAGTAAGTGTGTGGGGATTCTAGTGGGCCCCTTGGCCCCTACAGTCCCCTCAGTGCTGGGCTTTGGCTGTCTCAGCTCACTGGCTCAGTCAGCATTGTTGCATATTTAATGTCCTGATGAACGCTTCCACCTGCTGACACAGGAAAAGTGACAGAACAATACACCTCCCAGCCCCCTCCATCCCTCCGTCCAGCAGCTTCACAGCCCGTCTGCCCGGAACATTGCCATCATCAATCCAACCTCTCTCTTTCTCTTTCTCTCTCTCTCTCTCTCTCTCTCTCTCTCTCTCTCTAAAATACATGCTATTTCACATTCACACACTTCACAGTCTGACCTATCTTCTGTCTATCCCCATGAATCTCCTCCTGTGATTCACTTGTCTATGTACATATCGTCCATTCTCTCATCTCGGTCACTTGTTCTCTCTCTCCAGTCGTCCCATGGGAGGCTTATCCCACTTTCATTCGCTGTCTCTCCTTCCTTCGTCCATTCTTTTTCAGATTTGTAATGTCTCGCTTTACTTTCTCCTACACTGACCCACAGAAGGCCTTAAACGACTAATGCATAGCGACCATTATAACTTTTTATAGATCTCCTGTCTACTTTTCAGACGTACACCTTCAACATCTCCTTTTCAAGGAGACTCTCTCATTCCTAGACTCGTTCCACATACATACACACTCATCAGATCAAGACAGGCCCTGCTTAGCTTGGTATTGGTGTAGCCAGCGCATCCACTGATGGGATTGTTGGTCTCAGTGGATTTGCTTTACCGGGTTCTGACCACCTCTGACCATCACACGGCTTCCCGTAACACAGTCCACAGACATCAAGACTCTGCCCTGCTAAAGGCTGAGTGAATATTCCCCAGCAGAGCTTAAACACACACGCGCTCGACACAAAAGCAGGACAGCTGGGGCTGTCTATCCAAAAGTTCATCTATGTACTTAGTCCCTCTGTGAGTACAGAGACTCTGTTAAGATAAAACATATACATTTATTAATGAAGCGTCAAGACTGCCAGAAGCTAAGAGGACAAAATAGTGCATCCATTTTAAGTGAAGGTGCCTGTGAAACCCTCTCAGAGGATGTCCGAGTTGTTTCACACTTCATATATACTTTGTTTTATACTATATAATTATTAAAATCATAAAGATTTAGTTTGAGTTTAGAATATATAAAAAAAATATATAAATAATAATATATTTTATAAAAAAATATTGTTCTTAATACTTAAAATGCAATACGGATGTAAAATGTGTATATATATATATATATATACACACATACATTTTGTATCCGTATTGCATTAGAAAAAAAAATTAATATATACATATATAACATATATGTTTGTTTGTTTTATTTGTAAAAAAAACATTTAGTTTATATTTTATAAAATATATTATACATATAAAATCATTATTTATTCACCAATTTAAAGCGTCAGTAATGGCCTTTTAATCAACGTGACAACTTTTTTTGCGTAGACCAATGTTCTTCAAAAAGTTCTGTAAATATACATTTTCAAAAGATAATTACCAGATTTCAGTCTCACTTTTTGCTTTGCAGGATTTACTCTGGCCGAAACACAGATGCGTATTACGGTTCAGACTGGTTATTTTTCCATTTTTTTTTTTACCGTAACATTACATCTCCATTAGAAACTTTGCGAAACCTGTGAATATTCTTTCCAGCTAACTGAGATTGATAACTAGACTATGACTCCATTGAGCCGATCTGTTCTCAGCGAAGAGCAGAGGTCATCATTACCAGTTGTGTCAAAATTGGGACGATCAAGTTCAGCAGGGAACCACAGATGTAAATGTTCAACTGTCAAAGCAACTGGACATTGTTATAAATTATTTCGAAGACTTGTCACCCCAGCGGCTTCATCAGTATCACTCTGATGCTATGTGAAAGCTCTCTCTCTCTCTTCTTCACTGTCTCTCTCTTCCTCCCTGATTTTATTCATTAGTAAGCATTTGTTCACTGCACCATCTGAATTGCTGTCTGTGTGTTTTCAACATGAGAAGACCACAGTTTGATTACTCCATAGAAACCCAAGCGCTTTTGCGATTCATGCATCACATCATCCCGTACATCATTAGTTAATAGCCAATTTAACATTAACATGGTCACTATCAGGCCAAGAGTAGTCTTTTGTAACTCCATATAAGACAAATTTCAGTTTGCATTTTACATCATAACGCTTAAACACACCTACGCTATTCACGCAACAAATGTACCATTCAAACCAATTGAAAAAAACACTGGTCCTTATAGTTATTGAGTAATTCCTTAAGAGTGTGTGTATGTGTGTGTTCCTCAGCCCCGTTTTTCTCTCACCTGGGATACATACTTCTTTACATTCCATAGCTGCTCTTGTTCATATGGGCATATAAAGAAGTATGTCTACCAAGCAGGATATGTGGGCACATGGAAGAATGTACATACAATATTCCACAAATATAAGCGTTTTAGGGCCAAAGTACAGAGGTAGTGAGCACTAATTGCTCTTACTAAATAAACGCAGTCCTACTACACATTCACACTCGGTAATGTCCTTTACCCTTTTAAAACTTTACGTCCAATTTGTGTACAAATGTCACAGGACAGCACAGCTAATTTTGCGCCACACCGGCATGTTGTAGTTTTTTTTTTTTTTTTTTTTTTTTGCCAATTATATCCCGGAAATTGCATGGTCCTGTGACTTTACTGGTCAGGTCACTAATGTTGAGGGTTTTTACACGTCAATTCACTTCAATAAGCCAGCTGAAGTCTGTAAAAAATATCACCAGGTAGAGCTCTCTCCGTTTTGACACTCCAGAAAGGCAAATACAAATCTCAGAAAATGCATTTACACCTCCTTTTATAGATTTTTCTTCTTTTCCTCTTCACCCTGCAAAAACTGCATTGCTGTACACACACCCACACACACCCACACCAGGCAGCATGTGCTAGTTTTACTGGAAGAGCAGTTTTTCACTTAGTCTACGCAGAGCGCAGCCACACACGATTCACCTTGACTGTCAGCCTGAGAGGTACAGCTGCAGCGAGAGGAGAGAAAGAGAGAGAGAGGGGGATAGAGGGATAGAGAGAGATTTGGTGCTTACCTAGTGGGTAGCTGTCAGGTAGATTCCCCCAGCTTCAGTTGGGCCAATGCACCACAAGGAAGAATAAAACAATAAAGGGCAAACAGGAAGAAGTGCTCTAGCTTTTCCTCTCTCAGTGTCCCAGGTGCTGCCTCTGCAGTCTCTCTCTCTCTCTCTCTCTCTCTCTCTCTCTCTCTCTCTCTCTCTCTGTTCTGCTATCTGAGTCTATTTCTCTCTACCTCACATTCTCTCATTCTATCTTACACTCTTTCTGTTCCCTCCCTCCCCCTTCTCTGCCCCATCTCTCTCTCTCTCTCTCTCTCTCACACACACACATGCGTGTAGTGAGAAAGTTTAGGTCTAACGGAGGGCTGCTGTGTACCCTGATCTTCTAATGTCTGGAAATGAATGGGTAATAAATGTGCATGACCTGCCCTCTCTACATCTCTCCTGTCCAGCTCTCTCTCTCTCTCTCTCATCATCCATAATGCACAGCCTATAGAGCCAGTACACTCCTCCTCCTCCTCCTCCTCCTCCTCCTCCTCCTAATTCACTCTCTACCTCTACCCCTCCCCTCTCTCTCTTCCTGACCCCTGACACATTCAAGCACAAATCTCTTACACTTTTACTGTCTCTCTCCATTCACTTTTTGTTTAAAGCACTTTATTGGCATGGCTAACATATAAGCCTTTGTATTGCTTAGGTACTGTAATTTCAGCCTAGATGGGGTGTGATGAAAAAATTACACATAATGATGGACACTAAACAATTGTGTCTTTAAGGGTGCAACGTTTACAACACTCGCAATGGAACATCTGGTATGGCCTTTTGACAGAAATGTTTTTGCACTACCCCTAAAGGATGTGTATTACACCTTAAGGTACTTAATTTTGCAAAAAATAAATAAAATTTAACTGTTCTGTCATTTCTTTTTTCTTTTTTTTTTTTGCTCTTGTTTCAGACAGTGATGTTGAACTACGACAAGTGTGTTTATGCAAACCACATGTTACTTTTTTGCATGTATGTATGCATCAAAGCATACATTTAATGTAATAAATGTATTAAAATAAATTTAAATTCTAAAAACAGTAATAAAAAGGTGTTGGAAAATGCAAGAAAAATATGTTAGGTATATGGTAATGGTAGTAATTATAATTATTAGTTTTTGGAGAGATCAACCTTAAATTTGGAACATAACTTCACAATATTGTAACATAAATGTATGGTTGTTAATTATGGCGTTTTAGAGTAAATCATGTTTTAGAAAATATATATTGCATATAAAATTTAAAAATGTTATGTTTATGCATTGGTTAAAATTATAAACTTAAACTTCTATACCTTTTTTTAATCTACATACCTGTTACCTACATTCCTTTCACTGATATCAAATAAAAAGTTAGCATAAATTATCAAATAATTAATGGCTTAATATTTGGGTTCACGGCTTAAGAACTTCACAACCTAATACATTAATAAGTGTAATACAGTCATATTTGTTTTTAGTTTTACATAAGATATGTCTATGGCGTGTCCTTTTGTACAGGGGTGTGTGTGTGTTGGGCAAGCTTCTTTCACCTGAAAACCCCCTTTGCTCTCCATTCTACTCTGATCAATACCAATTTATAAGCAAATGCTGCTCAGCTGACTCTCCCCTTTAATGAATTAGACCGTCGCTGATGTCACTCCACTAATGAAGCCCTTCTCAGGAGTGTTAAGCAAATCTGCAGAGGGTTAGTTTGCATATGCCTGTGTGTGGTAGAGAGTATGGAAGGGGTTTTACCAGTTCATCCTGTGTAAAAATAAAATAGTAAGATACTTATGAGGAAAAGAGTGAGACTCTAAGATTATATGATGGCCGCAGTAGTACTCAATGAGTGTGTGTGTGAAAGAAAGATAGTGTGAATGATATGTGACTGATAATTACAGCAGAGGGCAGTCAGAGGAGGAACAGCCCACGTCTCTGATCCAATGCCACCCTGTGGCTTATAACATCATACGGCTGAATCTTTTCTGGTACGAGAGTTAATTACTTTTGATCATAGATTAGCAAAAGTGAATAATATGAATAGTTACAATAAAAAACCAAGATTGTGGGTAAATGATCCGATGCTATCTTAAACACGCTAGCCTACATGCTGCGTGCGCTGTAGATGAGAATTCAAAGGCGCACTGCGAGTCGTAGTGCGCATACAGAGCAGGACATATTTATGCATGTGATCAGAGAAGCCTCTCCCATCACACTCCACATGTCCCACAATCCAACGCTGTCTGTGTTATGCTCACACATAGTCATCTTAATGTGACCACAATATGCTGCTTGAGCACTGACGGAACATTTGTTTTGTCATTGGACTGCGAGTCCAGTTTAGAGTGCTGACAATACCCTTATTTTAATAGGAGCAACAGAACTAATGATCAACAAAGTCTTGCTAAATTATTTTTGGAGCATTTGTTCTTGTATCCATTATGTAGAATTCAGTTCAGTGCAGTTTAGTTTGATTCAAATTACACTGTTAAAAGCTTCAATCATTCTAATGCACTTTGACTGTTATAATTTAGTAAAGAAAACTACATTTTATTTCATTTAAGAGCATTCATTTTTATCCATTACATATAATTAAGTTCATTTTGTAGTTGTTGAAAGACTGTGACTTTAATAGGAGTAAGCATTTGTTTTAAGTTAAATCTAGTTCATTTAATTTACACTGAATTTGAATTAGTTTAGAGGATTTGCTCTTACACATTAGGCACAATTCAAATAACATCACTTTGAGTTTTAGTTTAGACTGTTAAACAATTGTGAAAAATGTTTAATAGGAGAGAATATGTAACAGGCAATTTAATACAATTAAAGTGTAGTAATTTTAGTTTTAGAGCGTTTGTTGTTTTACGTTTAAGTTCAATTCAATTTTGACTAGTAGAAAGACTACAAAGTCTTTGTAATGCACTTAGACAATTACAGTTTAGTAAATGGTTTGTTTGGAAATTAATTTTCTATCCGGGTGCATTAACAGCTCATTGCCAGAGGCAGCCATCGGTTGCTAACGGCTAATAGCTAAGCAAATCGTGGCTCTTCTTTCTGCATCAGCACTGCCCTCTGAGTAATTAAACTAAAAGTCCACATCATAAATCAAACCCACTCCTCCTGTTTTCACCCACCTCTGTCATCATCCCTTCCTTATAGGATATCAGACTGTGGTTTTTGTAAATCGACCCCTATGACCCCACACCAACAGACAGAGTCATGGCTGGCTTCTCATACAAGTCGTTGCCCCAGCAGCTCAACACCATAGATAGCAGCATTACCAGGAAATAGGCTTGTATGCCAATCAACACACTTACACAGAAGCAGGTGTACCATTCCTGCATCTAACTGAACATCCAGTACTTTGACCACCAGCAACAGCTGCTACCATCCTGATGTCACCTGATCTATCCTAACTCCTGTCCGCTCCACATTTAACCATGACTGACAGCCCAGGGGCTAATGCCTGTCCTCGAGCCATCAAAGTAAAATTAGAAAAAGAAAAGTAAGCATCTCCACACAGCTAAATATCAATATCAGAGGTCAGCAGTGGAGGATGCGCTACAGTGTACTTTCAAAAGTCTTCTCAAGAAAGAAATGCAAAAAGATTACTCAAACATTCAGATTTCAGTTTAAGTCATTAAATGAAGAGCAAATTTCCTAAGGTCGCAGCACTCAGCGTGATGCAGTAAGGAGTTGCTAGCTTTGCATGCTAACTCTGCTGCTAAAACTACTTTGACAGGAGCCGGATGGCTGCACATGCCGCCTATGATTGTTCCCCTTTCATTCTCATGCACGCGCTGATACATCAACAGAAATGCAGAGACGCACACAGACTGAAATGTGGTGAAACACACTTACGGTACGCGCATGTATGTGTACACACATCATATTTACTCATAAACACACACACACACACACACACACACATACTCACCAGGGAGAGGCAGCTTGTGTGTGGAGCCAAGAGGCAGAGGGAGCGTCCGTTCCCAAGCAGCTGATTCAGCATTTGAGAATTTGAGGATGAGAGGAAAGAGAGAGAGGGTGGGGGGGTGGACAGATGAGAAAGAGATGGGGATGAAAAGAAATGCAGAGCGTTGCCGTCAATACTGGAGTGATCTTGGCTTTCCGCGGCACAAAAAGAAGAGTGAATTACCAAAAATATCGGATGAAAGTGACCGGGTCGGTTAAAATGGTCCCAAAGACCTACGTTTATCTCGGTAACACCTGTCCAGAGAAAGAGAGCTACGTATAGAACTACGCCCCAATACCGGCTGAAACATGAGTAGGAGAAAGTATGGACAGTATGCTGACACTTTTAAATGAGAGACAGACGGGCAGAAAGAGAGACAGAAAAGGAAGTCAATGTGAGTTAAAGAGCAAAAGATCAGAGTGTTTGTTAAACAGAAATGCAAAAAAACACCCGAGATGGTGGTCTCTCTTTCTCGTTTTTCTTGTTTGCCCTTACTGTGTATTCCATCCTGCCAGACAATTCTGTCCATACTTTGTCCAGTAAACGTCCTTGTCCTTTCACACGAGAAACGGCAGCCATTAAGGGCAAAAATGACGTCACCGATACACGTCCACGTCACTGAAAAAAACAAATGTTAGTTTAAAAAAAAGTGAAATGTCATAAATTGACTTCGAACATATTTTATGTCGAGCATGTGAACGGGACAGACGGGAAGTGTGCAGAGAGGCTGGTCGGAGGAGCCTCCCACTGCTCCAAAGCTTTTATACCCCGAGGGTCAAGGCAAAGAGGAGCCCCCCTGGCCCTGTACCCACTCCCATACTCTGCCTGGCCTTATTTAGTGAAGCAGGGTAAAAAATAGCCCCTCAAGTGCTGCTGGCTTGCGCTGATCTGCAAGGGGTGGGGCCTTAGTGGGGGAGGGGTTAATTGCCAAATGAGAATTGCATATCTTCTTCTGTCACATGAATACCTCCTTACCTTTTATTCTTTCATCCCGCCCCCCATAATATTAGTCAATCCCCACCCTGTCCTTCCGTCAGCACACCTTTAAATCCCTCATGCCATCTGCCCTCGCCTCCAGGCTTTCAGCTCAGCCTCTGGAGGTATTTTTAGGCAGGCCAAATAAAGAGGTGCGTTCAGTTCCTGCCTTGCCCTACCCTGCACCACCCAGTAGTTCAGCAACTCTGTGCACTCTGCTATCTATGGGCAGAGCCACTGAGATTGAACACAGAGCCACAAACGTAAAGAGAGTCACTGCAGTGCTCTTGTGCATCGGATTGATTGAATGGAATTCTTATTATCTGAGTCAAATTGAGTCGCATAATCCAGCAATAGTCGTTTCCCCCACTGAATCTTGTTTGTGTGTTTATTAATTTAGTCATTGAATAATTGATTGATGCAGTGTTTAATTGTTTGCACAGTGATTTTTGTAGTCTGTAGAACTAGTGTGGCCTTTGCTGTAACAGAGCAGTGTAGAGATTTCATTCCACCCAAGGTTTTTTTCCTCAACTTGCCTTAACGTCTTAAGCTCAGTTCTCACTGTGTGATATTTATGTCCCTATGAAACGTCTGTTCAATTGTTGCTAGTCAGATTGAACAACATGACCCCAGAGACACCCTGCATGACATAAATTGTCTTTTATATAAGTCTGGAGACAGTGGTGGTCTATCCTGCTCCTTGAGGGCCACTGTCCTGCAGAGTTTAGCTCCAATCCTAATTAAACACACTTAAACCAGCTAATCAAGGTCATCAGGATAAGAAGCTGTGTCTGAAATCGCATACCAAGTGGCTAATGCATTTGATAATGAATGAAGTTCTCGACTGTTAAAAAAGTATGTTCTATGTAGAATGAATGACGCCTACCAACGTCAGTTATGTCAATTCAATGTCATTCATAAATCCTCTTCACTGGCCACATGGGATAGTAAAGTATCAGATGCACATTTCGGTATCTCGGTAGAAGCAGTAAGGTGCTACTTTTCCATTTTTTGTGAACACGCTAGAAGGATGTGTATGAGCGTTACGTTCGCGTCTCGTGTCTTTTACAGCACGTTTTCACATTTTTAAGACGCTGTGTCAAGTTAAAAGAAATTCAACTTTTACACGCAATGCCATTCATCAATGTCAGTTCCAAAACAGTGGACCAATCAGAAGACCTTGGAGGTGGGGCAAGAGTTGCAAGCTTTTGTTTACAGTAGCAGGTTGGCATGGCAACTGTTTTATGATGCATTCTAGGCACTTTTTGCCCACTGTTTTATGAATTCAGACATATTATTTTTTTTGATACTTTTCACCTTCTGTACTATATAGTAGGGATAGGGACGTAGGCATGTATATTTTCAGAACTGTACGTTTCTAACACATGAACATGACTTTGACAAAGTCACCACGGATAACAGATTACTCTAAATTGTAATGTAGAAACATCCATCTTCTGTAAAGCTGCTTTGAAACAATATGTATTGTGAAAAGCTGGATACAAATAAATGTGAATTGAATATGTGGACCTAATAATAAGAAACTTCCAGGAAGGTGTGTAGGAATAGGTTGGAGTTAAAATCTGCAGGATATTGGCCTTCCTGAAGCTGGACTGGATGCAATATTAAAATGGTACTGTCAAACCAAGCAAGTGCTTACTGTGATGTTACCAATATATTACCAGGTAAAGAAAAAAAAAGTCGGAATATCTGTTGTGGCTGGACCAAAGAGGGAATTTGTGGGCTGCTCTTTTTCAATGATAAACTTGTGGTAAATTCAATAGTACAACATGAAGAAAATGTTGATTAACAAGATGGTTATGCTGTGTATCATATTAACAAGCTAGTATCAACATTCTGGTCCCTTTTTCTCCCTTTTACATGTTATCAGGATGTCATATAGGAGCAGTTACACTGTAGGACAGCAACTCAATGTTTCTGACACTTGCTAAGCATGTCACTCTAAAAGCTGTGACACACCATTGGCCAGTGTCTTGTCAATTGTTTTTTTTTTTGTCTATTGTCTATTGTGTATTGTCATTTTGGTGTACTTGGACCTGGGCCCAAATTCTGAAAGGCTAGATTCACTCTCAGTGTTTAGGATTGACAACCACATTTACTTACAGGTGTGAGTCTCAAAATGTCCCTCTAATGATGTTTAAATGTTCTGGAAAGGAGAAGGCGGGAACTAGTGAACGTTCAACAAAATTTAATGACAAAATAAACCGACAACAAAACAAAAGTGAAGCCCCTCACTTATGACTGCTGCATTAAAAACACAAAACAGCGAACATAAATACTCCAGGCCTGGTCCCCTCTTGTCCTTTACTGTTGTCACTCCTCCTTATTTCCTTCTGAGCTCCTCCGTGAGACTCGAGGCCGCTCGCTGGCACTCGCGTCACCAGCCTCGCTCCGTTCACATGGCTCTTGGCCCCGTCCTTCTTGCTACAGTCCCATTCAAACAGCAGCTTACAGTAGCATCTTAAATACTGTTAGTATTAATGTGCATCAGGAGTCAAGCCCATATTCTCTTACTAGCAACCATAGTGAAAGTTAACAAAGTAATAACAAAGGTGCCACGTCCATATAACTGAAATGTCATATTTCTTTGGATACGTCAAGAGTCCAATCGAGACCGCAAGTTCATCTGTCAAAATCTTCACTAACTGACAGCAGCTTCTATATCTGGGTTTGAGTGGAGCATTTGAGTCACGCATAGAACACAAAACTGATGGGAACGGCTCCGGTGGACAACAGTGACTGGATCTAAAACCTTCTGATGATACACAGCTCATAACTCATAACTCCATCGCGGTGGCTCTCTTGCACTGTATGATGTGACAGACAACTAGTTGTCCAGTCCGGTTCTGTTCACACAGTGCAGGTTTTTACGAGAATGTTGTTGTGACTCCTTAAAAGTTAGAGGTATGACTTTAGTTATAGAATGCGGTTGTCACTTTCGTAAATAACTGAACTGTGTGTGAACGTAACTGTATTAAAGACTCAAATACAGGACTGACTTCATTATTCTGCTACTATTTGAATGTGACCTTAAATTGGCCAAAAGTTAACCATTATAAGGCACTATACTTTGGAACAGTTTGTAGAAATAACTACTTTCAAATTTAAATGATGTATAGTATTTTTTTACAGTACATTGTTGTGAGGAGAGATGACCGTCAACTAAGAGAAAATGTGAAAGAGAACGGGAAAGAAGAATGGAGATTGTAAAAGGGGGGGATTCTCTCACAACTGAGGGGGGCAGCAGGAGGAGGTAAAGAAAAGAAAATTATTGATTTCCACCTTAAAAAGGCAATCTCCAAACAAGTGCTCTTGGGGAAATGGACAGTGTGTGAGCTACTATCTGTGTGTCTTAGTGTGTGTGAAGGTATTTGAGTGTGCTATGAAAGAGTTAGTGATAACCTGCTGCCTTAGTGCTCCCAATGGACAATGTTCTATTGGTCATTCTGTCGTTGTATTTATTATTCTTTCTTTCCTTCTGTCTGTCTGTTTATCTGTCTATCAATTCTTCTATGTCTGTCTTCTATTCTTGCTCTTTCTAATGTTTTATCTATCGTTCTTTCATTTTACCTATCATTTTATTTGCTGCCTCACAGTGTTCCTATACTGGACAATGTTCCTATCAGCCTGACCCTATCTGTTGATTGTTGGATTGTTCAGTCATTTGTATGTTCATTTGCTCGTTCGTTCTTTCTTACATTCAATCTCTTTTTTTCCGCGAAGGCAGCTAATAGTCTAATCTATCTATCTTTCGTTTGTTCAAGCGGTCGGTCTTTCTGGCTGTCTGTAGAATGACTCAGACGTAGAGTAACATCTAATAATACCATACACACATTAGCTGAGAGAAAGAGTGACAGAGAAAGAGAGAGATGGAGGGGTATCAATGCCAGTATCTATTCTTGCTCTTATTACACAGCATACCTCTTCTGTTCCCGGCCTCTGTTATCACAAGTCTTAAATTGCAACACCAAGTGTCATTAAAGGTATACACAAGTTTAGTTCCTTGATTTCTATTCTTCTGTGAGCACTTAAGCTCTGTCAAATCCTCCGCTGTCTTAGATTGTGGTAGACTAGTGGTTAAAGCTCTGGGCTAGAAATGCAAATATCATAAGTTTGATCCCAGGTGGGAGTGACTCATGAATTGGAGAGTTACCAAAGGATTGTTGTCGCGGTTGTGCCCTTGAGGAAGGCGTTCAATCCTAGTTTGCTCTGGGGTGACTGACTATGTAATTAGTGTCCTGTTAGTCACATTGAATAAAAGGCTGGGCTAAATGAATAACCAAATCAGAAGCACAGAAATTTGTATATATTCTGTGCATGCCATTTTTCATACTGTGCATTTGTATAATAATAATGTTCATCAAAGTTTTGCTCACGGCTCTGTGTTTGTTCCTTGTGCTCTGTGGAAAAGAGATTATTGAAAAGCACTGCAGTACAGTTAACATTCAAATGCTACAGTTTTGTGAGAACTTGTCTGTGGCATGAGGTTTACTGACAAATTTGCCAACTGACTTGTATAATATTGGACCATATCGTATTTAATGGAATAGAAATGAATCTGATTTTAAGCAGTACTGTCAAATCGATTAATCACGATTAATTGCATTTTACATAAGTTTCTATTACCCCTCTCTTAGATAATCGATACTGTCAAATTGATTAATCGATTAATAGCATCTAACATAAGTGTATATATATATATATATATATATATTCAGGATGTTTCAAGGGAATTAACTTTAATTAATTATAATTTTCAGGAGAATGTGGCCATAAAGCATTTTACTTTTATTTTTATTACATTAGAAAACAGTAAACGCAAAGTAAATAAATGTTAATTTTTTTTATAACCCATTTAATTTTCAGTAAGTCAAAATGATGATTGCTTCTCAAATGCATTTTAGCACTTGATTCAGTCAAGCACATATACAGTATGTACTGCAGGACTACACGGACTGTGACCACCAATGTTTTACTTGCATCTCGAATTATACATATGGTATAAAGGAACGGAGTGTCCCTTGTTTCCTCTGTACGACATGCTTGTATTTTAGCTTGTTGCATGTGAATACAAGCTCCAGTTGACTCTTGTGCATGCGTGATTGCATGTGTATGCGTGTCTTTTAAACCGGTCACTTTGAAGGAGAGTGTGAAGGTGAGATATGCTAAAATCTTTATAGCCGCAGCCTCTCGGAGCAAGAGAAACAAACTGCAGAGACTAAAGCATACTCTTTTGCAACATGCTTGAGTGTGTGTGTGTGTAGTACGTTCGTGTGTTTCTGCACTGGGTGCAGTTAACTTTCCCAGGGGACTGTCACTTTAGTGACTGTGTGTAATGGTCTAAGAGATGAATGCTCTCTCTGCATTACAGTGCGGATACACACATTCACTCTTTCTCAAACACACATACACCTCTGGGCTAATCTGAGAGAGAGGGTTTGTGTGTTTCTGCAGCAGAGATTTCATACACAAGTTGTCACTTTCATTACCGGTCAGTGCCAAAAAGATCTGAACTAAACTCTGCGTGTCAGTTTTAAGGCCCCATTTACACTTTTATTTTAATGTAGCTATTTACAAGATTTTTTGTTAAGTCAGTATTTGTATGGGCTTTTCCAAAATTAAATAAATAAATGAATAAAGTTGAACCAACGACAAGGTTCAGGTGGCTTAAAACAGCTAGAGTGGACTTGCGTTGTCATGTTCACAGATGGACAAGCAGTTATTGAAACAGGTCACATATTTGTCCAATCAATGTTATTGACCTCATAAATATGCAAATCAGATCATTAGCCCAGGGTGTACATTGTGTTCCTTCACTTCCTATATTGATTTTAATCCACCACATGCCGTTTTGAACAGTTGATCAGTTAATGAAATAAGATGTGAACATTTTACATGCCTTTATTCTTTTATATATATATATACACTACTGATCAAAAATTTGGGGTCAGTAAGTTTTTTTTTTTAAATGTTTTTAAATGAAGTCTCCTGTGCTTACCAAGGCTGCACTTATTTGAATAAATATACAGTGAAAACAGTAATAGTTTGAAATGCTATCAGAATCATTTTTAATTTTTTAATTTTGTTGGTCAAGAAACATTTATTTTCAATGTTGAAAACAGTTGTTTAATTTTTCCCCACCATTGACGATATTTTCCGTCATTTGTGACACGACGCTTCACCGCCATTGACAAGTTTTCCATTTTTTCCCTGTTGTATGGAAGTGAGCATTGTTACGCTTCCACTGAAAGATTACAGCATCTCCGGATCCAAAACAAGCAAAGAAAAAGATCTGCATATACCAGGAGGAGCAGATAGAAAGTTGTTTATGCACAATTAAGTTAACGTGAGAGTACTTTTTAAAGCAGAGGCTTTTTTCTTTCTTTAGATTATATTATGTTATCATTCATACAACAAATAGTTTGGGGGCCATGAAATTTTTGTAGGTTTTAATAAGTTTTAGATAATCAGGCTCTTTTGATCAGTTTAATGCATCTTTTATAAATAAAGGTATTCATTTCTTTCATAAAAAAAAAACTTACTGACCCCAAACATTTGAACGATTGTGTATTCGTTTAGCAGATGCTTCAAAGCAGATGTTTGTAGCACAAAGATATTCTGTTTAGTCAGTATATACGGGCATTTCCCTTTTTTTTTTCATTTGAATGGGGTTTTTTTGCAAAAAAAATTACAATTTTCTCTAGAAAAATACTGATAACTCATCCTTCGCTACCCAGATTTTTGTCCAATCAAAGGCTCTATTGAATTGCTAGTCATTGACCTCCCCCCAACAAAAAATATATATATATATATAAAGTACTTTTTATATATGTATTTACAATACTGGGACTTATACTTGCATATGTAAGTACAAGTCCCAGTCAAATATCCTGTTTCATTAGGAAATAAAGAAGGGGAAAACAGTGTATGTCATTTGATTTCAGTGGGGTCTATGATGACTGATTTCACATGACAGAAATGGGTCCAGTGAGAGAATATGCTTTAATTTGCATTGTGCAGCAGGGAAGTGTTGGGTCTTTTTTTTTGTTAGTAAAACTTTAATTAAAGAATCTGCCAGACTCCTGTCAGAGCTTGTGATCCTGAGGAAACAGCTGGTGTGTCGAGTAGGAGTGTCTTGGTACAGTATAGGTTAAATGGCCTGCGGCTGCTCTGTGAGTCTCTGCCCTTTAGTGAGGTTTGGGCAGGTGCCTTTCCAAACTGGGCATGATCCAGAACCGGAGGACAAGG
Source organism: Opsariichthys bidens (assembly GCA_037194245.1). Lineage (NCBI taxonomy): Eukaryota > Metazoa > Chordata > Actinopteri > Cypriniformes > Xenocyprididae > Opsariichthys > Opsariichthys bidens. The sequence continues at coordinate 12,422,619 of CM074285.1, read as the reverse complement.
AATTACCACTGAGAACACTGCACAAGACTGCTGTGCTATGGGCTGATGCTGGATCTCTGTGTGTGTGTGTGTGTGTGTGTGTGTGTGTGTGTGTGTGTGTGTGTGTGTGTGTGTGTGTGTGTGTGTGAGAGAGAGAGAGTGTGTGTGTGTGTGTGTGTGAGTGTGTGTGAGAGAGTGTATGTGTGAGTGTGTGTGTGTGTGCTTGTTTTCATGATTCATGAGGACACAAATTTGTGTAATGACATGGGTTTTACACTGCTATTATGATGTAAACATGAAATATGAGGACATTTCATGAGTCCTCATATTTAAAATGGTTTTTAAAACATACTAAACAATATTTTATTAAAAATATAAAAATGCAGAATGTTTTCTGTGATGGGTAGGTTTAGGGTTAGTGTAGGGGGAGAGAATGTACAGTTTGTACAGTATAAAAATCCATTATGCCTATGGAATGTCCTCACTAAGATAGCCAAACAAACCTGTGTGTGTGTTTGTGACGCACTGTAAGAGAATTACAGAGAATCCATTCTGTTTTTTGTCCATACAATGAAAGTCATTGATTGTCAGTGTTGTTCTGACTTTTATTGTATGGACAAAAAAACAAAAAACACTGAGACAATACTGTATCTTCTTTTGTGTTCAGTAGAAGAAAGCAAGTCATACAGGTTTAAAACAACATGAAAGTGAGGAACAACTGACAGATTTTTCATTTTTGAATGAATAACTCAATAGCCCAATAACCCTTGATAAAGCAACATCTCACAAGTATTTTTGTGATTTTGCTAACCTAATGAAAAAGAGACCATATTTTTCTCATTGGCTGTTGCTGTGCTACCTTTGAAAGCAAGAAACTCAATGAAGGTCAAGTGACTGTTATTTGTTGTTACTAACTCAACCAAGCAACGTCTCTTATAATGAACTAGCGATTTCCGGGAACAATCTTTGATTCAATATTTTTATTTATCTTTGGATAATTTCCTCAAAAGTATGTTTAAATCTATCCACACGAATATCTTACATAATCTTACTGTACACTATATCGAAAGTTTGGAACTGGTTAGATTTTCTTAATGTTTTCAAAAGAAGTTTCTTATGCATTTATTTGATAAAAAATACAGTAAATTAATATTAATAATGTGAAATTAATTCATTTAAAATAATACTGACCCCAAAAATTTGAACATTAGAATATGTTACTTAAGAGCACAAACCTATTTGAGAAAAAGGCAAACAGAAACAGTTACTGTAGGATTGGTTTTCAAATGTCCAGTGTCCCAAGATAAATCACCAACTCAGAATAAAGTATGACCAGTGTGAAACATGAAGCAAGATAACCCAGGAGCCAATTGTAATAGCATAATATCAGCCGTGCTGAGGACCGCTCTGATCGGCTGTAAAAATGTCATTTTCAAGAACGTACGCTATGTTTGCTCCTGTGATAATATTTACCATTCCCTTGTTGATCAAGCAGTAAATTGCCGCACTGTGATACACAGCTCAAACAGCCATAGATTCACAAATTCCTGTCACAAATGGCTTTCTGATCAGCTCCATAAATCTCAGCTACACTAGCACAGCTCAAAGTATTTCAGTGAACAAAAATGTCACCCTGACACATGAAGGGATGTGATAACCATATGAAATAGTGAAGGAGAGACCAAAATGAAAAAGTACATCTCTCTTACCGCAATCTCTTCCGATTGCAAATCGAATCAATAACGCTATGCTGTTTTGTAACCATTTTTCATTTCTCTCTCTCCCTCTCTTTTTTTTTTTTTTTTTTTTTTTTTGTGAGGACTGTCTGGACTCTTGCAGTGTATTTGAGATATGGAGAATAGCACAGTGTAATGTGTCAGACCCGAATCAATAAAGACAGCTAAATATAGTCCTGTCTTCTGTAACAGAGCAAAAAAAAATAGATTTTTCTATGAATGTCCATTCAGAGTACACAACAGGAATTGTGAGGTACCGTAAACTGTTTGTAGCTGAAAATGTGCGTGTGTGTCACCTGATATTTTGGCGTGCATATCTCAGATGTGACAGATGACAGTTTGTGAGTGTATAAATCAAAGTGCAGTAAATGACAGTAACAGCAGTGTGTGTGTGTGTGTGAGGGAAACAGCTGCTGTAATGCAGCGGACGGCATCTCTCAGGCTCACTGGGGCTCTCTGGTTTCTGTGTGGCAGCACATGTATATCACCCAAACCCCCTTGTACGTCCAGTTCACCTCGATTCATCTCACCAATCATAAGCTACCAGGCCTCCCAGATCTACACTAGATCAGTAGTTCTTAGTTGGATCAAGATATCACATACAGTAGGACATAAAGTGGTGTCCCAACACATCCAGAACTGTACAAAAGCGAACAAAAATATTCTTTTAAAAAATCCAAAAACATGAATTGTGTTAGTATTACCATGAACTGCATAGGCTCATCAATATGCAAAATTATTAACATGACATTTGCTGAATATGAAAACTTTGTGTACATTTTCTTGAATTTCAATGGTTTTATGCTGTCAGAATGCAATTGCCCAGTTTCACAGACAGGGCTTAGATTAATCCAGGATTAGGCCTAATTATAATAATTAGGAGATTTAATAGCTTTTATAAACACACCTTAGAAACAAATATTACTAGTGTGAATTATGTGACAAAACAATGGCAGTGACATACTTTTTAGGACTAGGCTTAAACCTCGTCTTGGAAATTGGGGGGGAACTTTTTTGTTGTCAGTATAAACTGTTTATTTTTGCTGCAAGTGAACCTACATAAAACACATTCTCATTCAGAACCTTATTAGTGTATTTGTAGGAATCTCTTGCTGCTTATGAAACACTGAAAGTTTTAGGGGTGGGCCTTCATGCTTAGTTTACCTTATGTGTTTTTTGTTCATGTTTTTTTCATGTTAGCATCTGTCTTACTGCTTTCAAGCTGCTTCCAAGTGATAAATTGATTAGATGCTTGGCCTTTGACATCAACAGCAAAGATTTGTTGGTAAGCTTACTTATTTTGCACAATTATATAGTCAGTTGCATTTTTATTACTCAAAATATGAACAATTACGTAACTCAATTTTAATACGTATCCGGGCCACAAGTAAACGTGCCTCATCATGTTGTGAACCCAAGAGTTGTACAGCATTTGGGTACATCTATTAAAGGGTTAGTACAGCCAGAAATTAAATTTCTGTCATTAATTACGCACCCTCACGTCATCCCAAATCCATAAGGCCTTTGTTCATCTTCGGAACACAAATTAAGATATTTGTTCTCCTGTGTCAGCATCACATTTATGCGTCATGCTGCTCACGTGTAAAAGAGTCGGCCAATAACCCAACCGGTGTTCGGAAGCCTGCACTGTGTTCGCTACTTTTGTTTTGTTTTTGCACACACAACATTAAGTTTGAACCACTGCAGTCACGTTGACTATTTTATCGATGTCTTGACTACCTTTCTGGACCTCAAAAGGTGCAATGATGTTACTGACTATGTGTGGTTCAGATAAGCGAGGATTTCATCAAAGATATCTTAATTTGTGTTCCGAAGATGAATGAAGGTCTTACGGGTTTGTGACGTTATGTGGGTGAGTAATTAATAAGAGAAAATTCATTTTTGGGTGAACTAACCCTTTAACATCCAAAGAGTTTTGTTTTATCGTCTTTTTTTGGAATAACAAACTGTTAATAATACAATGGTCAAATGTTAATGAATAATGAATAAAAACCCATCACAATCAGTTGTTATGGTTCTCACTTTCCTTGATGTGGACATTTTCTTCCTCCCTGGTCAATTTTCTGACTTTTCTGTGGTGGAAAAAGGTTACAGACTGGCATCGGCTCCAGCACCAGTATTCTTGTGCACACCGAGTTTACTGAAAGGAGATATACCAGCCTTTTTTTTGGTGCACTTGCATCTGTGTGTGTGTCTGTTTGGGGATTTTGGGTCTATTTGTTTTGATCAGACCATAATTCAGTGTGACAGCCAGGGCTTCTCCGTTCCCGAAGGTTTCAGCACACTTCTGTTCCCTCTGGTAACTCAACACATGCAGCAATTCTCTCTTACTGCTGTTTTTGACACATTTATCGTCTCCCTTACATTTCTTGTGGACTATTTCTGTCTGAAAGAGTAGATTAGACTAGACCTGAACATTTTATAAAGAAAGCTTCACAGTGCTCATTTGTGTAAACTCACCGTCACAGTTTTAGGGTGTTGCTATGAGGTAGCAAAGTGTTTCTAGCTTACTGCGTGGTTGGGTGGTGATCTGAGTGGATGAATGTGGTAGATGAGGGAGGTGAACATCAGTCTTGCAGTTAATCACCTTTTTAAGATGCTCTTTGTGTCTTATCTGCAAATATAGTGAAGAAGGATGTCAAAAGAAAGAGGAACGGGATGTACAGAGAACATTATAGTGAGATATGGTAAATGGAAAACCAGGTGGATATGAGAAATATGGAGACACAAGAATAGTCTTTTAGTGAGTGTGTGTGTGTGTGTGTGCATGTGATGAAACAAATAAAAAGACTGCAATGTGTTCACACAGAGTCCTTCATATCTGGTGTAATATTGTCAGTCTTTTTCTCACACATACATTACAATAAAATGTTTTAATAGCCCAGTGATTAAAACGTTATTAACTGATCACACTGTCAATTTGATAATGTCCATCTATCATATTTATTGCCGGGGCACACATTGGCTTGATTGTGACTTTTCAAAACTGGTGCATTTTCATGCAAGGTAAAACACTTGGACACTATAACTTTCGTTCAATTAAAATAAACTTGGGTAGCACTATATTACAGGGAGTTTGTTACACGTTACATGTAGTTATACTGTAGTAATAACTATAAATTATGCATTATTACATGCAGCTAACTGTAAACCTAACACTATAATAAGTACGATGTTGTTCATTATTATTACTCAGTGATTACATGTATAATTACACTGTAACCACCTTAAAACAAAGGGTTACACTTTATTTTAAGGTGTCATTGTTACAGTGTAATTATATATTTAAGTGCTGAGTAATATTAATTAACAACGTACTTACTATAGTGTTAGGGTTTGGTTGAGGGTTAGCTGCATTTAATTATGCATAATTTACTGTTATTACTATGGTACGTACATGTAACTCATGTAACAAAGACACTAAAATGCAGTTACCAAATAAAGTGTAACCTAATGTTGAAATGTAAAATGTAAGGAACCCCTAAAGTAACATGAAGGAAAAAAAATATGAGATTGAGGAAAAATTCAACTTTGAGAAACCCAAGAAACTTTTATTTTCCAGCTAGGAACTTTGCGTTTGCTTGCAAAGAGCTCAAAAGATTTTTGCAAAGTTTCTCGGGGAACACAAAACATTTGTGAATTTTTATTTTTCCTCCCATCTCATTTTTTCCCTTCACCATGTCCCTTTATGGGCTTTGTAAAAACGAACTTACCACCTTTTAATCGATTAATAATCCTCATCAGAAATCAGATTTGGTTTTATTTTTGTTACCGTCCTTATTGTCATTTTTAGTTTTGAAGCACAGTATGATTGAGGTTTTTGAGTTAAAGTATATTAACATAAATATACAGGGAGTACAGAATTATTAGGCAAGTTGTATTTTTGAGGATTCATTTTATTATTGAACAACAACCATGTTCTCAATGAACACAAAAAACTCATTAATATCAAAGCTGAATATTTTTGGAAGTTTTAGTTTTTAGTTTTTAGTTTTAGCTATTTTCGGGGGATATCTGTGTGTGCAGGTGACTATTACTGTGCATAATTATTAGGCACCTTAACAAAAAACAAATTTATACCCATTTCAATTATTTATTTTTACCAGTGAAACCAATATAACATCTCAACATTCACAAATATACATTTCTGACATTCAAAAACCAAACAAAAACAAATCAGTGACCAATATAGCCACCTTTCTTTGCAAGGACACTCAAAAGCCTGCCATCCACGGATTCTGTCAGTGTTTTGATCTGTTCACCATCAACATTGCGTGCAGCAGCAACCACAGCCTCCCAGACACTGTTCAGAGAGGTGTACTGTTTTCCCTCCTTGTAAATCGCACATTTGATGATGGACCACAGGTTCTCAATGGGGTTCAGATCAGGTGAACAAGGAGGCCATATCATTAGATTTTCTTCTTTTATACCCTTTCTTGCCAGCCACGCTGTGGAGTACTTGGACGCGTGTGATGGAGCATTGTCCTGCATGAAAATCATGTTTTTCTTGAAGGATGTAGACTTCTTCCTGTACCACTGCTTGAAGAAGGTGTCTTCCAGAAACTGGCAGTAGGACTGGGAGTTGAGCTTGACTCCATCCTCAACCCGAAAAGGCCCCACAAGCTCATCTTTGATGATACCAGCCCAAACCAGTACTCCACCTCCACCTTGCTGGCGTCTGAGTCGGACTGGAGCTCTCTGCCCTTTACCAGTCCAGCCACGGGCCCATCCATCTGGCCCATCAAGACTCACTCTCATTTCATCAGTCCAAAAAACCTTAGAAAAATCAGTCTTGAGATATTTCTTGGCCCAGTCTTGACGTTTCAGCTTGTGTGTCTTGTTCAGTGGTGGTCGACTTTCTGCCTTTCTTACCTTGGCCATGTCTCTGAGTATTGCACACCTTGTGCTTTTGGGCACTCCAGTGATGTTGCAGCTCTGAAATATGGCCAAACTGGTGGCAAGTGGCATCTTGGCAGCTGCACGCTTGACTTTTCTCAGTTCACGGGCAGTTATTTTGCGCCTTGGTTTTTCCACACGCTTCTTGCGACCCTGTTGACTATTTTGAATGAAACGCTTGATTGTTCGATGATCACGCTTCAGAAGCTTGGCTATTTTAAGACTCCTGCATCCCTCTGCAATATATCTCACTATTTTTGACTTTTCTGAGCCTGTCAAGTCCTTCTTTTGACCCATTTTGCCAAAGGAAAGGAAGTTGCCTAATAATTATGCACACCTGATATAGGGTGTTGATGTCATTAGACCACACCCCTTCTCATTACAGAGATGCACATCACCTAATATGCTTAATTGGTAGTAGGCTTTCCAGCCTATACAGCTTGGAGTAAGACAACATGCATAACGAGGATGATGTGGTCAAAATACTCATTTGCCTAATAATTCTGCACTCCCTGTACGTCCTTCTGTTCTCTCAGATACAGTATATTTCTAAAAAATCTTATCGCACTAATGCAAGGGTGCTCCATGTTCCTGTAGAGCTACCTTTCTGCAAAGTTAAGTACAATATTATACTCACTACAATACTATATACTAGTATTATTGCAATAGTAATATATTCCTTTATTGATTTGTTGGATTTTATCATTTAAATATTTTTTTTTTATATAATATTATTATTATTATTATTATCATTATTGTATAGTCATATGCCGAATGGGCAAAAAACAGGTGTTTCTTTTCATTAGGAAATGAAACGGTATTTTATGTCTTACCATATAATATACATAAAACATGAAATGTAAAACCTGGAGTGGCTTTGGGATGGAGTGATTACAGCACTTTGAACATGGAAGGGAAATCTGTCACTCCAATCCGCTCACATTCTCTGCCGGAAACTAATAGTACAGTGACTTTGTGACCTCCAGTGATTTAATCGCTGTCATTGTGAACACACCTTTACAGTTGAATAGCAGCAGACAGGTGAGAGCAGGGCACAGCGTCTGTCTATGTGTACTGTACAGTGTGTGTATGTGTGTCTCTTTTGTGTGTTTTTAGTATTGTAGAAGCAGAGAGATTGAGAAAGGCAAAGGGAGGGTGATAAAAGAAAAATGAATAAAAGTGGAGCGCTAATCCTATGATGAATCTGTGTGTGTTTTTGCCGTGGCAGCTTTGATTTATCACCAACATTTTATTCAAGGTCCTGAAATTAGTGAGACGAAGCACAAGATAGAAACTACAGACAAAGTAGAGGGAATATTGCAAAAGAGAGAGAGAGAAACAGAAAATGGGGCTGTAGGAGTTGCTGATATTGGGCAAATGTAATGTGTATTTCATTATTTTTTTATATATATATTTCCATTTTATTTCTGTTCTTTAATCTCAGGTGTCTTGATATACCAATATGATTAATGATCCAGGGTAGTGGGGAGAGGAGAGGGAACGGCCCGGAAGAGCTCTGCCGGAATGATGCTTTCTATGACATCCCGGAGATCAGAGCCCCTGTAGGTCTGAGAATATAAGCACACGTTGTCTCAGAGATTGGGCCGAGGGTACAGACGGCTAAAGAAAGATGGAACTATGAGAACAAGCTTTATAATGTCCAATGATGTCCGTATCAGGAGAGTTTATACTGTAGTCTGTGCATGTCAGGGCCCGTGTACAGTGTTATGTATAAAGGAATGACTCAAGTGGGACTCGAGATAGAGAGAGATTGTGTGTGTGTGTGTGTGTCGGCCCTTTAGCTCTTTCCTGGAGCTACAGAACAAAGAATGGTTAGATTTCCCCGGTGACGTGTATTTTCGCAGGATCTTACAGAAATTCTCTCTCTACTTCTTTATGATTTATCTTCTTTAACCAGCTTGTTCTTTTCAGTTTTGTGCGTTTGTGAGTTCTATTTTGAATATGTCGGGTACTATGTTAAATATAACAAGCATTTCAATGTTATTTTCTCCATTTATCATTCAAAAGATGTTTCAAAACCTCAAAGGTTGGTCGCACCAACAATGCAGACGGAAAATATACTAACATTCAAAAGTATGAAAGAAGCCTTGTCTGCTCTACAAGACTGCATTTTTTTTGTAACATTGAATTTGTGAAATTTTATTATAATTTAAAAGAACTGTTTTCTAATTGAATGTATTTTATATACATTTTATAGCTGAGTTTTCAGCATCATTACTCCAGTCTACAATGTCCCTTCAGAAATCATTCTAATTTTCTGATTTGATGTTCAAGAAACTATTATTATTATCAGTGTTGGAAAAAAAGTAATTTTGTGGAAACCATAATATTTCTTTTAAGGATTCTTTAATGAATAGAACGTTAATGGCCATGCCCGTGTAATACTGTATGTACAAAGGCAGGTTTGAGTCCATATTATGAATGTTTAACAAATTAGATGAAATGATTGTGTGCTCAGCTCATTATGTTGTAGCAGATGTAGATTAAACAGTTCATTTACTTTGCTCTAATATGCTTTAATATATGTTTCTGATCGCCCAGACTCATAGTTAGTGCAGAAATGCTGCTTATACCATTTCCAGTAAAAGCAAACAAACCTTGGAACTACGATTATTATGAACTACTAGTTGTTGATGTTGGCCTAGTTATTTGTACTATACAAGAGTAGTGGTATTGTGGCTTTGACATGGCTTATCCAATCAGAATGTAGTAACACAACTCAATGGTTTATTTCATTTTGATTTAATTAGGATTTTTCATTTTATAGTATTGGCTACAACACTCTCCTAATCTTAATGATTGAACAAGTATACACTTTATGCAGTCACATACACACACTCACTCCACAATCTAATACTAAAACAAATTTTCCCCTTTGACCTAAAGTGTTGTCTTGTTGTACCCCCTGAGATTTTAAATTAATATTTTAAAAATATAACATTCACAATCAGTGGATGAGCACATTGATGATATGCAGGTAAACAAAATATTTCTTCGTTTTTTAGTTCCGCTTTTCATCAACCAACGAACAATTTCCTCGCCAATCACGGTTTGGGAAGCCCTGTTTTAAATTATTAATAGTATATGCTCAGATGTAGTTAAACAAATGCATTTACACATACACACAAATGCATAACAAACAGAATATGTTATTTGAGAGATAGAGGAAGAGCATATTGCCCCAGTACTACAGTTATTAACCTAACATGATGTTCAACTAACAACCCAAAGCAGAGGAGCACTGGGCAGCCTGTAATCTCCGTCATGCATTAAACATCAGCCAGTGCGCTGAAACACATTACAGCCTTTGCGGTGTTTAATCACTCTCTCACACAGAATAAGTCCTGACTAAAGGAAATATAAACAAGCCCACTGCACTCAAATCTGGGAAACAGGATGTTAATTGCTCATCTTTTTTTCTTTTCTTTTTTTTTTTACTCCGTCACCATTCTTTATGGAAACTTTATGCCACTAAATAAAAAAATATAAAAAAGGTAAATTGCGACTTACATAACAATTCTGACTTTCTTTCTCTGAATTTAAACTTAGAATTGAGTCAGAATAATTCTGACTTTATAACTCGAAATTGTGACTTTTTTTCTCGCAATTGCAAATTTTTCACGCTATTCTGACTGTATAACTCATTCTGACTCAGAATTGCGAGATATATAAAGTCAGAATTGCATGATTTAAAGATGTTGATATTTATATCTATAGATACTGCAAGATATAAAAATTCTTGCAATTCTGACTTTTTTCTCAGAATTGAGTTTATATCTTGCAATTCTGATTTTATAACATGCAATCGCAAAGTATAAAGTCACAATTGTTAGACATAAACACGCAATTTACCCTTCGCAAAGTCCCGCCCTCTTTAGTTACTGTTGCTGTGTCCGACAAACCATGCACTCTTACGCCACATATCATGTTCTCAAGAAGTGAAAAATACATCGCAGAGCAAAGAGGACACTCACAATGTGTCGACAGACAACAACAGAGCAACAGCTACGTATTTAAAATAATGTAATTTTTTAAAAATAGATTCAAATATAAATAGCGTATAGTGTCTCTTTAATGTATCGTGACAGATCGCTGAAGCTCCTTCAATCGACTCGTGAACCAACCATCTCTTCATACTAGTTCATTTATAGCATCAAATAAACATGAATGAACATCAGAAGGAATGTTGTTTCAAGTGTGGAAAGACGTGGAAGAGTACGCACAATACATCAAGTTCCAAGTTCACTAACATTAATCTACTAACTCCCCTGACTGCTTTGTCAGACATAATGGCGGATTTGGGGTTGGTTTGATTGGTCAGATCGCCTGTCAATCAAACTGCCTGTGTAGGGTCAATTACAAGAAAAAAAAGTCAGAATTGTGAAATAAAAATTACCTTTTTTTATTTTTTTTATTTTTTTTTATTTATTTCATTGCAGAAACAACATTCCATTATTCTAAGATCTGCTTCCTCCTCTTAAGACTGACACATTTGTACTAGGTGAACTGTAGAACGCTCAACTGTAAATGGAATAAGTCAGCATAACATTCTTTGAAATTGCACCTTTTTATGTAAAAAAAAAAAAAAAAAAAGGAACTGTAAATGGGTTTGGAACAAAGAAAGTAAATAATGACAGATTTTTGATATTTTTTTTCTCCACAAACGAAACCTTTTAAACATTTAAATCTGTTCAACAGTGCGGAAAATATGGCATTATTTCATGTGAGCTTAGAAATTTCTGAGAAGATGAAAAAACGAATGCTTCTGGAGAGAAAGAGTGATTGTTTTTTCACATTTTCCCTAGGGTAGAAGATACAAGATGGACTCGTTTTTTTCTGCTTCACTTGTTACACTTTGTTCATCTGAAGGAGCTGACTACACATTTAGCAATTTCATCCATGCTGCATGCAGGAAAGACGTGGACATAAAGAAGAGAGTTGTCAATAAATGCAATTATGTAGCTACTGCCATCTAGATAATCGTATTTGGACGCCTCTAATCCTCTAGCTCTGCCCTCAGTCTTTCTCTCCACTTTCCTCCTTATGTCCTTAGACTAGTCATAGATGTTTCTTCAAATATGGACATTTATGTCTCAGGGCTTGTGAGCAGAATATTTTTCCGCATGCTTTCCATTTCAACTGTAATTTTGACTAATGATGCAAATATTGATCATATTTAATTGCTTGTAAATTGTATAAAAACAAAATAGTAAAGACAGAATTACATTTTACATTAGTTGAATTAGTAAACAAATTAAATAAACTAACAAGTGTGTGAAAGTCTACAGGTCCAAGAGTGGCCATAGTTAAGAAACACCCTCATTAATCTTCATTTTAACTTTATCTTGTGCACACATTCACACTCTTCTGTGCATGTTCCCTTTCTCATCAGGCACACACACAGAGAAACTGAGAGCTGTCAGAAGTGTAACTGTAGCTCTGTCACCCTGTGCTTGTCGCAGCCGTATGGCAACTATTTTCTGCATGGCCTCTAACAGTTGAGCCTGTCACATTTCATTGCCGGCACTATGCTGATCCTCCTGAACACACGTACACACACACAAACACTCCCCCTTTCCTTTACTCTGTCTTTCTGGTCAACCTGCCATTGTCCCTACTGTTTGCAAACTGAGCTCAGTTACAAGGTCACCACTGATCACTGATGCTTCTGAACATCTTCCTTTACTGTCTTTCTCTCGGTCTCTGTCTCTCTTAATCAGTTGATACACTCCCAAAGTTTCAATGTAATGCTGTTTTTCTTCACACACTATATCTATCTGTCTGTCTGTCTGTCATCAATCTGTCTATTTATCAATCATCAATCTGTCTATCATCTCTCTATATAAAATGTGTGTACACACACACACACATTATCCTGCTGAAATAAACCACATCCACCAGGGAATACCGTTTCCATGAAAGGGTGTAGATGGTCTGCAACAATGCTTAGGTGGTACGTGTCAAAGTAACACATGGATGGCAGGACCAAAGGTTTCCGAGGATAACATTGTCCAAAGCTTCACACTGCCTCCTCCGGCTTGCCTTCTTCCCATAGTGCATCCTGGTGCCATGTGTTCTGGCAGTGGACAGGGGTCAGCATGGGCACCCTGACTGGTCTGTGGCTATAAAGCCCCATAAGCAACAAACTGCGATGCACTGTGTATTCTGACACCTTTCTATCAGAACCAGCATTAACTTCTTGAGCAATTTGAGCTGCAATTGCTCGTCTGTTGGATTGGACCACACGGACCAGCTTTCGCTCCCCATGTGCATCAATGAGCCTTGGCCGCCCATGACCGTGTCTCTGGTTCACTACTGTTCCTTCCTTGGAACACTTTTGATAGATACTGACCATTGCTGGCCGGGAACATCCCACAAGAGCCGCAGTTTTGGAGATGCTCTGACCCAGTCATCTAGCCATCTGGCCCTTGTCAAACTCGCTCAAATCCTTATGCTTGCCCATTTGTCCTACTGCTAACACATCAACTTGTAAACCAATCATTCTGTGTATCGTCGCTCTAGTCCAACAAACTTGAAGAGAACCCTTTACTTCTCTTCTGAATGAATCAATGAAAATTTTAATGAATCAATGAACGACTCAATCATTAAGACATTTACCACCACCCACAGGTAGTTTCAATTACTTTAGTCTAATTTTGTTTAAAAATTGATTTTATATTTCCATATTAATTAAAAAAAAATAAATGTAAAGGTATAGTTCACCCAAAAAGGAAATTTCAGTCATTATTTACTCAACCTCATGGTCCAAAACTTCATGTGTAATAAATTCTATGTTGAATCAAATAGAATATTTCTTTCTGAAGCTACTTTTTGTAATGTGTATTTGATGCTTTACACAATAATGACTTTAAATTGTCTTTTGAGAGTAATTTCACAGCAAAAATTGATCTGCGATTAAATTAATATTTGATGTGCGTAATTGATTAGATTAGAAATTTTATAATATAAATAATGTGTATATGTGTATACACATTTATTAACAATTATTAACTCAAATTTGTTCAAATATTTCATCAGTTGCACTAATTTAATTTCATACTCAACACCAACCATTTAATATAAAGAAACTGCATCCAGATTAAAATAAATGTACTTTGGCTAAACAAACATTGTATTACTGGATTCCTGTAAAGAGTGGCTAGACATAATGAGCTAATGAACTGTATTGAACAATGAACATTATTTGACATTTAAAAGTAGCCATGGCTATTTGACCCACGGTCTGTCCGTGCATATAGATTCTTGACCCACACTGTATGTAAATAATAACCAATGTAAATATTTTTCTCCTGTTACATTTAAACATTATAAAAATATTGTATAAATTTAGCTGTCCGTAACCTTCTATTCGTAAAAACTCCAATTAATCCAGTTTACATAGTAGAGAATGACATCATAAAATTTTATGCCAGTATAAAAAAGTGAGCGAAAGAGAGGGCATTAACTATTGTAGTTTGCTTTAAAAATTTCAGTAAGGGTTTCCTAACACAACCAGCAATGTTAAACCTTACTCACAGTGACATCTCTAGTGTTTCAGGGAAAGTACCACATAAAATACACACTTCATCCTTAATTAACCAATTTGATCAATAAAAATCACCATTTGTTTTTTTTTTAAAGGCCTCTGGACAAAGTATTAGATCCAGTTCTGTTTTCACAAGAGCAACTGTTTAGTATAATTCTTTTATTCCACACCATTAAACACATTCCTCTTTCAGTGTGAGACATTTATTCTCTATAATATTACACATTTAATTACAGTTAATCCCTTTTTACTTGACTGAGAAAGAAAAGGATTCCAATTCATTACGCAGGATTAGACGTGTCTAAGAGATGGGAGGGTTTCTCTAGAGCGTGGTCAATGAGTGTGTGTGTAGTGGTAGAGAGTCTGGGCAAGTGGTGCATTTAAAGTCATTATGTGATTCCACTGTGTTTAAAACAGGAAATATCCCCTTTTCATATTTCATGCTCATTGGTCTGTCTTTGATTGACTTTTATTCCTGTGCAAAATAGCAATGATGCCCCTGGTGAAAACCAGAGTCTGCAAAGTGGCGTTTTTTAGACTTTAGTGACACATTAAGTGTGAGATTGTGTTTTTAAAAATATCTTACTCCGTGTCATGCAAATATATTATTTATTTGAGAGTCTCCAAGTATCCAAAGGCATTTGGATTCATATCAGAAGTGATTTATTTGGCGATTCCTCAAATATAGAATGGGTTTTAAAAGTCTTAAAGGGATAGTCTCCCTCATGTAGCGTTACATTCAAGCTATTTTAAGGCATGAAAAAAATCATAAGAGCGTTTTTAAAAATATATAATTTTGATGATAAAATTAGTTTTAAGGGATAAAAATTTGAGTATGGCGGACTTTTAAGTTCATTCATTTTTAAGTTTTTTTTTTATCAGATTGTTATCTGATCAAATTTGTCATTTTTATCTTCATAAGTGATCTTATACATTTCGACCCTAGTCGTCTCCTTTATTCCTATTAATTTCTCTAGTGAGCTATTGCTAGTCAAATGCTTGAGAATATTGGCTTGTAGCTTATAAACCAGGGAAAACCATAAACAAATTAAGAACATATAGTTATTGCATAAGATTGTAACTGCAACACAGATTACAACTGGAAGTGCAAAAGGCCCTTTACGAGATCTAAGCAGGAAAAGCAAAACAATGTAACACTATATGTACCTCTAACCCTTCGTGTTCTACCTTTCAAAATCCATTTTTTTTCCATTTTGAACTGTGCTTTATGCTTTGTTCTTCATTTTTATCTTTTACATTAGTTAACCTTTGCCCCACAAGAAGAAGAGTGAGGTTGGGAAGCATGAGAGGGGGAGGGGAATTACAGTCTAGGATGCAATGAGAAAGAGATCTCGGCGGCCATGTGGATCGATAGCTTATGAATATTCTGATCAGTGTCCTGAGCTGAAGAAAACTGCCAATGTTAGATGATACTAGTGCACAGAGGAGGAAAAAAATAAAATTGTAAAACTCTAGAGGACTGTAAAAATGGTAAATCTCTATAAGAAGGAAGGATTGTTAAGTTTGAATTTACTCCCCTCTCAAAGACTACCCAAGTGTGGAAAATGTGAAAGAATAGATGTAGTTGTATCAATATTAGAGCGCTTCCTCTAAGAAGGACTACAGGGCAGGGGAGGCGTTTTATAGACGATGATTGGGGAGGGATTACACAGCAACACAATCCAATATTAAGAGGAGACAGACAGCTCCATATCAGCCACTCTTCCTATCTGTCGTCTCCATAACCGGATCAGACCTACTGGGTCTGTCCTCTTGCCAGAGAATGAAAAAGCATACATAAAAATGCACAGGGAGAATGGAGGCAGGTCAGAAGAAGAAAATTGTCTTTTTGAGTTTAAAACCTTTCCAAGGTTTGAATAAATCTTTTAAAATATTTGTTCTAGTATAAAAATGTTATGCATTGGTATAGCCATTACACAAAGCTTTGGGATTGTTTTAACCTTGATTTGGACTGTAATTTATTGCTATTTACTCTTTATATGAGTGTCAAGGATAATGAAAGACAAATCCACAGTATATAATTCATACAGTGTCCAAATTTAAAAATGTAAGAACAACACTGCATTGATGTTTTAGAAAGGCATTGATAAACATTGCTACAGTGATGTTTCCCTTATGAGAATGTGTGAGATCATAAAAATTCATAGTAATGTTTATGAATTAAGCAATGAAATAAAAAATCCAACTATCAATTTTATAATAAAGAATATGTTGAATAACACAAAACCATGATAAACTTGTGACAGGTTCTCAAACAAGAGCCCAGGGCCCATTATAGGCCTCTTCAGAAAACCTCCAATGGACGAGGATGACGTTAAAGGGTTAGTTCACCCCAAAATCAAAATTCTGTCTTTAATTACTCACCCTCATGTCGTTCCAAACCCGTAAGACTTTCGTTCATCTTCAAAACACAAATGAAGATCTTTTTAATGGCAGAATGCTGTCAGATTTCCTTACATAGAACAAAATTTCATAAAGAGATCGGAAAACTATTCAATCTGAATCGAGTGGTTTAGTCCAAATTTTCTGAAGAGACTCGATTGCTTTTTACGATGAACAGATTTAATTGAGGCTTTTACTCGCATATAAACATTGATCAGTGAACATACACTGAGGCTCAACCTAACCTGAATGACGCACAAGAACAAACCTCTTCCGAGAATGAACCCCATTGGTTACACTGCTTCCGGCAGAGGTTTGTTCTTGTGCGCCATTCAGGTTAGGCTGAGCTTCAGTTAATGCAAATGGACACAGATGTTAAAGTGTAAAATGTAGATGCTGTTTTGTGTGTGTATAGACATGACATTAAAACTGAAACAAAACCCATGGTCAGGACAGGCCTCCATCTCAATAATAATGGCACAAGCCGCCTCCATTTAAGCACTTTCTCTCCACAGCACCAATCCTCATCCCCGTCCATAAGAACTCATCTTCTTATCACGACAAAAACGTATAAAAAAATGGAGAGAATCATCTATCAGAAAGCACCTATTCCTCCTCCTATTTGTTCTCGCCGTCTCTCTATCTCTCTGCCCTTGCTTCCACCTCTTTATATCTTTTCTTGCTCTGCGCTGACTTCCCATTTTATCGTTTACTGCATATTTGGAGGAGAGGAAGTGTTCGCTCTCTCAGAGAGCGCCAGAGACCTGCATTTTACACTCATGGGAGCAGCTGTGGTTTGATCTATCCTTTTGCCCTTTGCTCAATACAGTGAGACTTTTCTAAATCTCTCTCTCTTGATCTGTCAAAGGAATCTCCTTGACTTTAATGTGTGCCAGTGGAACCCTTCTAACTCAGGGCCGAGCTTAGTCAGCGATATGTGTCCCGCTCTCTTTCTCTGTCTCTGTTGGGCCGCTCTCAACATTTTCCCATGATGTGGTGGGACAGGACAGGCAGTCAGCACCTCTCTATCACATGCTCTCCGCTACTTTACCGGGTGAATAAGAGTGAGAACAGAGAACGTCCTGACTTCTAACCTCACTCTCCTCTCTAACCAATTTAGCATACTTGCATATTAATGGCTCCACTTCATTTCAGAGCCTTTTCAAAACATAACTATCAGCCTGCCAACCCAGAACACATCCAATCAAATGAATGAAGGAATGAAGACTGATTAAATACATTCTGGGTGATCATTGGTGAATGTCAAATGAATGGTCCATTCTTCATCCCAAAATTGAAAATAGAAGATGAAGAAAATAAAGCCTTTTTAGGGATTATAATGTTTTGTTTTTTTTCATTGGAAAGAAAAAAAGAAGAAAAAAAAAATCTAAATGGATCTTAAAAATCTAATTTATTTGGTTTTAGTTGTTTTATCTTTTATGTTCTACCCTGGATTTTGGACACAACATAATTCTCATCTGTAATACTGTTCTTTTAAATAAAATTTTACATTTAAAGTAAAATGCATAATTAAACCATTCTTTTTTACAATGTAATGGAAATGAGATTTTATAGAATCATAGTACTACTAGGGAAATCTCAATTGTCTAATAATTGGCTTCATTTTCTATATGTGAATTTTAATTTCATACTATTTTTTTTATTTGGGGGTGAACCATAAATTTGTGTTGCTCAAAAACGTGTTTGTTTTTAAATGTAATTCTATATGTATAACTACAATTGCGTGACTCAAAACCTCAGATCTTTTTTGAACGAGCTCGATCACAGTTTAACTTGTTTAAACAGCTCATTTTGGAACCGTTTCCATTCATTAGTAATCGCCTCTTTTTAACGAGGCCTAAATAAATTGTCACCCTGGACCACAAAACAGTCATAAGTCGCACGGGTATATTTGTAGCAATAGCCAACAATGCATTTATGGGTCAAAATTATACATTTTTCTTTCATGCCAAAAATCATTTGGATATTCAGTATGTTCCATGAAGAGTTTTTTTTTTTTTTACTGTAAATTTTCTACCGTAAATATATCAAATT
The DNA here is from genome assembly GCA_037194245.1 of Opsariichthys bidens. Taxonomy (NCBI): domain Eukaryota; kingdom Metazoa; phylum Chordata; class Actinopteri; order Cypriniformes; family Xenocyprididae; genus Opsariichthys; species Opsariichthys bidens. The sequence continues at coordinate 12,403,962 of CM074285.1, read as the reverse complement.
CATTTTAATATGCATTGCTAATCGCTTCATTTGGACAACTTTAAAGGCCATTTTCTCAATATTTTGATTTTTTTTTTTTTTTTGCATCCTCAGATTCCAGATTTTCAAATAGTTGTATCTCAGCCAAATATTATTTTATCCTAACAAGCCATACATCATTGGAAAGCTTATTTATTCAGATTTCAGATGTATAAATGTATGAATTTTCCTAGGCACCTTCACCATACCTTACCTCTAACGTTAAAAACTTCCCTCTCTCATCTCCAAAACACAGCTGCCCGTTTGCTCACGGACAGCCGCAAACAAGATCATATCACCCCAATTCACCGTTCTCTGCTCTGGCTGCCAGTTTGTTACCAAATTGATTTCAAAATTGTATAATTTGTTTATAAAGCTCTCAGCAAAGAAGCCCCCAAATACGTCTCTGACTTAATTATCACTCACAACCCATCGAGATCACTCAGACCGAGAGATCAACATCTCTTGTCTGTCCCACGATCTCGTCTACAACTCAGGGGTGATCGAGCTTTCACAGTGGCTGCCCCTAAGCTGTGGAACAACATGTTAAAACAGCTCCTACATCAGTTGACATTAAATCCATGCTAAAAACGCATCTTTACTTTTGTGCTTTTAATCTTCTCTAACTTTTACGTGTTTCCTGTTCTTATTTTTCTTTTCACCATAACGTACAGCACTTTGGCCAACCAACGTTGATTATAAATGTGCTCCATAAACTAAATTTGATTTGATTTATTCTTCTTACAACAATGGCAATATTTTTTTATGGTTTTAAGCAAAATTCTCAATACATTTTTTAAATTTATTATGATTTTTGAAACAAAGGAACTTAATTCAATATAAAATTGGTGTTTTTAGACTGTTACATAACTTACCTGCTGTTTTTCCTCAGACCCTTTGTGAATAAAAAAACTTTGAATGCTGCTCTCATCTCACATCTAAATTGGCATTGGAGAGAAGATAGTCCACTTCACGAAAAGAAATTAAGCTCTCCGATATTAATTTCAAAATCCATTTGGATATGATTCCCTGCATAACTCTATTGATTTTAAAAAATCTTTTAATATGGAATGTTATTGTGCCCATAAAGCAGAGGAGCAGTGTTGTTCTTGTTTTGATTATTTCTCTAATGTGTATTGACAGTGTGAATGCATTGAGTTTATGTGGATTTTCTGTCTCACCTGCACAGTTTCTTTTCTTCCAACCGTACGACACATAGAGTGTCGCTACATTAGAGGAAGTGACAGGATGTCACTGTCTATCTCTTCTTATTTTCACCTCCCTTTACATTCTCTCCATCAATTTTAAACCCCGCCCTCAAGTCACCAACGTTTTAAGGGTAACAATTGGACTTCAGATGCATTTGACCCTGTGGGGACACGATTGAGGAAATGAAAAATGATCTGTTGACATGGACACTATCAAGGTATTGTGACCTTGATATTTTATCCAAGAGGTGTAATTGCCAAACTCCATTCTGTGTCTATAATGCTAGTCAATCCGTTAAGCTTAGATCAGAGTGTTCTCACAATGATTAATATCAGTGTTGCTTGGTTCATCTCAATGGTGTTTCTCAGCTGGTGCATGTAGTCCTGGAAGGGTCGTAAGATTAAACAACATAAAACCAAATTTGGGGTCTCTAATTGCAAAAACTGCAATTTAATTAAATAGATGCAGTGTGTGTTTCAGAGTGAAGCAGGGCACTGTGTTCTTTTACATGTGAATAGCTCATGATCCGGTGTTTTCCGCATCTCAGGGTGGCTCAGTTCGTTTTTATGTATGTATTATTGTCTAATTTTATGGGTTTTTTTAATAATTGTTTTATAGTTATATTGATGTGTAATCAGAAAACTTGCCAAATTGTGCAGAGCACAAGCACAGCACACTATCATAATTGCAATTTTTTATCAGAAAAATAATCAAAAATGTCATCATCCACATTTCATATCATGTGACTGTTCACTATGGAGCTGCAGTTTCATGCTTTTGTAGGGATAGTTCATGTAAAAATTAAAGTTTTGTTATCATTTAATCACCCTCATGTTGGTCCAAACCTGAATGACTTTCTTTCTTTTATGGAATGCAAATTTAGATTAGTTTTATGAATTTTCATTCGAGTGAATCAGTACATTATGACTCACTTTAACACCTGTCAGCAAAAGCTAATTTTCATTTAAAAAAATAAATAAATAACTGGATACTTAAATAAGTAATTGTAGCGGCCACCATTGCTCTCCTCTGTGCCCATTCAACACTTCACAATCCACCCCAGTAGGTGGCATAAATGAAACTTTTCTGTTGGTGAGTAAAAACCATAAATTATTTTTTTTTTAAAAATGAGACAATATGTCTCCACTTCCTTCCACAGTATAAAAATTAAGCCAAAATGTCCTAGAAATGGACGTAGATATCTTGCTTTAATGACATTATTTGGAGCCCAAGTCTGTGCAGTAGTGATCATGATACCTCCAGACTCAAGTGTAAGGACAGCTGTCAGTCATGTTACACCCCGTTTTTAATGAACTAAAACTAACCTTATTTGAAAAACAAACACTTGTACATGTATAAGCATCATAAGAACTATCTGAAATGACAGGAAGCATCTTTGGGTAATTTGATGTTTTAGTTTTTTTTTTTTTTTAGTCGCCAGTCACCATGGCGGAATCAATGATTTGTCTTCATGTGCCGTATAGAAACGCATTTAAAATTTCATAAAGACTTTGAAGGATTAAAGAGTCACAATGTACTGTCGAAAGAAAGAAAGAAAGAAAGAAAGAAAGGAAGAGATAAAGAGAATGAAAGAAAGAAAGAGAAAGAAAGAAAATGTTTCAGGAACAAATCACCTACCTGCCTTTAAGGGGTAGGGCTCGGGGCTAGAAAATGTCATCAGCTCAGTATAAAGACCATTACGCTTAATGAATGTCCTCATAATGATAGGAGTGTGTGTGTGTGTGTGTGTGTGTGTGTGTGTGTGTGTGTGTGTGTGTGTGTGCGTGTGCTTCTGTAACTTCTCAATCACCTGTTCCTGTCTATTTGAAATGCACCTAGACCTTTGCACACACTCACATGCTTACATTCAATGCTATGCAAATGTCAAAGCTTTCTTTGCAGATAAAACAGAGCTGCCTGTCCTAGGGCACTTTAATTTTGTTCTTTGAAAAGTGGTTTAACTCCTCTCTCCTGCAGACCAGGTGGGCATGAAATGCTTTTCAATCATCATAACATGCCCAGAGTATTGCAGTCAAATCTATATGGGTAACTGGACTATAATGCATATCAAGATGATAACAATTACAAATGCTGCCTATATAACTGTTCATATCCACCGCCAGCAGCGGGAACATCAAGTAAAAAACAAATCGCTGCTTCTCTCTGTATTGGGAACACAGAAATCATTTGTGAGAGTGTGTGTAAAGTTTAATATTCATCTCGGTTTTTGTGTAAACTTTACAGTCTGTTGATCTGTCAGCCTTATTTATTTTAAAGGTTTCAATAGTTAAAGGGTTAGTTCACTCAAAAATTAAAATTCTGCCATTTATTACTCCCTCTCATGTCGTTCCACACCCGTAAGACTTTTGTTCCTCTTTGGAACAAAATTAAGATATTTTTGATGAAATCCGACGACTCAGTGAGACCTGTATTGCCAGCAAGTAAATTTACACTTTCAAATGCCCAGAAAGGAACTAAAGACATATTTTAAACCGTTCATGTGAGTACAGTGGTTCAAGCTTAATGTTATGAAGCGACGAGAATACTTTTTGTGTGCCAAAAAAACTAAATAACGACTTTATTCAACAATATGTAGTGATGGGCGATTTCAAAACACTGCTTTGAGGCTTCGAAGCCACATGATTTCGGTAAACGAGGCTTTGTTACATCATAAGTGTTTCGAAATTTCAATGATTTATGTGACTTTGGCAGTTTGATACATGATCCGAAACAAAAAATTCGTAAAGCTTCATGAAGCAATGTTTTGAAATCGGCCATCACTAGATATTGTTGAATAAAGTCGTTTTGTTTTTTGGCGCACAAAAAGTATTCTCGTTGCTTCATAACAATAAGCTTGAACAACTATAGTCACATGGACTGTTTTAAATATGTCTTTAGTACCTTTCTGGGCTTTTGAAAGTGTAAATTAACTTGCTGGCAATGAAGGCCTCACTGAGTCATCGGATTTTATCAAAAATATCTTAATTTGTGTTCTAAAGACTAATGAAGGTCTTACGGGTGTGGCATGGCAATGTCATGAGGATGAGTAATTAATGACAGAACTAACCCTTTAAGTTAGTAAATTAATAATAAATTTAAATAATTTGTAACAATGCCATTAATATAAAATATAATACTGCTTCATGGCACAAGTTGATTGGCCTCTGGTGACCCTGCAGCCAATGAGATCGCTTACTCAGCATTTAAATAGGGTTATTGTTTGCTGTAAGCTAGACCTACAGTGCACTAGTTCCTCTGATACCCTTCACCTCCCCCTGCTCCACATGCCTAGATCTGCTACAGATTTATGTATATTTATGCAACAGCAGCATATCTTACATGCTCACAGCAGCATGTCTGTGTCAATTAGCAGTAGCAAGTTCATTCTTAGCAGATCTAGTCCACCAAGACCATATACATTAACATTTCCATATTCAGTAACATGCTAAAACTTTTCCGAGGGTTGTCATGACTGAAATATATACAGGGAGTGCAGAATTATTAGGCAAATGAGTATTTTGACCACATCATCCTCGTTATGCATGTTGTCTTACTCCAAGCTGTATAGGCTGGAAAGCCTACTACCAATTAAGCATATTAGGTGATGTGCATCTCTGTAATGAGAAGGGGTGTGGTCTAATGACATCAACACCCTATATCAGGTGTGCATAATTATTAGGCAACTTCCTTTCCTTTGGCAAAATGGGTCAAAAGAAGGACTTGACAGGCTCAGAAAAGTCAAAAATAGTGAGATATATTGCAGAGGGATGCAGGAGTCTTAAAATAGCCAAGCTTCTGAAGCGTGATCATCGAACAATCAAGCGTTTCATTCAAAATAGTCAACAGGGTCGCAAGAAGCGTGTGGAAAAACCAAGGCGCAAAATAACTGCCCGTGAACTGAGAAAAGTCAAGCGTGCAGCTGCCAAGATGCCACTTGCCACCAGTTTGGCCATATTTCAGAGCTGCAACATCACTGGAGTGCCCAAAAGCACAAGGTGTGCAATACTCAGAGACATGGCCAAGGTAAGAAAGGCAGAAAGTCGACCACCACTGAACAAGACACACAAGCTGAAACATCAAGACTGGGCCAAGAAATATCTCAAGACTGATTTTTCTAAGGTTTTATGGACTGATGAAATGAGAGTGAGTCTTGATGGGCCAGATGGATGGGCCAGTGGCTGGACTGGTAAAGGGCAGAGAGCTCCGGTCCGACTCAGACGCCAGCAAGGTGGAGGTGGAGTACTGGTTTGGGCTGGTATCATCAAAGATGAGCTTGTGGGGCCTTTTCGGGTTGAGGATGGAGTCAAGCTCAACTCCCAGTCCTACTCCCAGTTTCTGGAAGACACCTTCTTCAAGCAGTGGTACAGGAAGAAGTCTACATCCTTCAAGAAAAACATAATTTTCATGCAGGACAATGCTCCATCACACGCGTCCAAGTACTCCACAGCGTGGCTGGCAAGAAAGGGTATAAAAGAAGAAAATCTAATGATATGGCCTCCTTGTTCACCTGATCTGAACCCCATTGAGAACCTGTGGTCCATCATCAAATGTGCGATTTACAAGGAGGGAAAACAGTACACCTCTCTGAACAGTGTCTGGGAGGCTGTGGTTGCTGCTGCATGCAATGTTGATGGTGAACAGATCAAAACACTGACAGAATCCGTGGATGGCAGGCTTTTGAGTGTCCTTGCAAAGAAAGGTGGCTATATTGGTCACTGATTTGTTTTTGTTTGGTTTTTGAATGTCAGAAATGTATATTTGTGAATGTTGAGATGTTATATTGGTTTCACTGGTAAAAATAAATAATTGAAATGGGTATAAATTTGTTTTTTGTTAAGGTGCCTAATAATTATGCACAGTAATAGTCACCTGCACACACAGATATCCCCCTAAAATAGCTAAAACTAAAAACTAAAACTTCCAAAAATATTCAGCTTTGATATTAATGAGTTTTTTGTGTTCATTGAGAACATGGTTGTTGTTCAATAATAAAATTAATCCTCAAAAAACAACTTGCCTAATAATTCTGCACTCCCTGTAGACTATTTGGTGTGCGTCCACATAGCGATTGGCTTTCAAAATGAACCATTACCCTCAGAAATATTTACTAGTGTAAAAAGGGACAACTAGCCCCAGTTAGCACTTAGGTGTGTGTGTGTGTGCCATAGGTATACATGCACATATGTACGAGCCTGTACCTGTCCATAGATACAAGCAAGTGGTTTGATCTATGTGCGTAGTAATGGCTGCTGTTCTCTTCCCTTTTCTGGGCTGGTTACACAGGGGGCATCTATTAAAGGAAAGGTCCCTGTCAGCCTATGATTTAGCTCTCGCTCCTCACACTGTCACAGACCTACAGGATATGGGCCAGGGGGGCCAGCTGAGTTTACCAAACTTTCAAGGGGACCAAAATAGCCCCTCTATGTGAGCCTATAGAAATAGTGGAGACTGGGGCTAGTTGTCACCCTTTTACTCCAATTAATAATTAGTTTATTCTGTGATTAATTCTGTATATGCACATCCCATATAGTTTTGGCTTTCAAAAAAGCTATTAAACATTTACATTTTTATTGCCTGGGAAAAGCATTTTTACAATCCCTAACACTTTGTATAGTGTTGGGGTAAGTTGTCACATTAAACGGGCTACTGTAGCATTTTTAAATTTAAATGGTAAAACTATTATAAAACAATTCATGGAATGGCAAACTATAAAAGGCATCTCTATAGCACTGATAATGCAGTAAAGAGGGGGGACTTTCAAAGCAAAATAGAGAAAGCGGAGATAGCGTGTGAGGGAGAGATGATAAAATCATTGTGGAGATGGCAGGTTACAGACGGGCTGTGATCAAGGGGGATGATTGCTGTTAAATTGACTCGTCTTCTTCTGCGGGCTGTCACAGGAAAGTGTGTGGGTGTCCCACCCGCTCTCTCCTGGGGCCTCCTCTGCCACTGCCCGGTCATTCAGGCTTGAAAAGGGCAGCTTGACTGATACCAGACCTTCAGAGGCTCTCCTACACACCGGAATGTTAATGCCTTCAATGCTCGACTCCAGTGACTACCACTGAACAACGTACACCCCTCTAGTAGAGCGAAAAAAAACATTGAGGTTTGGCGTGATCCAAGCTGTATTTTGGCACCTTCTGCTACATCCAAATGCAACTTTAAAGATAAATATATGTTCAAATCATATACGAAACTGTATAAATTTTAAGGCCTGTTGACACTATGAATGTTTGACATGTTAAATCGGTCCGATTTTCGCATTCGATTTGTCTGTTCAGAACAATGCTTAATAAAGGCAAATGAGCTGAATGAAAATGGTGATTCCCTATCTGACTGTAGGTGGCGCTTTCAGAAAAGCAGAAATACAAAGAGTTGTCATAGAGAAGAAAGGAGGTTGTTTTCAAACAGTGGTTCAGATTTTTGTGTTCACCATGGTTTGTATCAAACAACACCAAATACAAGAGTTCAGAAACAAGAGAGCCTGTTCCAGATACTTCCTCTGATATTAACAGTCGTTTGTGAGCGCCACCAAGTCATGGTTTTATGTAACAACAGCGGCTCTGGGCATGCAACCAAAAGAGCAAATCTTATCAGTTGTCCAGTTTTATTCGAGTGCGAAAAGAGATTAGAACACTTCTCTGTAAAAAAAAAATAAAAAATCCATCACATCACACAGTAAGCATGCAAATGATTGTGTCAGACTAAACAGATGTATTATCAGCCGTTCATTGAAATTAAAATTTTTATTGTATAGAATTTTCACGCCAAACTTCCATCTTCGTATAAACAGCCCTTCACACTTTCTTTTCTCTTGCTGTCATGGTTAGGTTTAGGGTTTGGGTATGGAGTTGAACTTTGTTTAGGTTTGGTTTGTATTAAGACTGTCAAGCGATTAAAATGTATTTATTTATTCATTCGAAATGTTCAAATAGCTGATTCATTGTTCGCCTGATTGAGTAGTTCAAAACGTGGATTCATTCAGAAACACCAGTTTTGCTCTGGCTTCATAGGTAATGTTTTGTAACTATTGTAAATCATTTTCTCATTTTTCTTTGATATTGCAAAAACTCATACAGGAGCATTTTTGCCCTGATATCTTGAATTTTAGGGGTGTTCTAACTGCATTCTATAGGCTACATAATGCAGTGAGCTGTTGAAGCTATTGCTTCATGTTCATCATAAATCAACTGTATGAAATATAAGATGAACTACGTAGGTCTGGGCTGGGGCAGGTGCGTTAATAATTGTAATGCGTTATTTTTTTCCCCATAACTAATTAATTAGTGCTTTAAATCGACAGCCCTAGTTTGTATGTTTTCCCCACAATTTTGTCTTCTCATTTTAATTTTAATTTGGAGCATGATTTTGGCCTAATAAGATTTCATAGTTGGAGGGGCTGTCTGGTGCAACACCATAGAAATAGAAATCAAGCGATTAACAAGTTGTCCTGTTAAGTGTTTCAACTAATAGAACAAAAGCACATGCAGATTTAAACCCAAAATGTACTTTCGTTTTGATGTGGCTGGCCAAAGTATGCTTCATTTGACTGTACCACATACACAGGCATTCGATGTATGCACAGCTTTGAGCAATCTCTTACATCGAGTTACAAACCATTTAAATATCTTTGTATTCTTTCATGCTAGAGTTATACAAATGAGGGTACTTTATAACCTCTTCGCACAATCTCTCGTCTATTTAGGCCTCAATTGTCGCTGTAGCTTGCATGCGTTCCGATCCGCTCAGTTTATGCAGTTTTTCTTTAACAGCCTTGTGAATTGAGGCCCCCAGGGCACAGTTTCCACCTTCTGGACAAACTAATTATTGCAAAAAGATAAAATGCGAATGTGCAACCTATGCTTATAAAGTATGCGAGGTTACAAAAACTCGGTGGTGTGCGTAAAGTATGAGTGCACTCATACTTTACGCGCAAAATTCATGTCACGCGCACAAAATTCAGATGACAAATGACAGATGACAAAATTCATGTCACGCGCACTGTACGCTGACCCTCGCGTACACATAAAAAGTGAAGTATACCATGATGATATTTTAGCATACACATAAAAACGGAGGTTTACTATGAGCTTTCCTCTATAGACTCATCTCATCGTCTTCAGCACCACCACAGCTAACATCTCTCACCATTCCAGCAGCAGTCCTGAGTCCCCACCCTTATCCTGACACGCAGTACTGCACCACAGCATGCTCTCCTGTTCAACACACTTACTCTGAATTTATTACATTATTTTTTATTAGTGGTGCTTGCCAAGGCGAGCATGACTGGTATTATTGTGCATGCTAAGAGTTTGGGATTTATTCTTAACATCTAACCCTAAGTATAAAAATTTGTAAGTATACGAAATTCATCCAACCGCATTTTTGTTGCAGACATCAGTGATAAAAAATTGTGTGGCTTATTGGTTGTTTTATTTCTAAGAGATCAGACTTATTAATTTAGTGGATGATAACGGATGTAAAAAGCCAGTAGACATATCCATAACTAGGTACTGTAATGCAAACACCGAACAACCATACAGAACACCTTAGTATCCACCTAGCAACACACTTGTGACCACCCACGGTGCAATTAACTACCATAGTGCTATGTATCATCGGAGAAATCAACTAGCTAGTCACAACTATTTCCAGAAACAGCACTAACTTTGTCGCACATCCATCGTTCCAATAACATTGGGTAACAATACAGAACTGTTGTTTATGACGTCACGCAGGTGGTGGAGTAATAACTTCTGGCAGTTAAAGGTGCAGTAGGTGGCCTGGGAAATGCTAATGTTAGCCTGCTAGCATTGAAAGCATATGATCCCTCCCTGCAAATCAGCATCCAAAAACACATGAAGGCAAGGCACAACACACACAGCTGCTCTCTGCGAAGCGCCACAAGATACGACGTTAAACTACCTCATGACTCAAAGCACACAACAATACGGGTATGTACAATATGAACGGGAACAACTTAGAGAGCTTGTACCTGACTACTGCAAATTCATTTCAGTGTTGATACTGTTGACATAGAAACACATGATTCTGAGTCTGACTGAATAGCTCCAGTTAGAACATTACAGTTTCCCATCTGTAAATTACGGTAGTTAATGCGTGAACACTGCTTAAGCTCATTGCTTTCATTCAGTAATAATTGAATGAACATTTTATGGTTCTACACCTTCCACATACAATATATATTTGTAAAAAAACATTTAGGGCCAGATTAACTGACAGTTTGCGCCAGTGCAAAGCCTCTTTTGCCGTTAAAAAACTACTGTCGGGATTTACTAAAGAAATGCAACGCAAAATTATATTATAAAATTATAAAATATATAAGGGAAACTCCCACAAACGCATATGCAATAAGGTCAGCTGCAAAAACAACTCGGTCCATACCTTTCAGAGCTAATTTTGATATGATAGATCAAAGATCAGTAGAGCACGTGCAAAACTAGCCACTCCCGTTGATGCATTTGTGGAATTGTGCTCTCATGCTAATTTTCCCTGTTTAGTAAATCTGGCCCATAGACTGTTCAGGATATGAGGACACATTCAGCCAGTATAACAAAAAAAATTCTTTAGAGAATCACCAATTGTATCTTTAATTGGTTCAAGATCAAATTGATTATCAGATTACATTGCAGTAGTTCCAGCCACATAAATTTGTTATGCTGTTTGCGAATGCATGTTGGAACTCTGGTTTCAGAAAACACCAATTTATGTTGGTAACACCGGAACTTGGGACCATAGTTGACCAACAATGCTTTTGAGAAACCCCAGAACAACTGCATAGCAACACTCTACAGCCACTCACCGTTGGTTCATTGTAGCATTTTTTGCCTTTTTTGTGAAAAAAATAAATTATTTAAGTCTGAAAATGTTAGATTTGAAATTTTCAAAACTGCCAGAATATATTTATTGGGGATTTTGTTACTGCTCTACAGAATGTGCAGAGTGGAGTCTGCGACACATTGTGTGAGAAAGATAAAACGGAGAGAGTGGAAGAAAAGCAAGGAATGAGGACAAATTAGCGTTTCAGTGCTGTCACTTCTGTTCAAGCCTCTCTGAAGTCATTTATCAATGAACAGAGCTTTTAAATAACATTGAAGAAAACAAGCAATGATGTTTCTCACGCACCAGTAGGTCTCTGTGAAAATCCCTAGTGCGCCTTCCACTGAATACAGTCAAAGAGCAACTCCTGCATTGCAGTAAACAGACAGTGGAGAAGATACAGACAGGAGTGATCACACCCACCCACAAACATGCACATATACGCTGTGCCATATTAAATATATAGAGCTCTATCAGTTTTATAATAGCCATAGTGGTGTACTCTGTTTCATAGCATAATGAGCTGTCTCAAAGGCAGCTGCCTTCTAAGGGACTGTCATGGAATGTCACAATGACTAATTTAGTTGACTAAATGTACTCTAGGCAGTAACTCAACACGACACTTGAATAGCATTCCACACATCAGACTCAACTGTTTCAATAGCATTTGACATAAGCATGATGCTATCTTTAATCAAAACACAAAACAATAACTTTAACTAAAAATATTTAATCAAGAACATTAACTTCCCCTTGCAACAACATCCCTGGTGACGTGTGCACCGGGACGAGGGCTGTGCAAGTATTTCTTCCCTCCAGCAACCTGTCAAAGAAATTTAGAAAATTTAGAAATTGATAATTGACCCTTCGGCGGCTGTTTGGTTGACAGGCGATCGGACCAATCATAATGGCGAATCTGCCATTTTGTCTGACAAAGCAGTCAGAGGAGTTAGTAGATTCATTTTCGTGAACTTGAACTTCAAAAATTGTGTGTACTCACGTTTTTCCACTCTTGAAACAACATTCCTTCTGATGTTCATTCATGTTTATTTGATGCTATAAATGAACTAGTATGAAGAGATGATCGGTTCACGAGCCGCTTGAAGGAGCTACAGCGATCTGTCACGACACATTAAAGAGCCACTGTACGGTATTTATTGTTTAAACTTCTTTAAAAAATTACAAATATTAAATATGAAACTGTTTCAGATGTCTGTTGATGTGTTGTATGTATTTTTCACTTTGTGAGAACATGGTTTGTCAGACAAAGCAACAGCAACTAAAGGGGGTGGGTCTTTGCGAACGATTAATTGTCCAATCAATTCCTAATGGACAAAATCAAGTCCTGCCTTACATTTTTATCTCATTTGAGAAGCTGTTTTGCTCAGATATGTTACAACAGAGAAGAAAATATGATCGCAATTTCTGTTTCATGCCGATTTTAAGGTCTCCCAATGGTATTTTTATGTAATGTAATATATTTATAGTTTACTGCTCTGTAAAATACTTGTAATATTTCTTTGATTTGTTCATTTTTTTAATGATATGAATATTATTTAAATATATTTTTATACATAATATATTATTGAGTTATAATAGTTTTAAGTTAAGTTTATGAAAACTATTTAGTAATGTATGAATTATTTATAATCATTCAGTTCGCATTGTCAGCCATCTTATCTTATTTATTTCTTCACCGATTTTGTCTGGAATTGTGTTCAAATGTACAGCATTTGATGCTGCCTTAGAATTTGGCAAAAATACAGTCTGGGGAAAAAGGTCTTTCTTTTTCTTGAGGCAAAAACTCTCTGTGCACGTGTGTGTGTGTGTGTGTGTGTGTGTGTGTGTGTGTGTGAATCTGCATTTACTACAGTAATCTAAGTATCAGCGACTTTGTGAGATTATTACTCATGGTAAAGGTGGCAGTATGTGAAGTTTAGTGAAGCTGTCAGTAACTTCAACTGTTCTGAAATCGCTTCATTAATCCAAGCGGTTTTCATTCATCTCGCCAGTCGCAGTGCATCTGCCTGAGGACGGGCCTCCGCGTCTGCCACTGCACCAAACCGGTTCAGCGAGCAGAGCCCAAATGATGACACAACTGTGCCAGAAGCTGTTTACTAAAGAAAACATGAATAATGACAAGAACCGTCGAGGAATTGCCCAGAGTACACGAGGAACAAGAGCAAATGGGACAAATTCAGCAGGAAAAGGTAGTGACAGAAGGACAATAATTTGGTGGAAGAGTGAAAGAAAACCAGGAGTTGGTCACCTGACCTTTGTCCGACTTTGTAATTAGCAGGTTGTCCCTGAGGATTGGCCCCATCACCCTATTGACTACGCCATTATCCCACAATCCTTTGGCTCTCCTCTGGTGGTGTCTTTCTTTAGCCCTGATTTTGGATGTTGGCAGGCAAGTTTCCTTTCGTTGGCATTGCGATGCTGCAGCAGCGTGCCAGCTGTTTACGCCTCTTTGTCTTTCAGTTACGCCGTGCTCCTTCTTTGCTTTCCTCCTCTAGACACTGATGATGAACTGCTACAACTACTTCCACTACAGTAGCACCCTCCCCCTTCCCACAGTCGCTCCTCTTTTTCTCTGACATGAATTCCTGTGTGTTTTAAATCATTTCGCTGCATTCTCACTTGGATCTATCACTAGGTTTTGGCAGCAGACACTTGCAGAAATCATAGTTAATGCTCTTAACATCAGCCGATTATCTGACTATTAATTGAATTAGTTGTCACTCTAAGAGCCCAAATGGGCCCTGAGGTTAATTATATTTTGGGTGCATTTGAATCTACTGCCCAGGACTTAATATGAAAAAAGCCTCTAAAGATTTAGAGTGAGTCAGAAAATAAAAATCGATAGCGATTCTCATCTGTGAAACTGCCAAAAAGGCAGGATTTGCAATTAATTCTAAAAAGTTGATCTGCAAATGTGAAACTTAGATGATTTTTTTTTTTTTTAATAAATTTTTGGTTTTGTGACACTGTACCTAACTTTGTTTTGTTGTTTAAATCTGATCAGTAGTAATGAATCTAGTAACTTTTATTCAGTTTCAGATTTTAGGTTGCAGAGTATCGATTAATAAGGACTTAATTTCACATGATTCCTTGTACAAAACTATGTCATAACCTCAAAACAAGTTTAACCTAGAGCATAATTTGTCATTTTGACATTTGTTGCACATATCCCACTCCATCATAAGCAGGTTGCATAAACTTGACTAGTCTTACAAGTTAGTCATTAACTTTTTCAAGTCAGCTACATAAAAACGTAGATTGGGCTAATTTGATACTGAAAGGTAAGACCCTTAGCTGATTGTTGGTCATACTAGTTCTTGATGGCTATGTTTGGCATGTGTATTGCTCTTTTGACATGGTAAACTTGCCCAGTTCCTCACCTGATACAGCAATGCGGAGCACTTCACGAAAAAAGAGCTCAAAGAAGCAAGATAAAATGGTATGGCTGCCTCGTAAAGTTAATTTTTTTTATCTAACATTTGGTTTTGCTAACACTGTCGGTTAGGTTTAGAGTAGGGTTGTCAACACCAGACATTTAATTTCTTTCACTTCCGTGAAACATACCACAAGCAACGTACTAAAACTTATATAAAACCAATTTTAGCGTCACTTATTAGACATTTCACTTTGAAAGTATATGTACATTGGTTGCTGTAATGATTAACGCAAAGCCAAGAGAAGAAAATAGCTGTCATTCTGGAGTGATGAAATTTGCTGTGGCTAATTTCATAACCAATATTTGATGCATCCTACATACACAGTTTTAACATTTGCATAATTGCATAATTCGACAAAATTACAGCTGGACTTCGAATGCAATGAACATACTGCAGTCTGTTCACAAGTGTTATTTGTCCTGATTTTTCTTTTTCTTTATACAGATTGAATCTCAAGCTCTTTATTTTTGCCTTCTTGGTAAACAAGTATACTCTTCAAAGAAAAAGAAAAAATTGATTGGGTCAAAAAAAAGTTTTCACACAATTAATATTACATTTCTTTGTGCATATTTTAGGGCATCATAGTTTTAAAGGATTTTTTGTTATTAAGCTGGAGTTGCATAGTTTAGGATTTAAAGTATGGGCCTGAAGCAGGTGTAAAGCAACACCTGCATATACTGTGTCCAAAAATGCACACTCGTTTGTTCATTTCACCTTTCAGTACATAGTGACACGTGTGAGCGAATTAATGATTTGTACACACTACAGAACTTCGCGAATGCTATTATATACCCATTGCTTCCCCAACAATGAAAAAAACTACTTGAAATTCTAGTCAAAAACTAAACATTAAATTTGCGATGGATTTCAAAACACATGTGATACGTTTTGGGTTTGTAAAAATTGCATTTCATGTGTTTTATATGCTATATACTTTTTATACAATAAACTAAACAGATTTATAGTCAGATTTTTGGGTAAAAAAACAAAAACTGACTTTTTCTTCCAGTTTTACCAAATCCTTTGAGAAGTCTAAATGTGATTTGAGTGTATTTTTATTTGTAATCAAGCAAAATTTAAGCAAACTGAGGTCAAGGGTCCATTATCTGTTTTCTCGTCGCTCTTTTTTTTTTTTGTCATATTTTACCACCTCTCCCTGCCGTCAGTGTTTGGTCTTGGAGTATTCCCTACGTTATGGGGACCAAATGTCCCCACAGGTATAGTAATACTAGTAAATTTTGATAAATTTTTTCAGTCCCCATGAGGAAACAAGCTTATAAATCATACAGAATGATCTTTTTTGAAAAAATAAAATAGCAGAACATTTTCTGTGATGGTTAGGTGTCGTGTAGGGGGACAGAATATACAGTTTGTACAGTATAAAAACCATTACGCCTATGGAATGTCCCCATAAAAAATGAAAACACAACTTGTGTGAGTGTGTGTGTGTGTGTGTGTGTGTGTGTAACCACAGCATCCCACTGGGAACAATGAAAATGTCATTTTATGTAAGTTTCCAGTTCAAGCAGGATGCAGAATACTGATAGATGTTTTTAATGTGGAAGCAGTTGTCCACGAGGAGACTCTATATAGAGCTATATAATGAGGTGGGAATCTCTCTCCATGGAGGGAAACTTTTTAATAGAGCTCACAGGCCTATGACATCATTGGCAAGCAAATCTACAGTAGTGTATTGTGCTTAAGCGGGTCATTTAAATTACAGCTTTTACAAATTACAATAAAATTTTATACTCACATAATGAGTCATGTAAAACAGAGGATGCTTCCCGGAGTATCATGACATATTTCTTGAGATCAATTAACTTTGTCATATATAACTTTATAAAATGCCAGTCTCCCCATATACAATACTGTTTTCAAATTTTTGGTGTCTTTAAGATCTTTTAAATGTGTCTCATTGTTGAAAACAGTTGCTGCTGCTTAATATTTTTGTGGAAACCATGATACATTTTTGATGAATAGAAAGTTCAAAAGAACAGCATTTGTTGTGACAATATAAAAAAAGTCTTTACTGTCACATTTGATCAATTTAATGCATCTTTGCTTAGTGTACTACATATACTTAAAGGGGACATATCATGAAAATCGGACTTAAAAATCCATGTTTAAGTGCTATAATTAAGTCATCGGTTTTATCTACCAACCCAGAAAACTTGAAAGGACAACCCAGTTACTTTGTTATTGCAAGCCTTGCCCTGCAAGCATGCAAAAAAAGAAGCTCCCCTTGTTTTGTCAGATTTCTTTCCCTCTTGTGAAATAGGAAGGGGATCTTATTATAATATTACCACCCCATAATCTGCACCTTCATTTTTGCGAAAATGGTGTACCCGTTCTAATGCCATGGCAAAAGTTTGGGCAAAGCATGCTAACTGTTCTTTCATTGGCTACACAGAACACTATTTAGAGTCTCATTAGCTTGGATAGCCTGCAAGTTGACCCTGGAAAGCTTGATTGCAAAAAGTTGCGTTTTTCTCCTTGCGATATTTTGGAAAAAAATATTAGATCATTGACCGCATTTGATAGCAATCACAACTACATAAATTTGTCCACTAACCATTCAGAAACATCCAGTTTCTTCCTGAGTCTCTCGGACTGTTTGAACAATGTAAGGCTGAACACCGTTACTAACAATCGTAATTTTTGGCTACGTGAGATTCTCCAGCTTTGCTGTTGAGCAACCGATGTGCTAGCTGTTAAAGCTCCTCCCTCTTCTGGAAAGCGGGCAGGGAGCAGCAGCTCATTTGCATTTAAAGAGACGCACACAAAAATGGCATGTTTTCACCCTAATATTGTTCCAAACCTGTATGAATTTCTCTCTTCTGCTGAACACAAAAGAAGATATTTTGAAGAATAGTGTTAACCAAACATTAGATGGGCCCCATACATTTCCATAGTTTGGGAAAAAAAATACTACATCAACTGTTTGGTTACTGACATTCTTCAAAATATCATCTTTTGAGTTCAACAGAAAAAAGCAACTCATACAGTATAAGCATAAACATTTTGGGGATGCGACTTTAAAATTAGAGCTTATCAAGATATACAGTATGCTGCTCTTAATTTAAAAGGTAGTTCATTACTGAAAAAGCCGTCTTGAAAAATAGTTTGTAGTTGGCTGGTAGAAGCATTTATATTTTTAGTTAGCCACTCCTGAACACTTATCTGCTTAACTGTCCTGCTCTCTAGTGAATGTAGTCTATGTTGCCTATTAGGGGTGTGACGAGACCCCTATCCCACGAGACGAGACGAGGCACGAGATTGGGTTCACGAGACGAGATTTTTATAGTATTTTTAAGAAATCGTCAATAATGAAACGTATGAAGGGAAAATGGTCTTTTATTCAACTGAAAATCATAAAATGCAAAAATGTTGGTGCATTTTGAAATCAACTTGTGATGCATGTCATTTTACTTCTATTTTAATGAATTATTTGCAGTAAAACAACATGCAAACACTGCTAAATGTTTTGCCACAAAATCAACCAATTGTTTTCTGCCCTGTATAATTTCACATGAGAAATCTCACTGAACTTCTTTCTACAGATTGAACATAAATTAAACAGTATAAATAAAATAAACATAAAAATAAAAAATTCAAATAACACTTTAAAGTGTCACTTTAACTGCAGTACATAGTTGATTATTTCCCAGTCACTACTGATTGTGTGGCTGTAACTGTTATATAGCTCTGCGTACACCGAGAAGTCCAACCGTTAGCAGTAATAGCAATGCTTTCTGCCTCTTTAGGGGCCGTTCACATATCACGCCTAAAAAAGCGTGTAAAGCACGGCCACGTCGCTTCCTCCTACTTTTGCAAGCGTTCGGGAGCTCGCGCTTCTGTAGCGTCTGTCGTTGCTATGCAATCATGAACTGTGCTCTCCACAACCATGAGCAAGTTTCAGCAAGGGATAAATTGATTTTTAGCCCTTGCTTTAGCTTTACTACTAGATATATTTATGGAGATGAGCTATAACAACCCCCCTGAACAGCTATGATCAGCTGTTCGGCTGACATTTCCATGTTTTGTTACGGAAAGATCGAAGATGATCGGTTGGTTCTTGTCACATGACCTGCAGTTTTCATGTTTTCATCTTGCCGTGGCACAGGCGCGCCACGAAAAAAAACGAGTGTGCTGCACAGCATGCACGTCGCCACCGCGTCACTTCCATTTTGCGCGAATGAAAATGCGCGCGATATGTGAACAGCCCCTAAGAGTCTGTACAACCTTGGCCGAGCACCTAGTATAAAATGGCTTAAAATATTGTAATATTTTCTTATAGTAATTAAAAAAAGCTCCTGGTTTTCAGGTGATCCCTATGGCTAGTCGTTCCCTACTTCAACTTATCTCTACAGTAAACTTTAGCTGTGTTACTCCCACTATATGTTTCTCTCTTTCATTTTCTTACATATTCCCAGTAGTTGGTTGTAAAACACTCAACCATATTATTTTTATTTTTTAAAAGATTGCTGAGAGCAGAGGCTCTAGTCATTATAGCCCCTTCCTCATATTCCGCTCTCATTGGGTTCAGCAATATCGATAGCACGCTTGCCAAGTGAGTACAAAGAACGGATGGGGGGGGGGAATTCCCATCACTTAGAAATGTCATGTGGTCCAAATTTATGAGGCTGGCATATCAACTCAGCTTTAAAGTTCACACACTGGTGTTTTATAAAGGGCTTTTATGCATGTTCTTCACTGCTTCAGAGCTGCTCTCTGCCACTTTGGAACCTTAAAAAATTCAATAGGATTTGATGTAGCAGATTTATAATGCATTACCTGATTGTAACCCTGAGCTGTGCAGTGATAACCCATCTGACTGGAGCTTGGATGTATTTTGTTTCAGCGCAGTGGAGTTATGGGATTGTTCTAGAGTATGAGCTGTTGTTGTTTTACGTGTAATAGTGGATACAGTTTGTTGGACATTTGTTGGAGGATTATGTGAGTGTTTGCAGTGGTTTTGAAAAATATAACTGTGGTCCTTTGGGTTTGACTTGAGAAATATTCAATATTAAATAAATGCTCTAGTCTTGAGGAAGTATTTGTGACATTCTGTCAAAGCAACAAAAGATATTTTGATTTCTGACTCATTTTGGAAAATTTAATGAAAAAGTGAAAAATGAAAATGTTTGGAGGTTTGAAAAACGGGTTCCCGGCTATAGACTTTCAATGTAAGGGCATTATTATAAACATGATTTATGTTTATGCAGTATTTACAAATTAAGAGATGATCTGGAATTATTTTTGGTGGTAGTTGATGATATCTGTGCATCTTAATCTGTAATATTTCTTTAAACTGAGAGCCATTAAGCGAGTGGTGGTGTTTGTGAAGTTTGAAATTCAGTTCTGCACTTTTAAGCACAGTGTGTTGATCATACAAGAAGAACCAATGAAGCTTTTTGTGCAGTTTCTTTTTCCCCACCTGCATTTTTCCTGAAAAAAAGAATAACTCTTATTTAGCTTTACATTACATTGAAATGCTGTATTATGTATTTTTTTCTATACAGAAAGTAATAATATTAAGCCTAGTGAGGTTTTTTTTCCTCCAGTTTTGTTCAAATAAGAGTCTTGCCTTTTTCTTTGTTTAAGAAAGCATGTGCAATTTATAATTTTGTTTTTTTTTAATGAAGAAACATTTAAAAAAAAAAAAGTTTTGGTAACTTTATTTTAGTGTCCTTCTTAAACATGTTACATGTAGTTACTATAGTTATAACTATAAATTATGCATAGTTACATGCAAATAACCCTACAACAAATCTAATCCTAACCATAACCCTATAGTAAGTACATAGTTAATTAATATTACTCAGTACTTAAATGTTTAATTACACAGTAACAAGGACAACTTAAAATAAAATAAAGTGTAACCAAAGTTTTTCTCCATTAGTCAGAAACAGTGACATAAAACACTGTTAAAAAAATGAGATTGTGGTTGGAGGCTGAGCAAGACTAGTCTTTTACTGTTAAAACATGGCAACCACTGCTTTAAACTCTTTGTTTGCATATTACAAAACACAAACGTGTATTCCCCTCAACCAAGATTAAGAGTTGACATAGTGACTGTTTCATGCCATATAAAGCACTCTCTCTCTCGCTCTCTCTCTCTCTCTCTCTCTCTCTCTCTCTCTCGCTCTCTCTCTCTCTCTCTCTCTCTCTCTCTCTCTCTCTCTCTCTCTCTCTCTCGCTCTCTCTCTCTCTCTCTCTCTCTCTCTCTCTCTCTCTCTCTCTCTCTCTCTCTCTCTCTCTCTCTCTCTCTCTCTCTCTGTGTGTGTGTGTATAGCCAGTGACGTGATGCTATCTGTTCAGCTGTCAGCAGTTTAGTCAGGCTATTCATTTAGCTTTGAACAGATCTGCTTCAGTGGTTGGAATGAGGAAAGCCCTTGAATACGGTTTCCGCTGATTGATATTAACACGTTTTCAGCACGAAGATGCATACTGCTGTGGGAAATAAAAAATAAAAGATTTTTTTTCTTCAATAAATCATGAGGCATTTACCCTAACTGAAGCACCTTTCATAACTCCACTTTAGACATCAAATGGGTTCTGTGAGTCTCCAATTCCATCTTCCCAAATGAAACTGTAATAATGAGACTGACAATCAGTCAACCAAACCGTGTGCTCTCTGACCCCTGATCTGTTACACTTTTCAACTTTTGTTCTGTCAGCTAATTTTGCCCCAGCTTTCCCTCTCCCTTTCCCACCCATCAGTGCTAATTTATGTTTAAGCGCCTAAAACTTCCAGATTTTTAAGAGCACCCTATCTGTAATTTGGCCACCGTCCAATTTGTCTTTTCGGGGGTCTCACATTGATTTAAGTTCCACCATAACCGTGCGTGAATCAGACGAGATCGCTGACACCCTTGCATGTCCCTCTGCCAAATCTCTCCCATTCCAAATGCTTGCTTTCATTTTTTAATCTCCCTCTCTTTTTATATGCCCAGAGAGAGCGCTGAGGCTCATAATGAATGTCAGGCATGGAGCGTTAATAAATTAGCCATGCGTGTATTTCTGCTTATTAATGGCTGCAGTGGCAAACTCAAGCCACTTTAATGCATTTCACTTAGTGTTGCTTATGACTGCGTTTCATAAAACATGGCAGCTTCTTACATGCTTGTTCCTGTAGGAGATTTATCACATCCAACTCCCTTCCTTCTACACACACACTTACTTTCCTTAGACCCCTCAGCAAAGGCCTAAAAATTGCCATGTCCTCTTCTGGTCTACTATCAAAACAAGACCATATAAGCACTTTAGACACCTGAAGACTGTTCACAGCGTTCACATCTGACCTTCCACCACCTTTCTGACTGCTGTTGACTTTTGGGTCCTGGGACGGCACTCAACACAACAACACATTTAGTCCTAAACCCAACCTTACCCATAACTTATCCCTAAAATTGGAGGGAAATGACAGGCGAAGAACACTAAAGAAGCACCTGACTATGGTAGTAAGCCTAAATGTGACGTAAACTGTACACTTTTCCCTCAAATCTGATTGGTTGATTGGAATGTTGTTCCAGGATCAACAAAGATGTGATAAACAATGATAATTATGTTTACTGTATCTTGTGCTGCTGACATCCAATTCAGTGTGTCCAATTAAACTACGGTATTTCAATGCAAAAAGGGAACGATATCTCGTTATCTTTAAACCATGAGCAGTGCAACTATGAGCAATGCGAAATAAAGACAATTTTGCCCAGTCTACATATGAGTTTGATACTTTGTTGGGAGGTGACTTGATGTCTGACGTAAAATCTGGACATTATCAAAACTGGACAGACATATCCATCAGGGTTTCTTTATGGAATTTTGTAACTATTATATGGTTTGGCAAATTGTGATGACATTCGTATGAATTTGCATGAACTCATTTGCTCATTTTTGTACTGTCGGCTAGTGTTGTCAAAAGTACAGACTTCGGTGCAAAGTTTTTTTTTAATTTTAAAAGGTGACGCTTTGAGCGCTGTTGAGCGGATTCGTAAACGCCTGATTGGCCATTGTGTTCATGCGCTCAACATATATGTCTGTGATTGGCTACAATGATCAACGCACAGGAGCGTTGATCATTGAATTATACATTTTCCTATGTATAAATTGTACGAATATTAAAATATACACATTTTTAAGGAAACATTTTCTTTAGTTCTGAAGCCTCTATTTTACAGTTTGAACATTTTCAGGTTCTGTTTAGCCTTTCCTGGCATTCTTACCTCTTTTTTCTTCCTTTCTTTCCTGTGTGTTCTTTCTTTCTAGCCTGCTTGCTTTCTTTTTCATTTATACTTCTCCACCTTTTGTACTATATGGTTTACGATATTGTAGCACTGCTGATATTGATGACTCTTGTATGATAAATTTCTAGTACTTTTCCTCATTTCTAAGTCACTGTGGATAAAAGCATCTGCTAAATGATTAAATATAAATGTAGATGAAATTTTAGAAAGCTGTGAAAACGAGTGTGTACATGTGCATTCATTAGTTTAATGCCTTATTGTTATTGTTGGTAATTAGTTACCCATGGGCAAAGTACCAGGTAATATTTTATTTACAAATGAAGTCTCAGTTTGTTTCATTACTCCAATAATCCATATTCTGTAAATCCCTCATGATACCAACCCAAATTGAGAATATGCATTTATGTAACTAGAGCACAATATAAAGTCCTCGTCCATATTGTCATTTAATGTCTTTGTAAAGACAGATTTGTATAATTGTGTCATTGTGCCCTTGGTCCCTCATTTAAGAATGAACATTTCCATCATGCTTTTTTTCCATGGGGTCATAGAAGTATAGGCAGAGGATAAAGAGAAAGAATAATAGAGAGAAAGAAAATGTAAAAAGAAAGCAAAAGAAGTGAGGGCAGCAGTAGATCACACAATCTGTTGTTGAACCTCTGTGGCCCGTGCCCTAGCATTCGTGTAAAGCATTTCCTTGCAGCTGCCAATGGCACTTCTCCCTTTCTATCTCTCTCTTACCCCTCTGTCTGGCCCCACCTCCCTCTCTCACCCCTGAAGGTCAGTGCCTGAAGCATTACTCCTGTTCTGCTGAGTCTGCCAAACTCCAACCAAAGAGGGAAATTAAGGGGGTGTAGAAAAAAAAACGTAGAAACCCACCGAACCAACTGCCCACTGACATCTATAAAACAAATGTGGAATGACAGGTGTCACCCAATTTCCCCTCCTTCTGTCCCTCCTTCTTTTCCCTCCTTTGCTCCACACGCTTGGATGCCATTTTATAGTTTATTGTTCCGTGTCGCATTTCAAGGTCGCTCTTAACATGGCCAAACTAGGCCCTTGAGGAATGCTGCGGGGCATGCCTGCCAGTGAAACCCAAACCACCTGACTGCTGCTGGCAGTGCCGCCTGACCAGGGAACCCTCCAGCTGGGGAAGCATCTAAATCCAGCCTGTGGCCCCAATGAGGCCTCTGTGGTCTACATACAGCACAGCGGTGACCTGCTGCAGTGTCGCAATTAAGGACAGCAGCAGTAGAAACCAGATTCACACTCACCTGTGCTGAAGACTTCTCCCCTTAAAAATGTTTAACCAGATCTCTTAGATCCTTATTCAATTTTTTTTTTATCTATCTGTCTGTCTGTCTGTCTATCTGTCTGTCTCATGGCAATTCATACATATTTGACAAGGTGGCTAATTCATTCGAATTCGTATGACCTCGCTCAATTGTAGCTAAATCGTATGTATTTTACGAGCTGCCCAATTCGTACGAATGGCCTACCCCTGACCCTGCCTTTACACCTACTCGTCACCCAAATCGTACAAATTCACAATCAATCTACCTATCTATTCGTATATTCATCCATCCATCCATCCAAATTAATTATGGTTGTCTCGAATAAAGTTGTGAATATATCTTGGTAATTGGTTCAAATGAAATCATGGGGTAAGTAAAATCATATACCTGTACTTACTTTCCTTCCTTCCTTCCTTTCTTCATATTAGCTGTCAAATAATCCTTCCTTCCTTCATTCATTCATTCATTCATTCATATTAATCGTCAGAATAATCCTCCCTCCCTCCCTGCATTCATTTATTCATATTAGCTGTCAAATAATCCATTCATTCATATTAGCTGTCAAATAATCCTTCCTTCCTTCATTCATTCATTCATTCATTCATATTAATCGTCAGAATAATCCTTCCTCCCTCCCTGCATTCATTCATTCATATTAGCTGTCAAATAATCCATTCATTCATTCATTCATACTAGCTGTCAAACACTCCTTCCATCCTTCATTTATTCATATTAGCTGACAAATAATAATGTTGTTTATTGTATTGATTATGAATTTAAAATTGTAGAAAATGTCTTATTTTATCTCGGAGATGAAAATCTTGGGGTTAAATGAACTCATTTATGAGTTTTTTTTAATTTATATTTATTTATGTTGGTTGTCAAATAATGTTTCTCAGTTATCTATTATAAATTGAGGTAACACTTTACAATAAGGTTCATTAGTTAACATGAACTAATAATGAACTGCACTTATTGTCAGACACAGACACAGAAGGTAAAGTTAAGTCAACGGTTTTATTGAACAGAATGACACAGTAAACAGGTATACGGTTGGGTATGGTGAGTTTACAAGTCCGTGAAACAACAGGTGACTTAGCTTGCAGAGTGAGGTATCTTTCTTTGTGTTGCAGATCGTGAGAGTACTGTCCAGCGGTTCGCACACACGCCTGATGAGGAGTCGAAGCTGACGAAGGAACATCCGATGGATCCGAAGAAGACAAGTGAGTAACACGGGTAAGTCTGTAGTCCATAATAGACGAGATCAGACAACTAACTGAGGCAGTGCGAGTCTTTTATAGGGCGTGAACGTGAATGAAGACAGGTGCAGATAGTTAGTACTCGGGTGATTGTGATCGTGTGGGTGGAGCTGGTGGAGCTGGTCGTGCCGGTGATGTGGGCGGTGTGACACTTATGCAGAATTTATTAATCTTTGTTAATTTCAACATTTACTAATACATTATTAAAATCTTGTTAATATTTGAACTAACATGAACAAACAATGAACAACTGAATTTTCATTAACTAACGTTAATGAAGATTAGTAAATACAGTAACAAATGTAATTACTCATGGTTAGTTCATGATAGTTAATACATTAACAAATGTTTAACTAATGAACCTTATTGTAAAGTGTTACCTAAATTGATTTATATAATGTCAGATTCATTTCTCTTGGGGTTCAATTAAATCATTCTTAAGGAGTTTGTTTTTAATGAAATTAATAAATGAAATAATGTTGGTTATTGTATAAGATTGTAGTATCGATTCTCGATTATAAATCGGATGAAGTCAAATGAATGTATCTGGGTGATTAATTAGTTAATAAATAAATTCATGGCGTTCAATAGATCTCTAGAAGTTTCATGACTTAATTAGCCAACCTGAGAGAAACAATCTCCTTTACACTGCGTAGACTGCAAGTGTGCTCTGCATCGCAATCATTCCAGCTATAATGAACGATGCAGCCGCATGCTTGCAGTGTGGACAGCTTCACTGATTATAAAGGGAGGCTAGTTTTGTTGCTCGCAGTGTAGAAAGTGTGACAGTCAAATTTTTGGTAGATGATGAACGTTATGCTCATTTTTATCACCGTAAACACTGCATGCTTAATGCTAAACAGGCTGATTAACTCTGTTGCAGGGCAGACCCATTCTTCGGCATACTGATGCTCTGGAAATTACAGTATGACAATTTCTGCTGCACAGCTGTTTGGTGTGAACTGTAGTTAATGTAGAATTGATCTATCACTTCTTCCTATCAGGCCATAGGATAGCTTAATACAAATTAGCAGGACACCAGCTTGCAATCATCTGATGGCATGATGGAAAGCAGAAGACACTTTCATTTCCTCTCATTTTCTCTCACTTTCTCTTTAGGTTGCAGTTTAGCTTTATTTATGGCAATGTGTTTCAATTTAAAAGGTGTGCGTGTGTATGCAGACTGTGTGCTTGTTTTCATGATTTATGAGAACACAAATTTGTATAATGACATGGGTATTACACTGTTACGTCACATAAATTATTACGATGTAAACTTGTTTTATGAGGACATTTCAGGAGTCCTCATATTTGAAATAGCTTTAAAAACATGCTAAACAATGTTTTATTAAAAATGTAAAGTGCCGAATGTTTTCTGTGATGATGGGTAGGTTTAAGAGTAGGGTTAGTGTAGGTGGAGAGAATGTACAGTATAAAACCCATTACGCCTATGGAATGTCCTCACTAAGATAGCAAAATAAACCTGTGTGTGAGAGTCTTTTCTGACTCGCATCAGAAAAGATTGTGCAGAGAAGTGAAGAACAGTCTGTGATGATATTTGATTACGAAAGCTTGATTACAGAAAAGTATTTAAAAATATAGAGAAATGATTTTCGAAAGGAAAGGATACCAGATCAAATTGTTGACCGAATTGTTTAACTGAGATGTGGTCTAGCAGTTCTATTAGCGCAATGTGGGTGAATCCACCCTCTTTTTCCTATGTCTGATTGTTCCTAAAAATAGAATTTCCACCTTTCAATTATTTGCTAAATATATATCAACTCATTAACCATTGAAGATAGACAGTGTGGCCGGTTGCATAAACTGCTAAAGTAGTCTTACAAGTTAATCATCTAAATTTTTCTTCAAGACTGGTTATGACTTTTTAAGTCAGTTATATGAAAAGGTAGATTGGTCTAATTTGAATCTGAAAAGTAAGATTGATTATCCCTAACTAATTGCTAGTTGGTCAGATTACACTAGTTTTTAAGACACAGTCTTAACTTAGTGGCTATGTTTATGCAACTGGCCCCTGGACTCTTTTAACACAAACAAACAGGCACAATGCATCACATCCCTCTTTTCTTTCTCTCTCCTAACCACGGCCCCCCTCCAATATGCTGAAATTTGCGTGCGAGTCTGCAGTCTTACCTGCGAGTCCTGTTTGAGTTTTTCAGGTCACTCAGTCCCATGTGAACTCCCTTTCTGCTTTCTGTCCCCATGTACCCTTATATTTTCACACTCATTGTGCTACTCTGTTGAATAAACATTTCAGCCTATGGCTGTTACATATTGTGTTGTCACAAATTGTCAAATTACACTACCATGCAAATCTGTGGTCAGTAAGATTTTTTTTCTTGTGAAAGAAACAGCAAGTAGTATGCATTAAATTCATCAGTAGACATTTATAATGTTACAAAAGATGTATAACAGATATTCTTTTGAATTTTCTATTCATCAAAGTTTGGTTTCCACAAAAACATTAAGCCGCACAACTGTTTTAAACATTGATAATAAATGTTTCTTGAGCAGCAAATCAGCATATTAGAATGATTTCAGAAGGATCATGTGACACTGAAGACTGGAGTAATGATGCTGAAAATTCAGCTTTGCCATCATCGGAATAAATTACATTTTAAAATGCATAAAAATTGAAAAAGAAAAAAAAAAGTATTTCACAATATTGCTATTTTTACTGTAGTTTTATCAAATAAATGCAGCCTTGGTGAGCCTTGTTAAAAAAAAAAAAATTCAAAATCACCAAATGGAAAATAATGACCTGTTAAAAGATTTTCTTTTAACACTCGTATTCTTCTGTCATTTAAAACTGGGTAATAAAGGAAATTGGAAATTTATAAAATCTTCAAAATCAAGGAAATTTCTCATATGTATTGTGAGGATCTAAAATATTTTATTGACTAGAACTTGCTCCTTGTGTCAGGAAACGCCAGGTTTTAAGACTGCAATAGAATAACACCGGTTTTATTTACAGTGTTGCAGATGCTGGACAGGCAGTAAACTGTATCAGACAGATGAAAATGAGAACAGAATGGTTAACCAGAGTCTTCACTGTGTTACAGGTGGTGTTGGATTCGTGACAGGTGACAGTGGAGACCACACACTTCCGTAGACGATCCAAGGAGGTGAGGAAGAGGAATCACTGGAGAAATGGAGACTCAAGGAGCGGGTAGGAAATCGTTGGAGAATAACTTGAGGTAAGCGCTTAGGTAAGTAGCCAGTAGACCTTGTTGTAGACCAGACAATGAGGGAGTGAGAAGTGTGTGCTCTTATAGTGTTCTTGATGAGTGCGCTGTTTGAAGACAGGTGCAGGTGCTCAGAGAGAGTGACGGTGGAGCCTAGTGTATTTGTGACACCTTGCTCATAGAATAAAACTTATTGGAGCGATGTACACCAATTAACGTAGTTTAAATCTGTTAAACATTGTTACTTGAAATACAAATTTAAATATACCCAGGCAGTTTCTGCTAAATTATATTTTAAACATCTGTACCTATTCATCACAAACACCTGGAAAAGCCCAGTCGGGTTCTGGAAGTAAAAACTCCATTCATTTTCTCCATAGGGAATTATATTTTTTACAATAAACTTTTAAAGACAACCCAACTGTGACCTACGAGGCTGTTAATCGATGGTATTTGCTTCTGTTGAAGCCGTCAGCCCACATTATTTCAACTTATTTTTTAAAAGAATCCTAATTTAACAGTGGAATTCCTGGTGAAAAACTACATTACCGATGACGCTGTACAAAAATCCCCAAAAATCAGAGTAAAACATGCCCACTCCAATGAAGCACTGCGAATAACGTAATCAAGTCTGTCTCCAAAACCTTTTGAACATTAAAATAAAAATGTGCGCAGGGTTAAGCTGTGTTGTTGTTGGCTGCTATAAAACAGGAATAAACTGAAGAAATTCTTGGAAAATGTGTTTTGAGCACCAGCGAATCTGAGAGAATGTCCGTACAGCGCCGTATGCCTTGCATTTTATACCAGACTGAAGAGAAAACGAGGATGGCTTGCAGAACATGAGAACAAAATCCCCCAAACTCCATTCTGATCAGGAGCTGCATATAGGAAATGAGCGCCCATACTGTATGTTTTCAGTGCTTCTAACTTCAGACAGCTTCGCGTCATCTACACACTCATTAAACATATATAAATATATATTCTCCGTCGTTTTTTTAATTTCATAATGCTGTATTTTTGTCCAAGTTTCAAATACTTTTTTGCTTTAAATCAAAGTTTATAATGTTGGGTTGGTTCATGACTTATAGCACTTTAACAAAGACTTTTTTTTTTTTTTTTTTAATGCTTATGGGAGAAATTAATGAAAAAAAACTCTGGGAACCAATGCCAAAAAGTGGGCGAGTCCTGTTGCTCTCTATATACATTCAGAAATGGTGTGCAAAGGGAAGCCCCTCCCTAAACTCACTCTCTTGGTTGAGCTATTGCTGGTCTGCTTTTCAAACAAAAAGTGTTTACACTTTTCTGGGTTATCAGTCTACAAATGACTTACTTACATGTCTCTGTTTATTAAGCTTGAATATGAGAAAGTTTAACACTGAAAAACTTCACCTTTAATACAAAATACCAGTTCTGCATGGTCAAACTACAAACATATCTCATAGGGCCTGTAGCCAGCGGTTTATTTGGGGGACACGCTAAATTTATGCCTGTTTGATGGAGCATGTCAGGCATTCTCTTCAAGAGAGAGAATATAGGACCAGCATAGGGAGGGACTGTAGGGCAACCCAAATGTCAGGGGCAGCCCAATTGAATACTAAAGCAGCCTGCAAGATGAACTCATTGGAGCATGAGTTATTGACTTTCAGTTCTCAGAGCTGTACGGCACTTTGTCTTGCAGTCAAATGTCAAGTGTTTGTTTTAGTTCAGCATGCATTGCTATTTTAGTTACGACACTGACAAGGCTTTTGTAGTTTAACTGAGTCTCAAAGATTTCACTTCCCAGGGAATGTTTCAGTTGTTTTTTTCTCTTCAGATATAAATACAACAACTGGGTAAACATGTACAGTATGTTTGAGTTTGCATTTAGCGGAATTTCCCGGAATTGATTGTGCTTTTAGAAATCCGTAGAGAATAGTGTTAGGGAGCTTGATGTATAATCATTCAGGTGGCTATTGAACAGGTCAGAGGTCAAACTGTCAAACCTGATCCTCTACCCAAAAGGGACCATCTAATTAATGACCCACCTCGTCGCTCGCTCAAATTCCCTTCAGTAAATGGAGAATAAGGTGTATTTGTTATCAAGGATCGCTTAAATAAATTATTTTCCAACCTAGGGTCATCGGGAAAATGTACCTGTGGCGAAATTTCTATGATATTGCTTCTTGCAGATTGATCAGCACTTTCAAAGTGAAATATCCAGTGAGTGACGCTAAAGCGCATTCAGGTTAGCCAAAACTGATGAACGTAACTCTGGCAACGTATATGCCGGCTGTTGTACATTTTGTGTCAATTCACTGTGGTGCTAATAGGTTAATGCTATTTCGTGTTTCCATTTCTAAAGTCTTTGACCACTTTTATCGTGACTCGTGTGTTGTAAGTGCAGTTTTGTACCAGGTGAGCTACAGAGCAAGTTTACTACATCACAAAAAGCCATACAAATGGAGGGGTTTATGCAAATGCCCATCGTAAAAACATTTTGATGTCAGGGAACGGTATTGTGCCCCTGTGTAATAACAATTCGTGTGAAAATGAATAAAAATTGTGTTTCACGGCAACTAGTGTTCATTTCAACTGCAAACAGCAGTGAATTCTATGTAGAGGTACATTTTTGGAATTTGTAGGTAAAAAAAAAGTGGTTGGTTTTAACAATGTGCAGCTTCCAAACTGTACGTGTGCTCGAGTCTTGAACATTGAAAGTCTCTGAACATGTATCGCCTTTTATATTTAGTGTTATTCAATTAGCACAGTAAATTTGTTTATAGAGGGCACTAATATTTAATTGCTTGTCTCTTAAAACTAATTAGGTTTCTTGTTGATACGTATTGATTGTAATTGTTTAATGGTGCAGAAGGAGTTTATACTGTAAAAATGGCAGGATATTAACCTCTAGAAATCACAAGGGGAAAAAGTCTCAGGACAGATGCACGCAGACAGCGAGTTTCATACATTTGCTCACCCTCCAATCAACCCATATCCACCTCCCTACTTCTCTCTCTCTCTCTACAACAGGTCTTCAGCATTAAGCTTCAGCAATCAATGCAGTAATTAAGAAAGAGGCAGAGAGAGAGGAGGCCGGAGTCAGCACTCTACCTCCTCTTTCCCATAATCCTCCACACCATCACCCTCTTCCCGCTGACACACTTTTAGCCTATTTCTCCTTATTTTCACAATTCAGTTCATTCATTGCTAAGTTAATAACACATCTTTTGAATTCCATCTTCTTTATCTCACTTCCTGCAGTTTTTGGTTAAGGGATGGTCATATCCATTTTCATTCAAGTGCAAAATCTCCTGTTCTTCTATACCTTATATGCATCCAATTTTGTGTAAAGCCAATATACCTGTAAGACATCATGACTCGATAATTACAATCGATTCAATCTCTGCTTCTGCACTCTTCAAAGGGTGGTTTGAGGTTGATGGCAGTCTCCCTCTGCTGGTCATTACCTGACATTGCAACTTATGTCATTGGGAGACACAGTCGGAAGGAGATCTGGTGAGGTGTAGTATATCTAAAGAACAGACTGATAAATAAATACACGCTCATCATGAAAAGAAAATGGGATGATATATAGATTATTTATATCCTATCTAAGCTAAGAATTTCCTATCTGTAGGTATATTGCATGTCCTTGCGTGTGCATGTATGTGTATACTGTTAGTGGTTCTCATTCGCTCTGTGCATTGGGATGAGGGTATACTATTAGACAGAAACTATACATACATCCCAGTTGGTGAACTGCTGTGTCTTGCTGCATTGGGAGTGGAACGCCTGCATTAAAGGCTTTTTCGCAACAGTATGGAGAACACTGCAGCAAAACTCCTTTACACTGGAGCTCCGCAATACACCACACTAGATGATGATGTCACTCATGCCTTTGCAAACACTGTTAACCTGCTTACATTGACAAAATGCTTTGCCGACCAATCAGTGGTCACTTCTTCTCTGTCCTCCTGATATACGCTACAAATTATTACAATAAATTGAGTTCAAACAATGTAAATCAGTCTCAGATAATGCATATATACAGCCTGGAAATTATTCTGAAAATAATATAATGTATAGGTATTCACACTACTTATAGTCTTATTGTAAAAAAAAAAAAAAAAATGGTAATAAAATTATAATTTCTACTGTCTCACATCCCACCCAGCCTAACCTTATGGGTTAATTGGAGTAATATTGTGAAATATATTTTAACAATTTAAAATAACTGTTTTCTATTTTTATACATTTTAAAATATTACTTAATTCAAAATTTTTAGCATTATTAACCCAGTTTTCAGTGTCACGTGATCCATCAGAAATCATTCTAATATGCTGATTTGCTGCTCAGGAAACACTTTTTATTATAAGCAATGTTCAAAACAGCTGTTCAAAGGTATATGATGAATAGAAAGTCTTTATTGTCACTTTTTATCAATTTAATGTGTCCATGCTGAATAAAAGCATAATTTCTTCATTTAAAAAAACAAAAAATAAAAAAACATACTGACCCCAAATATACTTTAGTTAATTTTATGACAAAAAAGTAAAAGGAAGCCTGAACACTTATTATGAAAAAGAAATATACTAAACATGAGAATAATACCGCTGCTTTATTGAAAGGAGGAGAAAATCAAAAAGAATCTGATGGAAAAATAAAAAAAAAATTAAGCTGCGAGTTGATCTACTCTAAGAAGGTGACATTGAACAAAAAGACTATTTATATTGTGCCAAGCTTTGTACATTCTGATTACTCTGTGTGAGAAAATGTATAGGAAAATACACACTTTCCTGATTGATAAACAACTTCCTGCCTAAAGGTGCAAATTGTTTAATAAGGCATGCCAATTTAGGCTTGGCCCACTAGAAATCTGAATCTGCACTGTCCTGTATGAGGTTAAACTGAGTATTAGAGACCTGAGACCTCATCAGAGCAGACTTGAATCTCACTATAGCAGCCCTACTTACAAAGAACCTCAAAATAGAAATTAGACCACAGCAGCCAGAGGTAAAAGAGTAAGAAAAGAAGCTTTAGAGCGATTAAACAGGCTGAGGAAGAGAGAAAGGAAAGGGATGGATGACGTTTTGGAGAAAAGACCAGAGACGCTGGATTAGTGATCAGCTGGCCCTGTTTTTAATATGAGCAGATTTTCTCTCTAATGGACATCTAGAGGACTTCATAAGAATTCTTTGAGAAAGACAGCAGTCCCTGGTCGCCTGTGCATTAAGCTCAGTTTGATTGAAGGATATGTGTTTGGAATGATAAAGGTGGTGATGGCAACTAAAGCACTGGTCCTTGAAGGGTCTCAATTGACCCTTCGCAAAGTCCCCTTTAGTTACAGCTGCTTTGTCCGACAAGCCATGCGCTCTCACGCCACACATAATGTTCTCACACAGTGAAAAATACATCCCGGAGCAAAGAGGACATTGACAACGCGTCGACAGACATATGAAACAGTTTGATATTTTAAATCTTGTAATTTTTAAAAAAAGTTTAAACGATAAATACCGTACAGTGGCTCTTTAATGTGTCTTGACAGATCGCTGTAGCTCCTTCAAGCGGCTCGTGAACCGATCATCTCTTCATACTAGTTCATTTATAGCATCAAATAAACATGAATGAACATCAGAAGGAATGTTGTTTCAAGAGTGGAAAAACGTGAGTACACAATTTTTTAAGTTCATCAACGTTAATCTACTAACTCCCTTGACTGCATTGAAAGACAAAATGGCGGATTTGGGTTTATGATTGGTCAGATCGCTGGTCAATCAAACTGCAAAGGGTCAATTCACGTTTGTATTGTACAGTCAGTATTGAACATAAATTGCATGGAATTGTGCTAAAATTAAACTTCAACATGGTTTGTGGTAACAATGAGTTCCTGAGTGATTTTTTTTTTAGCTTTAACTTGGTCAAACAACGGCATGAAGGAGAACAACATTGTGTACTGGAAACGTCCTGGGGAGTTTTAATTTATGAGTTGGAAAGTAGTAATTATGACATCAGGGGTGTTCAAATGACTTTGGGCAGAGCATGATGGTGATATATATTTTCTACACAAATATAAGTTTTTTAGCATTCTACAAAATGATGAAAAAAGAATGCACATTAGGTGTGTTTTTCATGCAAAAAAAATTAGTAATATATAAATTTAACAAATTTACTTCCAACCACAATTTCAACTGTATCCATTTTTCTCACTGACACATCACAGTATCTAACGATATTGTGGAGCCATACCTATGTGTTCAGTTCATAAATACAATCTTTCACATGTGACTCGAACACACAGTAATACTTGATTTTCCTGAACTACATGAATGTAAGGGTGTGTTCACACTTGTAATTCTGTTCTCTTGATTCATTTGGTCTGGACGAAAAAAAAAAAGAAAATGAATGTTCCTGGTTCAGTGTAATACAAGTCTCTGGTGTCCCCAGAATGTGTCTTTGAAATTTCAGCTTATTTGCTTATTATAGCTTATTATTATAGGCATTTTTGTGTGTCCCTTTAAATGTAAATGAGCTGCTGCTCCCCACCCCCTTTCCAGAAGAGGGTGAGGTCTTTACTGCTCTTGCTTCAGATTCCCCCGACAACAACAAAATTGGAGAATCTCTCGCAGTCAAAATGTCAGAAATTGTCATTAGCGGTGTTCAGCCTTATATGTTAGAACCGGAGTCAGACGCTGATGGAGAGACTCTTAGACTCTAACTTTTAGAATGCAACTGGACGTTTCTGAATGGTTAGTGCATAAATTTATGTAATTGTTGTGAAGTGTGTGTATATATATGTATGTATGTGTATATATATATATATATATATATATATATATATATATATATATATATAATATACATATATACACACACACACACATAGCATGTTCGGTCACAATCATCTATAAGTTGTACAGGTGTCTCCATGTTTTGCATGGAGATAGAACGGGTATGTTTTTTTTTTCATTATGGTCATAACTTATATAATCATCTTTAGCCACATTAGCCATACAGCATGCTAACAAGCACATTCAGAATCACAATTTGAAAACATATGAAGTGCAATACTTGCTTGTGCTGGATATGAAGTTTGAGCATGAAAAGTTGTTATTGACTCATCTTTCAGAATCAACTTTTGTGCCAATTCAGCATTGAACTGACCCTTGTTTGTGAAGGGGTCTGTCTAAAATGATTTGCTTAAACATATCAGACTTTACCTAATTTCTTCTGCACATTTACTTTCATAAATTAAATTCATCCACTGCATCCTCAATGGCTCTGATGCGGAGAGCTTACGGAGACTCTTATGTTCATGGGTAAATCCAAAAACAGAAAATTTGTAATGTTTATGTGGGACAGATATTATATCAATTGGTGCTATAGCAAGGATATAAACACGGCAGACTATGTGCGGCTCACTCAGGGCGGGATCTATGCTAATAGGGCAGATCGTCTACCAGTCATAGGTGGGGCTTTTCCCTACTGTGACGTCACAATAGGTGGAAATCTGGAACTATGCATTTTCAGACACTGCTGATTTATGGAAATTATAATAAAAGGATTTTTACCGCTAATAGGCTGGTTGTGGACACACATCAGCGTTCAAACACCATGTAAAAATGAATTTTTTTTTCAGATGGCAACGTTCAGACTTCAAATAAACTGTACTAACAGACCAATCGCACCAGAGTTCGCTTTTTTAACATTTTCATAACTATTTTTTTCTCGGTAACTGTAACTAATTTACATTTATTTTGTAATTAAATTACATAACACCGTTACATGTAACTAGTTACTCACCAACACTATACAAGCAGGGGTGTAAAGGTGTACAGAAGTCACGGTTCGGTGCATACCTCGCTTTTGGGTCACGGTTTCAACACGAGTTTGGTTCAACAGGAAAAAGCAACAAATCCCCAATGTAGGCTTCTTTTCATTTATTTTGAACAGAAAGTACTGCGAATTACAGCTTGTTCCACCTAGCAGCATTTAGTCGACCCTAAGGTAGCTGGTACTGCACAGCCTCCTATTAACCACGAAGCAGTAAACAGAATGCATGGGTCATATTTTTTTGTAGGGCAGATAAAAACAAGACTTTGACGACAAATCGGCACACTGCCCAGTGCTTTTATCTCAGAAGCCACTCAAAATACTCCATTTATGGGCATACAGATAAGAGTTAAACAATATTTGAAACTGTCTGTTTTATTTTTGTACACTCACAATAAATTGAATCAATTGAAACTCAGGCAGCTAGCAACTCATGCCATTTCTTGTTTTGCGTTGGTGCATAGATTGTCTCTTCTTCTTTTGTTCTTTTTCCTGTTGTGGCAGTTAGCAAACAGTGTTGCATTACCACACACCCCCCCTTCTGGATTGGAGTGTGGATCGCCTGTATTCATCATCTGACTATGCACTGAACCGTGACGTTCATGCCATGACTGTTCAAGATCTTTCAAAGATGCCTATTTTTGATTCTCTATAGCATTGAGCTAAACCAGTAGTGGGCATCGTTGTGCTTGTGTGTTCCACAGTGACATCTATCACATTGAATTTGTAGTCCACACAAAAATGAAAATTCTGTCATCTTTTCCCCCGCTTTCTTTTGGGAAACTCAAATTTGAGTTGCCGCTGGATATACAAAATCACAATGTTTGATTCCAGGTAAGAGGCTCAAGCAATGAAGTGTTAAATATTTCATTAAAAAAATCTACGTATCCAGAATAAAGAGCGATATCATAATGCACGCTCCAGGTAAAGAGCCGTCCACTTCAAGAGAGAGGCCTGTGACTGCAGAGAGACTAAACTGCAGAGCAGCAATTTTTTTTTACCCTTGGATTGCCCTAATTATACAGTGCATTGATTTTACAATGCATCCATGGATTGATTAGCAATGCCTCTCTCTCTGTGCACCCCTCCACCTCCTACAGGAAGTACTGTGCATGCCGGCGCTTTCTGATCTCATGCGATCTCTCCCAGGGGTGAGAAGACCGTGCCTGCTTTCTACTGACCTCCCTTCTTTCGTTCCCTTTCAGCTCCGGATCCCTAAGAGTGTCCTCTCAGCGGTGGCAAATGAGGTAGAGAGAGCAAGTGATAATGAAAAGGAGAGCAAAATTGCTCTTTATCAAACTCCTCTCCTGTATGAAAAAGAAAGGAGCAAGGCAGATGAGTGCAGGGAGATCAATTGCTCTGGGTGGGGAAACAGGAGGCAAACAAGATGAAGAATGCATTTAAAAATCAATTACACAGTAAATATGACACAAGTCAGCCATGACGGCCTCAGGGGAGCATGGGAAAATAAGGCTCTTGCCTGTACTCTGGTAAATTCATTCTCAATGAATAAATTATTCTTTTGATGTGGAGGGCATTAAAAAGAAAATACGCATGGTGCATGTGTTAACACAATGTTATTCCCTGATGACATTGTGCGTTATTAATTTCTTCTATACATTTTTGCTTACAATCCTTCCTAGAAAGACTTTAGTGCAAGATATTACCCGAGAGGGTCATACGCCTACTCCTAGAGAAATGCCCAAGCCCTTCTTATGCCTACATCAGCTTTTATTATTAATTATATATATATATATATATAATATATAATATATATCAGACTTTTATATGCAGTACTTTTATATGTTTAAAAATGTTTGCAATATTGTAATTCATCTTAGAGGTGGTTGGTTTTGTTCATGCTAGCTCTTTAAGTTCATGAATTAACCAATTGAATAAAAAAAAAAATTCAAGGCTTGTCACGAAGTTAAAACTACTAGAGGAACATTTTGAAGACGGCTCGCACCTCTGGCACGTGCAGAGGAAGGGAAATCATTAAAATGTTACGTAAACTGAACAAATAGGTCTGCGCTCTTGGATATATTTTCAAAAAGCCGTTTCATCAGCAACAGCTTTGGGCTATCCTGTATTTTAAGCATTTATTTAGAGAGGAACCGCACACAAGGTAATGAAGGGCATCGATCCAGGTTGCTTTATTAACGGGACGTGCTTCTGAAGCGCTAATAGGACGCAACTTATTCTGTGGAGGTTTAATTAGCCTCGCGCGGAAAATGTGCTTACAGCGCGCGCTGCCACTCGGCCGTCACCTCGCACCCCGCACATACGCTCGTTTCACGGGCCGCTGGGAACGAGATCAAGTCAGCGAGGCCCTCCTTCATTCAAGTAAATCGTTCATTAAAGAGACAGTGAGTTTGTCCCCTTGTGTTGGCTGTAACCTGTCCCTCTGTCAGTCCACTCGCCCGCGTACTGAAGATGCTGATTCTTCGCTATTGGCAAAACCATGAACTATTGCAAGAATGATGTTCAAAGTGACTTTTGGTGTTTACTCATTTTTGGTATTTCCTATATATATATATACACACACACACACATACATATATATGACCAGGTACAGTTGTAACACTTTTTGCAATTTTTAGCAATACATCAAAAACCATTTTTATTGGAATAACCAATTTGTTATATTATAAACTTCAATCTGTCAACCGCTGAAACAAATGTATTTAAGTGGTTTTATGAAATATGTACAGGTTGCAAAATTAATTTTAATACAGTCCCTCAACTCTTACAACCGTCCCTAACGCATGTCTAAAATATACATAATAAATCAATCATATACTCAAAATAGAAAATATTATTAATCAGTCATGTTATCGTGACTATTCATTTCATGTTTTTAAGTAATGATTACCTTTTTTAACACAAATGACAAAAAAGAGGATGAAACTGTCAAATTATAATGCAAGAAAATTATTTATTGGGTAGAACTCCTCAAAAAAGTTTCAACACTTTAGTCATGGGAAGGTGGAGAGAGTGCTGTTTATTCACAATCCCCACCTTCAGTTCCCGCTGGCATGGGAATCAAACCAGCAACCTTCAGATTACAAGCCCGACTCTCTCACCACTAGGCCATGACTACCCTAAAAAAAAAAGTCCTTTTTGGAGTCCAGTTTCCAACTGTGGAAAGTGTCTTTGATCCCTGGCTCATCTTCTTGTGGAATAGGTGCAGAGTCACATGGCAAATACTATATGATTTGGCCACTCCCCTGACTGACTTTCCCTGTCTGATTTCATCTGAAGCTTTTTCCAGCACAGGAAATGGGACTCCCCTGTCTGTCTTCCTCTTTCTGATTTGGCATGCTGTCTATCACACTATCTTTACATTAAAAAAAAAAAAAAGATAATTTGCCTACCTTAAAATGTGATTTGATGACATTTTACATTTAATTTGAACATTAAAGAGAAACTATGCAGTTTTTTTTCTTTTTTAGCTTGACTAGTTTTAAAAATATAAACGGAACTTGGTCAGTGATACTGGGACGGTTGTAACGGGGCGTTACAACCGTCCCAGTTTCACCGACCATGTTTTCATCTCATGTGAGCTAGCTTGACTGCTAGTTTGACTCTTGTTAGCCATTTCTATTTTTAGCTTACAAAACAGTGATTCCAAAAATACTTGTTTGAATTCATAGACATTTCATCCTATAACAGCATCCAAAAAAGTACATCAGAAAGAAAAGTAATTTTTTACCCCAAAAACAATCTTTTGTAGAGAACTCTGTCAGGAAGATTCAAATGTGGGTCCCTTTATGGCAGGAATGGAGGGAAACTAATTGAGCACGTGCACAGTGAGTGTCATCACTCTAGGTGGTTTCTGATTAGAAGAATTCAAGGTGTTACAACTGTCCCTGGTCTCCCCTATGTATGTATGTATGTTCATGTCATTAATCTTTGATGTTAAAGCTGCAGTCTGTAAATTTTTGAGCAAGTACATAACCAGCCTCAAAACTGTCTCATTACCTTAGCCTGATTCAACGGGAAGCTTGTAATAATGTTTTATAATTCGGGATGTACTGGCGGGTTTCCATGGGAAATTTGAGCATGCAGCTGTTCGTCTTTGCGTCATTACGTCACGTCTATTTACATGGAGTCTCAGCTAGTAGGCTATGTGAGGATGCTGCAGCCGGCGGATCATTTATAGCCTTTTCTCAGAGCAGCTGCAATATTTACGGATATAATCCAGAAAGATCCAAATGACAATCATCAGTGACAACTGGAGATTCACCCGTAGTCAAAAGCAAAAGACTTTAGAAAGCGGAGTGGCTACAGAAACTGAAATCTACAGGTAACGCTAATACACACTAAATATACATAGTCACGCAATACTGATGTTGTTAACATTAACAATTTGAGAACAAAATATAACAACAATAATAATTTGCACGGTTTGACATGATCCGAGCTAAGCGATAGTTCGATTTAATCACCATTGGGAGCGTGATTTATTGTAATGCTTTTTTTTTCTCAGTTGGTCAGGACAAAAGTGGCAGATTTGTTACTTACTTGTTCAGATTACATTTTTTGGTGAAAATTCTCATTTTGGTCATACTACCAAGACATAGAATCTGTAATTCAAAAGTACAGTATCCACACCAATGTGGTGACTGACAGAAAACATTAGATTCATCCGCTCTGAAAAGCTGTGCTGATGCACAACCCAAGTAAAGATGATAATTCCACAAATAACTGCAATTGCAGGTTTCAAACAGAGATGGCGTCAAAGAGGCAAAACTTGCGGACTGCAGCTTTAAGTATTTATAACCCCTTACTACACTGCACACTTTAGTGGTGCGTTGTGGCTCCGACACAGCCACCGAAGTCTATCCGCAGCCACTCTAGTCAAAGCCTGTGTTTATGCCAGCCGCGCCACGGCATGTTTCAGAAGCAGCTCGCTTTGATGGACACAGAGTCCAAGCCGTACTGCTCAAACACAAAATAAAGTCAAAACGATAACCATGTGTAGACTCTCTCTCATATTTCACATCACTTGGAGGCCAGAAATTGACAAGAGATTCGAAGAACTTGAAAATCTTTTATCCTTGTTGTCCATAACTGGACTTTTAAGTGTATTAACTTCGTCTGTAGGCTATAGCAAAATAAAGTAGGGCATAGCAATAAACACAATTAAGCCGGACAAAATATAACCAGCCATTATAAACACAAAAAAATCAAGGAAAATAACGTCGTACAGGCAAATCTTGTGGTCTCGCGAATCCAGCCGCTTTGTTTCTGAAATGCTCCTGGTGCGAGTTGACACCGCGTAGCCGTAGAGGACAGAACAAAACCTCGCCGGAGCCGTAACTCGCAGCAGACGTGTGTAGTGTAAATAAGGGGTAAGAGGTGTTGTCTAAGTAAGCATTCCCCAGTGCTAAAGGTCAATGCAACAATGAATACTCATTATAGCTCAGTAGGGTTTTAAATATAAAAATCAAATTAATTTTCTCCATATGGACAATGATTTTAAAAATGACTTCAAACCTTCTCAATACTGACCTACCATGAGCTCTGAGGTTGTTAAATGACGATATGTGCTTTAATAGGCTGGCCGAATTCCTAGTGAAGAAGGTTGGTTTGGTACAATTCTTTAATGAAGAGTGAAAAGTGACTAATGAAATAATTATACTACTAAAAACTTATATTTATATTTCTACATGTTTTCACCAATAAATGCTCATTTGGACATTATCACAAAATACATCCTGTTGGGCTGAACAGCCAACTGTACATCTAATAGCTTCAGGCCTTGTGTGCTAAGACTGCCAAAATATTCCTATTATGAACTTATTCTGAGTGTTCATGAAGTAATGTATTGATTTTTACAGTGATTGAAGTAACTTTGCATATAGACACATTTTCAGACTTTCATTTTATACTGACCTCTGCAAGCATATCTGGTAAACGTTGATACTCTCCAGTGGCGTCTGAAGAATCTGGACTCTAGAGCTTGCATTACTCCGATCAAACACTGACCCTTTCACACATTGATTATTTGATGACTTCTTCCAGGAAATGCCCAGTCCGCTTATTTTATACTCCTGGCTGCAAACAAGATTGTCCTGCTTTTGACACTAAGTGATTTCTAAAAAAAAGTTGATTGTATTGCAGCATTAATCACGAGAGTAAAGGTGGATATTTGTCACACTGTGTGAGTGAATGAATTAGTTCTGTTTTCTTCAGTGAAGTTAATAGCTTGTTCATGTCCTCTGTTTGCTACTATTTCTTCCATCTTTTCTCAAAGAAAAGAACGGTTTGCATCAGGCATATATTCCAGACTGAAACACCTACTTAAACACAGTTTGTTGTGTTAGTGTAAATGAAAGTATTTTCCCATCTAAGTTGTGGCCACAGCTCAAGTTTAGCGATGATTCGCACTGTGAAGTATGTGAGGGAAACGCTTGTGTGATGCATCTCTGCAGACTCAGATGTGCTTACTAAGGTGGTGCCCTAAAATAGATCAGGAGAGAGAGGACTCCCTCAACCCCCCCACCCCAAACACACACACCAGTGATCTAATAAAGATAACCAGGATATCTGACAAACTGCATACGCACCGCTTTTCCTCTATTAGGACCGTGTTTCCTTCTGGACACTTTTCCAGCTGCCTTTCGATGTGGCTCGCTCATAAACTACCACATCAACTTTAATATAATGACTTCATGCACTGTAATGGGATTTATCTTGGGTGTGTTTGGTTTGGTTCAACTCTTTATTAAGGAATTCAATTGACTTACTGACTCGTCCCAAACAGTTTGATTGACAGGCGATCTGATCAATCATAACCCCGAATCTGCCATTTTGTCTGACAAAGCAGTCAGGGGAGTTAGTAGATTAATGTTGGTGAACTTGAACTTCAAAAATTGTGTTCCACAGTTAAAACAACATTCCTTCTGATGTTCATTCATGTTTATTTGATGCTATGAATGAACTATGAAGAGATGATCGGTTCACGAGCCGCTTGAAGGAGCTTCAGCGATCTGTCACGACACATTAAAGAGCATTATTATTTTTTCATATTCCACAATAAATTTTTCATATTTAAAATATTGTAATTTTTTAAATAAGTTTAAACAATAAATAGCGTATAGTGTCTCTTTAATGTGTCGTGACAGATCGCTGTAGCTCGTGAACCGATCATCTCTTCATACTAGTTCATTTATAGCATCAAATAAACATGAATGAACATCAGAAGGAATGTTGTTTCAAGCGTGGAAAGACGTGAGTGCACAATTTTTGAAGTTCAAGTTCACCAACTTTAAATGACTAACTCCCCTGACTGCTTTGTCAGACAAAATGGTGGATTCAGGGTTTTGATTGGTCAGATTGCCTGTCAATCAAACTGTTTGTGAAGGGTCAATTCAATAAATCCAAATCCATCTCTTTTTATCTGATTACTCACATTCTGCAATTAGACGTATTTAATCTAAATAACAATGCACTAACTGTCCTGTTAATTGTTGTGGGTTTTTATCATTTTTCATCATTTGATTATCTGAAATACAGTTCACAAGTTTATTTACGGCATAATTTGCAAGATGTTTATGAAAATACGAGGGATCATGAAAATGCCCTGTGGAAGACAAAATAATTGTCACCAGTTATCCTGTTCAAAAGTCTTATGTGATATTTTCTTTAGTGTCAGTTACTGTTTGCTGCCTTTTGTGATGCTCATGGATTGAATGGAAAATCTGATCACTGTTCAAAAACCTCAAGGTCCTGTGGTTGCATTTTGCATATTTAAGTTCTTTTTACTTCATGATGTTGAAGAACAGAAGCAGTCAGTGATGCCCGAGTGAGGATGTTAATGAATCAAGGGCATTTCAACTTTTAAACAGGATCGTTTGTGTAATTGGGAGTTATTTTACCAGCATAAATATCCGCTGTAGCTTCTTTTTTGATCACTCGTATGTTTTTCAAATGATAAACATCTTATATCTCAGTGTAAACTAATGAGCGGAACTGTATTTTAAAGGAGGCTGCTCTTCCAAAGCCTCTGTGTGTGTGTGTGTGTGTGTGTGCACATGTTGGCTTAGAGGTATATATACTAGGATGATGGAAATCAATCGAAGACTTATCTATCCCTTCCTGCCTCCCTCCTTGTGTTTGATGAGGTTTCTGAAGTCCATTATGTGTTGGTGGTGATTTGCTCCCTCTGCTTTATCTGGTGAAGTGCTAGCTAA
Organism: Opsariichthys bidens; assembly: GCA_037194245.1. NCBI lineage: Eukaryota > Metazoa > Chordata > Actinopteri > Cypriniformes > Xenocyprididae > Opsariichthys > Opsariichthys bidens. The sequence continues at coordinate 12,359,420 of CM074285.1, read as the reverse complement.
TATGATTACGGAGCGTTCGCTAAAGCACCCTGTTGGCCTGTCTCAGCTCTTCACACACACAACCTTTTAATCAGTCCCCTGTGACCAGAGAGAGAGAGATGGATGGATGGATGGATGGTGGCAGTGAAGGTCTCTGAATTTGACACATCTTGGAGTTTGCCTTGTTTTTCTCCCTTCCTTGCAGTTCACTTAACTTTATGTGCCTTTCTGAATTAATGACAAAAAATGTGTGTTTCCTCAGGGGACGACATAATTTACTGCACTCGAGATGTTCAATGTCGTCTAATTCTTAACTGTCATTCTCACAGAGTGAAGGATGGCGTATTCTGCGGAACCTGTGACTGCATGAGCGCTGCTGCGGGAAAACACTATGAAATGGCGCCACCTAGTGGATCAAGAAAGAAACGGCTGCTTGATATGTAAGAAAGAATTTCCTGAATATTTTAGGCACTGACACACTCTTAATGAAAGTTAAGAAGAAATTAAATTATTATTATTTGTTAATTTCGTTTTATTTTAGTCTAATTAAATGATCAAATGGCTATTGAACAATAAACATTCGAGAGTTATCCTATGATTGAAGTAGTTGTAGGCTACAAGCTAGCTCAATATTATAGCGTAAATATTATAATTTGATTAAAGTTTTTTTTTTTTTACATACAAGATATAAGATGAAGCAATTTACAAATAAAGTGTGGGAGCAGAATTGTAGAGCCTGATGCTGAGTGTCAGAAATGCTTTTTTTCATGTTTATAGCCACATTTTGTTCATTTTATAAATATTTAGTACTTTCAGGGATGAAACCACACGTGATGACGTCACGTGTAATTTCCACATTTGGTGGAACTTTTGAACATTTTGGCGAAAATTTCAGTCATGTAGTAGTTTTAAAGGCACAATATGTAAGATTTTTTGGATTAACATATCCAAAATAACACTAGAACAGTGTTATACATTATGTTGACTTGTGTACTTACATTATTCCAAGAATGTTTAAACCCTGAAAACTAATCATTGTTATAATGCTCAACACATTTAGTCTAATCTTGATTTTCTGCGAGTAACGTATCATGCCTCATCAATAGCTCTATTTAGCCAAGTAGCTAACATTGCATAATCAGATGCAGCTGTATGTATTTTTAGTAACAGTAATACAGCACTTTCTCCATCATGCAATGTTTTAAAATTAATTGCATGCCATTTAACAACATAAGCCATCCAGCATTTATTAATATGATATTCTAATATCGATCAAGCTATGCAGTGTGCAACAAATGTCTCACAGCAGGCGCTGAGTGAACATACAAAGTAACTATATTTTCAACAGACTCGGATGTATCTAATATGATAAACAGCGCTGCGTTACCCCACGTAGGCTTGACCAGAAGAAGCAGAAAAGGCAACTTTGGCATAATAAAAGTTTCGCCGCTCTCAAGCCGTATGTCGCACTCGTCATTAACAATCACTCCAGCGGCCTCGTTCAGCTCCCAAAACATGCATTATGAATCATAATCATTTGTGATTTGACATTTGGTTCATTGTCCACCTCTTGCCCAAATGACAGTACAATGCCATTCATTATTAGTCAGCACTATTAGGTGTTGTGGTTATTTTTCTGTCTCTTGAATAATATATGACTGTGCAGGGTCCAAATCTTAACAAATATTACACGTGTACAGACCTGCATTTTTACAGCTTTAACATAATTTTTCAAAGAAGGTGTGGGGGGGGGGATGATAAGGAATGTAAACCCTCAGCACAGTGACTCAGGTAAACTGCCAACTCAGGCCCAGTGACACTTGCATAACTCCTCCATGCCACAAATCAAGCAAATTCTACTTCTGTCTCGCTCACACTCTCATTGAAAGCATATGAATGAATCTCTCTCTCTCTCTCTCTCTCTCTCTCTCTCTCTCTCTCCTCTCTCTCTCTCTCTCTCTCTCTCTCTCTCTCTCTCTCTCTCCTCTCTCTCTCTCTCTCTCTCTCTCTCTCTCTCTCTCTCTCTCTCTCTCTCTCTCTCTCTCTCTCTCTCTCTCTCTCTCTCTCTCTCTCTCTCTCATGAAGTCATGGATGGGAAAGTAAACAGACAAGGGGATATTTAAAGCACCAGTGGGGAAGGACACCATTCAATGCAAATTCACTTCTCTCTGTCAATGTGTCACTATTGTCACTTAACTGACCAGGAGAACTGACAATATGTGAACTTTGACATTTTGTCTTTTGTGGTGAGATGTTTACATACAATTTATTTTTTATAATGAAACATTACCTTGTGAACCCTTTCTTATAATTAGTGAGAACAAAATGAGAATGTAAGAAAATTTAGCATAAATGAAGGAATGATTTTAATTATATAAATAGACTAAAATGATGCAAAATGACAATTTTCTAAAGTATATATATATATATATGCTACTGATCAAAAGTTTGAAAAAGAAGTCACTTATGCTCACAAAGGCTGCATTTATTTGATCAAAAACACAGTAAAAACAGTAATATTGTGAAATATTTTTACAATTTAAGATAACTGTTTTTTATTTGTATATTTTTAAAAATGTAATTTATCTCTAGATGGCAAAGTTGAATGTTCAGCATCATTACTCCAGTCTTCAGTCATATGATTCTTCAGAAATCATTCTAATATGCTGATTTGCTGCTCAAGAAACATTTCCTATTATTATCAATGTCGAAATAAGTTGCTGTTTGATATTGTTGTGGATACTGTGATACATTTTATGTCAGGATTCTTTGATGAATAGGAAGTTCAAAACACCTTGTGTGACCATTATAAATGTCTTTATTGTCACTTTCGATCAATTTAATCTGTCTTGCTGAATAAAAGTATTGATTTATAAGAACATAAAACTATCTTACTGACCTCATTCATTTATCCCAGAGATGTCCGTGACTCTTTACATTTTCTCGCCAATCTCAGGACACGTTAGTTTTGTTTATTTTTTTTGTATACATTCCCGGACATCATAGCTAACAGATAAAACATCTGATGAAGATAACACTATCACAAGTCAGTCAGCTGTCAGTCGTAGTAATGGCTTCATTCACTGATGGAGCAGTGAAGTATAAAGATCTGTGTGTGCTGGTTTAGAAATCGGATCTTTTTTGTTGCGTTTGAAGCAGTTCACTTTTATACATGTATGTAGTCTACGCTTACATTCTTTTCTCGGTTATGTATCTGGAGAGTTTCTGACCGTAGGGTCTCTGACCGTACTTCTGATATCCTACAGACTTCCTCTGTGAGATTCCTCTGTTTTCTGCTTGAGCGGAAAAAAAACAAAACAAAACAAATGGGCTGAGCCAAAAATGGCAAATTATTAAATGGTCTTTTTATGGTCGGAACCATTTTAATTACAAATCACATGTCAGGAAATTAGGAAGAATTGCACTGATACGGTTGATAAAGTGTCTTAGCACAGAATTGTCTTCCTCTATGTTTTCTTTAAATGTTCAAGCCATGTGGGTGAACTTGCAGACAGATTTTTTTATAGGAAGATGAGTCAGTGTTCTTCCTCAATGTTAATGGCTTCAAACTGTTTAAAAATGAATCCAAGTTTAAAGTGAGACCAACTATTCACTCTAGGGTTCAAATCTGGACTCTGACCAATACATGAGCCTGATGGACTTGTTCTCAAGCCACTTCTTGGTTGTCTTTGCAGTGTGGGCAGAAGCAATGTCTCGTTGAAAGATTACATCTGATCATTTCTCTTTAGATAACAACTTTTCAGGAGTGAAAAGGAGTGACTTTATAGGAGTGAACATGCTTCTCTCTCTCTGTCTCTCTCTCACAGACACACACACTTACTCTCACACACACTCTCTCTCACACACACATTCTCTCTCACACGCTCTCTCTCTGTGAATGTGAATGTATTCGTCTGGAAAAAACCTGGACATGATCTATTGCAGTAATATATCACAAACATCAAAGGCCATTTTACAGTCAGAATTGTTACAACTCGTAAAATGACATTTTATTAAAGTTTTAAATTATGTTTCAATATAAACATACTGAACTGCCCTCTTACATATTTTTTTTTTTCATGTCATAGCATTAAAAGCTCTAAAGCTTATAGTTCATGGGTTTTGTACTGTTTCAAAGTTTGGGGTCAGTAAGATGTTTTTTTTTGTTTGTTTGTTTTAAAAGATTAATACCTTTATTCAGCAAGGATGCATTAAATAGACAACAAGACATTTGTAATGTTACAAAATGAATTTTTTATTCACCCTGAAAAGAAAAAAATATGGTTTCCACAAAAATATTGAGCTGTTTTCAACACAAATAATTAGCAAATAAATGTATTAGAATGATTTCTGAAGGATCAAGTGACACTGAAGATGGGAGTAACGATGCTGAAAATTCAGATTTGTATCACAGGAATAAATTACATTTTAAAATATATTCAAATATAAAACATTTATCTTAAATTGTAATAACATTTCACAATTATTTATATTTTTAATCAAGTAAATGCAACCTTGCTTCTTAAAAAAATGATAATAAAAATCTTACCCACCCTAAACCGCTGAACGGCAGTCTAGCTTTTTTATTATCTAAAATGTGTTATTTTTAAAGTTGGTTCAGATATTTTTTGTCTTCTGTTTATTCTGCTGCAGAATATCCCTCTAGATGATGAATGTAGATTTTCTGGTCATCTGTTCAGTGGGTCGATATCAGCTTCTGCAGACGCCTAACATACACACACCCATCTCAGGGACCGGGACCGGGACCTTCCCAAAACTCTTTCCACAGTTTGACACGGAATAATCTAGAAACTAATCGTGTGTTCTGCTCTGCTATATTTCCCTTTAGTGGAGCCTTGACATGAAGGATGAAAAGCAGATCATCATTACTCCTAAACCTATGTACAATTAGCACTAAACAGGTTCTCCAGGTATCTACAAAACGCAGACTTGTTTGGCAGTTCTTATGACAAATTTTGTCTGTGAAGATTTATAGACCTCACACACATTATTGTCCATTTTATTTGGTTCTTGCGCTTAGTAGTTAGTCTGTGATAAGTGTGTGAGTTGGGTTAAATGGTGTGTAGAAGTTGTTTTTATAGTGCCTCAGGGGGAGATATTTCACACCCTATTTAACTGTTCATTACAGGTGGTCACTACACAGGGAAAATGTTCAGTGTTAGGACAATTATGCAGTGAAATGGTAACGACAGAGAGCTTTAATCTACAGCACATAAAGCAGAACAAAGACGGTTCCTGAAACTAATGAGCTTAACCGTTTACACTGTTCAACTTCATATATTTTTGCCCTATTATAGGCACATCTGTTTTACCAGACTTTGATTTGTGTAGTGAATCATAACTTTGCATTTTTTGAGAGAAGCTCAGTGCAGTAACTGCTGACGTCACCATCCAGAGCCGTTCTTGTTGAGCTCATTGTTAAAATGCCTCTTACCTCACTGCTCGAGACTTTTAAGATGGCTTTCGCTCCGTGTGCCAGAGTCTGTTTTCCTTCTTGTCATTCAGTTGCATTAGATAAGACGAGTTATCTGAATGCTCAGAGAACGGAAACCTCAAAGGATTCTCACAGCATTTAAGCAATGTTCAACACTTTCTCGGTTGCACAGCGTCTCTTATCTAGTATTCTGTTTTGTCACAACATTATATGTTTCTTTTAGAACTTATTTTGGTGAGGAATTTTAAATATGTGCGTAATGCAAATTTTATATGCTTTTTATCAGAGATATGCAATATATCGGTTGCCTACCATATTGGTTATCGGCCAGATAGAGATGATAATAGATTATAATATTCATATTATAATCAGGGCTGTCAAACGATTAATCGCATCTGAAATAAAAGTTTGCGTTTACATGATATAATGTGCGTATACTGTGTATTTTTATTACAATACAAAAATATGTTATATTATGCGACCTGTGCTGGCAAAATGAATCGGAATGTGCGCGGGTTAATTTCGAGCTACAGGCAAAATGTCGATTTTTGTCGAATTTGAAGTTTTGACAAAAATGAGTACATTAAGCCCTCATCTAGCGATCCAAAATGCTTCAAATAGCAGTTAAACATCTAAAAGTGTCTTTATTTGTATGTTTTCTGAGAGGAGTACCTTTTCTTTGTCTGTGAAAAATGCCGGTTTTCTCTGCTTCCCTTCAGCAACTAACAGGGATTTTCAGGTATGGTTGCTAGGTTTTGGAACCTTCAGAAATGTTCTCAAAATTGACTTTGCTGACTCTATCGACTTCGAACAGGTGTAGCGTAATAATTTAACGTTTTTGAAATTTGCTCATTGCGGCTCATTTTGCCAGCAGAGATATTGGATGATACTGGATTCACTTGGTATTTCACAGATTTTTAATATCAGTGCATCCCTAGATTTTACATTAAAATGAACAATTTAGCTGACAGGTCTCCTCTCCCATAGTTGGCAAAATACATGATTTACATGAACAATTACAAAACATTTGGACTTTGGCAGTTCAGAATTATACACTCATAGTTTCTTTTATTTAATGCAGTTTGTGCAATATTTAACCTACAAAAAATGTAACCTACAAAAAACCTTTGCTTACATTCCTTTAGCTGCCATGGTCATAGACAACAGTCTCGTCTGGTACAGTAAAGAATGTTTGATCATTTGTGGTTGGTTACATTGAGTATTATGGGAGGTCTAGTCGTATTTTAGAGAGGCTGCATACTTCATATCCATTCATAATCATATCTGTTCACCCCTACGTCCGGTTTACACAGGCTTATCTCCTTCAAGTGATTCTGGCTGATTGCATTGAGAGAACGAAGAAAGAAATGAATGAGAGTGTGTTTTTTGTTTTCAGACAAGCAGTCGAGGTGAAACAAGGAGCCATGTTAAATTTGTATGACTGAATAAATGTCATGTTTGACTCTTTTCCTTGCATACACACGCTCAAAGCGTGTGTACTCGCCACTCAATACTGCAAATACACCATAAAGACACATGGTTAAAAGTGACATTCTTTGACTGGGATATGCTCATGTGACCCGTGCCCCGGTGACTCCTGTGCCACCTCTCTGACTCACCCAGTCACGAGTCTCGTTCCTGTCTGACACTGAATCACCCAGCGCTGACCTCGATTCTGCCCTGCCCTCCTTCCTCCCTCAAACCCAGAAGAGCAGCTTCAGTCTGTGTGCTATTCAGTTACACATTTCTAATTGTTTAGAAAGGGAGAGGAACTTCCTCTATACACAGACTTCTCACATTATACTGCATTACTTAATCCTATTGAGCCACTGAATGTCTGTGAATCCTTGATGTTGTGCCAATACACTAACACATTAACCACCCATTAACACGCAAGCTTCTTTGATCTTTTTTGAAAGTGTGGCATTTAGTTGTTAACATATTGGTGGGGTATTGATTTGATCAAGCAGTTTCTTGATGAACGGTGTTTAGTGGAATGAGTTAGAGGGCTTGGAAAGATCTCAGACATTCTCTGGTGACTTAAGCTTTGTTGTGTTCAGAGTCGCCATCGGTTCGCTGTTCGGCGACAAGAAGGGTAAATGGCTTTACAAAGAGAGTTTCCCTCTTAATAAAGTGCACAGATTTGACGTTATCTGGGATGCTTTTTAACCCACGTTGTCTGGTGGTGACAGGTAAGATTTGTTTTATTACATCCCTTTAAAGTGCACATTTAGATCTCTGACTTTTTTATCATTTAAACCTGGAAATAAATTGAAAGTTTCATGATTTTTTACATAAAATAAATATTTAAGATTCAGTCCATTTTGATCTGTTCATGGTGTTCTTACTTCCTCGTTATCAAGGCATGCTGGATAACATGATCATCGGATTTTGCAGAAAAGAAAGAAAGAAAGAAAGAAAGAAAGAAAGAAAAAGAACAGAAAGAGATTGTTCAAAAGTTTGGGGTAAGTGAGATTTTTAATGTTTCTGACAGAAGTCTCTTCTTCTCACCAAGACGGCATTTATTTGATCAAAAATACAATACAAATTACAGTAATATTTTGAAATATTTTTACAATTTAAAAAACTTTTTTATAGTTTAATATATTTTCAAATATAATTTATTCCCGTGATGTCAAAGCCGAATTTTCAGCATCATTACTCCAGTCTTCAGAGTCACGTGATTCTAATGCTAATTTGATGCTCAAAAACCATTTATTGTTATCATCAATGTTGAAAACGGTTGTGCTGCTGATTTTTTTTTTATTATATTTTTTATTTTTTTTGTGGAAACCGTAACATTCTTAAAAACAAAAGAGTAGCATTTATTTGAAATGGAAATCTTTTGGAACATTATAAAAGTACTGTCACGTTTGATCAGTTTAATGCATCTCGAATTAAATATATATTTATATATACATTTTTTTTATTAGAAAAGAATGCAAAAAATATTATGGACAAGATATTTTACACAGATATTTCCATACTTTAGTACTTCAGGCCCACCCCTGGACTCCCAATATCCACGGGTGGTGATTTCAACACATTAATGGGAAGCCAATAACCTTATAGTCTCTGTGTGTGGTTCATATTCTCTGCCCTCTTGTGTATTGGGCTTTTGAATGAGAATCAGCCCTTCAATCCACAAATATGTGAAGTCCATGTTGTATTTGTTTTGTGTGTTGGTATGTGATATTATATCTAATGGTTCAGAGGATGTAAAACTCATAAATGTATATGTTAGATGTTCTTTCCCCATATGTAGCGGAGATGATTTGCATCGCACACTGGTAGTCCCTGCCTGGCCCTGTTGGAGGCCAGTGGAATCCCATGCTGTGCCCCAGCGCTGCAGTAGAGATAGGGAGGGAGGGTGTGAACTGAGACGCACAGATAGAGGCCTGGCAGACAGGCAGACAGGAGCCAGCCTCTCTGCTCTCACAGATTAGCCTGACTCCAGCTCTACATTCCCCAGCTCGCCTGCTCCGTACCAAACCACACACACACGGGCTGTGATATTCCACATCATTCAATCAGAATCAGAACATTCAGTTTCATCATGGTTGTTTGATCTAATCACAATGTGCAAATGAAACATCACACAACAATCTTCGAGCGTCAAACTGAAATCAGTGTGATCTTGCAATCTCAAATAAGCCGTGACATTACTTCAGAACCTCATAATCTCTGTTCTAAAACCACATTATCACATACAAAGTCATAACAGTCACACACCATATCATAAACTTGGATTAGTGGCTGCAGCGTCTCTGAACTGCTCCCTAAAACCAACCACAGTTTTGTTCTGATCAAGGGCAATTTCTCATTTAGTATTGTTTGATAAATAAATATGAATTACTGAAATAAAACTTCATTCACGTCATACAAATTTGATTATACATAACACAGATGTCGGGGGGAAAAGGAAAGATATAGGGCTGAAATAATATAGAAAATCTTGTTAATATAATGCTTTCGTTTTAAAATCATATAGTATTTATTTTTCACTTAATAATAAATATAGAAAAATCATTAACATGTATATTACCTGAACTGTATAATTTGTGTGAAATATAATGGAATTCAGCTGGAATTAAAGCTATTAAAACTATATGCAGGAAATTGCAATCAAACACACAGATGGGAAAATAAATTCCTCCGCAAACACACAAAGTGAAGCTCCAGTGCTGGTCAAATTAGTCGACAAGTACCATATATAGACAGTAAATACCTCTGCGCATTCTTCAGCTATCGCAGATTGCTTCTAAACTTGACTCAAATTCCCTTTACCTTGAAGAAAGGCTCGCTTTACACCACCACTGCATCAATACACTGTAAAAAAAAAAAAACATTCAAGACACGAAAACTAAAAACTTGCGTTGAATTGCCGCCTTAGGTTTTTAAATAAAACCTGCGGTGATTAGTAGCTAAACCACTTTGAATTCAGTTATTGATTGGAAAAATCAAGCTGAAACTTAAAAATGAGTCACTAAAGAGACACAATGAACAATTTGTAACTACTATCCTTCAGAAGAAAAAACATTTTATTTATTTAAAATCTCGCAGGGCACGTGGACACTCCCTTAATTGCTTGCAAACTTTGACATATAGGCTAGGCTTAAACCTGTATCGTAGAGAGATTTATGGTGTTGGTCGAGAAATAATCACTCTTGAGGCTTGTCTGATTATAAAGGTAAGACGCACATCAACTGTGTTGGCGAGGTTGAGACCGGTGTCTCCGCGCGCAGTCGTTAAGACGCATTGAGCGTTAATAATACCCTGCTGATCCCTTCGGTTCATCCTGAGTGTTTCAGCGGCTACTAAACGCTGGGGGTTAAGGCTTGGTTTAATGCCTGTCTCTCACGAGGGGACGGCTGATACCGCGCGCTTATGAATGAGGTGCCTCGTGAGGCCCTCTCCGCGCGAGCCTCATTAGCTGTCCGTCAAACAGCTCCACGCCAGCGCGCGCTTCCCCCGGTCAGTCTCTGGTTATGTAAATAATCCTTACCAAAATTACCACGGTAACTTAGTTTCCGACATAATATTACCACGATATTGTAGGCTAATAATTCAACTTTAAACTATAAAAAAAAAAAAACTGTAAATGGTTATTCTGGTGGAAAATATGTAAAAATATTTGTTAGGGAACCAAATTCCAATCATATTTGATTTAATCTTCGTTCTTTGGAATTGTATGTTTACTTTTTACTGTTTGTATGTCGGCTATAAGAATTTGAATGAATAGTTTCCCTCAAATTTGAATTCAACTCGTGTTTTGTTGTACATTTCTTAGCTTCATATGCTGCTCTCATTCGCATAATAATAATGTTATGACGGAAAAGAAGTGTAAAGGGATCAAACATTTTATTAATTGCACGATTTTTACGATCGCAAACCGTTTAATTCCGAGACGATCGATTTTTTTTTTTTTTTTAAATTATAGGCTTCAAACATCCCAGTTGAACTGAAAGTCTGATCAAGGCCATGATCTTATTCTAGAACAAGTTTCATTTTCTTTTAACGTAGAAGGAGCATAGCTATAGCTGAAGAAGATTCAAGCAGGACCTCTGAATGCTAAATCAATTAGGCTGTTGGTCATTCGTCAGTGAATTAAAGTCATTAGTCTGTGCTGAACTCATAACTCAGTTTCTCCTCGTCTCAGTCCTCCGGTGTGTGACGTCATTCAGCCTCAGCTCAGTCAGATCTCACTTTATCAATCGAGTTTGTGTGCTAAGACAATTGTTCATTTTGTTAAGCTAATGGTACATTTATCTATTTTTAATCCGTATCTTAAATATTTGTTGATAAACATTTAAACTAGGTTATTTATGAGAATCACAACGCATTTTGTTTCACTCATTCCAAGTCATCGTTCGTTACGTTTAATTACACGCTAATTCTCTCACGTCTTTAAATAAATAAATTATATATATATATATATATATATATATATATATATATATATATATATATATATATATATTCGCATAGGCCTAATAAAATATAGGCATAATCTCCATCGCTTACATTCATATAAAACAATAGCCACCTCGTAAAATACATAAGAATTGGTCGTGAATATTTCACATAGCTTGACATTTGACAAACACTACATTTCGCCCTTCCTTTATAGTGTTTTTTTTTTCGCGCCCTGAGGCAATAACATACAGACAAACACACCTGAAGCACTTGGCATTGCGCGTGCCCGCTCATGCAGAACAGAATTTACACTTCTTCTCTGCATCATTGAGTGCTTTAGTTGAGGATGAGGATCTCTCACAGTTGATACATAGCTAGACCCCCCCCCCCCCCCCCAAAAAAAAAAAAAAAAAAAAAAAAAAAAAAAAACAGAGAAGCGAACTGTCATTTAAATAACAAAATACCTAAATAACTCATTTTTATTGTATATGTGTGATGATGTGCTCAACTCTGGCGCGCATTGTTTACATCTGCTTCAATTGAACCATTTTACTCTGTAGGTAAAGACAGCTTTGATTAACTGAAAGGCCTGAGAGGTAAAGGAGGATTTATTTAACCCGTGTAGCCTTGGGGATCAAACAGTCGCTGGTTCAGAGGGTGTGTGTGCTCAATTGTCCTCTCCACGTGTTTGTGGCACGAGCGAGGAGTTCACAGGTCTCAACATCACTTATTAATCTCATTACCAGCGGCCTGTCGAGGAGACCGATTGGCGACCAGCTTTCTGAAATGTATGAGTAATTTCAACAGTTGGTTGCTTGAATGTATCACTAAATTAGCCCATCGCCAAAGTGAAACCACTATTTGATGTTTTTGCGCCATTTGCTTTGTGCGGAAGATCATTCCACTTAAAAATAAAATAGGCTAAAACGATGTGCGTCAGGAATTTTGTATTGTTATTTGAATTATTTGAGAACGTATCTTTACATTCGCTAGTGTAGTTTAATTATTTAATAGCGATTTTAATCCGAAAAGGGGAGGGGTGATGACTCAAACAATACCGCTAAGATAACAATATTTCCAACTGAGTATAATGAGTGTGATTATTGTTGTATCATCATACTAAGCTGTCGCTCGTATCTCTTATCTCTCCACAGCTTTTATAGAGAACACATCCAGATTTATCGGGCCATAAAATTGAGCTTTACGTTCTCGCACAGACAGCGAGGTTATTTTTACGGCAACGTTTTTATTTTACAATAAAGTAAAAAACAAAATCCCAAGCAATTACTGTAAACACAGTATACACTTGCGTATTTGTCCAGTTCCCTCAACACTTTTTTAAAATAAGTTGTTCTGAAGCACTAGGACATTGTGACTTTTCTATCGAGTATAGGTCATTTTTAGATATGGTCAAAGCGATTTCCCAACTGCTTTAAATGTCTCTTAAAAGTTAACTTCCATCGACGGAAAGTAATCGTTTAAAATACAGTGGACTCAGCAAATATAGATCTTGCAGGTAGGAGAACACCCCTCCTCCGCGACACACCATCTAGTCTTCTCCTCCTCCGTGGGTCCTACCTTTGGAGCGCGTCACGTGGTTTTGCTCTTACAAATAACTCGCAGTAAAGTAGAGAGCAAATCAGAGAACAGTTATATTAGGCATTATCTGCAGCAGCAGCAGCAGCTGTGCCGCCAGATACAGACAAGGTGACAAGTCCAAACGCAGAGAGGACAACTACAAGTTTTTCGAGTATCGCAAACTCGTTGAAGTTTGAATTGTGGCCTGAAATCGCGAAGAAAGAAGAGTGGGAACTTCAACTGCGATATTCAATCAAGTCACTTGGAAAAGAGGGTTCCTGACTTTATCACTCGCCGTCCTTATCTGGTGAGATAATACAACGAGAGCTCTTGGATGAAATTGTATAAGCCCTTTGCTTACAGCTATCAACGTTTTTTATGTAATCTGCGTTTTCGACGATAAAATATAGATGTTGGAGAGATTACTTCAGCGTGATTCGATCACCGCAGATGATTGAGGGCTTCGGTTTAGAGTTTTCCCAGGATATCTGAGACTGCTGCTGATAATTATTTATGTCCCTATGTAAAGATATGGAAAGTAATTAATGTCATTTTAGTCTATTAAATACTAATAAGATACAGATAGCTGAAAAATCATAACAGTTAGAACAGTTTGTCCATCTTGACTGTTTTAGTTGAGTTTTTGACTGTTTAATTGTCTGAATGTCGTTCAGAAATGATGAATTCAACATTTTAAATTTGTGTATAAGCCTAATTAATTTCTGAGAAAATAATTTGTTTTTGGTTTGTCATCAGGAGCGAATTCCCTTTTTCCAGCGGTTTTTCAAGAAGCTGTTGCATTGGAGATTTTCGACATTATCGAGGCTTTTACTTGGCTACAATCTGGGCGAATTTCAAGATTTTAACCTCTGAAAGGATAGCTTAGTCATTGGATGCAATATGTATTCGAGCCTGGCTTTATCTTCCAACCCGTCCCCCTACGCGCACGATTCCGGGAACTACATCCATCCGTCCGCGAGCTCACCTGTGTATGTCCCCACCACCCGTGTTCCTGCCATGCTCCAGACCTTGCCCTACCTACAGACGTGTGAGTCCACCCATCAGGCCCACGGGCTCGGCAGTCACCACGCCTGGCCACAGACTGGCACGGAGAATTCCTCTTTCAACCCGGGCAGCCCTCATCCCCCGCCCGGCTTCTCGTATTCGCACAGCCCGCCGGTAAGCAGCAGCACCGGCAGGGACGCCGCGTACCAGAATCCGCTGGTGTTGAGTAACAGCGGCCGGGCAGATCAATATGGAAGTGCCCTGGTGCGCTCCGTCAGCGGCTCCTACTCCAGCCCGTACGCGGCCTACATGAGCCCGGAGATGGCGACCTCATGGACGCCGGGGCCCTTCGATGGCGGCATGATCGGTCTTCAGGGACGCCAGGGAAATTTACCAGGAAGGAGATCCAGTTTAGGTAAAGTTTGCTTCGTTTTCTCTTTGATGGGACATAGGCTACACAATAAAATAATTTTGTCTGCACCGCTTTATTGAACGCACTCATTAATTGCTCCCTTTGCACAAGTTAAATTTAGTTCTACTGGGCTATATTACATTTGGGTCGTTCGTTTGGCAGTAGTTTAAAATCTATCTTTCAAGTCAGCAGGCAAAAATGGTTGGAATGGAGGGGGTTTCGTTTGATGTTGCCATCTCACAATTTATAGCGGCGGTGTTGAAGGTTATTTATTTCTTACCTGGTGTTTATGTTAGACCATCGTTGTTTGAAGGCGTAGAATAGCACAATTAGTTTGAGCTTGGCTCACACGGGGACAGTGCAAAACCTAATCAAAACAAAACTTGATCTTATTCCTCTAATACACATCCTTTAATGGCCAATGCAATCACTATGATAATTTAATTCCCAGCTATTGTCCGACCACATGTGGATTGATGAAAGGGTCCCGTGCGCACCTCATAATTGTGAGAACTATCCAAGCTACTGTCACCTTGATCAAACTTTTCTAAACAGACCATTACAGTCAGACACACATTTAGCGGCCGTGTCCTTTGAAGCTCGGTGCTTTAGGCGGACACATTTTCTTTGATAGTCCATAAAACGTCCCATTGATTTTTTTTTCAGGCGTTTGATATTGAGCATTTGCGTATTTTGATGTTTTGTTACGCAAATGTTTAATAAACGCAAAGCCTAAAGCTGCATTTTATATTAAAGCAATCCATCAGGAAGACTCCAAAATATTAAGACTTTTTGAGATTACGTTTAAACTTAAAAAAAAAAAAAAAAAAATGTACAGAGATTATTAATACGCACGTCTTATTTGAAATAAATTATTGGAGGGCGTCACGTGTCAGTATCTTGATTGATTGGTGACCCCTGGATCTTTAACACTGATAAGAGCCCCATTGACATTCCGCTCGCCCGAGGCTCTCGTGCCTCGTCAGTCGCCCGATAGAGACTCCAGTGACCCTGGATGTGCTCGTATTAAAGCATTCTTCATTCCGTCTGGAGTTTTGTCACATTCCATACCGCTGATGCTCAAGAAAACACCAGGCCTCACCTCAGATCTGTTTGCATTGATCTAAAGTGCTGAGTTTTCACAATCTGTTAGGCTTTTTGACACCTCAATATTCCATTTTTTAATTTATTATATATTATTATTTCATTTCGTTATTTTCCTTGCTCTGTTAGCAAACATGAACATTTTTAATATGAAAATAATAGCTAGTATTTGAATATTGTCCCTCTTTATAGCTATTGGGATTTTGATGGACATGTTGCTGCGTAAAATCCATAATAACCCTGTCACTTTTTCAAAGGCTTAGCTATTTTTTGTCAACATCTTTTAAAGCATTTGAATTTGGTTTAAGAAGGCACAACACTTCACTCATTTTTTTTGTGCGTGAACTTCATTTTAATAGGCCAGTCATCGTTACAAAATTGAAACGACGCCCATTTAAAAATACGCAAATGAGTTAAGAAGTCTAACTGACTTCTGATCAGTACCCAGGTTGAATTACACGTTTTGACATTCGCCCAATTGATCTATACATATTTTTGAAACATTCAAGTTGTATTCATTTAAGGTTATTCGTATTTGCCTCAGAGGACGAAACGACAACAATGAGAACATCTCCATTACACTTTAACGATTAGTTCGTCTCTCGCTTGCTTTTGTAAGTTCAACGAACATTGCCCTCTCATAAATCACTTTGAATCCAAAAGAAAACCTTGCGGAATGAATTAAAAACGAACTGTATGTCCTTTTAGACATGTTGGAAGAGCTGCCGTGTGAAGGGCGTGAATGTGTGAACTGCGGCTCCATCTCGACGCCGCTGTGGAGGAGAGACGGGACCGGACATTACCTGTGCAATGCGTGCGGCCTCTACCACAAGATGAACGGCATCAACCGACCTCTAATCAAACCACAGAAACGCCTGGTAAATGGCCACTTGTTAACTAATGTTATTTAGTTGTTTTTTAAGTTTTACATGGCGTTGTCTTTTTTCAAAAAACTAACAGAAGCAGTAGATTTAGATTGTTTATAGCGAATTAGGGCCTATTACTAAATATTTTTTTCTAGGTTCTCTGGAAATACCTATCTGATATTTTTACAATATAGTCTGACAAAAAGAAGATATTCTTTGCTTAAATGTTAGCAGAGGGTAGTGGGCTAATCTCAGGGTCAGTACTGAAGGCCAATGGAGCAAAGCCTTCACTGCTGTACTTTTTCCCAGGAGTCTCTCTCTCTCTCTCTCTCTCTCTCTCTCATTCTCTTTTTTACTCTCTCAGAAACAATTCTCTCACTCGTCTCTACCTCTGTTTTCATTTTTTGCCTTCATGACCTTGTCCTTGGGTCGGTCTGTTTTTAGCCTTAGCGGCGCAAAACTCAAAACAACACCAAACTTTATGGAGCATTTCAGCCGTTTCGTTCTTGCTAATATGTGCAAGTAAAATCCTCATTTGAATTCATTAAATGATGCTCGGAAGGCAGTCCTGGTCAGAGTTCTCATTATGACCACAGTTGCTTGGATTTTAAATAAATGCTGTTTAACATGTTTACACTAACTTAGCTACTGCATTATATTTTTAACAGCAAAATATTTATCATTATGCCGTATACCACCAGTGAAAAAAAAATCATGTTATAGATGGTAATCTTTTTGAGAAAAAAAGAAAAGATACATTTTATCTCTCCCAGCTCTTTTCCCGGTATATTAAATATATTTATTCTTTCTTTCCCTCAATATTCTCTCTTTAAATTCTGCCAAATTAACCACCTTCCCCAACTATTTGTCTCTGCAGCAAAGCACGTCACGACGGGCAGGTCTGTGTTGCACTAACTGTCATACCAGTACAACCACACTGTGGAGGAGAAATGCAGAGGGAGAGCCCGTCTGCAATGCCTGCGGTCTTTACATGAAGCTCCACGGGGTGAGTGTGGGATTCAGTCCACTTATTGAGCCACTTAAAGGGACAGTTCACCCAAAAAAGAAAATTCTGTCGTCATTTACTCTAAGCTACGGAAGATATTTGGAAGAATGTTTGTAACCAAGCAGATCTCGCCACCCATTGACTACCATAGTATTTTTTTTTTCTACTATGGTAGTCAATGGGGGCGAGATCTGCATGGTTACAAACATTCTTCGAAATATCTTCCTTTGTGTACATTCGGGAGGGTGCATGCTGTGTGCATGTGAGCTTGTGTGTGTGTGTGTGCAAATCTGTATTCCACGTGATGCAGAGGTCATAGGTGTGTTTTATCGGAAGCGAATGAGAATGAAGTGAGGAAGGGGAGTCGCTTAAGTAAGCTTTTAGTTAACCAGAAATTCTCACACTAACCAAAATGACTCCAACAAGAACTATATATATATATATATATAATGTACAATCCAGCTACAACTGCATTTTTTAAACAACAAGACAACATATTCCCACCTGAGTTCAATCACCATTATAATGTAAAGTTTCCAAAAAACACAGCGATGCCCTGGAAGAATCATTTTTGGTTTCCAGAAGAACCTTTCAGGGATTAGTTCTTAAAAGAACCTTTTTTATTTGGTGTGAAGAACAAAATGGAGCTTTTTTTCAACTATAAAGACCCTTTTGTACAATGGAAAGGTTCTATGGATGTTACGAACCACCAACTCATTTTTAACTCTTTGTAACTCTTGATTGGTTAATGAGCAATAGATTATTAAATTGGTGTTTTTTTTCCCCCTTTACTCTTGTTTTAGGTACCAAGGCCATTGGCAATGAAGAAAGAAAGCATTCAGACAAGGAAACGCAAACCAAAGATGCCCAAAACCAAAGCATCCTCAGGTAAGAGTTGAGAAAAGCATTTTAAAAGAGACATTTTTTAAAAGATTTTTTAGACAAAAGCAGACATGACTGATTTGGATGGAAGTGTGGGAGTGAGTGAGTCAGAGAATGTGTGGAGAGAAATATGGGGTGAGCAAGAGAGTTAAGGGAGGGAAAAGGGAGTGAAATAGAGAGAGAGAGCAGGAACAGCACTTTTTTCTGTTTTCAATGGACATGTGGTACGTGTGCGGCACCAGCACAAACACCAGCGGATGTTTGACGCCATTAATTGTCATTTTGCAATAACCAGCATGTTGAGTTTGCTGTTCTTTTATTGTCTCTGTCATTCACAATTTGCTCTATTTGTCTTCAGGGTCAACAGTGTCTGGCTCTACATCTCCCACTTCATTGCCTGTGTCAGAGAACGCCTCTACAATAAAGAGCGAACCCAACATCGCAGCCTCTCCATATGCTGGCCAAACTGTTGTCTCAGTCACACAGGTATGTACTCATGTGATTGATAGGATTGTATTTTGTCTTTGTAGATGTCACCGTCAATGAAAGCCAGTTATTAAATATGGGTTGGCTAAATGATTGATTCCAGAGTTCAAGTTCACTCTTAAAAATAAACATTCCTTATTGGCATCAATAGTTCTATGAAGAATTTTTAACATCCACAGAACCTTTCCATTGCACAAAACATTCTTTTATAGTGGAAAAATGTTCCTCAGATTATTAAAATGTTCTTTACACTAAGAAAAAGGGGTTAAAATGGATTTTTTTTATGACTTTGCTGCAAAACTCCACATTTATTTTTAAGAGAATTGTTTTAAAACTGAAAATTCTGTCATTTACTCTCCCTTGTGTCATTCCAAACCTGTATGACTTTCTTTCTTCTGTGGAACACAAAAGAAGCTATTTTGAACAATGGTTCAGCTGTTTTGTCCATATAATCAAAGTCAGTGCTGTCCAAAACAACACTGTAAAAAAAAAAGATTGTAATTCTATCGGTAAAATACCGTAAAAAATGCTACAGTAAAGAACTTTTAATTGACAGAAAGTGTCCTTGCTATATAGAGTGAATAACTGTAATAGATCTAACTCTACATTTAATATAATTTTACAGTAAAATACTGTTAAATTTAGTTTTTGTAAGTGCAAAAAGAACAAGTCATTGTGTAATTTACAGTAAAAAAAAAAACATGAATTTACATTCCCAGAATTCCGTGCATGACGCCTCACATTTGATATATTTTCGTTGAAATAATTGTTTGTTCTTAGTTTTTCTTATTTTTTTATTATTATTTATGTTCATTAGGGGTTTGTTACATCTAATGTTGTTAAATAAATGCTTATTGCCTTTATAATGTCATGTGTGTTACCATGATGGTGTTTAGTGTTTGTGTAAATGACACACTGTGTACCTTCTATTAATTATTATTTGTCATCTCAGCTTTTGGAAAAGCTGTGTGTGATGAGCTTTGATTAATCATGTGACTTTCTCATCACACCTGTTATTGGTGGTTTTCAGGCACAAACCCAATATTATTACTTTCATAGGTTGGTAAATTAACATCATATCAGTTAATGAAATATGTTTTGTTTTTTTTGCTGTAAATTGAAGTTACATCCGTAAAGCCTAAAATGTTGCTACCAAATTTTTTTTTATGGTAAATTTCTGGCTACAACTGCCAGTTTTTTTTTTTTTTTTTTTTTTTTTTTTTTTTTTTTTACCGTAATTTAACGGATTTGGTTTTTTACAGTGAGTGACATTTTCTAAAAATATCTTTTTCATTGTTGTTGTTCCACAGAAGAAAGTAAGTGTGAATGAGATCGAAATTTGTTATCATTTGCTATAGATAGCCCTCCAAGCTCAGTTTGGCAGCTAACAACATTTGTCAACTAACAATGTTCCTCTTTGCTCTTTTTAAGGCATCAACACAGTTGGACAGTGCCAGTTCAGCACATGTGGACATCAAATATGAGGACTACACATACACCCCGACGTCAATCGCCCCACAGAATTCCTGGTGCGCGCTGTCCCAAGCGTGATCTGAGACCTACTACCTTCTCTAAACCTCTCCAGTGCATTCTGGGAGAAAAGACTTTTAACAAGATCTACCTAATAGAACATTTACACAAATGTAGACAGACGGATTGCAAGAGATGGACTGTAATTTGTCCTGCTTTGCCTCGTTGATTCATCTTCTGTCAGTGACGTCACAGCCGATTCACACCAAAATATGGCGGGCGACAAGCAGAGACTCAGCAACAGTTCTCAAGTTCCTTAAGCAATGATCGGGAGGACAAAAAACATGCTTTTTATGGCTTCTGAACATGTCTCATGGCTTAGATGTTAATGATTAACTTTTAAGATACATTATTTATGTTGAGATAAGAATAGTGGAGGCACACAAGTCTCTCCCATAATTCCCCTTATCCTTCAGGGAATGCATCTTTATGGTCGTTATGACTTTAGATCGCATATTTTCCCTGGATGAGGTTTTTAAAAGTTTCCTTGTTGTCTTTGCTGATTCCAGACTCTGTTAATGCTGTGTTGTATTCCTACGATGATCCAAAGTGCAATGACCCTCACTTTTCAGCATTTTTGAAAAGGCACACATTTATTTTAATTGTTCGAAATTTTGTGTTTTGTTTCGTCAGAATATGTTAACCTAAATTTATTTGCTGTATTTTGTTGATATATATTGGAATTATATCAGTGTTTTATTGCATATAAAATTGCCAAACAATTGCTTTGTGTCTGCACTTGTTTGTAGAAATGCTGTAATTCTCTTTAAAGGGATAGTTCACCCAAAAATGAAAATTCTGTCATTTATTCCCCCTCAAATTGTTCCAAACCTGTACCAATTTCTTTTTTCTGCTGGACACAAAGGAAGATATTTGGAAGAATGTCAGTAACCAAGCAGACCCCCGTTGACTACCATAGGATTTTTTTCCGACAATGTTAGTCAATGGGGGACGAGATCATACGAACATTCTTCCAAATGTCTTCCTTTGTGTTCAGCAGAACAAAGAAATTCATGCAGGTTTGGAACAATTTGAGGGTGAGTAAATGATGACATAAATTTCATTTTTGGTGAACTAACTTTAAACTTTGTAGGTTTTAAACAGTAATTTATGGAAACGTATTAAAAACGATTGTAAACGCACAAAAAAGAGACGTAAATCTCTCTGGAAGAATCTTCTTTATGAAGGTGGATGACGGTCAGACAGGTAAAAGTTTATTATTATATTTTTACATCAGTGTCGTACTGTTTTGAATACAACAACGGACTGTGGGGTGATTTCCATGTTTTTTTTACTTGTGTTCTCAGTGTCAACAAATACCAACGCAATCTTATATGGCAATTCGTAACTATTTTACATTTTGCTGAATTCTTATTAATTTGAACAATCTTATTTTTCATATGATGCCCCAGTGACAGCTAGGTTTAGAGGTGGGCCTTCTGTTTTCCTAAATATTCATATAAATCACACCTCGTAAAATAATTATATGTTCTCAGGTTGGATATACACATTGTTTGACTTGATTATCTCTCAGAATATTTGAAGGTTTGTATTATTTTTGTGCCTCATTCCCACAAAAAAAGTCCCGAAAGTCCCATTCAGCATGACTTGTTTTGCTTTCAAAAGGTAGTTTGTTCATTTTTAAAACATCCTGACTTTATAATGCCAAGACGTAGGCCATATAGGAATTGTATATGAACTCTTTGATGTTTATGACTTTATGTAGTTGTTTTGTGTAACCTGTATCCTTATAGAGTGTTTGCGTGAATGACTCTCGGTGTCTGAGCGTACCTCTCTCCGCAGAGCGTTGGCGATCAAAGGTTGCGTTCCAGCTTGGCTTTATGGTGTTAAGGTTTTGGGTTGGGCTAGAACATGTTGGCTCTAGGCAGGCGCGTCAGCATGCAGCCCACCCGCTTTACAGCCCAATGGCGACAGAGAGGCACCACCATCCACCTTTATTGCTATTGGCCAAATGAGCTTGCGTTATCTTGTGGTGTCTTCGTTTTGTTGCCCAGGTGATGAGGTGCAGGGTCAAGAAACTGTTGCATCAGGTTCATAGCCTCATGAGTAATGCTTTCTAAGCAATATTTCATTGACTATTTTTTATATGCCCATGCCATCATCATCATCACATCAGACAACTTGCCGAATACAACTTAGTGAGTGTAGTGATTGACAGTGCATGCTTTATATTGTTCAAAACTACAAAATCATCACTTTGAATCATTGAAACTCATCCAGTTCTCCCCAAATGACCCTCATCAGAGGGACAAGCATAGGCAACGAGCACAAACCAGGCCAACAAGACCTTCAGCGAAAAAAGTTCAAATGTCTGAGCATGTACTGACGTTAAAATAAGTGACAAGCATTTGTGTTTGTGATCATTAAAGCCACTGTTTAAAAAAAGTCTGCTAATGATATGGAGATTCCATGACAACATTTTCCATTTTAATGCTAATTTCGCATTACCAGACCTGGTTTTCAGAAATGCTTGAGGTTAAGGCAGTTTGAACCTATTTTTCTTTTTTGTTCCTTTCCATTATTCATTAAGATTGATATCCCCCTTTCTTTCTGCAGAGGCAAAGACTGATTTTTCCCAGGGTCACCTTCATTTTCTCTGCATTGCGCTCTCTATCCTGCAGTAAAAAAAAACAAAAAAAAACAAAAAAAAAAACAGGATATTGAAGCGTAGTTCTCACCGTGAAGGAAGTTATGGAGGGGGTGTCAATTCATCCTTCTGGGTGACAGTGGACTCTGCTGAAGGATTGTTGCTTTGTGACTGTACATGTGCGTGTCACACCGTGATGTATGGCCGTACACATTTGTGACCGTGTCTGTAACCGCAACTGACATGCTGCAGAAAACACCAGAATACTGGCTGAGGAATTCTGGGAAGACTCCATGGTTTCATGGGGACTAAACATGCATACAAAACCCAGGCTTTATTTCAAGCTCCTTTAAAGACTGCTAAAGATCACGTTCTTAATTAGTATTGATTTGTTTTCAAAAAAAAAATATATACTTTTCTATGAATATCTATTGAATATCTATCTATAATATCACATGTTTGTTGTCTGAAAGAAGTCTCTTGTGCGTTTATTTGATACGGTAAAACAGCAATACTGTGGAATATAATTACAATTTAAAATAAATTTTCTATTTAATGTATTTTAAAATATATAATAAATATATAATAAAATGATTAATTTAAAAAGAAAATCAAACTAACACCAAATTTTGAATATATTTAGTCTTTAACCAAGATACATTTACTTAAGAAGTGAAACTAAAAATGTTAACAGCTGTTTTCAGATAATATAATAAAAGTATCTGTTATATTAAATATCTATTCATCTGTATCTTTAATGTTATTTTGGCAAATGAATTCTTGTTTTAAAGCATCTTATCCAATTTAGAAAATATGGTTATTACAATACAGAGATTTCAATATGTTTACTGGAAAACAATAATTACAGATTTAAATATATATATGTATTTTTGTAACCACCAAGTTCTACCTGCATGAGAATCCACACACACACACACAACAGTATGCAAGATAAAATTAATTGGCTACAATGCTGTCAATCATAAACTTCAGTGGTATATGAGGTAAATGATATTCTCACAAGTCTTACAACTGCTCTGTGAAACATTCCAAATGACTGCATCCATTGAGATCAAGATTTCAATCTAGAAATGTTCGATGAAATGTATGTGTGCCTGCTTGAAGAAGATGTTGCTTCCTTCGTTTTGTTCACCTGTGTGCGGTTGTGTATTTGTCAGGGCAGTTTGTGTTGGGGATTTCCTCAGAATAAGCAGTCAGATAGCAAAGCTGCCAGAGCTACCAGTGCCAAAACACTAAAACTGCAATGTGTTCTTATATAACCCCAATATAAGGCCTGGGCCAGAGAACAAGCCAAAAGTGGGGGAGAAAGAGAGACTGTGGCTGCCGGGAAAAGAGGGAGAGAATCAACAATAATAATGAGTCTTGCTCCAAAGCAGCATCCAGCTTACATCTTCATTCAGAAATGCTCAAAAGAGGAGTTTTCTTTAACTTTATGTCTTTGAGCAATATTCTCATCAACATTTTTGCCAGTCTGCAGTTCTCAAAGAACACCTAGACCGCTGGCTTTCAGAGCGCACTATCAGTAAAATGACCTTAGAGGTGCCATGTGTACATTAAGCTATAATTTGTGAACTTTTTAACTCTCTGCCAAAGCTTTCCTTCTTTTGCAGTCTTTCTTTCTTCACAGCATTACACCAATTATGCCTTATTGGCCCCCTGCAACTAAAAAAAACACCCCCACATTCCCTAAGACACACACTGTCACTGGCACTAGAGTGTTTGTGTTAGTAGCTCTTGGGGGTTCACCACAGGACTCCTATTATATTGTAATTGAGGACTCTCTTGAATATGACCCCTCCTTTCACATTCTGGAAGAATACAGAGTAACTAGGACAAATGGTCCAATTCAGAGGACAAATGAAGCTATTCTTCACGGGGCAACATTATCATTCTATGTTGTAATAATAATAATAATAATAATAATGATAATTTGAACCCTTATCTTATATTAGATTATAAATAACAGCATGCTCAGTATTATTACTTAAAGGACTATTTCACCCCAAAATCAATATTCTAGACAAAAAAAGAAGATATTTTGATCCATTTTGTCTAAACAAAACAGCAATTAAAAAAACAGAACAAAATCACTAAAGTATGCAGAAGAAAGAAAAGTCAAACAGTTTGCAATGACATGAGGGTGATTAAATGATGACACATTTTCATTTTGGGGTGAACTAACCCTTTTAAAATGTAGATGCAAAAAAATTCAGACCCTTTGGATGTGTCGTGGTGATTAAAGGAGAGTCCCACTCCCATCATGCACTCACGAAAACAAAAACAAGAGGGTGACCCCACCTATATCCAAAGGTCAAGGTGTGCACAGGCCAAAGGTTGCGTTACAACTAAAGGCCCATAAAACAAAGTGCATCTATGTACATAATTATCACAGCAAAATGGCACGCACTCAAATCCAATGCAAGAACATGCTCATTTATAGGCTTCTGCATCCACAGAACACACACAAACATGCACACATTTACAAAGTTGGACAGGTGTTCGGTGTCGGTGTTTGCACACACACACACACACACACACATACTTTTCCGGACACACACCTGGCCAATAGTCAGCTTCATTAGACACATATATCGAATATTCACTGCCTGTTACAGGATCACAGTCAACAGTGAGTTACTCATTAACATGTTTTAAATCATAAATGGCATTGTATTTATGATTTATTAAAGAAAATATGAAGTCCATTGCTCCATGGGATGTTTGCATATGTTGACATGGTTCATGTAATTTTGCCTAATATTATTAAATCAGCTCTCCCAGTTTTTCTCCTTCTTTTGTTTTAATGTAATTTTATTATATTATAAGTTGTTTAATGTAAGTTATAATGGAGGCCACAAGTAAAATCTGTCAGAACAGGCTCAAAAATTCATTCTATCACCTTTAATTAAGGTAATTAAGGGGCATTTAACCCTTATGTCCTGCAAGCTTACCAACTTTGACTACCTTGTCTTGAATATAGAAAGTCATTTTAACATTTACTTCATAAAATTACCTTGGACATTTTTTAATTACTAGTAGGTAAAGTTATAGTGACAAGTATCTTAATTTTTAATATAACTATTTACAATGACTTGGCCTAGGCCTTATTTACTGCAGGACACTCACTATACTATGGAAGCCAATTTCCGCCACTGAAAAAAAATAATGAGAAGATTATTGCGACTTTTTATCTCACAATTCTGACTTTTTTTCCCTACATAATTATGAGATATAAATTCGCAAGTGCAAGTTATAAAGTCAGAATTGCGAGATATAAAATCAGAATTGTGTGATATAAACTTGCAATTGCAAGAAAAAAAGTCACAATTGTGAGATGAAAATTCACATTGCGAGTTATAAAGTCAGAACTCTCACTTTTTTTATATCTCGCAGTTGTGACTTTATATCTTGGAGTTGTGTGGAAAAAAGTCGCAATAATCTTCTGGGTTTTTTTCAGTGGCAGAAACGGGCCTCCATACTATAGTGCCTAGCTGACTATCCAGTTATATTGTAGTAGTCTAGAAAATATAAATATAAGGAATTTATTTTTTAAATGTTTCTAATAACTTTTAATAAATATGTTCAATAAAAATTAATAACACTAGTGCAAATAACATTTTAAATATTAATACAACAACCAAGGATCTTATTGGTAAAGTGACCAATAGCAAAACAATGAATAGAAACTAATTATACTACTCACTATTCAAATAAGTACCATCATCCAATGAAGAAGTACTTACAAGAGAAATTGAAAAAGATGCTGGTCACTGGTATTACTTACTTGTAAATGTAAAATGTGGCATTACGTTTCTTGTTAGTTTTAAGGAATAAATGTCTAAGCGGCTTGCCATATCATGAGTGTGCGTGAAGGTAAGTGGAATGGGGAGGTGCTGTTGTGCGCGTGTGTGTGTCCTCGTGC
Source organism: Opsariichthys bidens (assembly GCA_037194245.1). Classification (NCBI taxonomy): domain Eukaryota; kingdom Metazoa; phylum Chordata; class Actinopteri; order Cypriniformes; family Xenocyprididae; genus Opsariichthys; species Opsariichthys bidens. Next base: position 12,332,650 of record CM074285.1, on the reverse strand, counting down.
ATTTTTCCTGTTATGGGAATTAATGCCATTTCACATGGGTATTATTAGAGGTGGCTGTTACTAAACTTAGCTTCATTCTCTAAGTTATTCATTCTCTAAGTTTGTCCATGCGAAATGGCAACAAATAACCAGACCGACGAGGAAAATGCCAAAATAAGAAGGAAAATAGCATTGTAAACGATGAGACGGAGACGTCTGAGAGCGATGACTTCCGTGGCCGGGAGCAACATCGTTTCCTTGCCGTGGAAAAAGAGTCAGGAAGGGGAAAAATGTTGAAGGGTTGGTGTGGGGTAAAGAGAAAGAAAAAAACTCCATCTCCGTCTACAATCAATGCGCCCCTCCTCCCCCATGTCGCCGCAATCTCTCCGGCCGTAATTTACGATCCCTCGCTATTTATTTGGCTCACACCTCCCGGTAAAGCCCCGTTAAGCGACTTCACACCAAAACATGCAGTTGAATTATTTTGGCAGCTCGTTTTGCAGGTATATTGTATACAAACCGTGTATAGATTGTGTTGAAATAACAACGTCTCAATTTATTGTAATGTCTGATGTGAGTTATGAAGTGGACAATCTCTCTTTTATGTCAAAATAGATGTTTTTGGCGTAGGTTCCTCGTGACTAGAGTGGCTTCACCTCCCCTTCAACTTTGAACCCTGAGTAAGGAGGTCTACTTCCCGTTCAATCTGCTTGTAACAAGCCAGTGAGAGAAATACCAAAAACTGTACAATTATGAAAATCTCCAAAGTTGTGGTATTATGTGTGAGAGAGTGTCTATTCATCTGTCATCAGGGAGGCTTGGTAAGGAGACTCTGTGGAGCCCAGAACTCAGGGGTCAAGTCCAGGTTTTCCCAGCCCCCAGCATCCCTCCCGCTCTCCTCCACTCCAGAGAGATGGACAGAATCAGGGAGAGGCGTGAAGGGATGGGGAGGAGAGGACATGAGCCTGAAGTGATAGATTGACGCTTGAGATGAGGAACAGTGGGAACGGATATTATGGACGAAAAACAGTTTACTTTTACATTTCGCAGCCAAAGTGTTTGGCTTCTGCATCATGCAGGGTTGCGGGGTTAGTTTTTTTTTTTGTTTGTTGAGTGGTTGTGATTCTGTGTTTGTGAGTCTGTAATTGTAAGTAAATTCTGATGGTGTATTTTGGATATTGTTAAGGACACGGCATCCATTTTGCTAATGTTTTCCAGAGCATTCAAGAAAAATGTTCTTTGTGTACAGGTATACATATAAATACTCTGGATGTTTTCAACAGTCAAAGAACTTTCAGAAACAAAGTTTTCAGGACTGTTTTAGGCATAGTATATATATATATATATATATAAATTATTATTTATTTATTTATTTTTTGTTTACATATAACCTTCCAAAATGATAAAGGTGTTTACAATACATGCAGAGTGAAATCAGCATTATGGGAAAATAATGCACATTTGCTAATGTTTATGACCTTTACATGATAAAAGAAGCATGAGTGTAATATGCATTCAAAACCTTAATATTCTCCTCCCGGTTTCAAATCAGTCTTACGGCCCTTGCATATTTTAGTGTCTCGATATAGTGTTCAGTCTGCCGTTATCTGTTTATTTAATCGCTGTAGGTTGAGACCCTGTACCACGCTATGACCCTGTCATAAGTAATGTCCTCTGTGTCACCCTCTCGGTGTGTGTCTGTCCATCTGTCTGTGTTCTCAGGTGAAGTGTGGAGTGATGAGGCCCAGGACTCCTCTTTCTCTCGCCTTCTCGTCTCCAAAGTGCCAGGCATTTCATGCAGGGTGAGAGACGTTGCTGAGGTGTGTGTTATTCTTGATGTCGGCCTCCAGCGGGGAGCAGGAGTCAACACAGCTAGTTACATTCACAGCGCCATCAGCCTGTCAATCAAGACGGGGAAGCACACCCCTATTGGTTTCAAACACATGCTCTCATGTGCACTCTCAAAAATACAGTATGTACTAGTTTCACTCATAAGACACCTCTAATGTGGTGCATGTATACCTATTTTAGTCTAACGTTTCCTGAACTCCGCCTCATTATTTTACAGTATAATCCATCTGCAGATAATAATCATTTGGGCAATAATCAGTGATGCCAAAAGATACCACACACACGTACACTCCTTAAAACATAAATTAAAATCATCATTGCGTATCTATTTAATACATTTACAAATGTGCATATCTTGTAATCTATAAGCAAATCAAATAATCTAAATTCTACTATTAATCCAGCCATTCAATTCCTGGTTTATCGAAAGATTAAGTGAGCACAACTGCGAATGCAAAGTGTAACCAGTAGAAATGATCAACCAAACCAAAAATGGTATATTCCCCACTGTTCAAAAGTTTGAGGTCAATAAGATTTTTAAATGTTTTTGAAATAAAATATGAAAAATTATTACAATTGAAAACAACTGTTTGATGTCATTTATTCCTGTGATGGAAAGCTGAATTTTCAGCATCATTACGCCAGCCCTCAGTGTCACATGATCCGTCAGAAATCATGCTGATTTGATGCTCAAAAACATTTCTTTTTATTGTTAATGTTGAAAACGGTTGAGCTGCTTAATATTTTTCTGGAAACTGCGATACAAATATTCTGGATTCTTTGATGAATAGAAAGTAAAAAAAATAAAAAAATAAAAATTTTTGTTATGTTACATCGTGAATCCATTTTTAAAATGAATTGATCACTAACATGTTGTCACGTGACCATGATTTATATAAAACAAAACAACTTTAATTATATGTTCATAATAGACCCTTTAAATATTATATGTACCAAATATACAATAACAGCAAGACTTGCTAGTCAAATATCACGATCACAAAACACGTGAAAGCTCGTTTTAGTCAGGGCTGATTATTGCAGTCACATTCCATTAGAAACTTTTTCATGAGTGGAATGAACTTTGACCCTGCCCCGGTCAGCTGAACTCTAGCCCACTCATTAATTTATAGACTCTGTGCCATCTGATTGGTGCTGCACTGATGATGTCAGCCCTGAAACAGCAGCACTAAATTATAATCATAGCCATCGTAAAGACAAGGGCCTGCTGCACATGTGGAATTCTTTTCTCTCTTTTTTTTGCCTTCTCTTCTCTTACATTATCTCTCCCCTCTCCCCTCTTCATCGTCTCCATGCAGGATTTCCTTATGTTCCTGTCTCTGTCTGTCTATCTACTTCTTTTCTCTTTGTCTGTCTGTTTCTCATGTTCCTCCATTCGGGTTAATCTCTCACCTTTTCTCATTCTGATGTCTCTCTCTCTCGCTGCTTCTGAACATGCACTTTGGATAACCCTGTTTTCAGACCCTCCGCTGCACTTTGCAGATAGATGCAGCCTATTTATTTTACTGTAAGAACACAGCAGACACAGGGAGCCAGAGAGAAAGCCAAAGAGACATATATTCTGGTGGGTTAAATCCAAAAGAAGTTGGCTGAAAGTAAGTGTGTGTGTGTGTGTGTGTCTGCCGACTACGTCTTCAAGAGAGCCCTCCAGATTTATAGAAGTGACTCTAGACCTTGAAATATTTTTAATCATGATTTGTTTGATTATGTGGGGGAGTGGAGAGAGAGATGGAAGTACTTTAATGCTGAATTCTCTCTCTCTGTCTCTTTGTCTCTCGCTACCCCCCCCCCCCCCCCCCACACACACACACACATCCCAACCCCTAACACACAAACACTACATCACTGCCTTTCTTACCTATTCAAGCTCTTACAGTATAGTTCTCCTTCAACAAATGCTTTGAATCTTCAGTCTCGCACCATAATTCTGATGGGTTCCAAGGATGCGGATTCATTTTATTATATTTATTTATTATAATTGACCCTTCGCCGGCTTGATTGACAGGTGATCTGACCAATCATAACCATGAATCCGCCATTTTATCCGACAAAGCCGTCAGGGGAGTCAGTAGATTAACGTTGGTGAACTTGAACATCTTTCCACTCTTGAAACAACATTCCTTCTGATGTTCATTCATGTTTATTTGATGCTATAAATGAACTAGTATGAAGAGATGACCAACAAGTATGAAGCTGAAGAAAGCGCCTCCATCCATCATAAATGTACTCTACAAAGCTCTGGGGGGGTTAAAAATAAAGGCCTTCTGAAGTGATCTGATGCATTTGTGCAAGAAAAATATCCATATTTAACAGGTTATAAAGTAAAATATCCAGCTTCCGCCAGACAGCCTTCCATATTCAACTTATGAAGTTCGTTTGGAGTTCATTTTGGCAGTTTGAAACGGCCTGCCAAAGCGAACTCTCAGGAAATGTTCATGAAAAAGAACTTCGCCGTGAGTATATCGGGGCCTTAGAACTGACATCAACAAACAATGAACATTTTCCTTCAAAATTGACAGAGAAAATATTTTAAAATGTTCACAGTCTGGGCTTAAGGGATAGTTCACCCAAAAATGAAAATTCTGTCATCATTTCCTCACCTTCAAGTTGTTCCAAACCTGCATGGAACAAGATATTTTGAGAAATGTCTGTAACCAAAGAGTTGATTGACCCCATAGACTTAAATAGTATTTTTTTTTTTCCATATTTGGAAGTCAGTGGTGCCCCACAACAGCTTGGTTCCAAACATTCTTCAGAATATCTACTGAAATTCATGAAGGTTTGGAACAACTTGAGGGTGAGCAAATGATGACAGAATTAAAATGTTTGGGCGAACGATCCCTTTAGGGAAAAGGAAGGATGCATGTCACATGGAGAAATGTTTGTCTGAACATTGGTATGGATCTCTCTCTCACTGTAATGGTATTTGTAGGGTTTGATAAGCTCCTCTCTGACGGCCTCCTGTCCTGATGATGTGGACACAGAGACAAAGGCCGACTGCTGCATTCTTCTGAACCTAGGGTTTAACACATGCTCAGATAACAGAAAGGTATTTACAGCACACTTCACTGTTACCTTAGAAAAAACGGCCTGAATCTAGAGCTTATAAATTAATGCTGCATAAAATGACAGAAGAGCATTTACACAATAGTCCTTTTAGTTTATTGTATGGAAATTGTTTTATGTGCCAGAATTGATTGGGTAAGACTCTTCCATCTGTCAACTGCGGTTATCATTTCAGTGAAAAGGATGAGGACAAAGCAAGATTTCAATGATGTCATAAAAAGAGAAGTGATGTTGGTGAGCTGCAGTTATCGCTGTGATGTGAGTTTAACATGTGCAGATTAGACTGCAGTCAGTGTGACTGTGAGTGTATCAGTGAGCGGCAGGCCTGTCCATCTGAAGTCCCGCTGGGATTCCTCTGGCTGTGTCTCATTGTGCTGGACCCTGTAAGACAAAGGGTTAAGTAAATGTTTGGGGAAGATAAGGGCACTCACACTGACAGCATGCAGACTTCAGGGACCGGGCTCCACTACGGCCAGATACGCGCACACACACACACACACACACACACACACTCCTCCTCACTTTTGCCTCTTACTCAATTTCAAATATTCTCTCTCAGGATTACTTCATCTCTCTATTCTAACTCCATGACTGTGTGCACAGGTTTGTGATGAAGTCGCCAACAACTTCTATTCTATTTTCATGTCCTCATTATATATCTTAATATTGATCTAAATATAAAAATTGTATTATTTTTCTTTTATTCAGTACTGTGGATTGAGATGATTTTTTACCATTTTTACTGTATTGACCTCCGGCATAAAAATCTGCCAATTTATTAAAAATAAATAAAAAATTTTTGTAAATAAAAATATTTTTTGGGGGGGTGAATATTGCTTTAAATGATAATCATTTACAGGTTTAGCCTATTAATCTTTTGTTATATCCATTCAACAATAGCCAGGTCATGCCTTTGCTTCATCTTCCAGGAAGTGACATCAGTTTTGGTGGGAAAACAACACAAACATCAGTAAGTGTTAGCAATGGGTTTTCTGAATTCAAGGATGCTTTTTTAAAAAAAAAAAAAAAATGATATTTAAGTTTATTTAAAAATAAGAAAAAACAAAGTTATAATTATTGAAGTTTTAGTGTCCGAGTTTGACCAAAACTGAGAGTTTATTTTATTCTTTTATAGAAATGCTTCCTCTAAATTACAGCACAAAATATTCATTCTTATTATTATCAATTTTTTTTACAGACTTCAAAATAGCGCATAACAGGAATGACCTAACTGCAGTTAACATGGAGGCAGAGATGATTGTTTGTGTTAGAGAGAGAGATTGTGTGTAACACACAGCAGTATTATGTTTTCTGGTAGTATAAGGCAGTGGGAGGGGAATGGTGGAGCCTTGCTTTGCATGGCTGTTCCAGCTGCTATCTCCAGCTACAAGACTAAAAGTCTGGCCAGGAAAACAGACTCGCACACACTCACTCCTATTTTCTGTAATGTGCTCTGCTCAGTCTTTCCTACTTTAAAAAAACAAGCTACAGCGGTCTGATAAGAGAGAGGAGGGCCTGTGTACCTATGTTTGTGTCAATGTCACTGTGTCATGTTCGTTTTTTGGAGGGTGTAGCATTAGTCATTTGAGCTATGACGTTGATTCTGTATGGGTACAGTGTGTGTAGGCATGTACAGCTCATTAAGGGTATTAGCATCAGGGTAAATGGCTATGAAAGACTTTATCACATTAGCAAACCATTGTTTAGTGCCATTTTATGTCAGCTTGTGAACTAAAGGTGGGCCTCCAAATACAAAAGGACTGTTTTTCGGATATATACTATGGAAATACCATGATTCTTTGACATATACTATGTTAATACCCTCTTTATCTTTGAATTGGCTTGAAGTACCATGTAAATACCATGGTACATTAATATGATAATCTTTCAATGCCATGGTGTATATCAAAGTGTCATGATGTTGCCATCTGATAACTGACTGTACCATGGTATGACCACAGTGCATTTTTTTTAAAGGTCAACCCAGCACAGTCTCCTTCAACTAGTTTCAATACCGACAAATGAGCCCTGAAAATACATAAACTTCCCACTTTCCGTTTACTTCTTACTTTCACACATATTAAAATTATGGCCTACATTTTACACAAATAGGAGATCATAAATTAAACCGCAGACGTCAGCTACACAATGAAGTGCTGCCATTGATGTGTTCTCGCCATACGCAAACAGCGAACACTCTCCGTACACAGTTAGACGTTTTGTTTTTCTCCGTAATTGGGCTGTAGAATAAACATGGAGGTTAGGTTGTGGAGCAGAGATGTCAGATAGTTTACGGAGACTTCATTCATGTACGGTCAAGTCCGATTCAGCCAACAGCTAATAAGTACGACGAACATCGTGTCAAATTGTCAGGGACGTCCAGAGTGGCTCGGTTAATGATACACAGTCCTTGATTTGTGCGAGCTGCTAAATAGCAGTAACGTTAGTTCAGCTGTTTTAATGGCCTTGTTAGCATGTCAATGTAAGATCAGTATATCAAATGATGCATCACCTGCCATCTTAGTTATGAAGAGCTAGCACCAGCAAAAATGAGGGAAAAACAGTAAATTTAGTTTAAAAGTGTTCTTGGATCAATGTGAATCATAACACTTATAGTGGGGGCGCATCCTCTCTCAGCCAGTGAAGATTTAGGTGGACAGCTGTTTGAAATGGGGGAATGTATTCACGAACCTGGAAATTAGCTTGTGCTCTTTGGATAATCTACACCTTCGGGAGGACTGGGAATCTAAAAATGCACTCCTATCCTTCTCTCACTCCCCCCACTCTGTCCATCTCTCATTCTCTTTTTGGTCATTCCCTCTCTCTCACACACACAGACACAAACACATTCAGACTTTCTTTACATCTCTTTCCATTCACTCTTCCCCCTCGCCCATTACCATGACCCTTGTTCTTCCCACTTACTTTCTCTCCATTCTCTCTCTGTCTCTCTCCCTCCCTCCTGCTGGTTTTATCAGTGGTCCTGCTCAGTGTCCTACTGTCATGTCTTGATGTGATTTATGTCATGGGCTGTGAAGTTTACTTATCTCCTCCCCCTACACACACACACACTCTCTCTCTCTCTCTCTCTCTCTCTCTCTCTCTCTCACTCTCACACACACACACACACACACACACACATTGAGAAACTGGCTCCCACTTTCTAGGGCTCAGTCAGCTGACTCTGCTGCCCAGCACCTAGACCTGGCCAGAGTGAGTGAGTGAGTGAGCAAGCAGGGTATGTTGTTTGTGCCAGTGAAAAGTGTGAGGACCTGAAATTAGCTTGCGCTTGATTAGTGGACAGTTAAAGATAGTGATGTATGTTCTGTCAGTCATGAAGGTGTACATTTTCTCCCAAATCCATTCTTCTTCTGGCCTTTCCTATCCTGGTCTATCTTTTCCTATCCTATCATATTTTGGTCAATCCTATCCTATCCTGGCCTAATTATCCTATTCTATCCCATCCTACCATATCCTGTCCTATCATATCCTGGTCTATCCTATTATTTCCTGGCCTAACCTATCCTATCCCTTCTTATCCTGGCCTATCCTATTTTTCGCAATCCCACCCGATCTATCCTATCCTGTCCTATTATACCCTATCCTTTCCTGTCCTGTCCTGATCTATCCTATCCTATCCTATTCTACGTTGCCCTGATTTATCCTATCCAGTCCTATTATACCCTATCCTGTCCTGTCCTGTCCTGATCTATCCTATCCTATCCTATCCTATCCTATCCATATCTATCTATCTATACCTTAGCCTGATTTATCCTATCCAGTCCTATTATACCCTATCCTGTCCTGTCCTGATCTTTCCTATCCTATCCTATCCTATCATATTCTACCTTGCCCTAATTTATCCTAACCTGTCCTACGCTGACCTATCCTGGTCTATCCTATCCTATCCTCTCCTATCTTATCTTATATCCTATCGTGTCCTGACCCATCCTATCATATCCTTTCCCAATTCTACTCTGTCTTGATTTATCCTATTTGGTCCTATTATACCCTATCCTCCCCTGTCCAGATTTATCCTATCATATCCTATCCTATCCTAATTTATCATAACCTGTCCTAGGCTTACCTATCCTAGTCAATCCTATCTTGTCCTGACCCATCCTATCCCATACCTCACTTATCCTATGTAGTGCTATGTGAAGAGGGCTGTTTTCTTTTCTTCATTCCAGTCTTTGGGTCTGAATCTTTGCCCCTTAACTCACACAGTAACTCACAGCGAATCCAGCTCCATTTATATGTCATTGTTCTGTCTGTAATTTTGAAATACTTTCATCCCAGTGTCTACTATGTATGCTTGTGATATTTGTGAGGTGCATATGTGATTTGTGTTTGTGTGCATGTGTGCGGTGGAGAGGTCATCCACATTTCTCGTCTACATGGCTCTTAGTGCGGACCCTTTGATGTGCTTTTAGAATGGCCATACAGCTCTCTGCTTTACCTCTCGCTTGACAATTGTTTATTAGTTTTGAAACGGCTTTAGTGGACATCAGACTCTCTGAGATGGCGCTTTTGAGGAGAGGGCGACTCACAACTCACCCAAAACCATCCTCCCCAGGAGCTGGACCCATGATGGTGAGTCACGGAGACCTTTGGAGTGTAAAGGGAACTCTGGACCGCTGGGGTAGGGAGTTTGAATGATAGAGGAATGGATTGGGTGAATGTTCCAGTAAGAGTAAGAGAAAGTTTGAGATGGCTGCAGAAGAGTGCATGAAAGGAAAGTAACATTGGAGAAGACCACCCTGGTCTTTAAGAGCTCATTGTGTGTGAGATTTATAGCAATGGTTACTGGTTGTGAGAGGTCTTTGAGAGTCCTGTGGAAGTGCTAAGAGAGTGCTGCATAAACGCCTCGAGTGTTAGGAAACTGACTTGTATGCGAAGAGACAGCATGACAAAGCAGTTTAAAACAGGGCAAATCTTTGTAAGAGTTAAACATAATTCACAAAAAAAAAAAAAAAAGGATAATCCACCTTAATTGGGTAACTTTGTTTTGGAACAAGAGCTGGCATATAAGTTGGTCATTGTCTAGCATTGTGTGCGCTGTGAAAGAATAGTATTTTTATTTATTTATTTTTACTTCTTTTTCAGTAAGAAATATCTAAAAATCCTTATATCAACATAAATTTACTCAAGAAGCAACACTAGATAAGATAATAGCACTTATTTTCTGTAGAACCTTTTGTGTAACTTTATTATATATATATATATTTTAATTGCTGTACTGGGATATTTATTTATGTTGATACTTTAAGTAAAAAACTGTCATACACTTTTAAAGATGCAAGTCAAGGCATTTTGTTCAGTCAAGGAAAGTTCCTGTTTAAAATTTCCTTTTGTAGTAAAATGCAGCCTGGCATCTCCTGCCCATCTTATGGATTTCTATGCAGATTAAAATATCAGGCAATCACATTGTCTCATTATTTTACATGAAGCACATTCTAGACACACTTTAATCCCCGTGACTAATATAGCTGTTATTTAAAAAAAAAAAAAGAAAGAAACCAGTACAATACTATTATTAATCATTTGCTGTGAGAAGCCACTTAAAGTTGCAAATGCTAAAATTATTACTGCCACAGCTTTTTTTGTCTCTGTTTTTCTAAAAATCAGGAAATAAGTGCACACCTGCATTGCAGCTGCTTCCTCCAGAGCCTGTCATAAAACATGTACATGTACTTGAGAACATTTTATAACAATTTGGAGCAGTTAAATATCAGTGCGTTGTTATATATGTTTTCCAAGAAGTCTGAAGGAAGAGCTCGACTTGAAATGACCAATTCAGACTCAGAATATTAATGTTCACACCAACATCTACAAAAACGCATTATGTAGCCAATACAGTCATGAATAAATGCCAGAATCCCAGCCGTATGACAGGACAACAAGGCACTGAGAACATGAGAGTGAGATACTATAGAAAAATTACCTCAAACTCGGTCCATTTACAAGTTCGTATTTGGTATATTTTTGATTGGTACATCTCAGTGTTTTTTGGACAGTGTTTTGTTTTATTTTAAGCTCTATCGAACAGTATTTCGAGGGAATTTGGTTAGGTAATATGATGGATCAGTCTGTCCCTAGATATACAGTGCTTTATATTGGTTTTAGATTAATAATCCAAATACAGCCGTTTCTCCTGCACTAGTTTTTCACTTAATTTTTCACATCTTTCTCAGGAGTCGAAGAGTTACTGAGAGTTCAGTTCATTTGTCTTCTCTCAAATAAAGAGAGACTCCCTGCAAATACGTCTAATCTTCCCTACCGCTCCTTTCATAACCATCAGTTTTCCCTCTCTCCATGGGACATGATACGTTCGCTCCGTCAGTTCGAGTCTTATCGCTGTGTATAAAGGGTAAGAAAACACTGGGATGTTTGGTTTTTAATAGGCCTGTGTGGTGTAATTGGCTAATTGCTTTATTTTTCTCTGAAGGGTTCTGTGTTCTGTCACAGAGGCAGGAGGCCATAAACACACATGAGCATCTCCCTCACTGTCAAGGCTTTGTGAGCTGTGATTGGCTGATGGCTGCACTGGCACCGCAGCCGATTGGCTGGGCTGAGGATGAATGGCCATGCTGACAACCAATGGGGCCAGATGAGGGTGAGCCGGGTGAGATATGGGACGCCGCATTCTTGCGCACTAATCAAATCTTATGAGCTTTCACTGATGGGTATGTGTTATGTGTGTTGATTTCCCTTCATTAGTCTTTACAACGTCTACATGTTCTTATGCATTTTTGTGCATGTGATGAATCATATTCATAGACATCTGCATAAATCCTCAACGTGTAAGGGGTTTTAGCCAGTGAGTGAATCAGTTTGTTTCAAAAGTTCAAATGCAGGAGGAACCAAGACAAGCCTCAACTGACTCAAACAAACACACACACATTTTGCAGCAAGCTAATAAAGTTCATATTGAAGAGGTTCCGGGGTCAAAGGTGACACGCTGCCCTCTGCTCAGCCTCCCCTTACCACTCCATCTAACGCTCCAACAGGAGTGCTGAAAATACCCTGTGATGGATGCAAATCTGAACATTTCCCTCATTCCCTCCCCCTTTTCTCAGTCTACCTTTCTTTGCTCGTCAGACCATCTCTCGTCATTTCTATTAGTCCAGATGAAGATGGATATGGACAGTCAGTTATTTATGGATTAGGGCGGAGCTCTAACCCTCTCCTGTCATTCTTTAATGTCCTGAAAAGGACCTGGGCATGTTTCACATTACTTGTAGTAGTAGTAGTATTAATATTTTAAAATGGTTATATTTTTTAAAGCTCTTTATCTTTGACTGTATTCAATTCATGAATAGCTTTACATTGTAGAATTAGATCTTACAATTAAAAAACATTTATACAAAACAATTATGATGTGGATCCTCTATCTATATGTTATACTATATATAAATGAAATATATAATATATGCGCATATACATTACCTTTCAAATGTTGAAAAGATAGGTAAATGTTTTCAAAAGTTAAATTGATCAAAAGTGACAATAAAGAAATTTATAACATAACTAAAGATTTCTATTTCAGATAAATGCTGTTTGAACATTGTATTTATCAAGAAATTAAAAAAATTGCTTAAATTACATTTATATATATATATATATATATATATATATATATATATATATATATTATAATGCATACATACAGTATGAACTACTACCATTCAATGTTTGGTATGCATTACTGGTAAGCAGCATTAGTTTTTAACATTAATATACAATTTCAAATTTACATTTTAATTATATATATATATATAATTTTTTTATTTATATATAAATATATAAAACTTATTTTAAATTATGATTAAATTTCAACATTTGAGTGAGATGTGATTATTTGGGGGAATTATTCTTTTACTTAAGCATACAAACACTCAGGCGCCTTAATGTTCTGTGAGAAACTGTTTCAGATGCACGCACACATGTTGAGAGATGACGTGTCTAGTGGTCTGTAGGGTGGAGATGGACGTGGTGATCTGTCGTGTGGGTAGACACGTCCTGGGACACAGGAATCAGGAGGGGGTGTTTTTGTGTTCTGTTTTTGTCAACTTCCTCCTTGTACCACAGAACTTCCTGTGTCTGTTCCGTGAAAGGAGACCCACCAGCTTCCCCCCACCTCTAAACCGGAATGAGAGTGTGCATGTGCACGTGGGTGCCCATATTACATATTGTAAGTTATTGCCACCTGCCACACTCAGCATTCTCTCTCTCTACACACTGGGTGTAACTGTTGCCACTTCATGATGTTTACTGGGGTTTGGGTACCAATATATTGCAAGTTGGGTAAACATATATGAGTCAATGACATGATGGTAATTTTAGTAATACTTTAGTATGAGGAACAACCTGTTTTCATGCCAACCTAAAAAAAAATACAAAGAAAAGGATACATATGAACACACCTCTTCTATGATATACGTATTTATTTTTCTAATATATTAATTAATTCAAATTCATTTTGATATTTAATCAGGATAAGGTACAAAATGCCAGGGCTCATCTTGATATAATAATGAAGAATAAATCTTCAATGAAAGAAAGAAATTCTTGAAAAGAAATATTAAGTAGGCCAACTTGTTGTTTCTTAGAAAAAATATTGTAAATATTAATAAACAATAGACAAAACTTTTGTCTGTCAAAACAAAGTCCTGATATATGACTGAAAAATAAATAAATATATAAAAAAAATCACAAAATTTCTGGAGTCGCACCACATGACATCTTGCATCCTGAATACATGTGAATATATATACGTTTTAAAAATTATTTCCAAAAAATTTTTAAAATATATTTTTATAAAATGAGGTTAAATGGGTTCTAAGATGTCATGTGGTACAACTCCACAGAAATGAAGTGTTCTTTATTAATTAATAGTCTGTAATATTTGTAAAAAAAAAAAAAAGTATTTTAAAGCATTTTTAGAAATAATTATTAAAATGTATACATTCACATGTATTCAGGATGTAAGATGTCATGTGGTGCGACTCCAGAAATTTTGTGATATTTTTTTAATTAAAAATTCATGATATTTATGAACACAATTTTTTTCTTTAACAATATATTTAAGAACATTTAAAAAAAATTATTAAGACATGTACAGTCGCATGTAGTCAAGCTATGAGGATATATGTTGTTACTTCTTACTTGATGGTTACACCAAATGACATTTTTAGATCAATTAAATTAAGTTTTATACCACTTTTAAAGTAAAGTTTTATTTTAAACCATATGAAACCAAAAGGAATACAAAGACTACATTTTCTAAGAGCGTAGTTTTGCACTAGAGATTTCTGGTTTACACTATTTTTTGTAATTGAGCCACTGGCTTTCATACAGTCACCAGCGCATAATACTCAAGCCCAGCCTTTGTCACTTAGACTGAAGGGCAAACAGAGCCCTTCTGGATCGGTGAGGTCACCTGTGACCTGGAAAACGCACTGAATTTTGCTCAAGCATGTGACAGATTAAAAGATTTTAAATCTATGGCATGTCCAAACAAAAGTTCTAATGATTTAGGATATGGGCTTACATTTACACATAAAGTGAAATATATCTATTTATGCTACAGTAATTTTCCATCATTAGAAACGAAGAAATGGTGACTTGTGAATCTCTGTGTTAAGATTACAGTATTCTTTGGGGATTGGAAACTAAAGCTCCCCTGTTCCCGACCCCGGTCCTGTATCTTTCTTTCGCTCTCCCCTTCCTCTCTCGTTCTTGTTTGATGTCACTGTAAGTGGAGTCTCTGGGTGGGCTTGGACGGTATCGGGTCTTGGACTGACTGACTGCTCCATCATGTTGTTTTCTGGCAACACTACAGACAAATGATCAAGACACATCCATTCCTTTGCTCCGTAGCGGAACAGAGTGATCTGGATATGCCATATGCTGTTAAACGGCAACGGTCCTGGTTTCCATCCCTCCTGTACTGGCAGGTTTAAAGACCTATACTGTTGAGATTATCAAAAGTAGTTTAAGAGCAGAATCAACATTCCAGTTTCCAATGGGAAATCATTTATTGCCGACGGTGATGAGTGTGTGTGAGTGAGTGAGTGTGTTTGTTTATATCCAGCATCTCTGCTGTATGTGATAATGTTAAGACACTTTCATTTTCAGGTTAGATCGGCCATTTGTTTTGGTAGGCCAGCATGTGTGATTTCCGTGCAGGTGAATTCCTATAGCGGTCAATTACACAGCGCCCTCTAGTGACTGAATACAGAATTGCGTTGACACTGCGATGGTACAGACACAACATGATGACTGCAGCTAGAGATGCTGATTCAGGTTGTTTTATGACTTGTGCCGTGTAAACTGATTTTTATTCATTTAAAAAAAAAAAAAAAAAAAAAAAAAAGTCTGAGACCACATGGGAAATCTGTGATTCAGAATCAAGTTTTAAGATTTGAAAACAAAGAAACATTGTGACATAAAAGGAGTAGTAACTGTTTCAGATTATACTTGGTCATTGATCATGCGACTACAGATCTATAGTCTATTTGAAGCTGGAGAGCTTTTATACAATCTTCAGTTCATGTACAGGACAAACTCGAGTGCCGCTATCATAAAAACAAAATGAAGATGTACCAAATATTAATACAATATGAGTATACATCATGCATATTTTTTAATAATAATATTAATATTTAACTTTTCACTCAAATTGTTATGCTGATAATGTTCAATGATAAAAAAAAAAGTATTACATTTGTATGATGCAAAATGTAAGCATTTTCACTAGCGCTCTCAGAAGTTTGAATCCTATTGTATAAATTATTTACATCGCTAAACACTGGTAGCCCATTGTTCTTTCTTGCGAGTTGCCATTTTATGATGACTGAGTTTGTTTCTGCACTGTTGGACGTCTTTTGACTTGCATAAACATTTATGCAGCAGTATTTTTTAAAGGGAGATTCACCATGTCTTGTAAATCTGTCTCATTCTTTGAAGTCTTATCTGGCTCAAGACATTGATCGTAGTGCTGGAGTGATCCTATGGAATCCCAGTCCTCTCTGTGTGTGCTTGTGTATGAGTCTGTGTGGGGCCCCCAGAAGACCCTGCTACATATTTCACTGTTGAATGATTAAGTCTTGTCATTAATCAAATTTAAAAGGTAAAAACAAAATTCTTAGTAATTTGAAATTGTACATGACATTAATCATCAAAAGTCATTCAAAAGTCATTGAGAAATCTGATTTATTTTGTTAAAGGATTCACCTCAGAAGTCTCCTGAGCATTTACTCACTCCTATGTTTATGTCTTTCTTCAGTTGAAAAAAAAAAGTTTTTTGAGGAAAACGTTCCTGGATTTTTCTCCATAGAGTGAACATCAGTGGGGTTCAATGGCTTGACGGTCCAAATTTCAATGCAGCTTCAAAGGGCTCTACATGATCCCAGCCGAGGAATAAGGGTCTTATCTAGCAAAACAATCGGTTATTTTCCACACAAACACCCCCCCCCCCCCCCTAAAAATGTGTATACTTTTTTTTTAAACCACAAATGCTCTGCGATGCACCATGCATTACGTAATCACAGGTCACGCCTGACGTAGGCGGAAGTACCACTGTAGGGCGCAAAATGCCATATCTTCATAACTTCCAAATCATCTGATATCGTTGTTTTAAACCTTTTTTTGTAAAGGGCGTTTGACTTAGTCTTTGCATGTTCGCTTTGTAGACATTGAATCTGTACTTTCACCTACGTCACGGCGTGACCTTTCCAACGTGATTACATAATCGTGGTTCATCGCAGAGCAGTGCAAGACGAGCATTTGTGGTTAAAAAGTATATCATTTTTTTTTTTTTTTAGAAAATGAATTATCTATTCTCTAGATAAGACCATGTAGAAACTGCATCTTGGACCATCAACCTATTGGTAGCCATTGATGTCCTCTATAATGGAGGAAATCCTGTAATGTTTTCCTCAAAAACTTTCATTTCTTTTCAACTAAAGAAAGAAAGACATAAACATCTCGGTTGACATGGTTGTGAATTATCAGGAAATTTTCATTCTGAAGTGAATCTATATCTATCCATCCATCCATCCATCTATCTATCCATTTCAGCTGTGTCTGCAAGCCCTTATTCATTATCAAATGTGATAATAATGAATGGTTCCTGTGTAAAGTCCATAGGGCTGAAGACTGTTAAAACATGTGCTATTACACCCCCCTGTGGACATAAAGCGCATCACATATCTGAGCACTAAAGTAATAAAGCAAATTGTGTGCTTTGCATTACTAACCCAAACCGATTTGCATAGATCTGTCACCATTTGCTTGAAGACTGTTGTGGTCTAGTTTCTCTCTCTGACCCTCTCTAAATAATGCGATGAAATAGTCATTTGACTATCACAGCACAAAAAGACATGATTTGTTATAAGTTATGTTGTTATGCTTTTTTATTATATTCTTCAAATGATGTAAATTAGATACTTTGTAAAGATGACTCTTGGAGCTGGTTTAGTTTAAAGTGAAATAGTGTGGTTGTAAGCTGTACGTGACTCTGTTGCTATCTTCTGTGTCCTCAGTGAGGCAGAGTCCCACAGTACTCTGACTTAGTCTGCCAAGTACTGTGGAGTCAAAAATCAACCGGCAGACATTACCAGCATCTGTCTTGCTCTGTATTACATAGTATTGAATAGCTCATGCTGGATCACAGCCCTTCTGGTCCATTATATTTAATAAGCATAACAGTGACCTGGTCTGTTAGACCCTAGTGTATTTCAGCCTCAACACTCAGGTCTCTTTGTTGTGAAGTATAGACAGTGAGACTTAACTTTAAATGCATCGGCCTAGATATATGAAGTGTGTCTCTACCTTGAAGATTATAGCAGATCCAGATGGAGTCTGCATACTTTTTTTTCTAACTGATTTTGGTTGGAAAATCTGTGGAAACTAAAGGATGTAACCATTGGTAGATGGAACTGTCTATCTGTATCTGTATCTGTAATCCCATTGTAAAAGACCAGTTTCAAGGTGCTTAAAGTCATGATGAAATGAAAGTAGTCGCAGATCTTTTCTTCCATATTGTGACATTTAAATGGATTATCAAAGAAGAAAAATTTTTAGACAGGACTTGGTTCTACCCATGGGTTGTTGATTGGCTGGATTTGAGTGTGACTACTTTTGGAGCAGATCTGATCTGGTATCACCTGTGGGTGACTCACTTTTGCATAGTTTCTGCTTGCTGTTTAATAATTATTTGAAACTTAGCAAACTGGCAGTGTAGCGGAGGCCTAGATTAGAGGTCGCTGTGCGAGTAAACCTCACTCCTCTGATCTCAAGAAATGCTCTAGCAACTAATGCTCGAGGTTGCAGCCTTTAGCCTCGCATGTTAGAGCGTCCGAGAGACCCAGGTTTGAGACCCGCACATAGCGGGGCGAGTAGGAGTAACCCCCCTAGGGTTACATTGGTGCCATGACCTGGATGGGACTGAGGTTAAGGGAGGTGAGTGTAACGGAGAGCAGCTAGTAGTTGCCCTGCGAGTAAACCTCACTCTTCTGATCTCAAGAGATGCTCTTTCACTAGCCTTGTTGTTAGAGCATCCGACACCTATGGTATCCTTCGCTATCCCACAATCCAGTGCGTTCCATTTGGTGACATTTGAGCTAGACCAGGGGTAGGCAAGTCCTAGAGAGCTGTCCTGCAGAGTTGAGCTTTAACCATAATCAAACACACCTGAGCAAGCTAATCAAGCTCTTCAGGATTACAATGGCTGTAGGCAGGTGAGGGGTTTTTTACCCCTGAGCTAGACTAAGAAAGATGGCATCTGAAAGTTGTGGTTTCTGGTCAGTTTGTGTGTAAATGTACATTTTTGACCAAAGTTTTCCTTCTGATGTCATTACTAGTGAGAAATTACTACAGTAGTAACTAAATATTTGTATAGTTCTCACCCAATACAATAAAATTCCAAGCCGTGTGCCCTCCTCCTGGACAGCATGCCAAATACGCATAACCTTTACTCTCCTTAAGTTTTCGGATGCAGCCTATTGCTACATTTACACCACCGCATAATTACAGTAATTTTGAGAGGACAACATGTGACGTTATATTTGGAGCTGTTCACGTCCGCAGACTGGGAATTGCGCGTTTCTATGGTACCACTATCAACGGCTAAATGAATCTACAGCAGTCAGGTGGTCCAGCAGCCATGTGGTACATGTGGAAGCTTTCAGAAAACTCCCAGCTTAAAAACTGTAATTACACACTCTACGAGGACATTAACTCTCTACGAGGACGAGCCAGATTCTCGTAGTTACAGTAATTACGATATGGGGTGAAAGTACCTTACATCTTGACCATGTCTACATGCCTTGATATTGGCTGATTAGATATTTGTTAACGAGCAGCTGAACAGGTGTACCTAATAAAGTGGCTAGTGAGTGTATAGTAACTATGGTTACTGTATTAAAACCCTGGTTGAATGTGTGGTTACTTTGCTTTTACTCCAAATAGCAGTCAGCGTCCAAATAGCAGTCAGCAGTCGACACCGTGAACCATCAAATTCTTCTGTCTCCCCTCTCGTCACTTGGCATCTCAAGTACTGCACTTCAATGGTTTGAGTCCTATCTCACAGGTAGGTCTTTCAGAATCGCCTGGGGTGGGGAGGTATCCAAACCTCATCAACTGATCACTGGGGTTCCTCAGGGTTCAGTTCTTGGACCCCTCCTGTTCTCCCTTTACACTACATCACAGAGTCCCATCATACAGGCACATGGTTTCTCCTACCATTGCTATGCTGATGACACACAACTCTACAACATGACTTCAACATCCAGCTAGGTACATCCACGATTACCTCATCAAATTCGGCCCTTGGAGTTATCTTCGATGGCCAACTGACCTTCAGAGACCACATCTCAAAGATAGCTCGGTCATGCAGATTTGCACTTCGCAACATTAGGAAATTCCGGCCCTTTATGACTGAGCATGCAACACAACTTCTCATCCAGGCGCTGATCATTTCAAGGCTTGATTACTGCAATGCTCTTCTGGCTGGTCTGCCGTCAAGTGCAATCAAACCTCTTCAAATGATCCAGAACGCTGCTGCACGTCTTGTCTTCAACGAGCCTAAGAGAGCCCACGTCACGCCCCTCTTCATCTCTCTGCACTGGCTACCCCTTGCTGCTCGCATCAAGTTCAAGGCGTTGACGCTTGCTTACAGATCCACCACAGGCTCTGCACCTTCCTACCTCCACACACTGTTACAACGCTACGTCCTCACCAGAAGCCTGCGATCACTAAAGGAACGAAGGCTTGTGGTACCGTCACAGAGAGGCTCAAAATCACTCTCCAGAACATTCTCGTTCACTGCTTCCTGCTGGTGGAATGATCTCTCTACCTTCATCAGGAACGCAGAATAAAAGCATCTGATAAATGATTAAATGTAAATGTAAATAGCATTGTTTTTGTTACTATAGTAAAACCATAGCTCATTTTCCTAAAGGTGCACAGTAGGACATTTGAGTCCTACTGTGAGCATATGGAGGTTCTACCAGTGTGGACAATCTGAGGAACCTCAAATGCTGCTTCAAGACTTGGTTTTGCAAAGCAACAGATGATGACTTGATATAAATCATTAAGTTTTATGGTTTATTATCATGAAATATTATGATATAAAAAGACACCAGGGACTGTACATGGTAAATAAACACAATACATTTTTCCATGCCACTACAATTAAACTGAGTAAAGCCATTTGGTTCCTTGAGATTAAAAGAGCAAATCAAAGCAGAATAAAGCGGCTTTGTGTGTATAAAGGTTCTCTATATCCTTCTGAGGATTTTTTTTTTTCTTTGTGGCCGGGCAGGTTTAGTGGGATTTCAGCAGGACCGGTTTATCCAGGGGAGAACTGGTGTTTGTGTGCCGTGGCGAGGAACTGCTCAAACCTGTTCTCCTCGTCAGTGGGGAGGAGGGGGAGGAGGAGCAGGAGGAGAGAAGCACAGGGCGTATTAAAAACTCTTCATTACCTTTCCTGTGTATTTCTTTTTCGTTCCCAATAGTTTTCCATCCGATGTAACTCTCCGAGGGTCTCCGGAGGACACTGGCGTGACAAGGACACGCACAGTATCGCGTGATTGACAGGTGACGTGATTGACGTCCACAAGGTGGCACGGGGTGAGTGTACTGCTCGTTTCACTTGAACACACTGTATCGATCAGGTGTCATGTGTTTTTGGTATATATTTATTGAGCAACACATAATTTCACACACATATATTTCAAGGTGAGCAGCTTTCCAGGTGAAAGGCAATCACTCAATCACTCATTCAAGCTATTTTAATTGATTCATCTGGTCGTAGTATTGCATTTTATTCCATCTACGTTTATCTATTTTTATTATTAACATTATTGTTTCATGTGTTTTTCTGTTTCATATTAACTTGAATATTTTGAATTTTAATAATCATAGGTATTTTGTTATAAATGAGAATAATTTTTTTTAAATAATTTTTTGTAATATTTTTTGTAATAATTGAGTGCTAATAAGATTGTGTCAATTGACTTTTATAACCTCAATACATATTCATAACATTTGCTTGCAACTTCCTCCCTCTTTCTCTCTTTTATATTTTGATTGTCATGCCCATGGTAATATACCAAGTGATATTGAACTGATATTACTCTGTTGAATTCAGCATGTAAAACATGTTCGACACATACATCCATCAAATGCCAAAAAACAAAAACCTAGCAAAACCATAGTCAGTGATTGCGTAATGCCAGGCGTGATCCACCAATCCATCTCAAAAGTATACTTTCTCATGTATATTAATATTATTATTATGCCCCAGGCCTGCTCATACCTCTACATCTTGCTGACTGACTGATTTTGTAGGTTTTAGATCAATTACATGAAATATGTCACATTCCACTTATTTATTGACACCATGTATGACCTCTGACCCCAAAATTTCAAGGGCACTGAGAGTCAGATCTGATTTTTACCACCTGTTTTTATATGCTAAATCTGCATTAGTATATTCTAAAATGTTAGTAATCGCATTTGCAAAGTCAGCTCAAAGGAGTAGGTTTAAAACATTAGTTTGTGTGCATTTGTGTGTGTGTGTGTGAAATGCGAAGTTTGCAGATCTGAGAGACAGGTTCCCTCTTGCTCCCACTGCTGTAACGTTCAAAACTGTTTGCTAACATATCCCGACATGCAGAGAGAGTGAAGGAGCAAGCAAAAATCACTCAGATCAAAATGCAAAAAAGATTGAATGAGGGAGGGGGGAGGGGGGTTAACCGCACCCTCTCAAGAGCCCTCAGCAGCAGGCTGTATCTCTGCAGGCAGAAGTCTTGCAGACGGGGTTAAACCCTATAATCAGCAATTACAATGTATTCAGATGTTTATATGCAGCTTTGCAGCACATTTTCCACTTTGCATTCGAAATTAAAACCCTTTAAGAAAGCTTTAACGAAAGCTGTGAACTCCTACAGGGAAACGTATGTATCTGGCATAATTTACTGTGCCTAGACTACACCAAATGTTTGTTTCGACTG
The DNA here is from genome assembly GCA_037194245.1 of Opsariichthys bidens. Taxonomy (NCBI): domain Eukaryota; kingdom Metazoa; phylum Chordata; class Actinopteri; order Cypriniformes; family Xenocyprididae; genus Opsariichthys; species Opsariichthys bidens. The sequence continues at coordinate 12,310,211 of CM074285.1, read as the reverse complement.
TCATTACCATTCACAGATTGGAGGTCTCTGAAAGTCTCTTTTGCTCACCAAAGCTGCTTTTATTTCATTAAAAGTACAGTAAAAATGGTAATATTTTTACAATTTAAATTTCTATTTTAATATATTTTAAAATGTCATTTATTCATATGATTACAAAGCTGAAATTTCAGCATCATTACTCCAGTCTTCAGTGTCACATGATCCCTCAGAAATCATTCTAATATGATGATTTGCTGCTCAGGAAACATTACTTATTATTATTAATGTTGAAAACCGTTGTGAGCAAACTTTTTTCAGGATTCTTTGATTAATAGGAAGTTTAGGAAAACATCATTTATTTTAAATAGAATTTTTTTTGCAACATTATAAATGTCTTTTGATAAATGTAATGGGTCCTGTACTGACCTCAATCTTTTGAACAATGGTGTATCAATTATGTATTCACATGTCAGTGCATTGCAATCATTCTATGTGACTAGGCATTTATGCCAAATATGACAATCATCTGGAATTGTTCAGTTTCAGTCCTGTGGTGAAGTTTTTTGAGGCAGTCATTTATGAGACAAGCGAGTATTTGTAGATAGCTCAGGTCAAGAAAAATAAGTTGAACATCATCTGTAAAAGTTAGTGTAGTAGGTGTCGAATTGAATGCTTATACATGTAATCTGCGCATTACATAGGTGATAAATAAACATCCAGATCCTGTTTGTTTTTTAAGTGCTAACACACACACACACACACACACATGTTGTGAAAAAGTAATCTCTCCTCATTTCTTACTCTCTCACTCTCTTTTACACACACTTATATATGCATACACAAATAAAGTTAGGCCTACGGTGCTCACCTTGCAGAACCGGTTTAGTTAGACCAGCTTTTAATGGCCATGGAAAATATGAGTAGAAATTTAAGCTCATATTTTAAAAAGTTAATCCAGGGCAATGGCAGAACATGAACTAGCACCAATTGTTCTCTAATCAAGCTTTGATGCAACAAATCTGCATCTCGATTTTCTTCATTTTTTTCCCTTCCTATCCCTATTCGTAGGAAGACGAGTCAAGTGGCAGGTGTGCAGGAACACCAGCATGGCTGTGGAGGGATTCTCTGAGCTCCTGCAGAAACTGCGGGAGGTCCATGAGCATGAGTTAGCGGGTAAGACCACCCTACTTTTTTGTCTGAAACACTCTTGACTGAGATTCCACCAAAGCATGCATTACTATGTCTGTATGACTGGCACAAAATATGGTCAAAACCTCTTTTTCAAAGATATAATGTGAAATGGTTTAATATAGATGCACCTTCGTAACAATCAACAGTAAAAACGTACTTACATCACGACAAACAAGATGTGGTGTGGTGTCGTTTACAGTTTGTCTGCAAAATCCAGTTATTTCAATAGGAATCTACTCAATTGGGAGTTGTGTAAGGGCGAAAAAGTTCCCCACTCAGATTTTGCTCGTAGAAATTCACTGCACTAAATTAGAGAAGCTGCATAGTTTGACAGTGACTTCTGTCGGAGTGTTTATTGACTGCCACCTCTCCTGTCCCCATGTTGAGAGAAATCTGGAGTGAGGTACGGAGGCGTTGTGTGCGCTTTGCAAATTTCATGCTTATTGTAGACTTGCATAAAAACAGATTCAGTATTCCTCAAAACGAATGCAAACTCAGAGTATTACAAAACCTTCCATTAATTAAATGTTAAACTATATGAATATGCTTTATGTATTTATTCTCACTTTATTAACCAATGTCTTTGCTGATACTTTTCAATGATCCAATTCAATCATACTTATAAGTAAAAATGAACTACATTACATTATTGCTGAAGTAAGAGTGGAGTCACATCCCAATAGAGTCACAGCCTAAAGGTTTGTTTGAGCTGCGCCCTCTAATGTACCACCGTGGATTTGCATTTACTTCAGTCTGAGGCTTATTTATTTCATTTTGGGTCCTGATGGTTAGAGTCAATTTGTTACCCGCAAGTCGTGAGTTCAAGTCTCAGTACCGGCAGGAAATGTAGGTGAGGGGCGTGACTCTTATTATCCAACAACTGAGGTGCCCTTGAGCAAAGCACCTAACCCCCAATCACTCTCCAGGCTCTGCAGCAAAAAAGGCTGCCTACTGCTCTGGGTGCAGTATTCAATACTCATTGCTGTGTGTGTGGACTTGGATGGATGAAATGCAGAGCACAAATTCCTATGGCTGGGACAATCGATGCATTGCTAATCAAGAAATTACTCTGGGTCGATTCTGATATTTTTTGTATGTATCGTGATTCTCTCTTGAATCGATTCTGAGCTTACTTTTCAACAGCAGATCAAACAGTTCTGCGTGCTTTAGCAACAGCATTATTCTGCTTCCTTCCAATTCCTCACACACACACCTTGAACCTTCTATAAAATAATCAGTCATAAAGTTCGAAAAGGTTGGAGCGAATTACAAGGGTATTTGCAGTGGGCTGTTTACATTAATCTCGCATCATAAAAGCATTCTGAGGTGCAAGTACATTCTCAGACTCAGTGGAACGCACGAGCGCTCTTCTTCGTGTGCATTTGAGCATGCTGTTAAAAACTGTTAAAAAACTGTAAAAAACTAAGCTGAGAATCGATTTACAATGCATTTGTAAAATATCAGAAACTATTCGAATACATCAAGTGACATCATGTCACTTTTGGTCTGAAAGTGTATACATTTGATAAAAATTATTTTTTTGTTGTTGTCAAAAGCAAACAAGCAAGCCCAGCCCAGGTGAGAAAAAGTAACGTAACACATTATTTTCCATAAAAAGTGACTCAAAAAAGAAAACGCGGATCGTGTTATAGGGAGTAACGCAACAGCAAATGCACCTTAACAGTGATTAAAAACATTGAAACAATAAACATAATTTATTCATGCTGCAATGCATGCTATAAGTTCACAAACTCTTAATAAATCTGCAACATTGCTTAGTATGAAATCGGCATTATTTATTTACCAGGTAGACTTTTTTTATGTCTTTCTTTATGAACACAAAAGAAGTTTATTGAATGAAGGTGAGTCGTAATCAACACAATGCATTATTATGCATTAATGAAGTCACAAAGCAACCACATGTGTCAGCAAAAAAAAACCCAAAAATAAATAAAAAAACCTTCACTTCACTCCTGTTGTCCAGATTCACTATGTATCTTTCTCTCTCTCTCTCTCTCTCTCTCTCTCTCTCTCTCTCTACAGTGTGGCAGGAGAAAGTACTGGAGCTGACAAATAAAAAGAATATGTGAGTATGAATACCATATTTTTCAAGCTAAAATCAACTGACATGAAATTTGACATCCACGTCATTAACGTTTGTGTGCCCTCTGTTGTAGCGATACAAAGCGCATGGAAGAGCTTTACAACAGGAACCAGCAGATGAGAGAACAGCAGCGTATCCTCACTGAGAACATCAAACAGCTGGAGAACAGGTTTGTGAGAGTTCATTCGTAAACTTAATCTCACGTATCGCTGCCCACACTGGACGTGTCTGTCAATCCTCAGGTTGCGAGCTGGATTGTGCGACAGGTGTACAGTCACTCAGGACGTGGCTAAAAAAAGACAACAGGAGTATGAAAGCTCCCAGCTCCAAAGTCTACAGCACATCTCTTTACTAGGTGAGCTATAAATAGAGCCTTTATGTGAAGAAGAAATAGTGTCATTGACCCAGTGCTGTAATTGTTAACTATAACTACTAAAACGTTTCGTGAACTGAAATAAAATGGATATAAAAATAAAAGTGAATTAAAAATATAAATAATAGTAAAATAACACTGCATTGATCATTTTAATTCCTTTTACGCTAAAGATCAGACTTTTGGCACAACTGTATACATGTGATAAAAGGTTTAAAACACACAACACCACAACATGGGTCGGTCACCCTTTGCAGTGTTTACTTTATTGTTATGAAGTCCATCTAGTTCACAGAGAAATATATGAATATTAAAGATATTCCTGCTTGTTCCCCGCTGCAGTGAGTGAGATGAATACACTAAAGAAAGAAAATGACAGACTGAGAGAGGAGCTGAAAGGCTTGAGGGATCCATCGAAGTGAGTAATTAACATGCTTTCTAGGCATTTGTGTGCAAGTATTTCCTGTTGTTTATCAAGTGAAAGTTCAAGTCCTGTCGCATTGTAGCACAATCTGATTTACTGAAACTGTAGCTGTGTGACATTAGGCAGCATATTGCGGTTGGCACCACCGAATGTTGGTCACTTAGGCTTTCGGTCAAGGCCGGTTTAACAGACTAGTACATTGTATTGGATATAATAGTCATGAAGGAAAATACAAACTTCCTCCTTCACCTTTTAGTCGGCAGAATGGTCATTCAGAGGACACAATCAGCCCAGAGGTCAAGGTGTCACCTGACACCGCAGCGGCTGCTGTGACTCTACTGACCTCAGGGCCGAAGTCCAGCCATCTTCCACTAGGGGACGCCACTGTACCTCCAGCGACTGTCAAACGAGAGATGGACAACAGCCCAACTGACAGTTTGGGTAACTTAAATTAGACATTTCTGACATTTGAAAACCAATGCTGTTTTATTCCGACAATACATAAGATATTTTTAATTTGATCAGATCAAAGATAAAATGGTGTGTATATGTGTATATATTTATACACACAGTACCAGTCTCTTATGCTCATCAAGCCTGCATTTATTTGATCAATAAAAAATTAAAATTGTGAAATATTATTATAATTTCAAATGGTTTTCTATTATAATATACTTTAAAATATAATTTATTACTTTGAATTTACTCCAGTATTCAGTGTCACATGATCCTTCAGAAATCATTCTAATATGGTAATTTGATATTTAGTTATGTTGAAAACAGTTGTGCTGCTTAAAATTTTTGGAACCTGTGAAACTTTTTTCAGGATTCATTAATGAATAGAATGTTAAACGGAACATAATTTATTCTTTCCTGGCAATATAAATGTTTTTTTTTTTTTCACTTTTTATCAATTTAACACGTCTTTGCTGTATAAAAGTGTTCATTTCTTTCAAAAGAAGAAAAGAAAAATACTGACCCCAAACTTTTGAACATTAGTGTATATTGTTAAAAAATATTTATATTTTAAATAAATTATGTTTTTGTCATCAAACTATTTATTCATCAAAGAATCCTGAAAAAAGTATCACAGGTTATAAAAACTGTTTTCAACATTGATAATAAATCAACATATTACAATGATTTCTGCAGGATCATGTAACACTGAAAATTCAACTTTGACATGACAGGAATAATTATAATTTAAAGTATATTAAATTGTTAATTATTCCTATTTTAAATTGTAATAATATTTCACAATAGTACTGTTTTTTATGTATTTTTGTTCAAATAAATGCAGCATTGATTAGCATAAGAGACTTCTTTCAAACACATTAAAAATAATGTTTCAAAACTTTTATATATACAAACACACAGTATACACAAACATTATTTTGTATACACACACGCACAGTCGCACACACTCACATAAATGCGTGTGTATATATATGTATGTGTGTGTGTGTGTGTGTGTGTAAAGTTTGCTTGGTAATCAATGTATGTTTCTTTGCTGGTTCCCAACTGTACTGATGAAAACATCTGTAATGTCCTTCATCCTGAACAGAAAAAGCATCTGAACACAAACTTTTGCAAAGCTGGTGCAGGGCGTTTTCATTCGTAAGCAATGATTTGTTATTTAAATATTGTTTTTACTGTTTTAAGTTGGTTGTTTGAAAATTTGTTTCTTTCTGTTCTCTTGTGCCTCATTGGTTGCTGAAATTTGTGTTTCTCTCAGGAATCTAAGGGCATGTTGCCCACCTCGAGTCCTGTGAGATGGGGGACCGAACACAGCACTGAAAGGAGGTGAGACAGGCAGATGAAACAGACGTATTGACACTGGAAACAGTAAAAAAAAAACATTGTGACACATCTTAATCCTTCTCCTCATGTGTCCAGAGCTGCCAGCGTGGACTCTGTGGAGCATGGACTCTCCCCTTTGTCTCCTCTTATCCCATCTCCTCTTAGTCTACTGAAGAACAATGCTAATTTTTCTTCTGCTGCCTCTGAGGAACGTAGTGGCCGGCAACAAATCCATGCACCCGTCCCCTTCCGGCCGCTTCCGATCAAGACCGGTCGCCTGTCAATCCCATGGTCTCTCTCCGAATCTACTGACTGGGCAGCAACCGCCAGTTCTGGTGTTAGTAGTGGAATTGCGGTTAATCCAAGCCAGAACCCATTTTCAAACTCAAACATACTGCGTTTCCCCAAACTGGTCCCACCAAGCAGCGGCAATCACCAATCTCGCACGCACGGGTCAGCACCTGGTGGCCTGCGGCCCTGGTCCCGCAGAAACCTCACAGAGCATGCAGAGAGTAGAGAAAAGAAAGTGACAGAAGCCGTTACACCGCCGCTCCAATTGAGGGCCATCGCTGCGCAGTCTGAGAGGATTTTCGGAGAGAATTTAAGAGCCGAGGAAGAGGAAGCACCGCTGGACCTGTCTGATTCAGGACGCTCAAAAAGCCAAGAGAAAGAGAAAACACACTCACAAAGCGATGCATCTTCGTCTTTGTCTTCCTCACCACATGCTGCACTTTCATCGTTATCTCAATGTCCAACAAGCCCTCAAAGTGACCAGCAGACTGCAGATAATAATACACAGGTACACTTCAACTGATGCATAAAAACCTCCTCAATAAAGCTAAAGATTGTGAATTTAAACATTTTTTTTTTTTTACAGTTTCCATCTTCTTCTTTTTTTTTTTTTTACAGTTTCTATCTTCTTTTTTTCACAGTTTCTATCTTCTCAGGTTTGCAAACTAACAGCTTAGCTCAGCTAGACCACAATATCACAACAAATGAAACATTTCTCTTTCATTGGGTCTACAGTTTGCTCTCTAGAAGCAAGCTAATATTGTAGCCTATGAGCTTAGCACTGCGCTAACTGGTTAAGAAAAGCTGTCTTAAAGGAATAGTTCACCCAAATATGAAAAGTCTGTCATTTACTCACCCCCAAGTTGCGCCAAACCTGGATGAGTTTCTTTCTTCTTCTGAACACAAAAGAAAATATTCTGAAGGATGTCGGTAACCAAAGTTGATTGGCCCATTTTCATTTTTGGGTGAACTAATTCATTAATTCATAGCCTCATGTTAGGTAAATCTTGGCAACCTTGTACTAATTTGTTCCCACATTTTAGTTCAAATGTGTCCATGTTATGCTAATTTGCTCCTTTTAAGTTAATTCAACTGTAGTGATGGCCACAATTTACCTAAAATCAACAAATTAGGGGAACAAATTCTAAATTAGTAGCCTCAATGACTTCTTTTTTTCTTCCTTGAATGTCATGTGCAGGTCTCCATACATGTTTGTATCAGCGAGTATAAAAATAAAATTGACTGTGATGTTTGGTTGACATTACACAGCAGGAAGAAGCACAAGAAAGATGTAAGGAACAGAAAGAGGTAAAGGAAGGTGAAACATCTCCAGCAGCTGAAAAATCTTTAAGCTCAGAGATCAAGAAAGTCCCATCACTATCCATTTCCCTCCAACCAGGTAAAACTTCACTCTCGTTGGTCAGTTTTAATTTCAGTCGACAATGTTTAATCGATCTGTTTTGCGTTCCAGTTGTGGTTATGGAACCGCTTAAATCTGGAGGACAGGTAAACTCAGCATTGAATGAATGTTATGTCATTATATTACATGCAGCTTTAATTGAATTATTCTGATGGTATGAGATCAGTTGTAACTTCTTTTTTGTGGTCACTAATCTTTTTTGAAGCTCAATGACTCTGGGAGCAGACCAATGGAGCTGGAGGAGAAGGAGAACAACAATCTTGAAACAAGCAGAAAAAGAGCTGGGCAGGATACCGATGGTGAGAAATCACCTTTTATTCGGTCATGTATTCGATTGATACATTTAGCATCTGCTGAAGTTTCACTTTTTTGATTCATTGTTCCGTCTTAGCTCTTTTCCCACGCTCGCAAAAAGACAGGAAAATACGGCTGAGCAGAGGACCTCAAGGAAACCATGCAGCCCCAGATCAAGGATGAAGGTCTCTTTTTATTTTCCACTGTTTTATGTTATTGCCCGCCCTTAGTATTTTCATGAACACTGATTCAGTTCGCTTCATATATTTATTTCATTTTCATTTTTTTTACAGGCATTGGATTCGACTACAATCTGTTTACTGTGGTTAAGTCAGCCGTTTTGTTTCCAGCCTCCAAGTCCAAATTGCTGATGTTCGCTTTAGTTTTCCAGAAAAAAACGCACATCACTGTCAGCATAATTTGCATGTATCAAACAGAATGCACTCTGGAATTCTATTCAATATATTAGTAATGTGTGCAAACTATATAGTGCGCATGTAAGTCTCAAAACTTCAGTGTAGAAATACAGAATATGTTCCTTCAGTGGGTCGATTTCTCAGTAGACTTTAGCTGTACTACAACAGGAAGCCAGCTTTTCTTACTGACAAGGGGGCTGTCGATAAACTTATCAGCTAGATTGATTCATTTTTATTTCACCTTCCACTTTATTCTTCCTCTTTCTTCATTTATACCAATAGTTATTAACAGTGTACATAGAATTGATTGCTTTCTTGCGTTACATTTGTTGTGCCTGCTCTCAGTTTGTGTTCTTTCTTCCGTGTGAGAGCTGTCAAATCTCATCTATTTTTGTCTCTGTCTGAGCACCATGGCCTGCTTCTTGTAGATGTGACGAAGTGAAAAACCCTCTGCTTCCCCTTTTGGTTTTTTTTTTTTTTTTTTTGAGATGTCAAGCATATATTTTGTAATAGTGAATTTTCCACTTGCAGCTGTAAAAGCTTTCAGTGTAAAAAGGAGGAAGGTAAAACTGTGAAGAACAAAGTGTACTTTTTTAAACTTTCTTAACTTGTCTCATACCTTTGCTTTTATCTGAGGTAAAGCTAATTTGAAGATATTAGCTTTACTAAAATTCCTAACTTTGAATGCATACATAAATAAAGGTATTTTGATGGCTTACCAAGGTTCCCATAGACTCTTTTTTTTTGTGGTCATACCTTATGAAGTTTCAATCTGTAAATGGTTTAGGATGTGGGAAACACCTACAGTGTTGCACGAAGAGAGCGAATCGTTTCACTGTAAATAACGTGAGGGCTTTGCGTCATTGGAACAATTTATAATGTTCATTTTGATATGAATCACCACAACCTTTACCTTGCTTACTTTTGTTCTAAATTAGGATCCCAAAATAAAAACCTGTGGATATTCTGTTTTCAGATTTTCTCATATAAATGTTTTATTTGTAATTTGATTTCTCGTTTAATACGTTGGTGTCCCAATTGACTCTTTATCTTATTAGTATTTCCAAATCTGGAATTATGAGACTAAATTTGTTTAGCTTTAGTTCAAATATTATTATAACGGAAGAGGGAGATTTATATGTTTGCTTTTTTTTTTTTTTTTAAATGTCTCTCTTTCTATTTCACAAGAAGAGTGTGTTTAATCCCACCATCTGATAGGGGATTAATAGAGGCTCACTGTTTTTCGAAGTCATTATGTAACTGTGAGGCTGTTTGTGTCTTTCCAATCCGATAATACATCTGTGCGTCTCCATCTCTGCTTGTGTACTTATAGATACACACAGATCTGACAAGGAAACACTGTACATCTGCCTTCATTATCAATTTCTCTTTTGTTTTCATAAAAAGCTTCTCCAAAATTATATGTAGCCTATATTTAAAATGCATTGAATATTTGAAATTTAAAAAAACAGTTTTTTTTTTTGTTTTTTGTTTTTGTTCAAAAAGGATTTAACAACTTTTTTTTTTTTTTACAACCTTCACACACGCTCAAAAAACAAAACAAAAAACAGTTTCACAGTGTTGCACGAACACAGGGCATGCGGATATTGAAGCGGAATATTCATGACAGATTTCCCCTGACGAATGTGGCTCCCTACCTAGACAACACTTTAGTTATAATCGGCGCTTGTGGCATTTCCGCCATTATAAACTCGTTGTGAGTCGTGTGGGCTGTGTATGAATGAGTCGAGCTGACTCTGAACACGCCTGGTGCTCGTAGCTGTTGTCTACCCAGGCATCTCAGCAGTATTTGAGGCACGGCAAGCAACTTCCTCTTGGACGGACAGCAACTGTCAGTCTCTCTGTCAGAGTGCCGCGCATCACTGTGATGGACGAGCCGGTGTGAAGAGACTTCACCTCGTCGCTTGAGAAACTTTGTGAATAAGAAAATACCTTTAGACCGGATTGCGACTGAACTGGTGAGTTCGCTTCAAATATATATCTTTTATTGTACTGTTTTATTTATTTACTTTATTTCTATTTTTCATCTTTTTTCTTTGTTACACCTCGAAGACGTTTTCTAACGTCAATACCCCTTTTCTTTGAGGTTTGAGTCCCCATTTCGAGGTTTCTACTTCTCATTCCTTGCTAAATTGGGCTAAATAGTAGCCATAATAGACATATTAGCATTTAATATTAAAGTTGTTTGTCATAATCTATTCTATCCGACGTTTCCGGACTATTTTGCAGTTTCTCTGTAAACTAGAATCAGTCCTAGAAGTTAGTCATCTAATTTTTTTCTAGACCGATCATATTTTTTTTTTAACGGCTATCACATAAAATTGGTCTAATCTTAATCCGAGAAATAGAACTGAAGCCCTAACTAATTGCTACCGTCTTAACGCTTTATGCAAATGAACCCTGGAGCCTGGTCTCTTTTGGCTTAATTTCTAGTGTATGTCGCAGTTACTGTGTCAGATTCACATTAGGCTACATGTTTAAACGCAGTCACCTGTGTTTGAGGAACCCGCATGTTTATTTGAAATAGTATCTGGCTTTATCTTCAGTTATACTGGTACTTCCATAGTTCTGTATAGTTTTACAGAACATGTCAATATCAGAGGACACATTTTAATATTTATCTTCCTCCTCAGAGGATCCATCTCCTCATGTAAAACGAGACTCGAAACAAAACAAAGAAATAATGTACACATTTCATATTTATCTGTTGCTGAAGTAAATACGCTCGCTGTATGTTCTGGCAGTGTGCGCGTACAGTATGATTCTGGGAGAGAAAACAAAAAACAATGAGAGAGCCCTGACAAGGAAGGTGAACAAACACATCTCACATTTGCATCACATTTGTGTGGTTAAATGGAAAGACCTGTAGTTCTCCTCATGCTCCTTTGGGAAAAGTGGTGGTGGTTAGGCTGAGCTCTGGGGATTTGAGGGACAGAACACTCTTTGGATGGAATAGGCGACACGGTTGAAAGGCAAATCTGAAAATTTCCTCCGGGAATGATCGGTTATCATAATCCGGAGTCGGAAGAAGGAAATGTACTTGTGATCAAGCCAGCAATTAAGCAGGTTAAGAGGAGACAAACTGAGCAAAGGCTTGAAGAACTATTTTTCCCCTTGTAAAAAAACAAAACAAAACAAAAACTAAAAGTATTTTAGACTTTACAATAATAGGCCTAAGCGAACTGAATCTAATGTTTTCAAACACTTAATTGCATTTGATTTGCTATTAAATTAAAATGTATTATAATTTAAATTTATATTAAATGCACCTTATATTAAAAGCACACAAGTGTGCTTTTTTGACGCACTTAAGTACATCTTTACATGTGAGTTAATAATTACTTCTTTTGTGTTTGAAATATGGTTAAAGTTTACTGCCGAATGCACTGACCGGTATTTATAATAAACTAAAATATAGTGCTTTAGTATGTTAGTCAACAGTGTCGGGGGGAAAACATTGCAAGTAATGCGAGTTATGTAATCCGATTACTTTTTAACATTACTTTTTCAAATAAGTAATGCAAGTTACTTTGTTTTCCCAGCTGTGTGAGCATGATGGTTATTGTAGACTAGTTCTAGAGTAATTGTGAGCATTCGTTTACTCATTTACTTCTGTGTACGGAGCCCCGCACATGACATGCAAGAAAGAAAAAAAATGTGTGCACGTTTTAGTAAATCACGGGAACGAATTAGTACGGGTGTGAATTTACATTTCCTTCAGCCTGAGGCTTATTCATTTCACTTTTGCTGTGAAAGGGCCTTTACATTTGCCAATAATGTAATTATTTTGTTGTTATAGAAACAAACAAACAGCCCAGCCCAGATGAGAAAAAGTAACACAAAAGTAACGAAATGCATTACTTTCCATAAAAAGTAACTAAGGAGCTCAATTAGATACTTTGGAGTAACGCAATATTGTAATGCATTACGTCTAAAAGTAACTTTCACCGACACTGTTAGTCAACACATCAAAATAAGTGTACTTATATGTACTTTGAAGTAAAACTTTTACCCCCGGTTTCAAAGACAAGGCTTAAGGCTAGTCCCAGACTAAAATGCATGTTTGAGATATGTTAACTGAAAGCAACGTGCACATATCTTAAAACATGTCAGTGCTAGTGTTTTGGTTCTAGATGCACACAAGTTGTTTTTTTTTTTTTGTTTTTTTTGCATGCTTATAAAAGCTACTTCAATATCCTAACTGAACTAAGGCCTAATCCTGACCTAATCTAAGCCCCGTTTGTGAAACCAGGCCCTCATTTGACCTCGTTACAAAATGCACTTTTTTAAAGTGTACTTACATGTGTTAAGAAGCACAGTCATGAAAGTGTATTTTCTTTAAGTTCTTTCTTTAAGTCTCATTCAATAAAATTAAGCACCCTTCTTTGTCGGAAGGGCTCTGCCAGACTAAAAAGCGTTTGAAATATGAAAAAAACAAAACAAAAGTAAGACTTAAAACAAAGATAAAGCAGAACATGGGTGAACAAGTTAAAGGAAGCAAGTTCTTAATGCATCACGTATTTCTCAAACTAATTGCGTCTACCAAAGGACGCAACTTTACTAGCAGTTCTTGAATTAGATCCTTGGCGTTCAACAGGGCTGACTCTCAAATAAAATCTCTACTATTTACGTCTTGATCCTGGTTACCTTTGGGACCAACAAACTGGACATTAATATGAAATATGTTGTTTTGTTTGTGGTTCTGTGTGAGGTCATGTATGTCCCGACTAAGGGTGCATGAGTTAATTATCAAACTCGAAAAGGAAACATGAACCTACACCATTACAGGCACATTACTGCTGTTGTTTGACTCATGCTAAGGGTTCTTTGGCGATCGCCACAGAGAAGCCGAAGAGCTTAGAAACCTGTGCTTTCCGTTCACCTCTCAGTCAAAAGTTACCTTTTTCTTCCAACAATCATCCAAGCTGGAATCTATTTGTGATGGAGGCGCATCACAAATGTGTTTTAGTTGGGTAAGTTCTGCTACTCCGAAATATGTTGGCAATGTTAAGACTGGCTGATTTAAATCGGCCTTGAACGTTTGGTCTTAACCAACCACAGTTTCCACTGAGCTGCTTCCGCATGTGCATATATGAGTGAGTTAATGACAAAACCACAGGCGAGTGAGAACTGCTGCCTACAACATGGAAGTCAGTATAAGAACCCAGTTATTTCGACTTTCACTGCTTTTATGTGTCATGGCTGCATTTCCCAAAAGAATTTTATATTTAAATGGATTGTATCTACCGTTGGCACCAATGGTCCCTACAGTCTACTTATGATGGCTTATGATAATTTCGAGAAATTATTATTATTATTTTTTTTTTTTTTTGAAATTCTAATCTGAAGTATCATCTCACTACTTACCACTCTGGTTAATCTTGTTTGTAGGCCAACAAATGTGATGCGTCTAATACTATATGAGTCTTGTATAGCTTTTTTCCATCAAAATCTGCATCATACATGTTTTTTTAGCAACAAAAATGGGTGTTGTTTGGAGGGAACATTCCTTGATTTGCATATTATATTCTATTTTGGAATGGCGGTTTTGTTTTTAAATGTACAACCTGCATTAGTGTCCTCTTTGTTGAACTCTTCAGGCCTCAACATGGGCTGTGTGGGGACCAAACCAGAGCAGGATCCTATTGGCAAATCGGTGGGCAACGATGACAGCCGCAACCTGACAACACATTACTCCAAAGACCCCACAACAGGGAACAAGGATGTAAGTAGAAGAATAATGAGTTTAAGTAGATTGTAGCAACAAGTGGCACCAATGGTCTCTACAATCTACTTGTTATGATTTGGAGTATCTTCTCACCACTTAGGTTAATCTAGTTTGAAGGCTATATATGTCTTTTATGGCACATTATAGACATTTTTCCATCATAATCTGTACCATACATGCTCTCTGAACAACAAAAATGGGTGTTGTTTGGAGGGAATGCATATATAACCCCTGTATATTCTTTTTTTTGTTTTCTGTTTTGGAACAAGGATGTAAATAGAAGTATTGTGGAGTTTCCAGTTATATTAAAAAAAGGTCTTTTCAGGTTTATTCCGGAGCATGATTCCTGAGCTTTTTCTACTGAAAAAGTGCTGATTGAGTTGAAAAGTTGAAAAATTGAGATGAGCTAGACATTGTTAAACAACAGTATTAGTTGTTTCAGCATATTTTTTGTCTTCGTGTACTGCACTTCCACTTCCACTTTCTTAGAGTTTTGAATGTATCTCTAAAGTACAGTATCATTTTGACTTCACATAACATGCCTATTTAAAAAAAAAAACACAAAAAAAAAAACCTTTTAATTGTCACCTGATCTGAACTTAAATAGTTGTAATTCATGAATAGTTGTAATTCATGAATGCTTTGGAAAACAGACCAAAAGTTGGTCTCTTTTCTCTAAAGAATCTTAAAATGAAATTTCAGCAGATTATTGCAGAAATGAAAGCTGCTTCCAAAAAAGAAAGGCTTAAAAAGTTTACGTTTACTGTAAAGACGATGTACTGAAATAAACATTTCTTATTTTATACAAAACATACATTTTACAAATAATTTGTACTCTAAAATGTCTAACCAAGTTGTGTTCCAAAATTGAAATTGATATCAGAAATATTAAACCAGCTAAAAGGTTTTTACAATATGGTTTACATTGTAACGCAATGCAAAATGCGTAATGGTTTTCACAGGATGAATTTTGAGTGTTTAAGCTTTTGAATTATACAAAATAATTTGAATGAATTCATAGTTATTACTAAAAAAAATGACTGCTAAAACGTGATATGGAAAGAAGACACTGCCCAGCAAGCAGTTTTGCGTTTAAAAGACGTCTAAACAACGTCTCCAAACACAGCCTTGACGTCTAGGCTAAAACTAGGTAAAATTTGGGCTGTCAGTGAAAATTTAATAGATGAAATGAAACCAAACCTTGTGATCACTGTTAACTTTGCTTACATGGTGAAATATCATACATCTTGCAAGTTATTTTGGCAAAAATAGCATGTAACCATATTCAAGGTTATTTTTGTCTAGAAGTGGGTTACTAATAGCCGGACTATATCAGGTCTATGGTAAACGAGATGGCTATTGCTCTCTGGGTGACAACCGAAACTCTAATAGTTAACAGGTTATACTCTATATTTAGTGTGTTTACATGTTTAAATATGCATCATTTATCACGCAGCTCTGCACTTGGATGGTTTCTAACTGCTTCTGCCTGATTTGCATAATAAAAAGAGTTCAAAATGTTTGTTTGTTTGAATAGATATCCTCTATCTGGAAAGTTGTGTCAGTTGACTCTGTTTTTACACTCAGAAAAGAGAACTGAAATGTCTAGTTGACATCATGCTGAACCTATTTTTTTCCCCATCTACAGAACAGATCAACTCCCAAGTCTGGGACTGCTGGGGCAGAAAGTAAGTGAAAGTTTCTTTGATTTGAACATTGTAGGAGATTTCATTCAAAAAGTTAGATTATCATAAATTTTAAAATACTTGATTAAAAAAAAGACAGTCTCTACGGTTGACCTTGTGAGAAAGATTAATAACACACAGAAATGTGCTTTTAAACGTGTCAGTGAACATATAAAAGTAGCTTCTTTTGAGGTTTAGTGGAGCTGTTGGAAAGTAAATACTGTTTTCCACATGCATTTCATTAACCCTCAAAAAAGTATACTGCAGTGTGTACACACTTAATAATAGTAGCAACTTTAACCATAGTACAATATAGTATAAGCTCACCTAGACACTTACTGCACCCTCTTGGAACCAGGCTAGGCTCACTGCTTCGTATAATTAAAAAAAAAAAAAAGCATGCGAAGAGCAGAACTGTAGAGAAGGTGTGATCACAGCTGTTTCACACTAAATATTCCATTTCTCTTTAGCTTCAGAGAACATTGCCATAGCTCTGTATGACTATGAAGCTATGCACGAAGGTGACCTGGGCTTCAAAAAAGGAGACAGACTCAGAATCCTTCAGGAGTAAGTAGGCCTCTGATTCTATCTGATTCTACATCTCACTTCTTTGATTGATGGATTGATTGATTGATTGATTGTGTTTAGGTCAGGTGAGTGGTGGAAAGCAGCATCTATCAGCAGTGGTCAGGAGGGCTTCATCCCCAGTAACTATGTTGCCAAGGACACTCTTGAAACTGAAGAGTGAGTAAATATAGTTTGTGTACATTTGTAGTGGTGCCATTGATCTCTTGGAATATATCTATCTACTATATTCAGTTCAGATGCAAAAACTGTCAAAAATGAGATAGCATGTGTTCTCCACACATAGCATACATTCATCAAAAAGCTTGTTTTGGAGCAAAAGTCAGTCAAATTTGTCAACTAAAGTGACATTTTTTAAAATAAGGCATTTCAATAACTGACTAATAACCTTTTCATTGTCATTAAAATGAAATTACTGAACTTAAACATAGGACCCTGATTAAAAAAAAATGTCAGATGGAAACTTTGGCATTACATTTCAGGAAAATAGTTAACGCTGCTGCAGGGGTGTTTGTCATACATGACAGCAAATTTGACACTTTTTTCACATCTAACCACTGCAGTTGTCCTTGCTATTTTTGTACTCTGGAAATGTGTAAAAGGTCCATTACTGTTTACTGTATTTTTGATCAAATAAAAGTAACATTGATGAGGAATGAAAAATCTTTCCGAACACAACAAACTTATGTATATATAATTTTAAGTTTAATCTGTATCTATGTCTGTGTTTTCAGGTGGTTTTTTAAAGGTGTCAGCAGAAAAGATGCAGAGAGACAGCTGCTGGCCTCTGGAAACAAAATAGGATCCTTTATGATCAGAGACAGTGAGACCACCAAGGGTACGTCCTGGGTGTTGAAGCTCTTTCATTTTAGAGACGGAGGAAGCATCTTGAAGCATTAGCAGTGTTATGTTATTACATACCTAACATTTTTACTTCAGCTGCAAATCCACAAGCTCTTTATCTGGTCTCAAAAACAAACCTCTTCCTCTCAGGAAGCTACTCTCTCTCTGTCAGAGACTGCGACCCTCAAACAGGAGACGCTGTGAAGCATTATAAGATCCGCACACTGGATAATGGCGGTTTCTATATCTCCCCACGTAACACCTTCAACACCCTGCAGGATCTGGTTGCTCACTACAAGAGTAAGTATAAAAGTCAAAGATTTGGACTACTGTGACATACATAAAATCACATTTCTTGAAGGATTGTTCACTCAATTGGTTTACAATTAACAAATCGTATAAATGTACATCTACAGAGCAGAGCGATGGGTTGTGCCAATCTCTCACCACTCCCTGTCTGAGTCCCAAGCCTCAGAAACCTTGGGAGAAAGATGCCTGGGAGATCCCACGTGAGTCCCTAAAACTGGATAAACGTCTGGGAGCAGGCCAGTTTGGAGAGGTCTGGATGGGTAAGACACATACAGCTTGCTGTAATATGTATTTCTTATGTGTCTGTCTACTCCAACAAATGATTTCTTGTTTTGTAGGATCTGATAGCTTTTATGTGTTTGATCGGGGTAAAATACAGGAATAAAATGCATGGTTAGGACTCTAAATTCAAATTTTGAAGTTTTACAGGCTTTGGCAGTAAAATGACAATAAGGTGCAATTACATTCAATAGAAACCTACAGTCATTTCAATAGAAATCCACGCTATCGGGAATGTCGCAGGTGGGCGAAAGTATTCCCCACACAGATTTTGCATAATGTTAGTAATGCAAATTCACATATTGACCAACAGAAAGCTGCTTGGTACGAAATACCAATGCAATCTTTGTTAGCTGTGCGTCATTGATATACTAGTTAGAACAATGCATATTTTTGGCCTTGTAAAATTTTGCTAACGTGACCACACCATTAGGGTAATGAACTATTATTATAATATTATTCAAAATATATTAATTATTAATATATTATAATATTATTATTATTTATTTATATTCAATTATAATGCACATAAAATTGTCTCATTGGTTTATTTTATCATATTAACTTACTAATATTTATTTATATGTGATTAATATTCATTATATATTATAAATAAAAACACTTTGGTGTCTTTTATCATATTATTATATTATAATAAAAGATAAATTGGTGTCATTTGTCATATGAACTATGTATAATATTTATTAATTTATGTTTGATATTTATTATAGATATACTAAAAATAACCTTGATGTCTTGTAAGATTTGATCACATTTATTCATTTATTAATATATTTTGGAAAGATATTATAAATATAAGTTTAACAATGATGTCTTGTTGCTTTATTAAGAGAAAATACATTAGATAAAAATATAAGTATTCTCTAAATGAATCACAATGACAATGTTATTCAATCAAATTATTATTATGACAGTAACAATTTATTGTTTGATTAATTACAAACCAGAGAAAAAACACGAACCTGTAACTAAGAAAACTGACCCGATCCTGAATTTGATCCGAAAGCCTGAATCAGGGTCCTTTCCGACTTTGAGCAGGTAGCGAACACTAATAATTAGTGAAAATTAAGAATACCAGCGAAACCTATCTCTCTTTGCTTCTCAGCAACATACAACAAGCACACAAAAGTGGCAGTGAAGACTATGAAGCCTGGCAGTATGTCTGTGGAAGCTTTCCTCATGGAGGCCAACTTAATGAAAACCCTCCAGCACGACAAACTGGTCCGCCTCAACGCTGTGGTCACCAAAGAAGAGCCCATATACATCATTACAGAGTACATGGAGAAAGGTGTGTGTGACTTTAGCCACTCCAATGTGCAAAGCATTGCCTTATATATCTTTGTTATTTATCTGTTTGTGCATGTGTGTTTTTCAGGCAGTTTACTGGACTTTCTTAAAAGCGATGAAGGGAATCGTGTCCAGTTGCCCAAACTGATCGACTTCTCAGCTCAGGTGAGGCTTTTTAAAGGTCTAATTTGTTCAGTTAATGTGCTCTCCTCCCCCATATAGAATCACATGCTCCCTTGTTGTGGAAGACAGGTTTGTCCTAGCAGATTTCAATATTCAAATGTGATAACCGACTGACAGTAATATTTGTGTACCGAGGTGTGTGTGTGTGTGTGTGTGTGTGTGTGTGTGTGAGAGAGAGAGGGTGGAGTCTGCCATTAACATGACAATCTATTCCCCTTTCTCTTTGTTCCTGTTAGTCCAAGATAATATCAGTTTGTTCTCTTTATTGTGCAAGTGATTCTTTAAAATAGTAAAATTTGCATTGAGAATCAGGTAATATGACAGTAATGATAAAAAATATACAAGAAATATTGGGGTTGAGGAAGTACGACATAAGAATTGTCATTGATGCCTCATTTAAGCGAGTGTGATGGTTGCAAAAAGGGTGCGACACCGAGTTGGAAAGAGGAAGAGAACTGCGAGCACTTAACAAGATGTGAATCTGCCCTGACTGATAAGAGGATTCGCGTACACACACGCACACACTCACACATATGCTGGTTTTCATGTTTTATGTGAACTTTCCATTGACATAGTGATTTTTACACTGTACAAACTTTATTTTCTATCCTCTAACCTTAAACCTACCCATGACAGAAATTTTCTCATGGGGACCAAAGATTTTGACCACAAGGTCAAAAATGATTAGTATTACTATCCTTGTAGGGACATTTGGTACATACAACATGGGGTTTACCAGGACCCATATCACCCACACTGATAAAAGGATTCACCAGTCAAATGTCCTCACTAGTGGGTTGTCAAAGTATAAGTCCTCACAAGTATAGTCAAAACAAGTACGCACACACACACACACACACACACACAGAGACTCATTATAGCTTATTGTACCTGTTGCCGACTAACTTACTGTTCTCTTGCTCTCAGTGACACAAACATGGCATATGCATATCATTAAAAGTAAGTAAAACCTGCTTCTTTTTCCTGACTTTAGATAGCAGAAGGCATGGCTTACATTGAGCAGAGAAATTACATTCACAGAGATCTTCGTACTGCTAATATCCTGGTCAACAAGAGTTTAGTGTGTAAGATTGCTGATTTTGGACTGGCCCGTATCATAGAGGACAACGAATACACTGCCAGAGAAGGTTAGTATGATCTGGTTCTCTGGCAGCCAATAGTGAAACAGATTTTATACAAGTTGGATAAATGCTTGTCTTTTTTTATAGGTTATTGTCAGCGGAAGTTGTGCTAATATAGTTTTATGTCCTAAGGTGCAAAGTTCCCTATAAAGTGGACCGCTCCGGAGGCCATAAACTATGGTTCCTTCACCATCAAATCAGATGTGTGGTCCTTTGGCATTCTGCTCACTGAAATCATCAGCTATGGTCGCACGCCGTACCCAGGTTAGCGGTCACCTCAGTGCACTGTGAATATGCTACAAGGTTCATTCTCCGGAAATGGAGTTATTCGGGCTTTCTTTTTGTGTCTCTATTATTACTATTCATACAGTTAACAGGAATCTGAACTATTTTATGGTTGTTTTAAAATGGCACACTGGCAATCTCAACAAGTTAACACGACTCAAATAATTTGAGGAAACCAACTGCCTTAAATCATTTAGGTTTATGTAATCTTTAGGAGTACTGTAAATGTATTTAATTTCTACTAAAAGTCCTCAAAATGTACATTTCTTAACATTAAATTAAACTATAAACTTAGACACATTAAATCCGCTTATAAATATCTCTTGCATTTAATTACTGGCTAGCAATTGAAAATTCTAGAAACTAAATCAGTTCGATTTCTGGGAACAGCCTTTGCTGGAGCGGGTCAAATTGACCTAATTGAATTTAATGCAATTCCCCAAAAATCACACTACGAAAAAGACATACAATCAGGTACAAATAATTAACTTTTGATATCAATACTTTTCACATATTACAAAGAATATATTTCTGATAAATGATTTGTTATAATTTTATAATTTATTAATTTGTTTATAATTTAAGATTTATAAAAATGTTTTTAACCACTATTTTTAAGACTGCCCCTCCCCCACACCTGTGGGCCATTTGCAATTACATATTTAGAACTATAATATCTTAGTCTAAAAATAAATTAATGTTGACAAACTAAATATCGTTTGATAGATTTCAGTTTTCATATGTGGTGACTGATCTTCAAAAGAAATGAGAAATAGGAAACTATAGGACACACCCTGGTTCTTTCCGTATATTTTTTTTTATCTGGGTTTAAGAGGTTGATTTCAAATCAAATAGGATGTCTACTTCAGAATTTTTTTGAAAATTATGGAAATATAGGGTTCAAATCACTCCAACCATATATTGAAATCGAAGAGTCCTTATAATGTCACCGGATGTTATCTAGCGGAAAAGTTTGGTTTAAGTCTTACTAAAAGTTCTTTTCTTGAGATATATTGATTTTCTTGAAGTTTTAGAGTTAAAAATATGTATTTCATATAAAATATAAAACATTATAATTTTATATTATACATTTTCATAAACTTAAATGCCTAGAACTTATGCACATTCCCTAAACAAGAAAAAGTCACAAAATTTCAAGAAAAATAACATAGGTTAGAAAGTATTTCAGGTAGATTTAAAAAAAGAAAAAGCTATTTTTTTTATCATCTGTGGCTGACAAAATATTTTTCAGTATTAAAATAAGCAGAAAAAGCTCCTTTTTACCTTCACTTGAGTAAGTAATATCAGCATAATAAAATATAACCACATTTTTTTTTTTATCATTTTGGGTCTTAGAACATTAAAATATGCGAGTCAAATTGACCCGTAAACATCACAAACCTAATAGTAATTATGTGTGTATATATCAAAACAACTCGAAAATCAAAATGGGTCAAATTGATCCAAATCATAACACAAGGGGTTTACCATTCGTTACATTGCATTTTTAATGTTTTCGAAATAAGTCCATGGCTGCATTTATTTGATCGAAAATACAAAACACTGTGAAATATTATTACGATGTAAAATAACACTTTCTAAGTGAATCTATTTTAAAATGTGACTTGATGTCAAAGCTGAATTTTCAGCATCATTACTCCAGTCTTCAGTCACATGATCCTTCAGAACTCAGTCTAATATGCTGATTTGCTGCTCAAGAAACATTTCTCATTATCGGCGTTGGAAACCGTCACATTTTTTTGAGGATTCTTTAATGAATAGAAAGTTCAAAGAAGTTTTTACTGTCATCCGTGCTGAATAAAAGTATTCATTTCTGTTTCTTAAATTTTTCGACCTGTTTATGGTGTGTTTAGGTATGACAAATCCAGAGGTGATCCGTGCTCTGGAGAGAGGATACCGTATGCAGCGTCTGGACTCCTGCCCTCAAGAGCTCTACGACATCATGCTGGAATGCTGGAAGAACAAACCAGAGGACAGGCCCACCTTTGAGTACCTGCAGAGTGTTCTGGAGGACTTTTACACGGCCACTGAGAGCCAGTATCAGCAACAGCCTTGAGACACACACTCACACACACTTTGACATGCCGTCTTCCATAAATCCCTCATATCTGGAACTCTCAGAAATCTACTCATATGTAACTTACCCATACCAACCTGTTGACTTTATACATACGTAGTGTAGTCAAATGTGAAAAGTTATAGTGTGCTATTTAAAGGACATGTAAATGAATACAATTTCAAAATCTCATTATAACAGTTTTATTCCTATCATGCAGAAACCTTTGCCTTACACTGAGTGTTGCACAACAGAAGCTATATGAATAGATCATTTGAATATTTCTCATTAACTTTTAAGATTTATTTGTAAAAATCTTATGTCAGATGTATTTGAAAACTAATCATATGTTTATGCGTATTGTAATTGAGAATACATACAGCTAATTAAATAGATTATGAGTAGATTCATTCTAAAACTTGGGCCTACATTAGGTTTCAGTGTGGATCAGGAAATGTATAGAAATATATTTTCTTCGACATAGTGATATTGAATCTATTCTGCATTATT
Source organism: Opsariichthys bidens (assembly GCA_037194245.1). NCBI lineage: Eukaryota > Metazoa > Chordata > Actinopteri > Cypriniformes > Xenocyprididae > Opsariichthys > Opsariichthys bidens. The sequence goes on along the minus strand of CM074285.1, from coordinate 12,286,964 downwards.
GCTCCAAACATTTTAGACAAACATCTACGCCTAAGGTAGTTATGAATATCTCTTTAGCTGCAATTTAAAAAATACAGTTTGAACTTGTATTAAAGGTCTTTGTGTATTGTGATTGTATGAATTTGTAAATTATGCTTGATTTTTGAGATTTTAGGTTTAGTTGGTACCTTTACAAGCCTGAAGATATTTAATGTTTGAAATGTGTCTTGCTTTCACATCTTCGTTTTTGTTGATAATTGTTTGATCTTTTGTGCAATAGTAAAGGATATGTGAGATTCTTTTGTTTCATCCTGATTTCCTGCTCAGGCACCTTATTTTTGGCTTCACTAACATTACCGTAATCTAATTTGAGTAAAATATGTTTCTGATTATGCAGATGATTTTCAGTTCTCTTTTCCCTGATGTCTTCTGCACAGAGATTCATTTAAAAACAGCACAGTGTTGCTATTTTTATTATAATTTTTTTAATAACTATTGTCACAATTAGTCGACTAAAATAAATGTATTGAATCTTGATTCTAAAGAGGGAACATGTAGCACAATTATTTTATTAATGCTTTTATAAACGTTTAATGAAAAATGACCACATTAAGATATACAGTAACTATTTTTAGGTACTTTTCCACAGTCTGTTGTTATTGACTTCCAAATAGTTTCTTCTTTTTGATTAAACTGTTGTGCAAACTATCTTTAAATGTATTAAATCCAAACAATAACTATATTAGCATTAGAAACACTACTGTGACTAAAGAGCTACACACACTGGCGGTGTGGATTAACTAAAATAATTTAGTCAATCACCAATACTGTTAGTATAGAGCAGCTGTGGCACAACAAAAACATAAAGCAAATTAAACCATTCACAACTGCACTTATTGATAAATAAGAATGGCATTTTAAAGGCTTCGTTTACAAGGCTATTGCAAATGTCGCCTCCCTGTTGTGTCAATATGCAAACTGTTTTTTTTTTTTTTTAATGCACAACAACATAAGAACATTGTCAGGGGATTACATACAAATACATAAAAAAAAAAATTAAAAAAATGACACAAGGATATAAACACTACATCATTGGTATAAAAACATACAGACAATAACATATAGGGAAAGCTTTTAAACCCATGTATTTTCTTTAAGCATTTCTTCATAATGTTTTAAAAACTTGTCAATATGCAAACTGAGCGTGAAATGACAACAGCACGATGACGCATTGACATCCTTCCTGTGACGTCTGCAATGACACGTGTATTCAAGATGGCGGCGGCGATGGTGAGTACCGATGCTAAAGTGTCTTCTGTTTCTCTATTTTACAGAAGGGTTATTTCCACATGAATAGAGATGACTTACTCTAAACCACGTTGTTTCGTGTTGCTCCATTTGAGTGTGTCATATGATATGATTTACTCTTTTCGCGCTGTGGATGCCGTTTAAAAAAGCAGCCGGCTAGCCTTAACACATAGCAGGCAGCTAATTATCGAGTGTTTGCTAAGAGTGAGACTGAATTAATGTCCTAATCTAATCGAAAACCTAAGCCATATGAGGCATACAGCTCTCGTTATTTGAACATTCGCGTCTGTGTTTCATGGTAAACCGGGTCACATAATGGAGTCTGTGTCTGCTCTGTCAGGCTAATGCGTTTGCGCTGGATTAGCATTCACTGCCACTCGCTATCAAAGCAAAGATGATGTTGAATGTGATAAAGTTTCTAAATCATAGTTGCTGTCTTAATTCACTGAAGAATTTATTCACATGTTTTGCTCTTGCCGGATGCCACTGTTTGTGATCGTGTTCTTTGACGCTTGTGGACCGTTAAATTGAGTTTCGTATTAAAATGAAGAGTTTGGATACTATTTGTGATTTTGTAAAAATAAATAAATAATGGGTCGTTGTCGTAAAATAACCCCGACAGAGTGATTAGGACCCCGACGCAAAAATAACTGCTCGTTATCTCGCTACTTATATTCGCATATTATCGGTAACTTACAAATTAAGTAAATAAATAAACTTTAGGTATTGGTTTCATTGTAAATTATTTTATTTTGTGGGAAGAACGTGTGCGAGTATGAATTTGCTTAAAGTTTTAGTTTTTTTTTTTTTTTTTTTATAAATACTTATTTTGACCTCGTAATGTTTAATCAATGTAATACAAGGACCTACCAGTGAAAACGGCAGACTAGTCTCTGGTGACGCATGCAGGACTTCTCCAATCACTTAAACCCCGCCCCTTTTCTTACGATTGACTTAATGTTTAAGTGCAGCGGTCACATCTCAAAATGCGAGCAACAATTGTCGCATTAAGCCCTGGGTATACTTTGTTTTTTTGCTCGAATGCATATCCTTGGAAAGTATCCTTTGTCTCGTACGCATTCACAGGCGTTCGACGTATGTGCGGTTTTGGCCAGTCTCTCCACGAGTTACAACCCTTGTAAACATCTTTATATTCTCTCTTGCTAGAGTTGTACAAATGAGGGTACTTTCTAACCTCTTTGCACAATCTGTCATCTATGTAGGCCACCATCGTCGCTGTAGCTTACATGTGTTCCGGTCTGTTCTGTTTAAGCAGTTTTTCTTTGACTACCATAAGTGTTCACTGTTGGCCAGAAGAGAACTGGCCCCCTGACTAAGCTTGGTTTTTTTCTCCATTTGTTGGAGTTTTGGTTCCTTGCCGCTGTTGCCTTTGGCTTGCTTAAGTTGGGGACACTCGCTTGATATTCAGCAGTGTTTTTAGTATGCCTGCATTTGGCGCCGTTGTATGCGAACTGAGCTGAGCCGGACGATTACGTCACTGTTTTCTGCAGTGCTGATATACATAAATTAACTAGACCAATAACTACTGATATTTGCAACGGAATGAATCAATAATATATAGAATAAGCTGCACAATGACACCATTTTCTTTGGGAGCTAAAATTATTTGCCAGTTATTAATGTAAAGCTGCTTTACCACAATTTGCATTGTAAAAAGCACTATATAAATAAAGGTGACTTGACTACCTTGTGAATCGACGCTCCCAGGCCACCTTGTGGATAAACGAAATACTGCAAAACAATGTGCATCTGCGCAAGAATGGAAAATTCGGTGGTGTCTCTTCTGATGACGAAATTCGTGTCACATACACTGTACGCTGAACCTTGTGTACTCGTAAAAAGTGAGCTATACTTTGGTCTTTAGTCCCCAAACAGAGTTTGTTTCTTTCTTGTTAATGTTTCAGAATATCTGTTGTTGCTACTTTTCAATCTCCACTTTTATGCATTTAATATGGCAATCTCCACTATGCCTCCACTGCACTTAGCTCGCATAAACTCGTCTGGACTGCACAAACGCAGGCAAGCAAGAGTGATATATCAATATTGAAGTCCCAATGCTGTTGGAACAATTAAATGTGAGGACTTTAACTGTGTAATAGATAATAACAACCTCATACTGCTTATTTGGATGATGGTGGGACTTATTCAGTTGCTGTATTAATGTTCTTTGGAGGTTGTTTCCGATTTACTTGAGCTTATTTATGGATCGTTCATTATCTGATTGAGCAACAGCTCAACAATATGGATTTTTTTTCCCAGCATTGCTCTGACTGATCCTAGTAATGGTTCCATTGGATGTGCTGTTTTGTACAAACATGTTTACGGTCAATGTGCTGTTTTTGTTCTGTAACAAGGTTATAGTAACTAAACATTTGGCTTGGTGTCTCTTTTTTGGTGTTTGTAGGAGATGTGGGCACTGTTACTGGTGTCCACGCTGCCTTTAGTAACATCATTTTATGTACCAGGGGTTGCGCCAATGAATTTCCACCAAAACAGCCCTGTTGAGATAAAGGTGAGGCCTTTGCGTTTTTACTCAGACATAATTATTCATTTCACTTAAAAATAAATATCAAAAACAGGCATACATTTTCCTGTTCATTGTTACACCTCTTTTTTACACTTTGATCTTGCCTATCTGGTTCTAGAGCCATTTGCTTTTGTATTGACCACCTGTTTTCCGCAGACATGTCTGCCTAGCCCTTATCAATCTAGATACAGCCATCTGTGCTTGACACAATCTTTATCATTCATTCCACAGATTCCTTTTTCAAAGGTTTCTAGATTTGTGCCGTGGTGTTTCTAACATATACCTATTTTTAATTACCAGGCTGTGAAATTGACAAGCTCCAGAACCCAGCTGCCCTATGAGTACTATTCACTTCCCTTCTGTAAGCCTGAGAAGATTGTGTACAAGGCAGAAAACCTCGGTAATTTTTTTTATTTTAAGCATAGCTATGTTTCAGAAAACTTAAAGGGATAGGTCACACAAAAATGAAAGTTCTGTCATCATTTACTCACTCTAAAGTTGTTCCAAACCTGTATGAATTTCTCTCTTCTGCTGAACACAGAAGAAGAAAATGGGTTACTTAACAGTTGGTCTTTGGGGCCAATCATCTGTTTGGTTAGTGACACTCTTCAAAATATCTTCTTTTGTGTTCAGTGGAAGAAAGAAGTTCATGCAGGTTTGGAACAACTTGACGATCCGTAAACGATTACAGAATTTTTTGGGGGTGAACTATCCCTTTAAGCTGGCAGTGAGAAGGTTGACTTATTACTGTGACCTGCTTCTCATTTTGATGATATGTTACCAGGTGAGGTGTTGCGAGGGGACCGTATCGTAAACACGCTCTATACGGTTCTCATGAACCTGGACAAGAAATGTGAGGTGTTGTGTAAAAAGCCTGATAATCCCATCAAACTCACTGTGGAGGAGAGCAAGCTGCTAGCCGAGCGCATCCAAGAGGAGTACTATGTCCACCTGTGAGTCCTTCCTCTACTGACAACATTCAACATTCATGAAAGCTCAACAATCTTCTAAATTCTTTGTAAAATTCAAAGAATTGCACATTCAATGCAATGTATCAGTTTACACCATTCTGTTCATGTTTCATGAAAGAGGCTCTATACAAAGTTTTTTTTTTTTTTTTTCTCCAAATAAAATGCATGGACATATTTAAAATGCACAACAACACAATTTGTGCGTTCTCCAAGCTCCAAAGGCAGTGGAAATAGATATTTTTACAAAAAAAAAACAAAATTATACACTACCGTTCAAATGTTTGGAGCCAGTACAGTAGCCAGTTGTTTTTTTAAAGAAATGAATACTTTTTATTTAGCATTAAAGTAATCAAACATCAAAGTAAATACTTTTATATTGTTACAAATATTTCTATATTAAATAAATGCTGTTTGCTTTCTATTCATTAAAGAGTCCTGAAAAAAATGCCAAGGTCTGAGCAGCAAATCGGCATATTTTAATGATTTCTGAAGGACCATGTGACACTGAAGACTGGAGTAATGATGCTGAAAATTCAGCTTTGACATCACAGGAATAAATTGCATTTTAAAATACTAAAATAGAAAACGGTATTTTTTTAAAAAAATATTTCACAATATTACTGTTTTTACTGTTTGTGATCAAATAAATGCCTTTGGGAGCATAAGATACTTCTTTCAAAAACAGAAAAAGCTTATAGACTCCAAACATTTGAATACTAAAATAGATTTTTTTGGCTGAATATTCTAATTCATGCATATTTTCACTTATCCTGCATAGTTAAAACGGTCAGTAGTGTTTTTAATAAGTCATGTATATGAACAGCATTGCAGATAACCTCCCTGTGGCCACACGGCTGGAGCTTTACCCAAACAAAGAGGAGGCAGCGGAAGAGGAACAGAAGAAGGACACACTGAAGGATATACAGTTTGAGCATGGCTACAGGCTCGGCTTTACCGAAAATAACAAGGTAATCCTGAAGAGCATCTTTTATGCCAGTCTAGAGATGTAGACTGTAAGAAATTAGTTTTGTTACCTCTCTCACTGAACCACTTTTCATCTGTTATTTATTTTATTGCCATTGAATTCAATTTGTTCTTTTTTATGATTGGTTGACACGTGCTGTTTTGTTCACTCCTGTAGTTCTATTTGCACAACCATCTGTCATTCATCCTGTACTACCACAAAGAAAAGGTGGAGGAGGATGTCGAACACAATTACAGAGTTGTACGTTTCGAGGTGATGCCAAAGAGCGTAAAATTAGAAGGTAAGTCACTAGTAATTCAGTGAAATTGCAAAAAAATCTGGATAATTGGGTTCAAGAACAGAAAAACGCTATTCGGTAACACTTTACAGTAAGGTTTACATAGTTAAGATGGATTTAGAATGAATCGCTTCCACAGCATTTATTAATCTTAATGTTAATTTCGACATTTATTAATACATTAATGTCAAGTGCTGTATTTGTGAACGATAGTTAATGCACTGTGAAATAACATGAACAACTGAGCAGTTGTATTTTATTAACTAAAAAAGCTGAAGAAATAGTGTAACAAATGTATTGATTACTCATTGTAAAGCATTACCAGCTTTTCTTTAGAATAACTTTTAGATTTCTGTTCTGTTTTTTTTTTAGATTATATTTGTTGTTGTATTTTATATAGCATGTTGACAGTTTTGTATACATCTAAAAACACTCACACTTCATTAATTTTCCATTGTTTGCTACCATTTCATTCATTCTTCTCTCTCATGTTCTAGATATAAAAGCAGATGATCGAGGCACATGCATATTACCTGAAACGGTTGCCCCCGTCCCTCAGGAGATCGACCCATCCAAAGAGAATAACATTCTCTTCACTTACTCTGTGCGCTGGGAGGTGAGACGAGTCGCCTCCTCTATTTAGAAGTTTGCCTGTCTTGTTTGGTTGTTATAAATAGCTGCTCTCTTCTTCATTGCAGGAGAGTGAAGTGAAATGGGCGTCTCGCTGGGACACATACCTCACCATGAGTGATGTGCAGATCCACTGGTTCTCCATCGTCAATTCTGTAGTTGTGGTGTTCTTTCTGTCAGGTGTGACTTGTCTGTCATCTTCATGCTCGCATTATTTCGAAGCAATTTTCGATTGCAATGGCGTCTAAGGAAGTGTTTGTCTGCAGGCATCCTGAGTATGATCATCATCAGGACACTGAGAAAGGACATTGCCAACTACAACAGAGAAGATGACATTGTAAGATGCTGCATTCTCATTGGTCGCTTGCGTACTGTTATTCATCTCTCATATAATGTTACCTCGGTGCTTTCTCTCTCTTTTTTTTTTTTTCTGATGTTAATAGGAGGACACAATGGAAGAATCTGGTTGGAAGAACGTCCATGGTGATGTGTTCCGCCCACCTCAGTATCCCATGATACTTAGCTCCCTGTTAGGATCTGGCATCCAGCTCTTTTGCATGATTCTCATTGTAATCTGTAAGTATTATGCTTTTTTGATATAGTGTAGTGTATATTGTAATTGCTAATGTCCAGGCATATGAAATGTGCATCCACAGTAGGTTTGTCAAACTAAGTAAATTTCTCTAGTACTGAGCACCGTGTATATTCTGTACCTGCTGATAGATGCCGCTTTTAAACGCTCTCGCTTGTGTTTGTTGGAGCGCTCTCTGAGTGTCAAAGGTTTCTATTTACAGTGTGTTTTTACAAAGCGTTGAGCATCCTGGCCAATCACATTTCTCTTGCTTTCTGTTCATTAGCCATTCACAATCTAAATACAAGCTTAGTTTTTCATGCTGCTAAGTACACTGCAAAGTTTCTAGATTGACAACTGTATTTAAATGCACATTTGAATCTGAATCTGTGGTAATTGACAGTGCTAATCAACAGACAGGACAAAGTTCTTTAACAGTTTTTGTTCTGGTGCTGACATGGGTACAGAGAACCACGACATTTTACTGGTTTAGGCACAGACTACTGAAATGTTGGTACCGTCACAAAACCATACAACTGCAGAAAACGGCAGGTTTCTACAGAATTGGAATGTCTGGCAATCATAATGCGCTACATATACCTTGCTTGCTGAATGTTCATTCATTAAAAAATTGTTACGTGACTCCTAAATACAATGAATGCAATGTGCATGTGTGTGTTGTAGTTGTGGCTATGCTGGGGATGTTGTCTCCATCCAGCCGAGGAGCACTGATGACAACAGCCTGCTTCCTCTTCATGTTCATGGGGTAAATGTACATACAAAAACTCTATCAGATTTTGCAGTTTCATGTATGGCTTTATTCAAACTGTTGGTGTCCTGTCCTGCAGTTTGTTCGGAGGATACTTCGCAGGAAGACTCTACCGCACTCTTAAAGGCCACAGATGGAAGAAAGGGGCTTTCTGTGTGAGTACAAACTCTTGAAACATTTGTTGCATCAAAAATAATTGAGCTTGGAGATTACACTGGGTGAAAGAATGAGAAATAAAAGCCATTGTGTATGTGTGTCCTTCTAGACGGCAACTCTGTACCCAGCAGTCGTCTTTTGCATCTGTTTTGTTTTGAACTGTTTCATCTGGGGAGAGCACTCTTCTGGCGCTGTAAGTGTCTTCAATGTGCTGCTTGATATATTTGCGGAAACCTTGATGTATTTTTTTCAGGATTCTTTAATGAATAGAATTGTTCAAAATAACAGTATTTATTTGTAAGCCTTTACTCTCACTTTTAATCAATTTAATGCATCTTTTCTGATTAAAAGTGTTAAAGTCCCCCTTTAGTCAATGATTGTATCCCTTAAAACTCATCTTTGATCACCGAAATTACATATTTAAACATTTTTGCTGTAAGAGATTTTTTTCATGCCTTAAAATAGCTTGAGTGCAACTCTACTCCCTTGCCTCATTTAGTATACGAGGCTCATGAATATGCAATTCACTCACTCACATCAGTTCACTCAGACCAGACCCATTCGGTGTAGGTCAACATCGGACACATAATTAATATGATGATTAGCCTTTTGCTTGACTGAATTATCAAACAGCTAATAATGTGTTGCTAATGTTACACAAACCATGTTCCCGTTCGCCATATCAGAGTCCGACAGCTGCCTTTTAAAAATCAGTATCCTTAGAAACGCTTTGAACAACTCAGAACGTCAGTGGAGAAAGGCATATAGTTCCTCATAACATGCATCATATACATAATTCACCCGCCACATTGCTAAATGTACCTCATTTTTCATATCAACTGAAAAATATACCGGGATATCCTGGCTTCTTTTGAGACTCCCCTGCTTCACGGCATAGCAATAAGCTAAAGCCTGCCCGCACTTTGACGCGATTGGTTACAAGGTAGTTTGGGACGTCACAAACACCGCCGATTTCAAACCGTGGTTTTTTTTTGTTCACTTCAGGTTTAAGGAGAAAATACTCAGCAATGGTGTTGGTGTTATGAATATGCACATGGTTTGTCTTAAAGCATATTAAAAGCGCCACCAAGACATATAAACAACATTAAAAACTTGATATTCACCACAGGGGGACTATTGCTGATGAATTCACTTGATTTAAACAATAATTCATCAGTCTGTTTGTGTGATTCATACAAAGAACAGCTGTTTACAGACTGAAACTTGTCACATTGTGTGCTCCATCAAGAAACTTCCTCTTATTCAGCTTGAATGTTCTTGTAAACTGACTGCCATGTCTCGTTTTCACATATTTCAGGTTCCTTTCACTACAATGCTGGCTCTGTTGTGTATGTGGTTTGGTATTTCTATGCCTCTTGTGTACCTGGGCTACTATTTCGGCTTCCGGAAACAACCGTATGACAATCCAGTTCGTACCAATCAGATCCCCCGGCAGGTCCCCGAGCAGCGCTGGTACATGAACAAGTTTGTCGGGTATGTGGCGATCTCGGTATTGTCTTTGTTAGCCTGTGAATAGTTGATTAGCAGTGCATGCTTAATGGAATTGTATTGCGCTCTCCTTTTAGCATCCTGATGGCGGGAATCCTGCCGTTTGGCGCCATGTTTATCGAGCTTTTCTTCATCTTTAGTGTAAGTTGAATCAAACACACACAGTTAAAAAGTGAATATAGCGCATACATCCAGTGTAACATTCTAAACGTTCTCTCATATTGATGTTTTGCAGTGAGACTATGAAGAGATAAGCTCATTGTGGTGTGTTATACTCTCTTATAGGCTATCTGGGAAAACCAGTTTTATTACCTATTTGGCTTCCTGTTCCTTGTCTTCATAATTCTTGTTGTTTCCTGCTCTCAAATCAGCATCGTGATGGTGTACTTCCAGCTTTGTGCAGAGGTGGGTGAAAGGGAACGGTGCTGTTTAGTACATCTGTTAGTACATATTTGTTCATATCAAAAACACATGTTTTTACACGTACAGTTATACAGTAAACAAAACACCACAGGTATAATACAGGTCAGATATCATAAATCCACTCTAAGAACTTCTAGACAACATTTTGACCCTCGTGTGTGTCATCTATTTGCTGTTCCTGTTGTACCGGTTGAGCTCCATAATCTTTGACACACTGTCCATACAAATACACTCACCACTACAGAAGATAAATAGGCAAATATTAAGAGTTATGATAACAAAAGCAAAGGTCACTTCATTTGAATGGCCACTAAGCATGCTAAATCATCTCTTAAAAAGGGCAATGGTGTCACACTCAGTCTGGTAGAACTTACTGTCAGAAGACATGGATTACTCACTGTCAATCATTGTGGCTCCTCCTCCTACAGGACTATCGATGGTGGTGGAGGACGTTTCTCGTGTCCGGAGGTTCTGCCTTCTATGTCCTAGTCTATGCTGTTTTCTATTTTGCCAATAAGGTAACTATCTTTACTCCAGTGTGTTACAGCAGACCTCTTTTATTTACTGCAGTGTCTTTCCCATTCAGCTCCTTAAGATTTTTAATGGTAGAATAACTGTAGAATATATTCAATCCCACAGTATTTAGACTGGGTCTGCAACTATACACACACACACACACACACACAAGCACAGTGGGCATTTGATGGCAGTTGGTGTCTATGAATTATGTAATTTAAAGAAATCATAATTGGGGGCTTATTTAAATTTTTGGCAAAATTCTGAAGCAGAATCAACTAGACAAGGTTCATCTGAAAAAAAAAAAAAAATTAAATAATATAAAAGTTTAAAAATTATTATACATACCGTTCAAAAGTTTGAAGTCGGTAAGATTTTTTTTTTTTTTTTTTAAAGAAGTCTCTTATGCACACCAAGGATGTATTTATGTGTTCAAAATTATAGTAAAAACTGTAACTTTGTGAAATGTAATTACAATTTAAAGTAACTTTTATATTATATTTTAAATTGTAATTTATTCCTGTAATGGCAAAGCTGAGTTTTCAGCAGCCATTTTCTTCAGTCTTTACTGAAGATTATTTTTTTATTACTGTTTTACGTCACATGATCTTTTAGAAATTATTCTAATATGCTAATTTCCTGCGCAAGAAATAATCATTATTGAAAGCACTTGTGCTGCTGCATATTTTTGTGGAAACTGATACTTTTTTTTCGGGATTCTTTTTTTTTTTTTTTTTTTTTTTTAGAAAATACAATTTAACATTTGAGAAATTTGGTACTTTGCTTATTTGCACAACCAGGGGTGGGGCTAAATTTTATCCAACCAATGGAAGATGGACTCCTCGTCTGTCGTAGTAATAGAGCACTAATCAAATGCGTACTATTTATATGAAAGTGCTTTGGAGCGAAGTCGAAGATTAAATTTCTATTTTTGTGTCCAATTGCACACTTCTCTTTTTTTCTTTTTTTTTTGTCGTACTCCAACATTTACATCTTTGTCTCTTTCTTCCTCAGCTGGACATTGTGGAGTTCATTCCCTCTCTGCTGTATTTTGGTTACACAGCCCTGATGGTTTTGTCTTTTTGGCTGCTAACGGGAACGATTGGTTTCTACGCTGCATACGTGTTCATACGGAAAATTTACGCCGCGGTTAAAATCGACTGAAATATGTCTTTCAGTTTTGTTTCTTTTTTTTTCTGTTTTGTGAAGCAAGCACTGACGTGTGAATTGCTGGCGTGAGGCGCAGCAGAGCCCCCCTGTGGATTGGAGGAATGAACAGCGATGTGTTTTGTACTCCGTTATCAAAACCTTTCTGTCCTGCTCTCTCTGCCTCAGCAAAGCTGTAGAGAAACAACATGAACAGTTCCATTTTTAATGTCTGTATATCCTTTTGCACACGACATGGGCCAAAGTGTGTCGATTGACTGTTTCTTTGTTTGGGTGGGGATGTTGGATTTTTGGGCTGGGTCTCATCCTTTTGAAGAAATTGAGGTTTAATTGCATATTATATCATTTTACAAATTAACTTTGTGTCCTTTTAATATAACGTTTGATTTCTTGTTCCCATGTCTTTGATTCAGAATTGAGTTCTTGAATGCTTGTTGTCTTGAGGTGCGTGTGCGTTTGTGCGAATGTGTGGTCACTTTGTGGTCATTGTGTCAGCATGGATTGGAATTATGCGATGTAAAGACATGAGGCAAGGACATTAAAAAAAAGTAGATTTCCTTCAGTTTCCTTGTGCTTGCTGGTCATTAGACTTAAAAGACACTTCTTATAATGATGCAGTATCACTATTTCTGTTCATCTGTTCACAATTTATAAGCCTGTTCCCACTTCATAACATGGAATAAGTCATTTTTTGATGACATTTTTCTGTTAAACTTTCTCTCATGCCTTGATGGTGGTTCTTCACCAATGGACTGTTGCTGTAGCCACAAACGGGTGGATTTACCCCAAAATGCAACTGTATCAGTGCCCAGCAGGTAGCAGTATATTTGCTTGCATTCATGGTGCTTTTTTTTTTTTTTTTTTTACTGATTATTTTTAGGTCCCTCAAGGTACAATATTCGGATCCAAATACTGAACTGAAGTGAGTCCGCTTTAAGATTCAGTATTTTAAAACACTATAGTAAAATCTTTGCGTTTGGACTGGTCTTCTCATCATCTTCAATCATCATCATACGCTTTGGTCTGTTGGATTCTGAATTCACAGGTGACTATGAATAAATGCAAGGACTACAGAATATATTTTCTACAGAAGTACTTTATTCTGCCTGTTGCGTGGGGTCGATGGGTCTGTGTGCTAATGGTGTAAATACGGTGCTTTATATTGTTGCATTCTAGGGTTTTGTGGAGCTGTTTGTCCAATTATGTCTTTGTTTTAGGCAAAAGCATGTTCATTTTTCTTTATGAATCAATCTTTCCCTTTCTCCTTTAAGAATGTCCATTTATAATGTATAAAACAATAAAAGTGCCAATATGTTGACATTTGAAACACCATCCAGGTTTTGTTGACAACATTGTTCGCTCAGCATGTTACAGATGACCGTTTTCTGCAATTCGACCATTCTGAGATGGTTTTTCTCAGAAGAATAGAAAGTCGGAGCTTTAGCTGTTCTTGGAATGCAAGACAAGACTGTAAAACCTCAAATTCCTCCAGATTTAAGTCATTTTCACATGAGAAATTTTGTATTGTTGGTGGGAATTTTGGGCCTAAAACAACTCTTTGAGATGTGAAAGTATAGGTTTGAGATATGCTTTATAATTAAGCCTGGCTATAGCTCAGTTTTTTATTACTTGGACTTGTGCCGTTCTTGTCTTTTCATTTGTGCGCTGTGGTGTGGTTTCCTGTTCTGGCGTATGGTATGTGAATGGTAGTTTTCAGCCATTACCAGCCAGTTTCTTCTCGCACCCTCTCCCACCGCTGCAGACAGGAAATCAAACGCTTCAAAAAAAAAAGACGCCAGAAATATGAAACCGTGGGTTCGTCTTTTAATCATTTTAACATAACACATTACAAGTCAAATGGTACAATGTACTGTACAATAAGTAAATAGGTTTGTTGTAATGTCATCTCTTTGGATCAACCAATATACAAATCTGTCAACTTTACAATGCAGCAACTGACCGCAGGTGAGCTGTGTAACAAAACAAAAAAAAGCGCACTGTTTGTTCGTCCTGTCAATCATCGTCTCCATGTTATATAAAATAGTGTACGGATGAATATTCCATTTTTTTACTTTTCACTTTTTTTTTCCAGAAGTCGTAATAAGCAAGTACTAAAAATAAAACTACTATATTGCTAAACAAGTTACATAAAAAGCTTGGAATGCAAGACTTACATTAAGCTAAAATATATCAAACTACAAGTGGATTTTGTCCTCTGTGAACGTAGCCATTTTCTCACTAAAAGCCGGAAGAGCATTTTATTGAATCATTTTTCCTTTTCTTTAAAGTCAGATTGTTTTGTCCTAGCTTGGTTACCTCAATTTCCCTTAATATTTTTGTTGTGGGCACCAACTAGTATTCTGGGAAAAAAAGGACAAGTGCATTGCTACAAAATAGGAAAAGAACCATTTTAACGTGGTTAACCTGACTAATTCTGTCTGTTGCAGAGAGTTGCTGGTATTCTGAGAAATAATGAAAAATAAAAAATAAAAAAATAAAAACACCCTACAATCAGATGCTGAGCTCCACCTATCCAGGCAGTTATTATATAAAACTTCATTTAAACCAAAAGTGCTTTTTGGGGGGGGGGGGGGGGGGGGGGCAGAGTGCCGGAGGAAATTCCATACCAGTCAAACCTGCCAGTTTGTTATTATTATTAATGTTGATTGAAAACACCTCAGTCATAGATGGAGCTGGAAAAGGTTTTTCGTTTGTTTGTGCCGATGATGATTTTGTCAAGTTTCAGACACTGAGAATTATTCTAAGCATGTTACTCTAGCAATATCTATTTTAAGATTAAATGACTTCCTCAAATGTATGACAAGACGACGTGGGGAAAATGGCCAATGCAGTTAATATTAGTGAAAATCTATCTAAAATACTGTTACTCTTTTGGAGAAAGGAGAAAAACAACAATTACATAAAGATGAATAAACACTACACATCAAACTAATGGCACATACAAGATCAAATACAAAATTAAAAACATACAAACATACAAGGCTGAAAAATACTCTTTTTAAAGGTTTAAAAGTGCTAGAATTCAGATCAGCTCACAGAAAACCCGGGGAGAACAACCTCAAAAATTGCCAAAAGCCTTCTTTTATTCTGTTAAACATATCTACTACTATCTACTTCTTAAAAATAAATTATTATTGTTTTTTTCTTTTTTAGAAAAAATAAAAAGAAATGCTTTGACAGCTTCAAATTTTTTTTAAAACAATTAGACTACACATTTTAAAGGACATTTTTAATTCCTCTAACTTCATTTTAAGAAATGTATTTTTGGATGTAAAATTGTGTCTAAAAGTCCAATAATTCTTATAAATGAATATGAGACCAGTAATAGAGCAGAACGTTGGGACAACTTAATATTTTTGGCTTCGCTATGAAACAATTATGTTAAGAAATCATTCTTACTGCATAAACAAAACTAACTCGATTACTCTGTGAGAGGCAATCGTGCAAAAAGAAGTGTCTTCTCCCCAGGTTTTTGGTATGAAAAACAAATAAATGAGGTGATGCGTTGTGCTGTTTTGAGGTCCTGTTTCAACAAACAGAAAATAATATAATGACAAAACGACTAGGCAATATCCCAATCAAATGTCCCATGCTTTGAATGTCAAAGACCAGGCTGGTGACTTCTTTGTGTCTCTTTTCAGACCCTTTTCATAAAATGTTCATTCGAATCAAAGCAGCTGAAAAACAGAGAAAACGGACAAACAGTTCACGTGTACTACTGTGCATGTTTTCTGCTAAACGATCATTTGCAGTTTAAAATGTTTCCAGAGTGGTCTATGGTTGCTGGCAACCACAGCACAAAGAGCAGCATAATATTGTTTTGTTGTAGTTTTGCAATGTGGCCTTTTTACCTTTCTATTGTCTTTCCTGCTTGTGAGATAATATTCACATTCACTATAAACGCAGATGTGGACACAGAATAGATTTACCCAAAGGGATAAAGAGAGAGAGAGAGAGAGAAATACATCTGTTTGTATCAGGCACTGCTTTCACTGCTGGTACGTTGATCATCTGTTTCTTTACACACATGGCCATTGGTAATGAATGATTATTTGGTAAGAACTTGTGCAGTCCACTTGCTGGGAAATGGCAACTTATAAGAGATTATACGAGAAAACCCCTCTAAAGTCCTGTTTTTGTAATAATAGAATGAACCTACAGCAACTGGAATTGTGGTTTCAGACATTTCAGTGTGATGGTGCAAATTATAATGGAGGTTAAAAACTGTACAACCAAACACACCAATAGACAGCATCAGTCAGATCTGATCGAATACTGAGAATAAAAAACGCAAACTGAAACCTGGATCACATTATGGGCCTCTAGTACATGCTCTAAAGATTAAAGACTAGTCCATTCTACTGGATTATGCCACTATTAGTCTATTATATGCAGGTAAAATCCCACCTTATTCTTCTCCTTTGACTCACATGGAAAAACAAGGAACAGGAAAAGCTATAGGGAAACGCTAATACTTCATCCATTTTGTTCAATATGATGCAAGATACATAATTATGTAAACCTGCTAGACATTTTTTTTTAAAAATCCACCAGCAATTTTTAATACAACTATCTAAATTACAAAATATACTGAAAAAGAAGCAATTATAATATATATTTTTGATGTGGTACTTCGTACACTGCAAAAAAATATTCTTGTTTTTGTTTTGTCTTTTTTTTCCATTCACATATATCAGGGTTATCATAATGTATGTCTCTCTCTAAAATAAAAACCTGCCTAAAATACTTTCTTTTTTTTTTCTCCTTAATATATATAGGATATGGAAGTGAGATATTGTTGCGCCACGGAGACTTAAAATTAGTGCCGGAAGGAGGAAAACCATTTTGAGACTCAGATAGCAGTTGAGTATTCCTAAGTACTTGATGGTTGTTTGAACTGCGTGTCTGCGTGTGTGTGTGTGTGTCTAATGTGTCTTTTACAGGAAGTGTGAAGGTAAAATGGGGAAAGGGAGGGGATTTCAGTGGGTCACCTTGGCAACCCAAAGAGGTCAAGTGCCTTCTGCTGTAAACAAAGTGCTTCTTTTGAGGAAAAATTGTAAACCTGTAAGATTTTTTACGTAAAAATTATTTTGCTTTAGTTCTGTCAGTGGTCACATTGTACCAAGTGAACAAACTGTGCAGTTTTTACCCTCTTTGCCTTTCTATTTTCAGTCCCTTAGCTTCTCTCACATAAAAACTAGTTAATGACCTTTCCAACAAGTGTAAATTTGAATTAACATACAAAAAAGCTGGAAGAACATATTTTTTTTAGATGATATTTTCATCTAATCACATACACAGTATTATTTTTTAAACTGCTTTTGAAATTCAGATGTGATTTTGTGATGATAATTACTTGATAGAGTCTTAGTGAATCTTAAATTTGCGATATAAAAAAAACAAGATTTGGAATAACCAATTTCACTCCTTCATTCCTTCACTAATTATTCCACTCCTGGCCAGGAAGACGGTTTTAGTTTAAGGGCAAGCAACTATTACCCGACTTTAAGTCAGGTCTCACATTTGGAAAAGAAAGCAAAATTCATATAATCACTTCAAACTAGTCTTTCAGAGTCTCAAAGACAGATTATCTTTTCTACATTAATCTTTTCCTTTTTCTACTAATATTATTACTTTATAAAGTATGCAGTACCATGCCTTAAGGCCTACTGATGCTGCTGTTTAACTACGAAATTGTAGGACAGGGGATGGTGGGAGAGGTTCAAAAGGGTATTTAAAAAACATAGCTAAATTCAGACAGCCTAAATAAAAGCTCCATGATATTTCATATGCTTGTTTTCCCTCCAGGCTCATTAAAAAGCTGTTGTGCGCTTTTGTTAAGGCTTCTATGTGTTCAAGTGTTCTATTTCCCCAACCCTATGGGGAGCACCAATGCTCCTCTGCCCTGAGCCCCTGTGACAGGCCAGGTTGTTGTGGGGACCTCATTGAAAGGCCTGGTGAAAGCGAGGCAGAGTGGTCGTACTGAGGCTAGAGCTGAACACTGGTGGGAGTGGATGCAGAGGCCCAAGACCGAGCCCCCCACCGGAGCCTGGTTGCTCCTGAGGTTGAGGTTGCAAAGAGGTAAGAGGCACTGCAGCTGTGGCCGAGGCAGCGTGTGGTTCGGCAGCATGCGAAGATGCTGATGACGATGAGGAAGAAGAAACGGTGGAGGTGGTAGAGTAACCCATTACCAGTCCTCCTGAACTCATGGGGGCGCTATAGGGTGGAAGATTTAGTGGAATAAAGCCCAGCAGGTGAGAAAAGTCCATGTTAGCAGCACACAAAGACTCAGCAATGACAGCGGGGCTCTTGGACATGAGGGGGTCCCCGCAAAGGTCATCCGACAAGCCCACCGGAGGTTCCAAACCCTCCTTATTGGGCGAAGCTGCTGAGTGAGGGTCAGCAGAAGGTGGCGGAGGAACTGGGAGTCCACTCTGAAGATCCATCAGGAAACTCTCCATCTCCACCTTCAGGGGCTTCTCCAGCAAGTATGAGGTAGATCCGAGCTGGTACTTGGGCGGTGGCTGGGGGTGCTGCTGTTGCTGGTTCTGCAGGGGAGGCTGCTGCTGGTGTGAAGGTGGGGAGTGGTGGTGATGGTGAGGGTGGTGATGGTGATGATGATGTGGGTGATGGTGGTGCAGTGATGACGGCGGTTCCATATGGCAGCCCATCCCCATGGCAGTGGATAAAGTCCCAGGAACCAATGAGTGATGGTGGCCCACACCCGAATTGGACATGGCCTGGAGATGATGAGGGTTGTACATGCCCATGGGAAAAGGGGTGGCACCGTGGAAAGGCTTTGCCATCATCGAGTCCTTGGTAGGTCCCATGCTACACATCATAGGGCTTATTTCTTCTTTCACAGCACATGGTGGAGAACCAGACCCAAGTAAACCCAACATATCCGGAGGTTCCGTCTTGATCTTCAGCAGCTCCTGCGAGTGACTCTTCTTGACGTGTCGCGTCAGATGGTCCTTCCGCCCAAAACGTTGGGCACAGTACTGGCACAGGAAGTCTTTGCGTCCCGTGTGTACCACCATGTGTCGGCGAACATCCTTTCGTGTGTAAAAGCGACGATCACAGTGGTCACAGGGGTGTTTCTTCTCCTTGGCTCCACCTGAAGACTTGCCTGAGTGGCTCTTGAGGTGCTCCAAGAGTGCAGGCGTGCTCTCGTAGCTTTGCAAGCACACCTTACAGGTAAGATCACCAGCTGTGGCTGAGTGCATAGCCATGTGGCGCTTGTAGCCCAGTTTTGTGTTATAGTGTTTGCCACACTCCTCGCACTTAAAGGCCTCTTTGTTGGGGTCGTGAGTCTGCAGGTGGTTTTTCAAATGATCTTTGCGGTGGAACATCTTTTCACAAAACGAGCACTGGTGAGTCTTCTGTGGGGAGTGTGTGGCCATATGCCTACAAAAGACAAAGACAGCCTTTAGCTAAAGACTTATGAACAAAGGCACATCGGAAACTCTGTAAAACTAAATGAAACATTGTTTTCAACATGTTCATGAGTTCATGTCAGACTGCAGGGGCACCCTCTAAACTTCTAAAGCAGGAGTGTCTACTTCTCCTGGAGGTCCACCTTCCAGCCTAGTTTAGCTCCAACTTTCTCCAACACACCTGCCTGGAATCTCCAGTAATCCTGAAGACCTTAATTAGCTTGTTCAGTTGTGTTTAATTATGTTTGGAGATAAACTCTGCAAGAAGTTGGTCACACAGTAGCTGGGTCGGACACCCCTGCTTGTAAGTACCAAGGGTTTGAGTCTCAGTATTGGCAGGAAATATAGATTGGGTGAGTGAATGAACAGCGCTCTCTTCCACGCTCATTTCCAACAACTGAGGTACCCTTGAGCAAGGCACCTAACCCCCAAATGCTCCCTGGGCACCGCAGCAAAAATAGCTGCCCACTGCACAGTATGTTCACAGTATGTGTGTGCTTGATACTCACAGCTGTGTGTGTGAACTTGGATGGGTGAAATGGAGAGCACAGACACCATACTTGACTATGCGTCACGTCACGTTCAACACACCTGCCTGAACATTTCCAGTAATTGAAAACAAAGCCACTTTAAGGCAAGCCTCCAAAGTTAGCAAAAAAAAGCATAATGCTGTGGTTCACAGGGAAGGAGACCAAAGTTAGTTTTTTTTTAAATGGATGTCAATGGAGGAGAGGCTTCATCCCTATGCTGAATAAACTGCTTTTGTGGGAAAACGGCTTATCATTTAATGAACTGACAACCTATCTGCTAATTTTGTTTGATAGACAATTTTGTGACGGGTATGATTCAGTTTACGGCACTTCTCATTCATTTCTATGGTGTCCGCAAATAGTTATTAACTGTTGCAGAAATCTGACAAGAATTCAATGACGTCAAGGCTGTAATGTAATTGTTATCAAGGCACACATGGTTCAAGTTGGCCGTTACGCTTTCTACAAATCATAGAGCCATGGACCCTGCTACCTCCCAATTATAAGACAATGGATGCGTCCGAAGATTAGCTTAGCTGACTTGTTGCCTCGCTGCCTTTGGCTGATTTCGGACAGGCTTCCGAAGCAGTGTAATAGTTTAATGATCTACAACACAATAAAACATGTTTAGGTGACAACTAAGCAAATATTTAGTTAATACAATAGTAATTTCTCTCCACCAACCACAACTTTCAGATGTTCTCTATTTTTTATTTATTTATTTTTTTTTATCATGGAATGGAAAGCACAGGATTGTGGGATATCAACGGCAGCAAAAAATACATATATGCTGCCTTCAAAAAAAAAAAAATCGATCAGATGAAGGTATCTCAGGAGACAAGAAGTGAAGCTAGCATTGGATTTGGATGTACCTTGATGCCTTTCTAGCTTGGAATACATCTTTCAAAGGGAGCAGCCATTATCTACTCTCAGGACAGTGATTAGCGTGTTCAGGTGTGTTTAATTAGGGTTCCAGGAGCAGGATTTGACACCCCTGTAATATTCTTTATACTACGTTGTACTAAAGGGAATTAAGATTGCAGCCAATGCAACTAAATGTACTAAATTAAGATTACACTCAACAGATAAGGAGCGTTTGGATATTAAAGCCTTGATTTACAAGGTTTTTTTTTCATTCAAGGTTAATAAAAAGTTCAAAATACCCAAGCAATGGTATACTGTTTTTGCACTTTCCGACACTAGTCATGAAGCGGCATTTAGATGAGTATGTAAATGTGTGTTGCGCACTATCCTTTTAATATCACAACAAACAATACAAATTATATCGATGAACTTATGTCTGACCTCAGAAAAGTAAGTAATTGCCATGGACCAATGGCATTTCGAAGGCATTTAAAAGATTTCTAGAAAGTTCATGCTGAAGTGCCATTTCAAACCACTGAAAAACTCAGTTTTGGACAGAATTAGTTCAAAATGACGTCGTATCTGTTCATTCTACAATTACGCTTAAAGTAAACAGAGCCTTTACATGCAAGTAGCACCTACCTAAAGAGCTTATATTTGGAGCTGAAAGCCTTAGGACAATGGGGCTGGGAACAGTGGAAAGGTTTCTCTCCTGCGTGACAGAATGTGTGAAGCCGAAGCTTATCCTGTGAGCTGAAGAGGGCACCGCACACCAAACACTCGTTCCCACTGCCTCTCCCTTCCCTCTCGCTCTCTGTCTCTCTTTCCGTCCTCCCTGCAGCGGGACCTCCAAACACTTTGGTGGCGCCTCGTCGATCCTCGTCCTCCAGCGTCAGTGTGGCAATGTGGTGTGGGGCATCGGCGGCAGCTGCTGCCATGGCAGCCCTAGGGTGCCGTTGCCATTGAAACTCGGCCGTGGCTGCCCTGCCTACCAGGCTCTGGTTCGATATCACGAAGGTATTTAAGGGGATGCAGGCTCTTAAATTGTCTGCTATCTGTACAATGTGACCAAAAACAACAATAAATAAACAAATATGACAAGGTGAAGCAGATGTTTTTTAAGCATGTCAATTTTTTGATTTTCAGTTGCACTTTATTTTACAGTACGTGCACTTACCCAAGAAAGGACTGGCTTAAGGTTAGATTTAGGGGAAGGTTCAGGGTTAGTACCTAGTTGTTTCTCAGTTATTATAATTTCTATAATAAGTACATGGGGAACAGGGCTGTAAAATAAAGTGCTACCGATTTTTCTTACATGCAGGGAGACAGCTAAAACAGTGCTTACCCTTTTTTTATGTCTCCCAAAAGAATTGTAAGTGCTTTTTCAGTCTTTTCCGTTTACCTTTACACTCTCATCCAGTCCCACCTGCCATGACTGGGGACGAGTAGGCGACAATAGTGCTCATCATCATCTTCACCCTTTCATAAAATAAAAAAGAAGACGTATATCATCGATTAGTATTTTACCACAAATATTTTTCTTCAAATTAAGGGGGGGGGGGGGGTTAATAAAGGCCTTCTGAAATGAAACGATGCATTTGTGTAAGAAAAACATCCACATTTAACAAGCTATAAAGTAAAATATCTAGCTTCCACCAGACCACCTTCCGCATTCAACTGAGGAAGAAAGCGTAATTGACGTTGCGTCAGTTAAGCTTTTTTCATAAGTTGAATATGGAAGGTGGTCTGGTGGAAGCTAGATATTTTACTTTATTAAGCCTTTATTAACCCCCATATATATTATATTTGAAACACTGCCACTAATATAATTTCTAAACTGAACAATAAAGCATTATTTATGGGTTCCTTACATCATGAAGGTGAAATGTACAAGTCCTTGTGGGCATACTGTAACTGTTCTAAACATTTTGACTTTTTTCACTATGCAAGCTAGAGGGCAGTAATGTACAGAACAATTAATAAACTGGGTAATAACAGAAGCTGGCAATTCTTGCCTTGCTATAAATACCGGATTAACAATCGCGGTGCAAAAAGTACGTTTTCTGTGTCTTTGCATGTTGTGTCATGCATGTTTGTAAATGTACTCCAGTGTAAGATTCCTGTAATCCTAAAGCACACAAATCTACCTCTAGGGACGGCAAATGAATTAGCCCTTAAATAGCTTCACTAGTAACAATTATTTATCCTTAAGTAAAACCCCATAGCACAAGAATTGCATGATATTACCCCTTGGTAAAATTATTTTAATTATCGTTCATAACTTTATTGACATTACTGGTGTATAATAAAGTAAGTACTTTTGGCAGGATGACGTTCTGTGGTGTGACATGCAGCCTATATATAAAAAAAAAAAACATTTCTAATACTTTTATAATTATTATGCATGGTATTTTTATGAATGACCATAATACTTGAGACTATTTTTACTTTTAAAAATAACTGTCTCAACATAGACCATTTAAAAAAAACTAACGATTGCAAAAATGTGAAACTTAAGAGCAGTGCTGACCGGTTATAGGACTTATGATTGACACTTCCCATTTATAGGTATTATGAATCAATTTTAACCCCAAATTGTCATGTTAATGATGTACAAATTACAGATAGGTAATCAACTTTTGTACTAGAGCAAATACTAAATGTCAGGACGATCTTGTGATCCATAGTTAGACTTTTGGCCCTTTAGGGTGCTTTCACACCAGCACGTTTTGTCCGCACCTGGGTTCGAATGATAGTTTGGATCATGGGAATCCCAACTGGAATGCACACTCGTGGGCTGCTTTGAAATCAAAATATAAAAGGAGGGCAACGCTAAGCATTTTGCCGCATTTTTCTGCATCATCGTTGCCATGCAACACGGGTAAACAGCTAAAGGTATAATGATGCAAATTCTCTGGTTAAATTCGGACCTAAATAATAATATAATGCGAACACAATTATCTCTCTTATTATATAAGGGAAATCCCCAAACTCTGCTATGAGACTCTGCACTCAGTTAATGAAACATAAGCTCAAAATGTGACATCAACATGCATTTTAATGTTAATAGGGATAATCATCAATGATTACACTGCTCAATGCAGACACATTTAAAACATGTTTTATCCAAGTTCTTATAACAAGTATGATAATGTAAGGTGCACATAGAACTCGTACGGCAGGAAACTCACCACAGCACCACCTCTTCTCATGCTACTGGCATATCAATCATTCATTCATTCATGTACTTCCTTTATTTTAGTAGTATTGAGCATTTAACATATGCTCCCTTTCCTGATCGATGCATTACTTTGCTTTTGTATTAATTATCAGTATTTAGTATGTATCAGTCTCTCATAAGCGTAAACCTCTAGTCAATGACCCTTTTGGTTAGAGTTCAAAATCCACCTGTGCCCTGCTGACCACACATTTACTAATGCGGTCACATGAGCCTAAAATGTAAACATTTACAAACACACCGGTTACCGCCGTTATACAACAGACTTCCAAACCAAACAAATAACTACTGACTGCTTTTTTAAATACTGTTAATAGCTAATTAATATTACCGTTTAATCGTTTGGGGTCAGTGACTTTTTAAAAAAGAAATAAAAACTATTAATCAGCATGATGTTGCAAAAGATTTCCAGTTCAAATAAAAGCTTTTCTTTTGAACTTTCTATTCACACACACACACACACAAAAACAGTTTTAAACATGTTTTTAAGCATCAAATCAGCATATTAGAATGATTTCTGAAGGATCACGTGACCGGAGTATTCTTTCATTTATAAAATACCAACCCCAAACTTTTGAATGGTACAGTGTATATATATGAATGTATGATTGTCCCTTAAAAGCCAACAAGAAATATGTCACTAGAGAAGTAAATGAGCTGCATATGACAATTCATGTTGACTTTGAAGGAGTCTGTTTATCCATATGTATGTGGATAAGAGGAAGTGACAGCTGTGTGGCGCTGCAGCAGTCGTCACACAGCGGGGAGGGTGCAGGGGGGTGACACTACTCCATTCAGCTGCTCCAGGGAGCCCTGTGCCATTGTGATGCTCCAGCTTCTCCACCGCAAACATTCCACATGCACACATACATCCCATTGTCACACAGCACATCGAACATGCTGTATATGCGCACGCACACACCCACGGGCATTCTGTCACAACAGTATTCAAACGTTACCCATTAAAAGTTACCCATATTTTTAAAGTTGCATCAGTGTATGCAGTCGTTGAGTATTTCATTGAGGTTTGACACATCAGTCAGTGGGGGTGGGCAGGTTTATATATGACCATCCTTCTCTGTAGGCCACACAAACGCACGCTCACTGAATGCTGCCGCACCGGAGGGAACTGGCCATCCATATTGCCTGTGTGAGTGTGTCTGAGGTTTTGTTTTGAGATTAAAGGGTTTTCACATTCCTCTGGCCCGGAGGTCAGAGGTCACCGTGTACACCATGCTGCCTCCTGCGTGCAGGTTTAACCCCTTCTGTCCAAAGGCAGAGAGTTAGAGAACAGCTAATTCAAGGTCACAGACGCAGTCAAATACAGGTAGCATACCTGATTATGATCGATTACAGTGTTCATGGGCAAATCTGTAAGAAATCTGCACAGATTTGATGGGTTATCAAGCGATAAAATATCAGCGAGCGAGAAAGTGGCTTAGACAGATTTGCGTTTTTAAGAGGAGGATTTGAAGAAAGACAGTAGAAAGAGAGATGGAAGAGAGTCATTTTAAAAGAGAAAAGGTCAGAATATCACTTGAAAAAGAAGGATTACGATCAGGCAAGAGCTGATATTAGAAAAGACTTCCAGCACAGGACACTGAAATTGTGTTGTTCATGCTCCAAACTCGAGTAACATTGGTTTTGCTGTTTCACAGAGCCAAGATGTGCTGTTGTTGTAATGTTAGCTATAGTAACAGGACAGTTTTTGATTGTCATTGTTAGTCTGGAGCTGGTGTGATGCTGGTGGAGACAACAAACACTTGCTTGTATATATACTCTTGTACTGTATATTTAATGTTTTGTTGACATTCATTTGTCTTTGCTTTATTTTTCACAAAGCATTATTTTGCTTCGCTTCAGCAATAAAGAGACAGCCACTCTTGCGCTGCGTGTTAATGCATTTTGGGGGTGTGTGTTTGTTTGGGTTGAGTTTTACCATATAAAAATGTTGTACACTTGCATTAAAAGTGGGACAGTCCAATATAATGTGCAGAACATACATAGAGTCGGGTCTTTGCTTTTAAGCAAAATTGCATGAGTCAATCTTGCATGACCTATACGACTTCTAGTGAACACCACTTGGTCAAATATTCTTTTAAAAGGAAATTTTATTTTTGGATTCATTTTATGCATTTTGATGATTGTATATGTATACCATTCTCCTGCCACTTGTTTAATAGATAATGAATGCTTGACAGTAGGTCTAAAGCCCAGGACACACCAAGCCGACTATGTTGTCGCCTCTCATTGTTGGAGTTCTGGCCAAAAAAACTGCACTTGAACACACCAAAATAACTAAAAGGCAACTTACCCGTGTGTTCTACCCCCACGTGTAAGTAAATATCTGTCTATATCAGCAGGCATCAAAAGTCTATATTAGTCATTCAAAAAGTGAAACTAGGACTACAGATAACACACCATAAACAAAGCAATGCTTGAGTTGCATTTTGAATATCAATCACGCTGAATGCTTTCAAAATATTTGTGCACTCGAAATGCTAAAATTAGCCTTCTGTCTGTACCGTCTTGCTTTCATCGCTTTTGCTTTTATTCTCCTGCAATGACCGACTCGATAAGCTGAACAGCCAATCAGAGTTCTCTCTCTTACCGATGGCACAATGCCGATTCAACATGCTAAATCGGCCCAAAAAACCCAGACTGCATCCGACTAGAGCCAACAGTGTGGAACACACCAAAAAAAACGAAGCGGCCAACACTCAAAAACAGCCCGACATTGCCCAACGGCCAACCGCCGACTTGGTGTGTCCTGGCTTTAAGGACTGAAGGAGGAATTTTGACATTCTTCTACTTCCAGATTAATAGCCTCCTTTGCATCAGCTTATTCATTTCCTGATAGCCCAACATGACACAGAACCCAGCAGATGATAATACCAAAAAAAACATGGCATTTTTTCCCCTATTTAGACCAGTTAGGGTAATCATTTTCTGTAAATAAATGCTCTAAATGACAATATTTTCATTTGAAATTTGGAAGAAATGTTGTCAGTAGTTTGTAGAATAAATGAAAAATGTTCATTTTTCTCAAACAGATGCATAGAAATAATAAATCCAGAGAAATTTTCCAGTGGTTTCAATTGTTTCCAGAGCTGTATAACCACATGTATGGCTAAATCCAACAGTATTTTCTCATTGCTATATTCACATCATTGAGATGTTTAGACAAAGAAATGTGTCAGATTTGTTTGCTCTATAACCGTTTTATCTATACTTTGCTTACCTTAGAGCTATTAAGTCTACTTTAAGTATGACAGTTGGTGCAGTATTACAAATATTTTATTTAGATTCACAGACAGAGTATATTGCTGAAAGAAATAGACAGACTATTAAGAGTGCATAAATAAAACCTTAAAATGTCTAAATTACGTTGAAAATCATTTACAGAGAGAGTGAACTGCATAGCATTTTCTTGATCATTTATGAAGCTACACACAAAGATGATTTCAGCTGAAATTAGGACTGCCTACTCCTGTCATGGAGTGACTTAAAATTGCAAATGTTAGCAAAAAATCTACCCAATCAGAGAGTCCATCAAAAGGTCAGTGAGTGCACTTCTGCTGAACTTCCACCAGGTGGGAGGGACTTACAAACAAGAAAGATGATTTGATTTGATCTGCACACATGAACAAACTTCACCTGTCCTGAACTCATCGGAGTACAAAAACTATTTATTCACTTAAACCACAAAATACAAGTTTGACATGGAAACGTGATTTTAACTTAAGAGTGAGATCAACTATACTCAGTTGAGGGCTATATTCACACTTTACTACTCAAGCTCCTTTGCAAATTAGAAAAGAATAAGTCAATAAGACACATTAAACCCATAAAAAAACACTGATTAAAGTGAAACTAAGAGGTTTAAACAGCAGATGCAGCGACAGGGCAGTGTGAACCCAGACCGTGTCTCACGCCTCTGAGGGTTTTGTTAACGTAGAGGCACACGACTCTCAACGTGTTCCGGAAAAAAAAAAAGAAGTTCAGTTACCAAAAATAGCCCTCGAGTTCACCATACTGAGCTAAAGTGACAACAGCCGCGCTCAAGAGAGGGAGACGAGTGAGATTACGAGAGTGTGGTAGTTAAGCAAAGCAACAGATGGCACAGAGAGCGAGTGAGAGAAAAGAATTTCAGAGAGGAAGGAAAGAGGAAGGAAAGAAAGAGAGAGAGAAAGAAAAAAAGAAAGAAAGAGAGGGACCGAGGGATGGAGGGAGGAGCTCTCGGTCAGTGATAGTCACACAGACTCCAGAGGGGAGGATGGCTAGTCATGCTTTACTGACCACATTGACAAGGGATGACAGGCAGAGGAAGGGGGAGCAACTGCAACAGGAGATGCCAGATATGAGACCTGCAGGGGACAGAGAGTGTGTGTGTGTGTGGAGGAGTGTGTGTTATCTTCACGTTCAGGGGCTTAAACACAAACAAAGACAACTTTTAACCTGAGGGCTAGTTGAAAAAAAAAAAAAAAAAACACAATGTGCACTTTGTCCTAGTTATTGCGGACTTGTAGTTACAAATCAACACAAGCCTATTTTCAAGGGCACTTTTTTAACAATCGTAGCTTTTCGACATTCTGGTGGTCACAATTTTTTTACCCCACCCGCCTGAGTCCTGTGGTGCTCGCTGCGACAGGTTTCACTTCCTCTAAGAGTGTCCGTTTGGACTGTGCAGAGATCTTAGAGGGGTCGTGAAGAGCGGAAAGCTGCCTCCCTTCCCACACTACTGACACAAGAGGTAAAGCCCTGCCAAACCCTCAACAGTTACACTGCACTGGTCCTGGCTACCAGCACGGGATGTGGCCACAATCTGCACCGTCTCCGCCCCCCTCCACATTAAACACATCCACCAGCCTGGGCACAAACACAGGGAAACACAGCTAAACTTAGTCCCGCTGCGGTTGACCGTTACAGCAGGGCAGCTCACCTCATCTGCCTTGTGTTTGTCTCATTATAAATGATTTGATTGGTGCATTTCGTTCTTCACAATCGCAAAGGGAAGTGGCAGAGCGTACTGTGAAATTCTTTTGAAGAGTCTTACAATAAAAGTGAATGACCAGCAACAAAAAGGACAAAAAATGAAGTCACTTTAAAAGTGGTCCAAGGGCCAAGAAATTTAAAGGGTTAGTTCATCCATGAAATTTCGCTCATTAAGTACTCACCCTCATGTCGTCACAAACCCGCAAGACCTTCATTCATCTTCGGAGCACAAATGAAAGCATTTTTGATGAATTCTGAGGACATCTGAGCCACACATAGGCAGCAATTTCATTGCACCTTTTGAGGTCCAGAAAGGTATTAAAGATATTGTTAAAATAGTCCATGTGACTACAGTGGTTCAACCTTAAATGTTTGTGCGCAAAAACGAAACAAAAATAATGACTTGTGTTGTGATGCAGACGCAGGAGCCGGCCAATAATGAGCGTGTTCTGACGTAGAACCTGGGAGCGGTGAACTGCGTTCACTTCGACAACTGCGTATGAAAACAGTTCAAATTGTTAAATAAAGTTGTTATTTTTGTTTTGTTTTTGCACAAAAAAAATGTACATAACATTTATCTTCATAACATTAAGGTTGAAACACTGTAGTCACGTTGACTATTTTAAAGATGACTATTTTCCTTTTATTTATATCTTCACTATCTTTCTGGACCTCAAAATGTGCAATGAAATCGCTGCCTATGTGTGGTTCAGAAACCAAAAATATTTTAATTTGTGTTCCGAAGATGAATGAATTAATGAGAAATTCCAAAAATCACTGATAATCATCACGCTTGATATACATTTATGGTAACACTTTACAATAAGGTTCATTAGTTACACATTAGTTAATGTATTAACTAACAATGAGTAATTACATTTGTTACAGTATTTACTAATCTTCGTTAACGTTATATTAGTTAGGTTGTTCATTGTTTGTTCATGTTATTTCACAGTGCATTAACTAATGTTAACAAGATTTTAATAATATATTAGTAAATGTTGAAATTAACAAAGATTGATAAATACAGTATAAGTGCAGTTCATTATTAGTTCATGTTAACTAATGAACCTTATTGTAAAGTGTTACTGCATTTTCTTTAACTTCAATATATATATAATATAATATAATAGATTACATTATGTGATTTATAAACTACCATTCATAGGTTTGGGGTCTGTAAAAGAAGATTTTGAAAGAAGTCTCTTATGCACACTAAGTTTCCTTATTATTATTATTATTATTATTATTATTAATAATCACAAAAAATTGATCGAAAATACACTAAGAACAGTAATATTATGAAATATTATTGTGAATTAAAATAATTGTTTTCTATTTTAAAATGTAATTCATTCCTGTCATGTCAAAGCTGAATTGTCAGCATTATTACTCCAGTCTTCAGTGTCACATGACCCTTCAGAATCTGATATGCAGATTTCCTGCTCAAGAAACACTTATTATTATCAATGTTGAAAACATTCTGCTTAATATTTCTATGGAAACTGTAATACATTTTTGTAACATTACATTACAAATGTCTTTACTGTCACTTTTGACTTGTACAAAAAAAAAAATATCTTGCTGACTCCAAACTTCAGAATGGTAGTTTATGTCGCTTGCAAAAAAAGCTCAAACATAACAATAGTTTCATTTGCCCATGACTAACTTTCAAACACCAAAGATGCCACAACAGCTCCATCTATGATGCCAACAAAAACACTCACTTTTTCTCCCTTCTTCTGCCTATGGTTAAAGTGGGCACATATGTGGGTTTAAGAATAATAAACAGATACATAAAGCTCTGTTGAGGTAGGCATGCCAATAAGCAATTTATCACACCATCTAAGAATTATCCTGTTTCCAAATATCTTCTTTTGTGTTCAACAGGAGAAAAAAAAAAAAAAACATGTTTGGAACAACTTGAGGGTGAGTAAATGCCAGATTTTTAATTTTTGAACGAACTATTCCTTTAATGTGGCCTTGAGTGCCTTATTGCTTTACTAAAAAATAGCAACTTCATAAATCAAAATAGAAAACATTTTTGTGGAAATAGTTATTTTATGAAGGAAAATTGATTAAACGACCATCCTTCTGCTAGAACAATAGTGCTACACTAGAGGGTCATGACCCAAAAATGGGTTAAACAAGGTTGATACCTGGCCTCGTGGGTGCTAAGCAGTAATATACACTGTAGGTAAGCAGGGCTTAGAATTATACAGCTTGTGTACTACAGCATAACTGGAACTATCCGTTTTGCAATTCAGAACAAACACTATTCAAAAATGCCCATGTCAATCTGGAAAGTCAGCAAGAAATGTTTCCGTTCCGTTGATTTTATAACCCTCGACCCTTCAGTGCTCAAATGCCACAGAGTAAACTGCGCTATATCGCCTTTCTTCATGCTGAAAAAAAGCTCTATATACTTGTTGCATGAAAACATCTGGCCAACACACGGACCCCACTTAACGACACTTGAGAAAAGGAGGGAAACGAAAATTAACAGGCTTCACAAACAAAGGCCAATTAAAGCAGGTTCCCCCCGATCTAATTTGCGGCTGAACAATGACAGAGCAAACATGCCGATGTTTCATTTAAGGGGTGTTTTGCTTTAAGTCTGATTCTGGCTATCAGAAGCTACAAGCACAGTATAACAGGAAAAGGCATCTGTGTAGTTAAATACATCAGTGCCAGATGCCTTTCTGATTTCCTCAGGGATTCCCCTTGTGAATGCTGAACACACAACTTCAAGATAGGATGAGATACTGAGGATTTTTGGGTTCCAAATAAAAATGAACAGGTTGTAGAAGTGATCTGAGGACGGAGAGGCAGAACTTGGTGGAAATCAGTGCTTGGAAGATTACTAACAAATTGTAGTCTGTTACAAATTACATGATGAAAATTGTAGTTAAAAATCTGTATATTACACATTTTAGGTAATGTATTCTGACTACTTTTTGATTACTTTTAGATTACTTTTGACCAAACTCATTTATCATTTTGATTTGAATAGGACAATCTTGGACCATATTGAAAGAAAATATATAGGCTATTACGTTATTATTACATGAAGGGCATTGCATGAGCTAGCGCTGCCATCTGCGGAACACAAAGCGGGAAATGAGAGTATAAATCAGACTTGAGATGGTGTTACTCACCAGTTGCCCAGTAACTTATGAATTTTGACAGTTCATCGTCGTAATAATGCGATATGGCTTAATGCGATCATCACATCGCTGTTGTAATTAAAGTCCCCCAGTAGCCAATCATTTTATCCCTTAAAAAGTCATCTTTGATCACCAAAATGAGATATATAAAATGTTTTTTCCAGTAAAAAAAAATTCGTCATGCCTTAACCTAGCTTGAACGTAACTCTACACCCTTGGCTCATTTAGTATACACGGATCTATGAATATGCTAATTAACCCCGCCTCCACTCACTCACACGAGCTCACAGATCCACTTGGTCAACTTACAATGGTATCGCTCTTTACAACGTCGGACACATAACAGTAATTGATATGATTAGCCTTTTGCTTGACTAAATTATAAAACAACTAATAATATGTTGCTAATGTTACACAACCCATGTTCCCGTTCGAGTCAGACAGCTGCCTTCTAACTAGCAGTAACGCTTTGAACAACTTAGAATATTCGTGGAGAAAGGCATATAGTTCATCATAACATTGCAATATGCATCAATATACATCATACACCCACCATATTTCTAAATCTACATGACGAGGCTCAATCACAATCATAGACACCAGCGATTTCAAACCGTGGGTTTTTTTTTCACTGCAGTTTTAAAGGAGAAAATACTCAGCAATGGTGTTGACATTTGAATTTACACATGATTTGTCTTTTAGCATATTAAAAACACAACCTAGACATATAAACGACATTAAAAACTTGATTTTCACCACAGGGGGACATTAAATAAATACAGTCCGATGCGCTGCATGATTTAGATGCTTTGTTTGAGTGGCGCATTCAATCATTTTCAGTTTCGATTCACAGTAAATGTTACTCTGAAAATTCTGTGTGTTTGAGTCGCTTATTATTTGCATTTAAGCAACACGTACCAATCATCTTCCCATATTCGTAATGAGGATCATCAAGAAATCTGTAGTTGTCAACAAGAAGAAGTGTTAAGGTCTCTCTGTGGTTTTCCACCAAAATAAGAGCTCAATGGTTTTTATTTGAAAGCAAAAAAATTAAGACAACCATAAATATTACTAGAGAATGTGAGCTCCGCCACATTGCATGCTGGGATGGCACCTCCATCTTAACAGGATCGCCGTCTACTGCTGATAGCAGATTTAATACCATTGATGTTTATACACGTGAAATGGTTGAGATTTAAACTCCCAAAGAAATGGGCTAACCTTTCTCAGATGAGAATGTGTTGGTTTGTGTTTTTTATATTAACTAATATTACAGGTATTAAACTATGGTAACTTTTTAAAGTTGCGTTAGCTGATACCTTCATCTAGCTATATTGTGTTAGTTCAGCAAAATCTTCTGCTGAAGTCTATTGCAGATAAAGATATACATACAGGCGTTTAACTACAGTTGCAGACGCTCAGTCAACTTGCTCTCGAATGTTCACAGACCAGCTTTGACTACTCAAATATGGCTCTTAGCTTGTATATAGCAGCCCATAGAAACAGATGCTAATGAGGCCTGTATGTATATCTATCTATGGTTAATACCCAAGTTGATATAAATCAGAGATTGTGGGTCACATTCAGCGGACAGACACAGACACCATTTTTACATATTTCAACACAACAATCAAAATCAAATCCCTAGAAGCTTATGAACAGTTTCGTAGTGGCTACGTCTGTAACGGAGGCCAGCTAGTCGTTGCTGTGCAAGTAAACCTCACTCCTCTGACCTCAAGAGATGCTCTAGCGATAGCCTTTAGCCTTTAACCAAACAAAATAAAACTTTCAAAAAGACTCAGAAATGTGATTTTTTTTTTTCAGTGATAGACAGTGGGTTTAATTAGTGACACCATTAATAGATTTGCTATCCAGCGTCTTCTCGTCACGCCCTCAACCTGCTTCCCTTAGTGTTTTACATGTAGAAAAGGACAAAAAAAATAAATAAAAAATTACTGCATTGTTCAGTTTTCTCCCTAAACAACGATACAAGTTACTATGGAAATTCTCGATGCAGCAAGAATGATCTACAAGTGTGACATTTTTCATAATCACAACAGAAAACCAAAACACTGCCTTAAACTCACTAGCAGAAAGGCAGTGCGATGCTCCTAATAGTGTCGAAAGACAATTACACAGATCTCAATACAGCGTGATGTCAATTAATAATAATAATTCTGTTAATATTGTTATATTATAACATCTATTTCAATATAATATGCACTAAAAATGCTGGGTTAAAAACAAGCCAAGTTGGGTTGAAAATGGATGAACCCAGTGGTTAGATTAAATGTTTGCCCAACATGCTGGGTAGTTTTTTTATAAACTATTGTTTATAAATTGCTTGCTTGAAATGAACGCAAAGAATGTTGGAAATGAACATTTATTAATATGTTTAATAAATGTTCACCTTTTGACTATTATTGTTGCCTCTAGTAATATTGTGTCTCATTTTTAATGATTTTGGGTTCATTTAAAGCCAGCCATATAGTAATTTTTAAACAATAATTGGGTAAAATAAAACTGCCCACCAAGTTGGGCAAACATTTAACCCAATTACTGGGTTTGTCCATTTTCAACCAGCATTTTTTTAGAGTGTATGATTATGAACATTCAATTTTACACTAAAATAGTATGTTTAAGTAATAGTATGTAATTTATATATGTAATCAATAAAAATTGATGATGAGTATTTTAATATGTGATTGTAATTGGATTATCTGATTATTTAATCCAGATTATAATCAGTTACTACCCAGCACTGATGGAGATAGGTAAGAGGTTAAAGATATTTGGGATTTTTATGTAGCTCGTCTAGTGTATATGGGGTTTACATTGTGGGTTCATGTTGATATGACTGTGAATGGTGTGTGTGTGTGTGTGTGAGAGTTGAGGTGAGTCAGGGGAAACCCCTTCTGGCAGGGAGTCCTGGTGGTGACACAGAGCTGCAGAACAGCAGGCATCCTGCCAGACGGCAACGTGCCAACTCTCTTTCTCTCCCTCCCTCACTCTCCCCATTCCCTACCGCATCCCTCAAACTTTTCTCTCTATTAGCGAGTTTTAATGTCTCGGTTTTATTTCTCAATCACTATTTTATTCTTTCACTCTATTATTCGTTTAATGTTCATTCACTCAAGTGCTTCATAAAGTTACTCAAAACACTTACAGACACAGATGAGAACTGGCATCTTGTTAAAACTACTTTTTTGTCCTCGTGACATTTTCTTCTTTGCATATTCGTGATAAAATATTGACACGAGCTAGTCGCAATTTCTTAGTAAAATTGCACCAGTAACAAAAACATGAAAAGATGAATCGTGATTTTGTTGCTAATATTTGGGTGCCTTTTTAAAGTGCCTTTAATGTGAAAAAAAAAAAAAAAGTTTCAAAACATTTCAAAAGTTTGGGTTCAGTTTTTTAATAAATCTATACTTTTATTCAGCAAGGACACATTAAATTGATCAAACTTGACGGAAAAGACATTTAAAACTGTTACAAAAGATTTATATTGTAAACAATTGCCGTTATTTTGAGCTTTCTATTAATCAAGGAATCCTGAAAAAAGTGGAACACGGTTTCCACAAAAGCAAAAATGTTTTTTAAACATCAATAATCAGAAATGGTTTCTTAAGCATCAAATCAGCATATTAGAATGATTTCTGTATGATCATGTGACACTGAAGACTGGAGTAATGATGCTGAAAATTCAACTGACATCTCAGGAATAAATTACAATAGAATTAAAATAGCAAATGGCTATTTTTAAATTGCAATAATCTTTCACATAATTACATTATTTTTAACACAGAAACTGTCTTTATATAGCACGACAGCCCGTACTTTAAAGTAGTTTAAGTCTAAACTGTGGCTCTACAAATAATTAAAATAACCTGATGTCTAAACTGTTGCATTGCTTAAACCTTTAATCACAAACCTGTGCAAACATTTAATCACCACTAAACCTACTTTTTACTTTTACGAGTTAAAGCTGACAGTAAAACATAATTACTCACTCGCCGAAACATCTGAACTTCTATTTAGAAGTCTTTAATCAAATGGTGTTTCAAACAAGTGTAGACTTTATTTTAATGGCAAAATATGCACACTAAAATCTGAACACCCTCTTTTTCTCTATCAGACGCGGTCAGCAACAAACAATCTCTAAGCTGAGCTTCGTCAGCACCGCTTAAAACAACAGGCATTGTCGCGACGGCCCTTTTGTTTACAGATATCGGCGACACTTTACAATAGAGCTCACTCTCTTTCTCTCTCTCAGCCTTTCCGTCAATCAACTCTAAAGTTAGCTCATTTTTTGTTTGCTGCAGGAGAGATCCCACCTCTCCCTCTCATCCCGTCTGTATGTAGAAGGATGTCCAAGGAGAGACGAGGAGGAGGGGAGAGCGAAACTTGTAAAAATAACATTCCTGCATAAACAGGCTCCGAAAATGGTCGCCAAGCAGAACGCATTCCTCGCATTTCTTTTGAAACGTGATCAGTTTTTGAATCTCAGCGAATGACAGAGTGGCAGACGTATGTTTGTGCAATTGATATCTGCTCATTCATCAGCATCTCTTCTGAATCGAACGCTTTCGCACTGGAGCTTTACATGCGGACCCGAGTTCGTATGAATGTCAGAGTCGAGTCATCTCCAATCTTAGAAAATCCCAGTGCTGTTGGACTGTATGTCAGCACCCTAAGAAACAAGGACCGCAACTAACTGTTGGCCATATAGTCCTAGCAAGATTTTATATTTAGTTGAAAGATTAGAAAATAATATATTAAAATATCAAATATGTATTATAATTTACACAATCAGTTCAGTCTATAACTACATATATCACAACTTTAAAAGGTTAGTTCGGCAAAAAATGTATTAAAAAAATTCTGTCATTAATTACTCACCCTCATATCGTTCCAAACCTGCAGGATTTTTGTTCATCTTCGGAAAATCGTTTAAATAAAATCTGAAAGCTTTTTGTCCTTCCATAGACAGCTAGGCAACTACCACTTTGACGCTTCAAAAAGTTCATAAAGAGATCGTAAAACTAATCCATATGAATTGAGATGTTTAGTACAATTTTTCTGAAGAGACACAATCACTTTATATGATGAACGGTTTGAAGTTAGACTTTTATTCACATTTAAACATAAAAGGAAGCTCAACCGAACCTGAACAATCCTCTTAATGAAGCTCAAACATGATACGTAACATACGGGAATGAACTTCACTGGTTCTCGCGTGACTCAGGTGAACATGCTTGATCTTCTGTTCAACTGATGTTTGAGTTGATGAATGTTTATATGTGAAAAAAGCCTAAATTCAAACTGTTCATCATTTAAATGATTGTGTCTCTTCAGAAAAAATGGACTAAACATCTCAATTCATATGGATTCGTTTTACGATCTCTTTATGAACTTTTAGAAGCATCAAAGTGATAGTTGCGTAGCTAAGGAGTCCCGCACATGACATGCAAGAAACGTACGATTTACCATTTCATTCCCTCGAGTTATAAATGATGCCCATGATATTTCAATAGATTGAACGAAATGGTATCACTTTACAATAAGGTTCAGTAGTTAAACATTAGTTAATGTATTAACTAACATGAACTGACCATGAGCAATACATTTGTTACTGTATTTACTAATCATCGTTAACGAAACTTCAGTTGTTCATTGTTTGTTCGTGTTAGTTCACAGTGCATTAACTAATGTAAACAAGATTTTAATAATATATTAGTAAATGTTGAAATTAACAAAGATTAATAAATACAGTATAAGTGCAGTTCATTATTAGTTCATATTAACTAATGCAGTTAACTAATGTACCTTATTGTAAAGCGTTACCAACGAAATAGTAAATCATGCACACAATTTAGCCCACTATTTTTTTCAAGTCAGTCATGTGTGGCGCTCTGTACGTATCGGTCTATTGATGGAGAAAGCGCTCACATTTCATCAAAAAGATCTTCATTTGTGTCCTGAAGATGAACTAATGTCTTACGGGTTTGAAACGACATGAGTAATTAATGACAGAATCTTCATTTTTGGAGGAAGCGTAATAGTCTTTTCATCGCTCTTATTACATGAGTGAAACACCTTGAACAAGATGAAAATGTATAGCAGAACTTGATTTTGACCATGGGGAATTGATCGGATGGTTAACTGGTTGTGGTAGATCTCATGTGCGTGACAGGTTATCCCTGCAAGGTTCTTCAGAGAAGAGAAGAGATGTTGAAAAGAGAAAGGAGCTGAAGTTATTCTCTGATTAAATACTTCAAGGACACATAAATTAAATAAAATAACGATGTGCACCGATAAGTTATAAATTTTATATTTGTAATAAATATTGAAATATTCCATAAAAAAACAAGAACTATCCATTTTGATTGAGTGGCCGAGTAAATTTGTGATTAATGTGATCGGTCATAAATGCTGCAAAAAAACCCTAAAAGTAATACATAAGTAAATAAGTAACCGCTTTGTAATAATTTCTCCAAAGCATGTAATTAAACTTTTCTCTTTTAAGCTGTTGGAGAGCATCAGGGATCAGTCTGACTGATTCAGTGAATTCATTCAGTTTAGGATTCAACACACTGATTCAAACTGGTAGCAAGTGAGTCTTCTTGAATGATTCATTCATTCATGAAACCATCACAAAGGAGTCATTTGTTAACAAACCCGACTACACTGCTCATGCTGCATGTTCGTTTTTGGGACAACTTAGTAAGAAACAGGATGACAGATTTCTACCACCATATTTAACTGCTTGTCTCCGAGTACACTCCTTTCGAAGATTTCTTTAAAAAAACCTCTACAGCAGACACCATTCGCATTCTGGTCATGTAAAACTTCGGGATGAACCAGAGTCTGCACTCGAAGCATCAGTGCAGACATTCTCAGACTCATCAGAGTGGAACAAGCATGAATTGTGATGCAGAGAGGTGGGGCCCTTCCATAAGGAATCTCTCACAGCTTCTCTGATGACAGATAGAGATCAGCTATGCATTACAGCTCCCCTCCTTGCTCACACACACACACACATAAAGACGTGTGTATTGATGTAGGCAACAAAGCTCTGGTGCACGAGTTCGCCGTACTGATGTGCAATGAAAATCCCGCATGAGCATAAAGAGAAAGAAAAAAAGGGCCGTACAGAGAAAGAGAGCGATGTGTGTGTGTCGGGGGGAGGACTCCCCGTAGGCCGTGAGGTGAAAGACACAGAGGCAGCGCAGTTATTCATTAAGACGCTGCTCTCTCTTCCTCTATTCTCTCTTTCCCCGGAGCTAAAAACACTTGTTCTCACTTCAATGGCTGTCTAACCCGGGGTGGTCTTCCAGCCCACTACCTACACCCACCAATCGACACCACAAACGCTGGGCTGCGTGATTGTGTGCGTATATATGCGTGCAGGTCAATTTGTTTTCATGCAAAAAAGATATTTAAAAAGAAAAAAAACTTGATACCTAAGAAATAATAAAAATGTTAATATAATATTATAATTATTGTTAAGAAATATATAAAAATAACAGTAACATATTTTATTGATTATATTTTTATATTTATGGATTTTTAACAATAATAATTTATTATTATTATATAAAGTGACTGCATTATTTTGATAATCGATTAGTTGGGCGACTATTTTATTATTTTTATTATTAATTGATAAAATTAGGATTTTAATTAGATAATCATTTTAAATTTTTCATTGACAAAAAAAAAACACACTAATGCACATCATGCCCAATGCACTTCAAACAAATGTGCCAACTAAATTGAAGACATTAAAATGAAGAAACTTTTGATACCTAAAAAAATAATTAAAACTAGAAAATAATTATTGTTATAATTAAACGATATATAAATAATAGTAAAATATTAAATATATATACACAGTTTTTACAACAACAACAATAATAAAATTATTATTATTATTATTAATTTAATTGATTAAAAAAATATATAATTATTTGTAACAAAAGCATCATTTATTTATTATTGTGCCAAAAAGCAAAAACAAATTAATAATAAAAAAAATCAGACTTGCATAATGATTTTCAGACAATACACCATAAACAATCATCACAATCTTAAAAAAAAGAAGAAATTTTTAGTAGAAACACACACTAAAGGACAAACTTGTTGACGCAAGTATGTGTGTGTTTGTGTGCATGAGAGTGAGAATGTCTTTCTGTCTGCATGAGTGTTTGTGTGTGTGTGTGTGCGCGTGTACCTTGATCGCTATGTGCAGAAAGGTTTTGAGTTTCACGTGAACGGTGAAATAGTTAACAGACTGCTGCCTCAGTCCTGCTCAATTCAACATTAACACACACACACACACACACACACACACGTGCGCTCTCGTAACTTGGTACACAGTCTCGTAACTGTGTTTGCAACTTCCACCTATACGTATATAAATATAAATATATTTTAACTTTTTGAAAGTTTCCTGTTACAGCTTTACACACTCTGGACATTCACTGAATCAACTTCATGTGGTTGCAAGATTTGTGCTGTGGGCATAAATAATACTTCAAATCACATCACCGGAGCCATATCTATCTTTTAATGCGATAGATGCGGGTTTGAATGTACCTTTTGCCAAGCTTGCATTTATTTTCAGTAAAAATGAAAATAATGTTCAAAAAGTGGAAATAAACTGCGAACAAGTATTTAATAATCATAGGAGTTTTTATTCTTCCAGTAAGGCAGCAACCATTCAATAACTTTGATAAATATAATAATTTACACTATGATATAATTATATCCTGTTAAATGTACAAAAATACTGAGGTGCAAATAGTATCTGCCAATATGAAGTATAGATAGCATCTAATTACCATTTACTCTTATTCCAAAGAACTGACACTTTTACATGGTGTAAATAGAATCTACAGCTATTTTCACCTCGAGTAAAAAGCATATTGAAGAAAATGCTGCAATTGTCACTTGGTGTAAATAGCATCTGTCGCTAAAAAAAATATGCCATTTTCACTTAGTGCAAATAGCTGCTGCCCTAAATTAATGAACAGTGACAGTAAATATTTATTTATATTAAATATACATATTTTTTTAAAAATATTTCAAATAAATGTTTTTTTTTTTTACTTTCTATTAATAAAAGAATCCAGAAAATATATAGTTTCCACAAAAATATTAAGTAAAAACTGTTTCAACGTTGATAAGAAATGTTTCTCCAAATCAGCACATTATAATAATTTCTGAAATATCTGAAAATTAGGCTTAATCCCATGAATAAATTACATTTTAAAATATATTAAAATGCAAAACGGTTTACAATATTTCATTTTTTATTGTATTTTTCTTCAAATAAAAACATCCTCGCAAGAGACTTTTCAGAAAGATTTTCAAAAAAACTTTCTGACGAAGTTTTTAACAGCGATGTGAACATAGCAACACTTACTACTGAGAACTACACAGCAACACTCTGGAAACGATTGAGAACATACTAGAATCACGGTGATGGCAAAACTCAACTTTATGCTGAAGACTTGACAAAAATCTTAATCTGAACTCATTTAACATCCTGTCACATTTTCTTTATATCCACAGCTCTTTCTGTGACAGAATACCTGCATCTTATCTGTTCAGTAGGTCTTGTTCATTTGAACCAATGTCCATGTTTAAGCCTAGAAAATGTGCTTGTTGTGCACGTACAACACTTTGATACACAAACCCTGAGAGTGAAATGGAAAAAAGTGAAAGGCAGCACAAAAAGAACATTGTTTTCTAGAGGAGACAATTTGTAGCACATGATAATGAGCAAAATCTTTGAGAAAACTGGGATGAGAACAAAATATAAATGGTCAAACGCTTGACACTCGATGGACTGATAGCACAGTTTTCTCACAGTTTATGCAGCAAATCACCTGTATTAATTAAATAATATAATTTGGCACCTGTATTAATTAAAGTGCCAAAGCCATCTCACAGGAGGTGCAAAAATACTTACGGACTGTGAAAACGTAGGTATTGGAAAAAGATGCATGTTTG
This sequence comes from Opsariichthys bidens, assembly GCA_037194245.1. NCBI lineage: Eukaryota > Metazoa > Chordata > Actinopteri > Cypriniformes > Xenocyprididae > Opsariichthys > Opsariichthys bidens. The sequence goes on along the minus strand of CM074285.1, from coordinate 12,244,884 downwards.
GCCATGTGACCCATATTGTATAAATGTCTATGTTTATACCAGTATGTGCCAGCTATGTGCCATTCACTTTCACCATGTTGTTAAAGACTGTAACTTCATACAGTCCTCATATTACATTCCCGCAAAGATAACTTAAAACCATAAGACATTACTCCTTGTTTAGAAACTTTTTGGCATAAATATGAATCAATAAATAGAACCCCAATGATCTTTTTTGCCATTAGTACAGAACTCTATTTTGTCCATTCTCTCTGTATTATCTCAGCGAGTTTATTTTAGCGTTTTCTGACAAACTTTTGGAAAACACCAGTGTGAACGGAGAGCGTTTTGAAGCGAAAAGTCCATTTTGAAATTTATCTGGCTCAATGCAGATATAGCTTTAGTCACACGCACTTCCCTCCAAAATGCTACTACAGTCGTAAACAACAAAAGTGGTGCAATCTGGCTAGGTGTAGACTTTCAGATGCTCACATCAAGCAATCAGACAATAAAAGACATATAGTTGCGTAACTTTGAGGAAAGTCCCTCGCCACAGTCAATGCTTCCATTCCATAGATCTAAAATCTAGATAAAACTAGTAAAGATAAATCTAGTGAAAACAACCCACATTAAATCTGCCTTTATGACACCAACAAATGTTTTAAACGAATCTAGAACCTTCCAGAATGTGATGTAGAGCTGAACAGCTTGAACCTTTAAACATTTTTGTCTTCTCTGCCAATGCCATGTTTGTCTAGGAATATGGAATTGCTTGTTTTGAGGATTCTGTACACTGAAAGAATGTAACTGTCCTCTGAGACATGCCATACTTTTGGACATTAATCAAATATCTCAGCCATGTGGTTGAGGAATGGAGTGGAGACAGGTCCTGAAAAGATTTTCACCCTTACTACCTGGCCATGACCCAGAAACATCAAGGATCGCTTGTCCTTCCAAGGATTTGCAGGTTTTGGCGGGAGGTTTATATAGAACTACTTCTATGTTTATTCATAACTGTTGCACATGGATGCAAGGCTGCAATAACCTGGCACGGCACCAGGAATAGAAGAGGATCCTGTGTAAAATTCCATGTCCATGGTCCATAACCAACTTCATATTCTTTAAAAGAATCTTTTTTATTTTTTTTTACTACTTCTAGTATTTACGGGGTGAAATGTACTGCACTGACCAAACGACTCAAAAGGATAGTTCACCCAAAAATGAAAAATGTGTCATTTACTCACCCTAAAGTTGTTCCAAACTTTTATGAATTTCGTTCTTCTGCTGAACACAAAATATTGGTAACCAAACAGTTGATGGGCTCCATTGACTTCCATAGCATGGAAAAAAGAAATACTATGAAAGGCATCTGCTGTTTGATCACAGACATTGTTCCTTTGTGCTCAGCAGATGAAAGAAATTCATACAGATTTGGAACTACTTTCGGGTGAGTAAATGATGACAAAATTGTCATTTTTGAGTGAACCTTCTCTTTGAGTATGCCAGTTTGACATTAGTATTGTGTACAAAAGCAATAAATTCAACAAGGGTAATGCATTTTGGGAAATGAAGTGTTCTCCACCTTTGTCCATTAAATTCTGCCTGAATTTTGAATAAAACTTTTATCTTCTAGTTAAAAAACTATTAGTTATACAAGTTTATACATGCATTTTAATTCTACTTCATCACACTCCAATTGACCGCCGATCTGACCAATCACAACCCCGAATCAACCATTTTGTCTGACAAAGCAGTCAGGGGAGTTAGTAGATTAATTTTGGTGAACTTGAAAAATTGTGCACACTCACACCTTTCCGCACTTGAAACAACATTCCTTCTGATGTTCATTCATGTTTATTTGATGCTATAAATGAACTAGTATGAAGAGATGATCGGTTCACGAGCCGCTTGAAGGAGCTACAGCGATCTGTCACGATACATTAAAGAGACACTATACGGTATTTATTGTTAAAATTACAATATTTGAAATTTGAAACTGTTTCATATCAAAAGTAAATTGCTCCGTCTTGTCTGTCGACGCGTTGTTAGCGTCCTCTTTGCTCCGCGATGTATTCACATGCACGAGAGCTTGTCGGAAATAGCAACAGTAACTAAAGGGTCAATTAGAATTTCGGATCCTGCTGGCTGCTTCCCTTTAAATCTAGTCATTACTGAAATGGAATTTAAAGGTATTCTAAATTCGATTGAATGGTGCGCAACGCTGGTTGTCGGTAACTTTATGAAAAAGATCTGTGGAAAATATTTTGTGTTCCATGTAAGAAAAATAGAAGCAAACAGGTTTGGGAAGACATTAGGGTGAATGAGTAAATAGACAGAATTTTAATGATGCTTAAGACAAGAAAGTCTCTGATGAAACCTGCAAGATAGCAACAAGTTTATAGCGTTGCAGAAACTGGAGCTAAAAGTGGTTTATACAAGCTAGGGTGAGAGCATTTCTCTTACAGTGCAAGGTGTTGAAAACCAACGGTAAACTTAGACTACTGTTATGGCTGATGAAGCTAAACGGGCACAAACGCCTGAAAGTGATGATGAGATTGACTTTCCACATCCCTCAGCAGACATTTTAAGGTGGACAACAGCTGAATGAGAGGAAGGATCTGTAATGCTAGCGGCACTTGCAGTGGGGGAAGTTCGACAAGAGCACGGTAAGGAAGTTGAGTCAAAAAGTGTGCATGCTAAATCCTGAAACTTAAATGGCACAAACGGACTGAATATTTGGAGGAAAACAAGCGTGGAAGAAGATACTCGTGGAAAAATTGCAATGGGTGAGATGAAACTATGGACACATGCAAAAGCCTGTGGAACAAACTAAAAAATAAATCCGAAGAGACAACAGAAGAAAAAGCTCTGAAAGGCATGATCTAATACAAGATGAAGAGACCGAACTGAAGAACTGCTTTCGAGAACAGCGCCAAGGAAACTGACGAACCCACGCTTGTGTTCATTAAGAATTTTGGAACGGTTTAACTCACTATTTCACCACTTTCTAATGGAGACCAGAGACAATTGCGCTGCACTTCAAAAATCAGAACTAAGCTGTTAATGACACTTATGCAACACATGCTTGGTGGAGTCGTTTCTCAGCCTGAAAAAAAAGAAACGTGGACATTTCATTTTGTGAGAAATTTTCACGGGACAACTAATTATAATGTAGACTTTTGCTTTAGTAACACTCAGAGAACGAGTGACAAAGGTATAAATGAAAAGGATAATTCAGGTCCTGGTTGAGCCACATTACATCCGTATTACTGAGCCTGTGTGGTTTACAGTGAATTTAGAACAGCTAAGGGGGTTTTAGGCACTCCGAACAACGGCCTTTAGATGTTCTAAATTCACTGTAAATCATAGCTTCTTTGGGCTTTTGCTTTATTTTCTCTCCCACACCCATCGTTTCACATAAGACGACATTGGTTCATCCACTGGGGTTACTCTTATGATTGCTTTGTGCTGTTTATGACACATTATCTTTTGGGAGATCCACTATCTACTTGCATTATATAAACTCAGAGATGGATTATACATTTCTAATACATTTGGCTTGAGGATGAGTACAAGAGTGGATTTACATCTTTTGGGTGGAGTATTTCTTTAGTGTTTTTGTAAAAGAAAAGCCTCACCGATGGGTGCATTAAAGGATTAGTTCACATCAGAACGAAAATTTCCTGATCATTTCTCACCCCCATGTCATCCAAGATGTTTATGCCTTTCTTTCTTCAGTCGAAAAGAAATTAAGGTTTTTGAGGAAAACATTCCAGGATTTTTCTCCATATAGTGAACTTCAGTGGGGTTCAATGGGTTGAAGGTGCAAATTGAAGAACTTCAAAGGGCTCTACACGATCCCAGACAAGGAATAAAGATCTTATTTTGTGAAACAATTGGTCATTTTCTAAAAAATTTAAAACTATTTAACCACAAATGCTTTTTTTGCACTACAAAGCAAACAAGCAAAGACCAAGTTAAACGTCCTTTACAAAAAAAGGTAAAACAGTGATGTCGGAAGATTTTGAAGTTGGAGGAGAAAGTAAGATATGGACCTTTACGCCCTACTGTGGTCCTTCTGCCTACGTCACGTGTGGTGCTTCACAGAGCAGTGCAAGATGAGCATTTGTGGTTAAAAAGCATATAATTTTTTTTTTTTTTTTTTTAAGAAAATGACCAATCGTTTCACTAGATAAGACCTTTATTCCTCGGCTGGGATCATGTAGAACGCTGCACTGAAAACCTTCAACCCACTGAACCCCACTGAAGTCCACTATATGGAGAAAAATCCTGGACTGTTTTCCTCAAAAACCTTAATTTCTTTTCGAGTGAAGAAAGAGAGACATAAACATCTTGGATGACATGGGGGTGAGTAAATTATCAGGGACTTAATTCTGAAGTGAACTAATCCTTTAATTCGATCAAACATGTATTAGAGAACAGTAATATAGTGAAATATTATTCCAATTTTAAATAACTAAATATTTTAAATTTAAATATTCACTTTTTTAAATGTAATTTATTCCTATGACGTCAAAGCTGAATTTTCAGCATCATTACTCCAGTCTTCAGAGTCACATGATCCTTCAGAAATTATTCAAATATGATCAAACATTTCTTATCAATGTTAAAAACAGTTGTGCTTCACATTTTCATTTTTCTAGGATTCTTTGGTGAATAGAAAGCAAAAACAAACAAACAAAAAAAACATTTATTTGTAAAATGGAAATTTAAACATTCTAATTTTCTAACATTATAAGTGTTAGAGGCAATTTGGATCAATTTAAAATGCAGAACAAAAATATGTGTCAAATTTATTTAAATGTATATTGTCACATATAAATATTTCTTTCAAAAATTGGCTGCAGTTAGATTTGTCCGCAAGCTAAAAGGAAAACAAATTTCTTAGATTGGGTTTGTCTTTGTCAGCCAAACAGGTAAGTTTTATATCCTGAGAAAAAGCTAATTTGCAAAAAGCCCCCAGTAAGGCAGCTGAACACGGTTATTTTAACATTCATGGAGACCCTGTCCATATAAATAAACAACTGTTTATCTCTACATTTCGGCAGTTCAATCGGAACAGAGCTGGGTCAAAAAACCTAGTGAATTTACAAACAATTTCAAGAGACATTACGAACCACTTCTAAGAACATGACAAATGATAGTAGAAAAAAAAAACCCCGAGACTCAAGTGGACTTTTGCTTGGAGGCACAAATATGATCTGAATTTTATTTACCTTATTTTTTATTTAATTTGATTTCCTTTTTGATTTAAATCTTGAATAAATCTATTAAGTACTCCTTAACCCAACATTTATAATAAATAACAATTACATCAGAACAGCTGGGTGATGATTTACATGACCGGTCAATGAGCGCATTTCTGTCCTGAACATAAAAATAAAACATCTTGAAACTGAAATAAATAACATGTAATAGCTGTAACACCAATGTAGTATAAAGTGTTACCATCTAAGATCAGCTCATGACCCGCTAGTGAACAAGACAACAATCGCATCCCAAACGCTGTGCTCCCTGACATTATTAGTGATCGAATCGAAAGACAGAGAGCATCTGCATCTGATTAAACGGAAGGGAGATACGTTCCCATACAGTTACACCCGCAGAGCCGGTCTGGACCGTTTAAGGCATACGCTGAAAGTGCACGGACATGGAATTTTCTCTCTCGCCAGTGTCGGGCAGTCGAGGTGTGCGATAGAGAAAGACATGTGCTGCGAGTCAGCTGCTCGCTAAATGAGGGCATTCAACCACATGGTCGCTGAGAAATATCCCCTCTGCCGCCTGATTGGCCAGTCTTCGGCAGGGTAGGGAGGGGCCGGCCAGGGAGGAGTCATGTGACCGAATCTAGCAGAGCGCTCGATAATGGGACCCCCACTCGCAGCAGCAGAGAGAGAGAGAGAGAGAGAGAGAGAGAGAGAGAGAGAGAGAGAAAGAAATGGAGAGAGAGAGAGAGAGAGAGAGAGAGAAATGGAGAGAGCGGCCTGGACGAGAACCAAAAAAACCCCTCTACCACACACAGGCTGTGTATTGTTGCCTATTCACTGGACTCCATCTCGGGCCACTTTATCATTCAATTAGGACAGCTTTCACACCACACAGCAGAGAAAAGGGCCCTTCAATCAAACTGAAAACTTCACGCTGCCACTGGAGGGCACACAGAAAGAGACCCACAGTCCTCTCTCTACTTTCATTTCTCTCTCTCTCTCTCTCTCTCCTCCTGTTGTTGTTGTTCTGGACTTTGTGAAGAAGAGAGAGGGAGGGAGAGTGAAAGAGAGGAAGAAAGCAAGCAACAGAGGTCATTTGTTAACACCAGAGCTTCTCTCGCTCTCTCTCTCTCTTTCTCTTTCATTTCTTTCCCTTTGTTCTCTCTTTTTCTGCTTTCTCTCTCTCTATCCTTTTTGAGAGGAAATCAGCATCTACAGTTTTGCAATGTTGCCACTGGAGTGAGCTGTGGTTAGCCTGAGAATACATGGAAGAAATAGAAGAAATGCGTTTTAAAATTGTCAGAAAAATGTCGCCATAGGTACATTTGTAAACCTGGGTTGAAAAAAGATCAATGTTGATCTTACAATGTTCAGTGTTACTGTGAAGCATCTAATGCAGAAAAACTCCAGAATTTACAGTAAAAAAAACAAAATTATATATACACACATATATATATATAGTTATTTCATGGAGTTTTAATATGCAGTTACTTTGAATGAATTTTACCTGTCCTGACCCTTAAAAGTTATTTTACATTTTATATTTAACTTTTTTATATATATATATATATATATATATATACACATTTTTATTTTATTCTAATATTTTCCATTTCATTTTATTTCTTTCCTTTTTAAATGACTTCAGTCATAGTCATTGCTGAGCTGAATAAAACAAATTAATTTACCACCTGACGAAACATTAGTACAGTTTATTTTGTTCTTACTTTTATTACTGGTACCATTACTGGCACCTTATCTCTCCCCATCATTACATTTTTGTGTGTGTGTGTGTGGATATAGTACTGTGCTTGTCATTTTTAATCAAAAAATCATGTCAAACTACTAGAAATTACATTTAGAGTTAGAGAAAAAGAGAGAGAAGTGAAGCATGCCTCTATAAATTGATTTAATTTATTTTCTCTGCTAATTACGTCTGTTTAAGTGTAACAGAGATAGAGAGAGCAGTTGCGGAGCATTAGTAATATGCATGACCATAAAGTAGTCACATCATGATACATGACTCCTTTCATTTCATTATTTGTCTTTCCTCCTCCACTCATTTATTTTCTGAGTGAACACAGACACCAAGAGCTTCTAGCGATTCTTCTCTTGCAGCTGAAAATGTAACAATGGATTGGGCAGACCACACACCTGACTGCACACAATGAGACGGCAACCTCCTCGCTCTCATGTGCTGCCAGGAAACATTTCTCCGTCAAACACATTATGTCATCAGAAATTAATCTAAAACTTTACATATCTCCCGTTTAAACACAGCTAGGCTCTCTCTTTTTGAGTTTCTCTCACAAACTATGCACTTGTTTACAGGTCCCATGTCAGACTAAAGAAAGCCAAATTATACCAGCATGAAAACTTTGAGGAAAAACACTAATGCGCAAATACACATTAACGAAGAGCTGTGGGCAAAGCTCCAGAACCATAAAACCAGTTTATAGAGCTTTACAAAGTGAATGAGGGGGAGAGAAATAAGAAAATATCTGCCAGAAATTGTCCCTATAGACCACAAATGACAGACTACAGATGCATTCATAAAGCCTCAGAATAAATAAAAACAGTCTATGAGTGCAAGTGATACTAATATAAAAACGTATCACCTTATAAATAAAAAAATTGCTGAAAAATTGACATCACTTAGGTAAAAGCTGGATTTAAATTAGATGACAGCTGATGTTTAAAATGTTAATGCCAAACAATGAAACTAATACACTGAAAAAAAATATTATAGTTATAATTTTACAAGCATATATAAATACAATATAAGAAAGTTACAAAAAATCTAAACGTAGCATTCAGGTACAGAAAAATAATAAATGTAAAATTAACAACATTAGAGTTCACTGTATAAATTAAAGTTAACCGTAATTTTCCAAAGTAACGTATTTTGTTGAACCTAGAACAACATTCCTGTCCGAAAATTTAGTCCCAACCATATCCCATATGTAAAACTTAACCCTTTCCATAACTTAACATAATTAACATAACTGTAAGCCTAAACTTGGCATAAATTGTAAACTTGTCCTTCAAATCTGATTGGTTGATTGGAATGATGTTCTTGGTGAAATGAGACTCGCCATAGATCGATAGAGATTAATCTTTGTTAAAGCTGTGCTTCGTTGTTTGATTAACATCAATCACACACAGCAGCAGGTATTTATAGGTTGCTGTCACTTTAAAACCTAAAGTGTGCGGCTATGGGCACAGATAACTGCACACGAGTACCGAATTGAGTTCTCTTGTGCCTCTCTTTGCACAGGAATGGTTTAAAATAACTTGAATGTGTAAATTGGTACGATAAAAAAAATATATATATACAAATGATAAACTTTCATTCCATGATTATTAAGCTTTGCAATTAATCTGCAAATCACATCCGAACTGTGCGGCCAGATCCATACAAATCAACTATGATCCGTTTAACCCCTAATAATAATAATAATAATAATAATATTAAATATATGTTAAGTTAAAAGCAAAATACTTGACAAATGTGTTCACAAACATGCAACTAAGTTATTGAACTTTAATACATACAGGAATCCAATAGAATAGAATAACAAAAGGAATAACAACAAACAAACAAATTAAAAAAAAAAAAAAACTTTCAAAACCTTTTACATGACAGTTTCTTTTCATGGCCATAGGTTAAAAAAAAATTTGACATGAAAAAAATTAAAATCTACCATTTCTGACAAAAATAATTTCAGTCCTCCTTATGTTCTCTGGTATACTTTCCTGAAGACTGATTGAATCTTTCCCAGGAGTCTTCCGCAAATGTTTTAAACGATATAATAAATTTGCGTGCGAGAAAAAAAAAAATGACCGTAGAAAGCAAAAGCCGAATCCCGGACATTTTGGCTGTATGCATTTTTTTAGGTCCAAAAAAAGGAGGACATCTCCAGGAAAGAGCACTAAAAAGATAACAATATTAGTGTACACACATCAGAGGAAAATAACACTTGGTTTATTTTAAGTGCGCACACCATTTTAAAAGCAAGATGGATTCTGATTGGCTTTCTATGTTTATACTGGAAAAAAATTGTTCGGAATGTGATTCCAACGATATTGTTTCTCTGCGCCGCTATCGTTATAGTGTGAACTCTGCTACTATTTTATATTTAGAACGTTGTCTTTATATTTATTGTTATAATTTTCCTCGGTGTGAACAGGTCTTAAGAAAGTTATGGTGTCACACCAGCTTCTTATAAAGAATCTTTGGTAACACTTCATTTTACAATATCATTGTTACAAGTACTAACTATAAATTATGCACAATCGCATCCAACTAACCCCAAATCAAACCCTAATCCTAACCCTACAGTAAATAAATGTAGTCATTTAATATTACTCAATACTTCAACGTAACAAAGACACCTTGAAATAAACCGTAACCCAATCTTTACGTAAATGTTTGTTTGATGGCCATTATAATTCATTATAACACATGTCTGTATGATTACCAAATCAATCATTAGAATACACAACTCTTATTTCCCTTCTTCACTTGCAGAATCTATGAATCGGTGAATGAAAGAATCCATGAAACCACCTGAATCCTGGCATTTCACTGAATGACCGGCACATCTTAAACAGCCCAATCTGTACATCAATAAACAACTAAAATCAAAAACGTTTCTTTCACTCTTTAGTTATTTGCGTGATGCAACTCAAACAACTATATGAATCATTGTTTTTCCTCCAGCCCTCTTCAATGACTCTCTCCCTCATCATCCAGCTTTCTTTTTCCTTTCTGCGACTGAGTCATCTAATCACACTCAAGGTCTTCTGGATTCTCCGTATATGACTGTGTGTCATGGCAATGTGGTAGCCATTTGAGCAACACAAAGTTTTCATTACGCTGAAGACTACAAATAATGATAGTTATAATAAATACAGCTGAATATACCGTTTTACACTCACATATCATGACATCATGTTCAGTTTTATTTGTCGTTCGAAATGTTAATAAAAAGTGATGTCATCCAAGTGGACGGTTATTCATGAATTGCTGTGCATTATCCAATTGGCCGTGTGATCAGCCAATCTCAGCGACACGGAAGTTCTCACATGACCTGTAATTCCTCAAGGGAGGCAAAAGAGACGCAAACCTTCCTGATGTCACTTGCAGACTATTCGATCTCATGTAAACGTTTCTTTTATTCTATCAGTCATTTTCTCATACAAAGGCTGATCAAATGCCTGGCATTTAAAGATGCACCAGGGGGGAAAAAAAAAAAGTGTTTAATGCAGTAATACCTACATTATCAAATTCTATTCAAGTTTAAAAATGGTATTTAACATTAATGCATCTGCATTAGGCTACACCAACTTTTAGGATTAGATCAGGTAGAAATAGTTGCTTAAACGCAACAATTACAGATTACCAGCGAGGGGTCGTTTTCATCTGGATTCAAGCCAGCTTTCAATATAAATTTACGATCTTAAGGGCACCATTTTCACTATTTTTAAAAACTCACAGGACCCATTGGAACTTCTTTCTTAACAGTATGCATCAGTAATCGTATTAGATGATTAAGAATTTACTGCTCAGTACATTTCCTTAAGAAAGACAATAAATTCGCAACAAAGATAGCAGAGAGACAGTAAACGAGTGAGAAAGAAGCTCGGAGGGGAAGAAGACCCATCTTTGGGGTGGAAAAATGGACGAGGGGGATCTGAAGGAAGAGAAGGAGGGGTTGCAGCATAAGTGGTGTTCAGTGATGGATAGACTCGGGCCTTGAAAAGCCACACCTGGCTGACTGCTTTCAAAAGCACAGCTTTGCTCATGTACAGTGGCGCTATGCGTTTCAAACATCTAGCGTCTTCTTACTATCTAAAGGCGCCGCATACTGCAAGTGCAGTCAGAATGCATGTCAGCGAAGGGAAAAAAGACGCTCTTTTCTTGTGCGTGTGCAACTTGGTTGCGGTGTGTGGCATGTGTACTTTGTGTTTGGACTTGTTTTGCAGAGCTGTCAAGAACATTAGAGTGTATTTACACGTGGAGTGTTTATGTGCGGGTTTCTATTCTATTACTCTCTGTTCGGCTCACTTGATGAAGCTTTCTCCTGCAATTAATGAGCTTGGATTCGCGATTGCTGAAACTGTTTTTATACCCCTTCTGAACACCATTCAAAGGTTTAGAGCAGTTATAACACATTCATTTGTTAGAATTATATATGGTTTTCTTTTTTTATATCGTCTTCATTTGTGCTGCATATCAAAAGCTTAATGATGAGGAAACTGAAAATAAATACTTCATAAAATGTTTAAGTAATGCGTAAAATACATCAAATAAGCAGTTTTTGACTAAGAAATTCATAATAAACCAATAGATTTATGAATTTCCACACTGTAAAAAACATACCAACAGGAGCCATGTGACTTCTACCTGATTTGACCGTTCGTTTTAAATAACTTTTTAAATATTATAATTTTTGTCATTGGTTTTTTAAAAAAAAAAAAGTCGATTAGTTTAGTTTACTGCATGAAGCACATTTTTTAGGTTGTCAAAACATTTTTACAGCACAATCCAAACAGATTCAAATCAGTTTCTGGGAATGTTTCAATTTAAATCAACATTTTTTCCTTTCCAAGACCTTTAGTTTCTAAAAGTTTAAGAGTACTTTAATGGCTTTACATTATTATTTTGTATTATCAATCTTAATTTTTGGTTCTTTGATTACATATTCATAAAACTGTGAGTATAAGTTAACCATATCTGCAAATGTGAAAAAGAGTATTTTAATGTAAAATCAAATATGAGGATGACCCCGAATTACAACTTTTAACACTTCACACGAACAATAAGAGCTTCAGTTCATATCTCTATGCATTAATTAACATTGTTAATACACATTTAACATCCAATCTATTTTTAATTTATTGCATTTAATAATCTTTAATCAAGTAGCCATATATCAAACTCATATTTCTAAAGTAGCACAGGTCTACAGATGTTCCAAACCTGAATGAACGATTTGTTTTTCTGACAGTTCTGACATGAATCATTTTCTGATAAGAATCAGAAAGAGACGCTCGGAGGCGTTATAATGCCCTTGTGAACTTGGCCTGATTTTATCTCTCTTTCTGTCTCTCCTCCCTTTTTTATGGGGCGACTGAGTGACCAGGTCAGCTACTGTTCATTCTGCCCACATAAACACCCCCCCAGTGCCCATTTCAGACCTGGTTTGAGCCAAAAAAAACAAACACACATTATATGCTCTCGACTGCAATTACAATCAAACTCATCCACAAGCCCATCTTACTGCGACGCAACACAACGAAATAAATAGCTACATTACAGTAACTCGGCACAAATTTCAAGCACAGCATCGTCCCCGTTCACTCCTCACTGCTATAAGTGGAGGATACAAGGACTCAGATGAGGGCTGATCCCCATTCTACACTGGGTATTAAGTAGCGTTTGTGCTCTCCAAAGCCTGTCCTACCTATTAACCCCTCTGATGTGCTTTCTCATGATAATCAGCCTGTTACCCACCGAGGAGCAAGGAATTGTGGGATGTTTTCAGACATTCCCCCCCCCCCCCCCCCCCCCTTGATGCACATGCTCTCTCTCTCTCTCTCTCTCCAACTCTCACACTGAATCGAGCATGTAAGACACCTTTTCAGAGAACCCATGTGCAGCAATATGAAATATAAACTGCTGAAACGTTTGTTTGAAACGCCACGCAACATCTACATCTCACAACAGACATCTTAAAAGATAGCTACCGCATGTCGAGGAAAATGTTTGTAAATGAAATCACTTTCATCGAGGTGATGTGCCCAACAAATAAAACTTTTAAGTTCATTTCTCAATTCGGATTCATTTATGAACACTTGACATGAAAATAAATGAGCTTTAATCGGTTGTAAAGATCCTCAGAAGCAAAAGACCCTCATCACCAGAGCTGAAAAACTACACGCTCTCACAATATGCGTTTCGACATGCAATGTCAATAACAAAAGCACCGTCTCGTGACGATCTCACTTCCATTTCCTTATTATGAAGCTCGAGGCAGTGGAAGCGAGGGCCATGATGGAGCATAACCACCAGACAAGAACTCGTCACAACCTGTTCTTTATCAATCCCTCTTTTCGCAAATATCCAATGAGCTGAAGTGAAACGTTTCATTAAGATTCATCATTTCACAACACAAACAAGAGATAGAACAAAGCAAATCCAAAAAGAAGGTGTTTTTTTTTTTTTTTTTTACCATCAACGCATATATGAGAGAAAGAGATGTCACACAGCTACAGGTGTTTGAGCATGTTGCTGGAATCATTCAAGATTTGTATGAGCTTAACTGTGACAAATGTTTCGGTCCCTTACAAATCACTTCAGCGAGCTCCCTGCGCAATGCCAATCATTCCCACAAATCAGTGTTTCAGCTGCATTTTCGTTAGTTGTAACAATATAAAAGTTACAGACTTTAACTTTAAATTGACACCATATTTAAAGCAGCAACTAAACTTACGTTTCCCATTTCAGTGGGTTGGATTTTTAGAGAAAGATGTCACAGCCACAGGTGTTTTGTGACACATTAGTCGATTTTATAAACACAAAGGTCAAAACCTTTCATTTTATCCCTCAATCCCTGATTTCATCACTCTTAGAACATAATGAGCTCGTCAAGTACCAAACATAACGGTTAGGAGAGTGTAATAAGCTTCCATTTCACTCGCAAACTCAATACACAACGTAAACTTGTGTTTTTAATTTAGTGGTCAAATGTGTTTACAGTGTAAACAAAGTTCGCCGACGCCTCGCCGTCGAACACGCGCGCTGGGATCGTTTCTTAGCAGAAAACGCATCATACATGACCGCTACGCCAAGCAATATGCAAATGAGCATTAAAACGAGGTGCCCCACACCTCAACCCACCGCTTGACACTCTTGTTTGTGAAGTACCTCTTGATAGGAGCGCACAAACAAACAGATTTTCCACACAAGACGGCATTATGCAAAAGTCACAATCCGCCCAGGAACATCCGATCTGAGGCAAGCAAACGACGAGCAGCAGATAAGCCACAGCAGCATGGAGGTAGAGCAACAGAAGCACACAAACTAGACAAAAACCGCTTGTATGTTTACAGCCCAGTGAGATTTTCTCATATCAAGGAGTGAACTATTAATAGACAAACGCGTTTGTATAAACGTAACGTTTGAAACTCAACAGGAACGGCTCTTCAGCTCGTGTGTGTCCACAGCACAGGCACAAATATTCAGAAATTACTTAAAATTCAACCATCCCCTCTAAAGTCACACTGAACATGTACAGACACGGCCGAGCCGATGATCGATCAAACGCGAATGTATCGGTTTGTGAACAAATCGCGACCGCGCTGTATTTATCGATGAAGTTCGCGAACGTGCAATTAAAAATTAAATACCCGGAGCCTCGACAATGTTTCAGAAAAATCCGCCAAACATAAGTGACGTCGGCTCGGGAGAAAATATCAAGGGTGTTATTACTATGAAGCACTCTTGTATCATCTGCCGTATCGATCAGCGGCCGAGTGAGTTGTATTAATTATCGGGGTCTCATTAAAAAAACATGCACACATCAGACCGTGCAGCTACATTATGAGGACTTGCAGGAAAAAAAAAAACGCGAGCAGTTGCCACCAAAAACTTTCCAGCGCCGCATTAGTCAATTTCACAAGGAACCGCCGTCACATTCCAGCACCGACTAAGCGCAAACCTACCGTGGGAGCCCCACGCCACCGTTCCCGGTCTTTCTCCTCTTGATCTGTTGGTTTATTATTTTTTCCAATTTTTTCTCTAATTTTTCTTTTTTCGGGGCCTGAGTGTCTCGCGCTCCTCAGGCTGCAGCAGCAGAGTTATGGGGCGCGCGAGCATTGTGGGAGTGTGACGTCAGGGCACTTTCACAAACTTTTCACAGGGGCTGGTAAACTGTTGTGTGCGCGCGCGCGCGCGCGTGTGCTGTGTGTTTTTGGGGTTGTAGTTTACACACCGTTATGATTAATGGTGGATTGCCGCGGGACCGCTGCGGCTCGTCGCTGAATGTGTAGCGAAAGTAAAAGGATTCAGACAGCCGATAGTGTTTTTCAATTATTTAATGCCGGCATGTTTAATGCAAGGTCAACAAGCTCTTTATTTTATACAGGACGCCGCGCTGTTGTGATGCGATGCACTTTTTTTTTTTTTTTTTTTGCGAGACACTTTTGATAAATCATTATTTAGGCAGTATGCATAAGTAATTAAAACCGGGGATAATTTATTAACTGAATGTGTTGACTTAAGGAAGTACCAATGAAGCTGTTTTTCTCTGTAAATAATTTTAACTTGTAACATTTTTTTTATTTAAATACAATCTAAGTGGTACCAAAATGCAGTGATAAATTGAATGCACTTTTAGATTATTATTATTTTTTTTTAGCATTATTTAATTACAGATTAAGTCGACACCTTAAAAACTCATAAAACCCAGTGGAAATGACAGAAATTATTTATGACAAGTTAAATGGATGGAAACATTTTATGATGTATCATTCGTACAAATGGGCTACTGTTTTTTATTTATTTATTATTTGATCAGATTTAACATTGTTCTTATTTAGGCTGTTGTTTATGTTTTATGGTTTGCAAATGTAAAATAAAATTTAAAATGAGCACTGGTCATTTACCGTGTTCTTTCAGTCTAATTAAAAATTAAAATATAGATTTAAAAATAAATAAATGAGTTAAGACAAATGGTCTTGGGAGTAAACAAACTATATGATCTTCAAACCCTCTATCAAAGTCCTGTTGAAGTTTTCTGTCCTGACATTAAAAATATATATTTTCCTAAAAAAAAAAAAAACAACAAACAAACAAACAGATGTTTGTGTTGCAGTCCATCGGATATTTACAAGTGGACAACAATCTAATAAGCAAAAACAAAGGCAAAAAATTACTATTAATCAAACAAAAGTATTGAGATGATGAAGATTATATGGGGAAAGCATGTAAAATGATTCTATATAATAACATTTCAAATAGAAATCAAGAACCAGGCATAAACACGATCATTCACAAGCATTGGTGAGTCTTCAAAACGTCTAGAGGGATGTTTTAAGATTCAATTCTCCAATGATTATTTATCAAAACAACTTCCCTTCAGAGATTTAGCCAAATATTAACATGTACAAACATTTTATATTGCTTTGTGCCTTTAAATATTTGTGCTTATGTGCCAGAATGTTTGGGTGAAGAGGGCCGTGCACGTGCAGTTTCCGATGCTCCCGTTTCACCTTGTGTTTTGGGGGAAGAATCACTTCCAGGGCACACCAGCTCGTTTCCTCACCACCCCAACCCCCTCCGACCAGCGTGTGTGTGTGTGTGTGTGTGTGTGAGAGAGAGAGAGAGAGAGAGTAGGGGGTGGGGGAGCAAGGGTCTTCAATAAGCCTCTCGACATGCTCAATGCAAAGGGGCGAAACCTTTCCGAGTTTTTTGTTAAAAAACAACAACAAAAAAAGAAAACCCTGCAGGAGCGTTTCTAGCACCTGAGTGAAATTAAATGTTTTCACGAAGGTTTCAGGACTTTTTTTTTTTTTTTGCTGAATGTGAATTCATGAGATTTGATGTGAAATTGCTAAAAAAAAATACTCGGAAAATATTTGGATACTGAATGATAATTTGGAGCGCTAATATCAGGTGGTTTTTGAAACGGAATTGTCGCGTGTTTTGAGAGTTGGAGGGGAAGTTCACAAGAGCGCTCGAGATGTTCAGCTTTAGAATGTGCATTTCTGAATTGTTTAAAAATATTTATGCTGTATTTCTTATTAGCCTTTTGGTTTTAATTCACACGTATACTTAATAACATTTATCCTAAAATAACATTAATATTCACTGATTCTTGAATATCGGTCTGGGCTTTCCCCCGACAAAAACTATATATAAACAGAAAACTTTGTGCTAGTCGAAAAGCATCAAACGTTTTCGTTGAAAGCTTCTCCACGTCTAACAGTTGACAAGAACAGATCTCGAGTTTCACTAATACTCTGAATGGACTGACAAAAGTGAAAGTCTGACTCTTAAAAAATGACCTTAAGGGATCATATTAAATCGTATCTTTTAATTAAATTAAAGTACTTTATTCAGATCTTACCAAATAAAGCACTTTTTTAGTAACACAGCATCATTTATAAACAATGCAAAAGAATATCAAACATGTAACAGTTTGAACATCACATTAAATTTAGACTAATTAAATTTGATAGTGATATTTTAAAAGAGGTTATGTGTGGAGTCAAGGAAAAAAAAAAAAAGATCAAAAGGGAAAACCCAAATGACTGTACAGTATATGTGGTATGAGATGATTAAAGGTTAGGAACCGGGACTTTTATACAATTAAAAAAAGACACAGAAAGTGTTACATTACTCATTGATCAAATAGCAAGATGATTAACTGCTTGCATGCATTTTTATTTTCCTGAATGTTAAAAGATGTTATTGCTGAAGATCAGATGTAACCATGAGAACAACTTAAACAGCAATAATTACAGCTATTCATCAATCAAAAAGATTATATTGTATAAACTCTACGAAATGATTCAAATGTGAATTGTGGCCATTTCTTTCTTTCTTTTAATTTTTTGGAATCTGATTGAACTGACCAGAATTTATTTAATTGTACATTGCCTTAAAACAGCTGGTTATTATTATTTTAAACGTTTCTATATTTTTTTGTTGAAAATTTCAAAACAACACATTTAGTTTATGTGATGCATCTGTACCGCTTCTTTCTTCTGCTAAATTAATTAATGCATCATTGTCTTTTTTCTGGAAAGGAAAAAAACATAAATATGACATTGATTCATTACTTACAGTCTTTGTTACGGTTGCACTAAATGTTTCTGTTAGATATATTGTGTTTTCAGGTAATATTAGAGTAACTGCATTCAGTCCAGCAGTCAGAGGCGACTTCTCCAAACAGAAGGATGTGAAGAGAAGGTCAGGTAAACTTCACACGCCATAAAGCAAAGGTGAGAGACTGCTGTTGTGCGAGCTGGAGCTGCTGAAGTTTATCCAAACCAGAGAATTCAAATCTCTACAATAAAGTTCTCTAAAGTTAACTTTATAAACTGTTTCATCACATTACTATTATACATATAACACCCATACTGAGATAAAAGACAGTATTCCTAAATTGTTACTTTATTGTATAGTGGATATCATAATATTGTTATATTAGTGCAACCAGTATTAAAACATCAACGCTGTGACTTATTCGTAACATTTGAACTTTTTAATTTGCTGCGATATTCATTGTGACGTGGATCACTGTTGTTGCCATCAACATCTTTACTCATTCTACGACCACACTCAACAAAAGTAAATAATTGTGAGTTAATATATTAATACTAGACACCTTAAAGATGATGTGTACTAAAAATCTTTTTCATATCTTTATGTTAACATACTTTCCCAACCTTTTATTTTGGAGCTTTGCCATCATCTTCTTATGGTGCAAACAGCTCATTGTCAAGTGACAATTTGCACTAGCCATGTGAAACCGCACATATGAAGTTGAGACCTTTTATTTTTTTTCCATATTTGCAGGAAATGCATTAAAACACCAGTCAGTAACAATTTTAGAGCTTTATGAAAACCCTCTTTACGATCAGGAACATGTGTGATGTTTTATTAAACCTAATATAATTCTGGGAGAGAAGACATCCAAACACATTTACATTTACAAGTGTACAAAATTACAATGATATTCCAATATCATGAAATGATATGCAGTTATGAATAGATCCTTCCATGTTATGGAGAGATTATTTAGAATGTTTTATCCCAGGACAGATTGATATTATACCAGGATTTTTTATTTTAATTTTTTTAAAGTTGAGATATTAGTTTAGGAAATTGTATGATCATATTTGTATGGGAAAAAAAAAGAAACATACCTAAACAGCTCTATACACTCAAAAAAATTATGGGTTAAAAACAACCCTAGTTGAGTTGAGAATGGACAGACCCAGCGGTTGGATTAAATGTTTGCCTAACATGCCGGGCAGTTTTATTTAACTCAGCTATTGTTTCGAAATTATATAGCTGAATTAAAATGAACCCCAAATCATTACAAATCAGACACATTATTACTAGAGGCAAAAATAATCATCAAAGGGTGAACATTTATAATAAGCAATTTAATAAAAGTTTATTGTTGAACTAATTTTCATTACATTTATTAATAACATATAATAAATGTTAATTTCCACTATACTTTGGGTTCATTTTAAGCAAGTAATACAGCAATTTATAAACAATAATTGAGTTAAATAAAACTACCCAGCAAGTTGGGCAAATATTTAACCCAACTGCTAGGTTGGTCCATTTTCAACCCAACTTTGGGTGTTTTTAACCCAGCATTTTTTAGAGTAAAAATGTATAAAAGTTCAAAGTAAAAAATAAAATGTAAAAGTTGAATGATTCAAACGTGCAGCATATTTACAATGATGTGACCAAATATTTAGGTGTAATTGAAGCTTGCCCACCACACTAAATAAATATGCCAAATGTAGAGCTTGATTGAGTACAGAAGGATGTCATTCAGAAATCAAAGAGTTCATTTAATTTGGAAAGTGGCCGCTTTCTCTCTCTCTCTCTCTTTCACACACACACACACAAACAAGTCTGACACACACACACAGCTTCTGTTAGACATCAGCATCCACAAACATTTTGGTCAAAATGTTTTGACATTTTTCTCTTTTAGTTCAAAACCCAAACTGAAGCGGTACACCCGTTTAAAGAGAAGAGCCAGCTGAGGGCTCATTATCTGTTAGTTTGTTTGTTTGTTTATGTTTTTCTGGACGTTGCGTCTGGACTCCATTCAGGTTGATTACAGTGGAGTGGTGGTCTGTCATTTAGAAGCTCTCGATCGATTTTAAAGTGCTCTGTGAAACGCCACACACCACACTCTGCCGGCCCAGTAAAACCTCTGCTCTCTCTCCACCTCAAAAGTGCTTGTAAAAAAACCTATTATGAGGAGCAAGGGGAGAGTGAGTTTCAAAGCTAAGCCAACCCTCCATTCCTGCAAGACCAGCTCCTAATTACTCTCTGATTAACCATGGGACTCACAAAGCCAATATTTGGCTCTTTATACGGATGCCATGATGACAGGAAACAGAACGGGGGAAAAGCGCACATGCACGCTAAAAAAAGCCCGACAGAAGTGTTTGAAGGGCATTGGGAACATCTGTGGCTGTTTATGAGTAAGTAGCCAGTAGTCAAAGCTCTAACAGGTTTAGGTGTCATCCTAATTCCTGTTGATCTTTGCCTCTCGACAATACGCTTCTGTTAGTTTGTTTTATTCAAAATCCAACACATTTACCCAATGGATCCTGCCACCTCCAACAAAAGTTACCAATACCGTGCAAAAAGCATCTATGACAACAATGGCAATTAAGCAAGGGGCGATTTGTACACATCTGGAGTGGATTTCCTCACCAGAACAGTCCTTGGCGCACGAAATCAGCTCTTTGGCCGCCTTCTCCCCCCTCTGTGCTGTTGAATTGGGGACTCTAGTGGGTTAGACGAGCATGTTTTTTGTGTGTTTGGTTAAAAGCAGATGGCTGGTTTATGTTAGCTCAGGAAGGCGATAAACAGCTTCAACTCACTGTCAAACCAGCGATCACGGAAGCCGGCGCTCTGTGTTCAGGGTGAGACAATGTTCAACACATTTAATCACTTTTAGACAATGTGACAAGAGGTGCGTCCGAAATCAAATACAGGCTGAGTAGGTACTGCATTTTATGAGGAAGAAACTTAGAGAGCGTTAAAAAGGTTTGGAGTCTGATGTACTATTTGTCATGTGACTCACGACTTCAGTACAGTCTCTTCATGCCATTCAAACTATGTGGCCTCATGGGATAGTAAAGTGTCATCAGAACTTCAGAATCTCGCCAGAAGTAGTAGATCCCGTTTTACCTACTTGTTTGTGAATACAATGAATCCGGACATACTTTTTTTTTGTTTTTTTTTAACATTATGTTCATCACCTTCTGAGGAATTAGACATATTTGGAAACAGAGAAAGTCTTTCTAATGCTTTTCTCATTAAAGACACTGGAAAGAAATTGTCAGTTAAGTCGTAAAAATGTTCTTCATGTGGTAATATCAAATTAGTCTTTGACATTAAGTCTTTATATGAAAAGTTATGTCTGGTTTCAAACTAGTTTCTCAAAAACTAACCAAATTAACACCAGGTGTTGAGACAATGTTGGGCTGGTTGAGGTGCTTAAACAAGTCCCAGGCGAGAGCAACAGTTTTGCCATTTTTTTTTTTAGGTAAATCTGTTTAGAAATTACTTGTAGCTCTTTTTATATATTAAGATAAAAAAAAGAGAAATTTTGCATGAGATTACGTACTTCATCTTAGAAGAAACAACTACATGTTTTCTTTTAAAGGGAAAGTTCACCAAATGATAATTGTGTCGTCAGCGATCAGTAAACTTAAAGGTACCCTATATAAACATTGTAAAAATTGTCAACTGGTTTTATTTAAGTCAAAATAGTCTTTAATATGAAAAATAATGACTGGTTTCAAACTGGTTTCTCAAAAGCTCTGTCATTGGTTGGCCAAACAAACAGCCCCACCCCCAAATGAACACTGTTGTTGGACAGGTTGAGATGTTCAAACAAACAAGAGCAGCAGTTAGTGTCACAGATTTCACATTTTTAAAAACTGGTTTTAAACTAGTTTCTCAAAAACTAACCAAATGAACACAGAGCAACAGTTCTTACATTTTTTGAGGTAAATCAGTTTAGTAAGAGTTTACTTTGAGCTCTTTTAATATATTAATATAAAAAAAGAATTTTACATAAAAAGATTAATCTTTCCTTAGCTTAACCTTAGAAGTAACAACTACACATTTTCTTTAAAGTTAAACTTCACCTATAAATGAAAATTGTCATCATTTAATCACCTTCATCTCATTCCAAAGATTTTTGTTTGTGCAAAAAAAAAAAAAAAAAAAAACCCAAACAGTTTTTGTGCATAAAATGAAAGTCAGTATCAACAGTCAACATTGGACCCTATTTATTGTATGGACAAAAAAAGTAGAAACATAATTCGAGACATTCTTCAAAATATCTTCTTTTGTGCTGAGCAGCAGAAAGACAGTCATACAGGTTTGGAATGACATGAGGGTGAGTAAGTGATGAGAGAATTTTCATTTTTGACTGATGCCGGTATCGATGAAATAAAATAAAATACAAATATTTTTTTTAATATGAAACAATCTGAATACATTAGCTTGCATCAAAAAAAAAAAAGTCATTTACGGGTCAGATGAGAGAGACGACTGGGTGTTGTGACTTTTTACATTACAGTGAAATTAAATGATCTTTTGCTGTTCCCTTGTCGTGTCGGCAATTGTTAAGAGAGTTTTGTTTTTAATGGCTCTAAAATAAAGCCAGAGAGAAGTGTGTGGTACGGTAGGTTAGACTAAACCCTAAGGTATACAGCAACAACCTGCGGTATCAGCCGTCAGGCCGTCACTGCAGTGGCTCTGTTCAGCACTGATAAGAGACTCGGGTGGACCCAGCAGAGCTCTGCACATGCACACATAACCCATCACGCACTCCGCTGCGCCTTCTTATTAATCTTTAGAAACAGATAAAATGATGTTCGAAAGATGATCCTCCATGAAGCGTTTGATGTGCCGTATGATTTATCCCTTGCGGCTTCAAAGCCATAAAGTCATCACTAACACGTCTTTGAGTGTGAAATTATGTTCCGGAAGGGATGAGTGCTTGCATTCACATTTAGAGGAAACATTTGTTCTCTTTGAGTTGCTGTTCCCCTCTCTCATCATAAGAACTAAATGCAGGCTGTGCTCGAGCACACAATGAGAATGAGAAACGATTGTTTTAACCTCTATCTCGTGGTCTTTGAAGATGTGATTCGCTTCCTCACCTGAAAGAAGTTTCAGAACTCTGCAGAGTTTAGTGAGCGAGAGCAACCCAGACTCGCTCCGCTTTGTTATCATCACAGTCATCTCTAACAATGAAAAACAGTGTCTGCTGTGTGCACATGTGAACATTTCAATGGAGGGGGGGGGGGGGGGGGGATGGGCCAGGTCATTAGAGAGCAGGGATAAAGGGAGGGCAGTAGACACAGGAAACAGAGAAACATGTTGACAGTGTGCAGGAGGAAATGTTGAGAGATATGACAAGAGAATGGAGGCATATGAGTGGCACAAGAAACTGTGGTCTTAACGGCTTGCCCACTAAACACCTACTGGTCATTTCAGAGATAGCGATCTACTGACCAGACCCTGTTCAGTTGGTCATTATCATATTTCCTACAGACGTCGCTTCTGATATGCTTGACCATGTTGCCCCAGTGATGACCTGATTGGCAATGACTGGCGGCCTATATGAACATTGTAAAAACGGTCGGGTGAATCTAAAAAACAGTGCTTAATGTGGTAAAAAATAAATTAACTGGTTTTATTCAAGTCAAATAGTCTTTAATATGAAAAATAATGACTGGTTTCAAACTGGTTTCTCAAAAGGTCTGTCATTGGTTGGCCAAACAGACAGCCCCACCCCCAAATGAACACTGTTGTTGACAGATGTTCAAACTAACAAGAGCGGCCGTTAGCGCCGCAGACTTCACATTTTTCAGGCAAATCAATCAAGAAAGGGTTTACTTTTACCTCTTTTTACATATTAAGATAAAAAGAAAGTATCTGAACAAAAAAATAACGTCCACCATAGAAGTAACTCCATTACAAGTTAAAAGTCACAAATTCCAATACAATTTGAGTGAATACTTACTTAAAGAGATAGTTCACCCTAAAATTTAAATTTTTCTAGGTGTATATGACTATCTTCTTTCAGATGAACAAAATAGAAGATATATTTAAAAATATCCTTGCTCTTCCAAGCGGTATAATGGTAGTGAATGGGGGCATGTTTTGAAGCCCCGCAAAAATGCATCCATCCATCCATCATAAATATAATCCATATGACTCCAGGGGGTTAATAAAGGCCTTCTGAAGCGAAGCGGTGGGTTTTTGTGCGAGAAATATCCATATTTATAACTTTAGAATCTAAAATAATTAGCTTCTGCCAGACAACCGTACACATACTGCGCAAGGCGACTTGCGACACAAGAGTATCCCCCGACGTGATGTATGACACAGGATGTAGGAGTATCGTAAGCTTAGGTGTCTCACGGTTTAAAAAAATAGGGCTGTGCAACAAACTCAAACTCATCTTCTCTATTATCGAAATCCTTTGACATTTCTCTTTAAAAATTCTCATTTTGTGACCAGTGTCTTGCTTTGCTCTATCCTCTGAGCTTCTGCGTTCATCATTGCGTCAGGGCTGTTACACTTTCACGGCAAATCGATGTGTACGTCTGCAGGTAGCTAGTTATTACAGTTAATAAAGTTTTAAATACGTATATTTTTCTATAAAAACCCATCACTTCACTACAGAAGGCCTATATTAACCCTCTGGAGCCATATGGATTATATTTATGATGGATAGATGCATTTATTAAAATTTATTTATTTTACCATTCACTACTATTATAAAGCTTGGTAGAGATATTTTTAAATATGTCTCCGATTGTGTTCATCTGATGAAGAAGATTGTCATTTACACCTAGGATGGCTTGTGGGTGAGTAAATCATGGGATAATTTAAATTTTTAAGTTTTAGTGTTTTACTCCTAATGAATGTAGGCTCAAAGATGCGCTATTCCTCATCTCCTAAGAGACATGCCGGTGAAATTCAAAATAATACTGAACACCTCAACAATTAAATAAATCAAGGTTGACACAACAGCTTCTTAAATGTCAACACTCAAGTCTCAGGTAAGCTACAAGAAGGGCATAACTATGTAAACCAACATCATTCAAAAAAGTCTCATCAGTATAATGGATAAATAAAATAATGTTAATTAAAATTTAATAGTCAAAGCCTACTTCCACTGGACGACATCAGCCTCATCACCGACTGCAGCCACATGTCCTCATCTCATATACGAAACACCTGTGATTCACAACTCCCTGCTAACGCACTCGCATTCGTATAAAGTAGCCTTGTTGACAAGTATGGGTAAACAAGGGCAAAACAAGAACAAGGGCGAAACTCACAAGACATAGTACCTTCAACACCCTGTAGACGGCGATGTTGCTTCTTTTGCGGCGGAAATAAACTGTCGCAGAAAAAGTTAGATTGCGTTACTCATCACAAATGTATTGGAGTGAAGAGCATTCAAAGAGTATTCAAAAATGTAGTCAAGTAGAGTACAAGAGTAGAGTGCTAATATCTTTAATACTCTGTCAAACAATAAAGTAGCCAAAAAAATACTTATGCAAAGTAAATAATTACATTTACTCAAATACTTTACACCACTGCCTTCATGTCGTCCTAAACCTGTTTGATTTTTTTCTTCTGTAGAAAAGATATTTAATGATTATTTCAGCTATTTTTGTCTATACATCATCAACAGTCAGCATCTGACCTCTTTTATGGACAAAAAAAAAAACCCATAAAAACACTGAGATATATTTTAAAAGCCAAATGGGTTGAGTTTCCCAAAAGCATTATCATCATTGGTTGCAGTGGTCTCCACAATCAAATTGGGCTCACAATGCTTTTGGGACGCAACCCTGGTCATTCATAGCGATCTACTGACCAGACCCAGTTCGGTTGGACATTATCATACACTTCCTGCAGATGTCACTCCTGATTTGCTTGACCATGTTTCGTCACTGATAACAGTGATTGGCAATCACTCAGAGAACTTACAGGTACCATGTTTTTTTGACATGCACATTAGTGTGAGTGTCAGATTTATATGTTTTATATTGATCCGATGGCAGTACCACATGTACATATGCACTCTAATTAATCTGTACATGCCAGGGCCATTTTTAGCCATGTGGACTGGAGTGCTTGTGTGAATTCCCGTGGAGGGGGATGGAGTATGGCCATGTTGCACACACATGTTGCATTTAATGATGGGTTTTGATAAAAGAGCTTTGGATTAGACATAAACTCTTTTTCATTTATGGTACATCACATTTTCATCATTGAATATCACCAGCACTCACCAGCTGAGCTCCACTGGAAATATGTTAGCCTTAGATGTGTTATCAGGACAGTTTGTTCAGAAACTGAAAGAGATGAAAAAGAATAACGAGAATAAGTCATACCCCTGTGAAAAAAGAAACATGCTTTAGCATTCATAAAAAGTTCTTAATTGCATGTTATTTACAATGAAATGAAGATGTATTATTGTTTAAATTGATACTAAATGCAATTTTTGACCGACTTAAGTACATCTTTATATGCAATTCCATATTTGAAATATGGTCGAAGTGTTCTGCTGAATGGACTGACAAACTAAAATATACTTTAAAATAATTTCTATTGAAACTTGTATGTCGTATTAAAATATTACGTAATTTCACATTTGTCATGATAAAGATGCAGTTTAGCACATTTCAAATATCCTAACTTTAAATGTATTATCAAACAACACACTACAATTAAAATGATAAACAAGTACTTTTCATGCGCTTTATATGTTAGTCAACACATCAATATAAGTGTATGTATTTAAAGCATGGCAAAAGATGATTTAAGCATAATTATTTAAAATGTACTTTAAAGTAAAATTGTTAATGACATTATTAAAAAATTGTACTTAAGTGTGTTATAAATTCACTTTATTTCAATTTAAAAATACATTTACAAGTGTTCATTCAATAGAATTAGTGCTTAATTCTTTAAAAATAATAAATAATTAAAAACTTTTTTTTCCACAAGGATAGTAAATGTAAAAACAACACTAATATGCAAATTACAAAAAGACACTTTAAGTGTTCTCCAGAATGAGAAAAGGAACTGAGAGGCCAACGGCTTTTGACAATGTACTACATGTGAAATTGTCTGTGGGGGAGACGTTACATTTATTCTTTTAAATTTGTTAGTATATTCACTTTAAAGTGATCTGAATTGAGATGAATTGTAGCAGTAAAGGCTTTATGTTCTAATTCAGACTGCAACACTCATGTGACATCCATTCAGTGCAATCAATGGCTCACATATGAGTCACTGTTGAGTAACTAACATAATAATATTCTTCTTGCAAAAAGTAATCAGTTTCTTCTTCAACGCTAATAAAAGAGTACATTGCTCAACTAAACAATTCCAAATAGTCTGAGTTGGTCTTTGTGTTGAATAAAAGAATAAAAAGAAACAGGAAAGTAGGGAGACATACAACAAATTATTGTTTTTTCACTTTAAGTCATTACCCAGAAGAGATGTAAGAAAACGCTCACCATTCAACAAAATATAAGGTTATTTGAAATGGCATCAGCACTATTTAAGTGCAACTGAAAAAAGAAAGAAAGAAAGAAAGAAAAAAGCAGTCAGGTCAAACAATTATTGCTTTGTCTGACTCTTTAAAAAACACAAATATGAGAAAGATTAATGTAAACAGGACCGTTTCTAGCGTTTTCATTTTATTTTATGCCTAAATGGCATGTATACATCGGTAAATCTGTGTATGTGGGTGATTTTTTTTGTCTTTAAAGGTCCCCAAATCCCCAAAGTGTAGCTACTCTTCATTTTCCATTTATCACAATTCCAATAAGCTGGTTTAAATTGTACTTACTGTATCCCCGTATAGCTGCAAAATAAAAACAACTAAACGTCCTAAAATCATTAAATGTGTACATTTTAATTAACACGACGGATATCGGTGGTTCACCAAAAATACCTGTAACCAGAAATATCGTCTTTTGTGTTTGTCAAAACTCTACGGCGCGTGAAGGGTTAACCTTACCGTCGCAATGCATTGTGGGACAGCGAATGTTCAGCGATGGCGGCGGGACCAAAGCACCTGAAACTTTTCATTGTAACTTATTTGCACGTAACAGTCCTTTCGCTGAAGTCGTTTAGCGACGCTACAGACGTGACGTGGGATGAAAACGGATACATTCTGTACTGCCCGTGCATGGGTAATGACGGCATGATGCACGCGAGCAGCTTCATTGAGAGTCACAGAGACAAAACGCCTGTGTGTGTGTGTGTGTGTGTGTGTGTGTTGGAATAATAAACGCGTTTCTGTGGTTTGTTCTTCTCTAGGTCGGTTTGGAAACCAAGTGGATCATTTTCTTGGGTCATTGGCTTTTGCTAAAATGCTTAACCGAACACTCGCGGTTCCGCCGTGGATTGTTTACCGCCATCACTCACCCCCTTTTAAAAACGTAAACACAACACAACACAACACACTTTTCACGTTTCAAATGGCCCTGTACACTTTTGGGAAGAGGATAGTTTTGGGACACTTGTTTATAGCTGCTGCAAGTTGGTCATTATCTGGTTCAAGTTAATGTTATTTATATACTGTCATATGAATATATTTTTTGTTTTCTTTTTTATATTTTTGGTTGATATTTTATTACATTTTTATTTTATGCTAATATTTTATTTCAGTTAACAATAACAACATGTGGTCATTAACTAGTCCAAAATAATCAAACTGGTTGACCATCTTGTACGATCACCACCTGAGAACCAGCTGTCACAATGATAGATCTATAGGTGGAAGTGCAATTTATTGATAATGTACGGTATGCTCCTGTGTCTGTGTAACAGGTGCACGTCCCTTACAGTGAGTATTTCCAGTTGGAGCCAGTGAAGCAGTACCACCGTGTGGTGAGTCTGGAGGATTTCATGGAGCACCTGGCTCCTAAGCACTGGCCCCGTGGTCAGAGAGTCGCCTACTGCTTCGAGTCCTCCGCTCAAAGGAGCTTGGATAAAAAGAGCTGTCCGATGAAGGTAATATGGCTGTTTGTTCTTCAAGGCATAGAGATAATAAATACATAGAGGGCACTTTGGGACGTTGTTGCGGTACGTCAACGTGTTGCTGAGGGCAAGACTGCACCCTAAACTGGCGAGCTGCGTTTTTTTCCGGATAAAAATGAAAAAAACGTTTACATTTATCAACTGATTTCAGTGTTTTATGAAGTACGTTGTGTACAAAAAGTTCCATCTCTAGTTACTTAAAACCTCGATAGTAGACTTGAAAAAAATATTTATTTGAATAGTCAAAGCTCAGACTTGTCCTGTGTTTGGCTGCTTTGTTCTTGGATAAGAATTGTGAAGATTCATTTAAATTTTCACATTAAATGAAAAAAAGATTTCTTATTGGGGAAAAGGTATTTTCTGTCTTTTAACCCATTTTAGCTTTTTTTTGTATTTAGAATTGACCACCGTTGTGAAAATGAAGCAAATCATCAAATACAAATCAAACACGCTGGAAAAAACTTCCCACTGTCTCCTCAACTCTTGGTCTCTGGGAAACCTTCAATGTGTGAGAAGTAACGTTACAGTTATTCACAAAACGTCAGTCACCTCACCGAAAAGAGCGCTTGTCTTAAAAGTTGGTATTTAGAAAATAAAGATGCATATTTAAATTTCAGGAAATTTAGTTTATAAAATAAGATAATACATGCTGTAACTATAATATAAATCATGTAAACTCATGTCTAAACTTTCACAGCTAATTGGCAACGTCGCTAGCTATTTTCTGACTGACTCCGGTGGCCAACTACAATCAACATACTTATATAATGACTAAAAACAACCAGAAACAATTGTTCAGCCTTACCTGTGAAAGGTTATTCCCCGAGACCTGTGTTCAATTGTGTGGTGATTTGTACAGCCCCAAGCAGCACACGAAACAGCCATTTTTCTCAATTCCAGTTATGAGCGTTATTGGAGCGTTGCCCTGCACAATATGGCGGCGCCGTCGACGTACGAACCAGAGCCCAATGGGGCGTCTATATATTTATTATGTCCATGCTTCAAGGTGCTTGAAGTGCAATTGTTGGCGATTGCTATGCAGAATACTGTGATTTTATGCTTTATGCTTTTTAATGCAGACATCTTAGGAACTTGTGTTGTATTGTTGGATTTTGTTGCTCTAGCTTTTACACTTTCTTCTTTTGCTGGACTTTCGCTATGTGAAATGAGAGAGTATAAGGATAGTTCACTTAAAAATGAAAATTCTGTCATTGTTTGTTCCAAAACCTGTATGAATTTCTTTGTTCTGCTGTACTCAAAGGAAGATATTTGGAAGAATGTTTGTAACCAAGCAGATCTCGTTCCCCATTGACTACCATAGTAGAAAGAAATACTATGGTAGTCAAAATATGTGTTCAGCAGAACAAAGAACTGCATGCATGTTTGGAACAACTTGAGGGGAAGTAAATGATGACAGAATTTAGATTTTTGGGTGAACTATCCCTTTGAGGCTGACGACACATACTATGGAAACACTGCCATCTATTGGATTTTTAGCAGATTCTCTCTGCAATATTTTCATGACAGTGTACTTGTAACGCAGCCTTGTTGATTTTGATGCAGGATGGAAATCCTTTTGGCCCGTTCTGGGACCATGTTGGAGTCGACTTTGACCGTTCCGTTCTTTTCGGAGGTCTGGCATTCAGCTCCTACTACCAGCCACACTGGATAAAGAGGTAAGGTTAAGCTGAAACACTCATATGAATCAAAATGTTTGCTCTCATGCACCCTCCACCTCTCAAACTGCTTGTTTTTCTTTTTCTTCAGGTTTCCCCCTGCGGAGCATCCAGTTCTCGCTCTTCCAGGAGCCCCGGCGCAGTTCCCTGTACTGGAAGAGCACATTGGACTGCAGCAGTATGTGGTGTGGTCTGACAAACTGGCACAGGAAGGAGAAGGCCATATCAACACCCTGCTAAGCAGACCCTATGTGGGCATCCATTTGAGGATCGGCTCTGATTGGGTAAGCTCTGTGTCTGTATGTGAATAGAGGTTTTTCAGAAGTTCAGATACAGCTGGAAGCTTCTAGATTTTTATCTCAAGTGCCTCTAAGAATCATACAATTCCTATCATTTTCATCTGGAAAGAAATGAATACTTTTATACAGCAGGGATGCATTATAATTGAAATTATAATGCTGCGAATGATTTCTATTTAAAATAAATGCTTTTCTTTTGAACTTTCTATCTGTTAAAGAATCCTGAAAAAATGTATTATGGTTTTGACTAAAATATTATGTAAAACAACTTTTTTCAACATTGATAATAAGAAGAAATGTTTCTAAAAGGGTTTGTTCACCCAAAAATGAAAATTGTTTCATTAATTACTCCCCGTCATGTCATTCCACACCTGTATGACCTTCGTTCATCTTCAGAACACAAGTAAAGATATTTTTGATGAAATCCGAGAGCTGTCTGACTCCTTCATAGACGGCATGGAGGAGCGTTGTTCATCTTCGGAAGTCAAATTAAGATTTTTTTGATGAAATCTAAGAGGTATATGACTCATCCATAGACAGCAATTTAACCATCACTTTCAAGGTCCAGAAAGGTATTAAAGACATTATTAAAATGGTTGAATAAACAGTCATATTCCTCTCAGATTTCAGAACGAAGGTCTTACGGGTTTGGTACGACATGAGGGTGAGTAATTAATGACAGAATTTTCATTTTCATGTTAAAATGGTTTCTGAATGATCATGTGACACTGAAGCCTGGAGTAATGATGCTGAAAATTCAGCTGACATTACAGGAATAATGACAATATAATCAAATAGAAAATAGTTATTTTAAATTGTAATATTTCACAATACTCTTTTTACTATAGTTGCACGATTCTCTAAGTTGAGAATCACATTTTTTGTTGTTGTTGTTTAAAATAGAGGTCACGATTCTCAGAATCACAATTTTCTTTGTTGTTGTTGAATAGAGGTCACTATTCTCCCATGATTCTGAATAGACACAAGCATAATATGGGCTAATTTACTAGAGGTTCTGACAAAATGTTAATTGCGGCAGTCTTTTAAAAAAAAAAGGTTTATATGAATTATACATTTAAAAAAAAAAATCATTTTGAATAAATGATTCAATGATTCACTCATATAGACTTTACATGATTCATTACTGCATGATGCAGCATTTTGGATCTCTTGAATGATTCAATGAGAAATATATTTTTTAATGGTCACTTGTCGCCACCTACTGGTGTAATCTTGCAATTGATACAATCTTTATTAAAAGTATTCTTGCCGCTTCATAAAATTAAGATTGAACCACTTCAGTCACGTCGACTGTTTTAACGATGTCTTTCTGGACCTTGAAAGTGGTGGTTAAATTGCTGTCTATGGCCGAGTCGCATTTTTAAGCTGCAATTGATACAATCTTTATTTAAAACATCAAGTTACTTTACTTAGTTAAGTGATTTACTCTATTTTGATCACTACTGTAGTCATCACTCTTTATACCCTTTATATCCTTAAAGTTATAACTATAAACTTTTATCCCAGTGATTGTAAGTAACACCGATGTAATGATACTGTGTGGTTGAAAAGACTTATTTGTGAAGGTGTTTCATGCCTACACATGACAACTGCTGTCTCTGGATAAATAAAAACATTCACCGACCACCACAAACCTTTGAACGGTGTATATAGTTTTATCTTTTTGAATGTAAAGAATATCCTGTATGTAAATAGTTCAATTAATGTTTATAAAACTGATTTTACTTTGTTATTGTCTTAAAAATAGTATTAGATGACATCATACAACATCCAAATATATAAATAAACAAGGATTATTTGATTCATTATAGAAAAATTCCAGTCAATGATATGAAATATCATCATAACATTTGTGCTCCAAAGATACATCTGGATTAATTTGCACAGTTTTATGAGAGTCCTAATGTACCAATACCAAGTACAGAACTTTATTCCTGATGTGTCTGAATCAGGTGCTACACATCATATCCTCCTAACTATATTCTTTTTACCATTCCACACAGCAAAATGCCTGCAAGCTTTTGAAGTCGGGTGATACTGGTCCTCACTTCATGGCGTCTCCACAGTGTGTGGGATACGACCATCAAACTGCCCTGCCTCTGACCATGACCATGTGTTTACCGGATCTGTCTGAGATCCGCCGTGCTGTGAAACTCTGGGTGAAGAACACCAGCGCTCAGTCAGTATACATAGCCACCGACTCCGAATCGCACACCGCAGAGATTCAGAAACTCTTCAAGGGCAAGGTGAGGTTTCGTATTTGAACATCCCAATTGTGTGAACATGATTTAGTGAACAGAATGTAATAGCGTTGACACATTTTGTGCAGGTGAAGGTCGTGAGCTTGCAGCCGGACACTGCTCAGGTTGACCTTTATATCCTGAGCCAGGCCGATCACTTCATCGGCAACTGCGTTTCGTCCTTCTCTGCGTTTGTCAAAAGGGAGAGAGATGTTCACGGGAAACCTTCATCCTTCTTTGGCATGGACTACCCAGGAAAAAGGAAAAGAAAAGAGGAACTCTAATGAAATTAAGAGGTTACGTTTTTGTAACTGTGAAGACTTGTTGACGTTTTGCATGTTTCAAGTGTCTCATAGGTTTTTGAACAATACAGTACTTAAATAAAGGGAGAACAAGGGAAGTTAGTTCCGTATTCATTTCTCTGGACACTACATTTTGCACTACTACCTTAACTGTGAGCAACTAAATCAGAACCAAGTGCTCCACTGAGTATTTATCATGGCTGCATATCGATTATATATTTGTACTGGGATGTTTGTATAGACTGGCTAATTTAAAGATGGAAACTGACCCCTGTGAGGGTCGAGTAATTATGGCAGAGAATTAGTCGTTTAAGTGGAAAAATTGCACTTTTCAGTTGAAGCCGATTTAAGACATCCAGAGGCATCAGATGAGGTGATTTCTGAAAATGAATATAGGAACGTCACTGTATAAAAAATAACATTGAATGCATGTCATACAAACGTTCTGATTTCATTTTTTGAAAGTCCGTGTGAAACCAAATGCTTTACAAGTGTTTTAAGCTGTTTGTAATTGATAGTAATTTTGTACGACTTTAGATGACATTCCTCAAATTAGTTTATCAATAAAAAATAAAACAAGCGGCATTCTGTGTGCGTTTACATCCTTAGCCTTTATGATTATTTAAAAAAGGCTTTCTTTAAAGGTTTTTACAATTTTACATCAGTATATACTCACAATTGTTCCAAAAATAAATGAATCAAATACCATAGTTTCCGCTCAAATGCAATTGTCACTGCACTGCTGTTCAAACCTTTGTTTGTTTACAATTTTTAATGTTTTTGAAAGAGGTCTCTTACGCTCACCAAGGCTGCATTTATTTGATAAGACAGTAAAAAGTATATTTCAAAATATAATGTTGTGATAAAGCTGAATTTTCAGCATCATTACTCCCGTCTTCAGTATCACATGATCCTTCCGAAACCATTCTAAGATGATTTGGTGTTTAGGAAACTTTGGATCAAGTCAATGTGTCCTTGCTGTTTTTTTTACAACAACAAAAAACAAATCTTTCTGACCCCATACTTTTGAAGGATAACGTAAATATATAGTCAGTGCTTAGATTATTTTAAAACTGATGAAAACGAATTTTTTCTATTGTAGATCATCCATTCCCTCAATTTATTTTGTAAGGGCGCTTTATTGTTATTCGATTGCTTTAATATCAAAACACAATGTTGATCCCAATGATCCATCCCGGCCTGCAGGGGGATCCCAGCACATCTCTCCCTCTCAAGTCTCTCCTCACAGGGGCGGACATGGCAGACGGACTTCGTGAGGAGAGATACGGGTAATTTTGCACATTTCAACGCTTGGCAGATTTGAGATATGCTTCTGATGGATATGAAGGCGGCGGCGACCTTCGGCGTAATTTACCGGTTAAATAGTTGCGGATGGGAGAGGTGAGTCACATTATGTATGTCTGTATATACAATGTGTGCTGAATAAATGACACGGTTTGTTTGCCGTTGCCAGGCCGCTTGTTTTGAGTCTCTGAGGAGCTCCGTCCTCATTGAACCGTTTATGCATCCTATATTAGCCAAATTGTATTATTGAACTATAATTAAATATCATAATTTAAGTTGAAAATGCCGTTTTCACCAATTCTTGTCTCGTATTTGACGCTTTAGTCTGTTTGTCGCCGTTGCTATCCCATGACTACTGAGATTGGCTGAGTTAAACCAGATTTACAGATATTTGAGATTAAATGATGGCTTATGTGAATTAGCATTTATGCTACAGCTAATATAGTAGTTAATGGATTGTGTTTTGTCGTGTAAATTATAATTGTGGGCAGTCTAGGAAAAAATGCTAATTTGTTACACGATAACATACGGTACCGATGACGTCTGTAACGCTACTTGAACAAATGCAAGTTCATTATTTCTCGCACGTCGTTTTATATAACGTTAATACTTTTGGTTTGGCTACTGTAAAGTGGCGAAATTGGCTGCATTAGATAATGTAATATTACTTGTAATTTATTTAGAGCAAGTTTGGTAATGAAACTGATGATTTAGGAGTGGCATAAACGACTTTACAAGTCTGTACTTGTGGAAATGTAGAATGTTTATGTTCTTGTGAACGATTAATCGTTATCAGGCTGATTACTTTCATTTAGCCTCAGCTCTATACTTTAATTTGCTAGTTGTAAAGCTACAAAACTTACAATAATAAACATTGTAATATTATTCTAGGTCAGCTTAAACTCAAACTATTCCACCCAGCCATTATAATTAACTACCTTTACTGTGGCTAAAGTGATTATATAATGCTAGTTTGATACACAGCCAACCATAAAACTGATTAATTGTCATATTGGGGTACCATGGTACTTAAATGACTTTAAAATCACCATGAGTTCAAAATGGACAATATTTTATTTATAGAATATTGCAGTATTTATAATAAATTATTTATCTGTATGCATCATTATTTTTTAAAATGCATGCGCTCTTGTGATCTTTAATAGAAATAACTTCCCCCTCACTCTTGCAGCGACATCTCTTCGATGTTTTTTTTCGCCGCGAGGGCGGGACAAGCTGTCACTCACATGAGATCAAAGCAAAAGCAAACCACAACGACCCATTCTCGATGGACAAAATCAAGTCCCGCCCTAATTTTTTTTCTTGTTTGAGAAGCTGTTTCACTTGAATATGTTATAATAGGGAAGAAAAGACTAGCACAACTTGCGTTTCATGTTAATGAAAAAAAAAAAACACACCATGGTTACATGTCCAAAAACAAAACAACAATAAAGTCATTTTGTTTGTTTTGTTAGTTTGGTCAGTTGCTTAGTTGGGTAAATGACATCATTTCTGACCTATAAAGAAAAAGTTGAACTGTTTTGTTATTCAGCCAATACATAAATATTAGATATTGATTGGACTTGGATAGAAAAAGTCAAAATGGTATGCTTGAAGATTTAAATTTGCAGAATCATTTTTTGTTTGCTTGCCAAATATGTTCTTATCATTCAGTCTGTTTGTAAAAATGGTTACAGACTGGCCTCCTAAGTATCTCTTGGGTTTGTACATGTTTCTCTCATTTCACTGAGTTGTACCATGTTTTGCAGGCTTTGATGCTGGCAGCACCATCACTGTGAAAGAAACCGTAAACTCATTAAGAGAAGCCTGCAGATACACCAAAGCACTCCAGAAGGCAACAAAATGTCCAAAAGCAAGAGCTCCGAATCCGTTAAGGTAGTGGTGCGTTGTCGCCCCATGAATGAGAAGGAGCGAGTCGCCAACTTTGATAGGGTGGTCTCTGTGGATGTGAAGTTAGGGCAAGTAGCCGTGCGCAATCCTCGAGCTGCGTCCTCCCATGAGCACCCCAAAGTGTTCACCTTCGATTCCGTTTACGACTGGAGTTCAAAGCAGATGGAGCTCTATGATGAGACTTTCCGCCCATTGGTGGACTCTGTACTGTTTGGCTTCAATGGGACCATCTTTGCATACGGCCAGACAGGCACTGGAAAGACTTACACGATGGAAGGGGTACGGAACGACCCAGATAGAAGGGGTGTCATTCCGAATTCATTTGAACATATTTTCACTCACATCTCCCGCTCTCAGAACCAGCAGTACTTGGTCAGGGCTTCATACTTGGAGATTTATCAAGAAGAAATCAGGGACCTCTTATCGAAGGACCAGATGCGGCGATTGGAGCTCAAAGAGAGGCCTGATACGGGTGTCTACGTTAAAGACCTCTCTTCATTCGTCACTAAAAGTGTTCGTGAGATTGAGCATGTGATGAATGTTGGGAACCAAAACCGCTCGGTTGGTGCAACTAACATGAACGAGCATAGCTCTCGCTCTCACGCGATCTTCGTCATCACCGTTGAGTGCAGTGAGTTGGGTCTTGATGGAGAGAACCATATTCGGGTTGGGAAACTCAACCTTGTTGATCTAGCAGGAAGTGAAAGACAGACCAAAACTGGTGCCCAGGGTGAGCGCTTGAAAGAAGCCACCAAAATCAACCTCTCGTTGTCCGCTTTGGGCAACGTCATCTCAGCGCTGGTGGACGGGAGAAGCACCCACATCCCTTACCGGGACTCTAAGCTTACGAGACTGCTGCAGGATTCCTTGGGTGGCAATGCCAGAACGGTTATGGTGGCCAACATTGGACCTGCTTCCTACAATGTGGAGGAGACTCTGACCACGCTACGCTATGCAAACCGCGCCAAAAACATCAAGAACAAACCCCGCGTCAATGAAGACCCCAAGGATGCACTGCTTCGGGAGTTTCAGGAAGAGATTGCCCGCTTGAAAGAACAGTTGGAGAAAAGGTCCGGCAAGAAGAGGAGAAAAAGGAGGAGGAGGAGGGTTGGAGAAGAAGGAGAGGAGTTAGAGGACGAGGAGGAGGAGGATGATGATGAGGAGGAGGATGACGACGAAGAGGAAGAATTGGGTGCGGATAAGAACATCTCGGATTATTGGCGTGAGCAACAGGAGAAGCTGGAGAAGGAGAGGAGGGCCATCATGGAGGACCACAGCCTGGTGGCAGAGGAGAAACAGCGGCTGCTGAAAGAGAAGGAGAGGAAGATGGACGATCTTCGCAAAGAGAAGGAGGCTTCAGAGATGCTGGCGGCCAAAGTTAAGGTTAGACAATCCAGACCTTGAGGTGAAATGCACTACTGTTAAAGTTCGAGAATGTTTTTTTTTTTTTTGAAAGAAGTCTCTTATCCTCACTAAGGCTGCATTTATGATCCAAACATAGATGGAGTAGATTGAGTCCATCAACACCCCTAATGCTTGCACAGCCATATAGCTCGTCCTGGGTCGACATTTAATTCAGTAACATTAGGCAGTTTTGATTTATATGCTGTTTAATGTTGATTGCATTATTTTACATATACATATGATATCGCTTGTTTCTGCATCTTCTTTGAATGTGCTTTGATCAGGAGATCGAGTACTCTATCAGAAGTCTAAAGTGCTGATTTGATGCTCAAGAAACATTTGTTTTCAATGTTAAAAACAGTTCTACTTAAGTGCTGTTCAAAATGTTTTTTTGATACATTTTCTCTTTAATTAAATAGAAATTTCAACAGAACAGCATTAATTTGAAGCAGATTTTACTAAAAATCTTTACTGTGACATTTGATGAATTTCCTTACTGAATAAAAGTATTAATTTAATTTTTAAAATTAAATTGTAATGTATGTATTATTATTATTTATACACGTAGTGAATTTACTGCAAATTTTCTTTGTGATAAATGTATTATTCAATTAAAAATCTCCTAAAACATTTAAATATTTATTGTAATAAATTATTAAAAATATGAAAAAGTAAATGTAAAAATTGAAACATAAAAAATTATAATTTTAAATTATAAAAATTATATTTTGCATCAACGACTTGCCTGGCCAGTCTTCATTGTTGAGCCTTTTGATGGATTTCATTCAAAGAACCAGCTCATAAGAGTCATTTGTTTATTGTTTTTTTTTTCATATTACTACTATTATTTTGCCTCTCATTCAATTCAGGCTGCAAACTTGAAAAAAAAAAAAAACTTCCTAAACTTCCAAAAAATAAAATGTATTGGAAGATTCAGTATCATTTTTTCAGTACTGGAAACATACTATTGACAGTCCTTTGGCTAAAATCTTGTCTTGGCTTAGTTTTTCAGTGTAAATACATATAGCTGATCTGATAACCAGTTCATTGTTCTCAGGCCATGGAGAGCAAGCTGCTGGTGGGAGGGAAGAACATTGTCGACCACACCAATGAGCAACAGAGGATTCTGGAGCTGAAGAGACAGGAGATAGCAGAACAGGTAGAGTTTCCAATAACACACCATATAGGAATTGAGCTGGACTGTGTTTCAGTCCTCAAGGTTGTTTCAAAGGAGACCGGTTATTTGAGTCTCCTTATAGTATGTGATATGGATATTTTGGGAAGCTAAATTTAAAATGGCGGGAAAAAAAATGCTCATTTAAGCATTTTTTTTTTACCTAGCAGTCCTGTCTGTGTTTAGTTGGACCTGCATTTGTTCGACAACTCGATTTAATCTAAACTCTGATTGGCTAGAAATATGTCTGGTAATTTTCTTGTGATGTTTTTTTTGATGTTGTGATGTTAATAACTTTATATGAGCAGTTGGGCGTGTGAAATGCAAAGATGTTTAAAATATTTGAAATGTGTGTGCGAGCAGAAAAGGCGGGAAAGGGAGATGCAGCAGGAAATGGAGTGCCGTGATGAAGAGACGCTGGAGTTGAAAGAGACGTACAGCTCACTGCAGCAGGAAGTTGACATCAAAACCAAGAAACTGAAAAAGGTGTAGTATGTCAGCTTCTATGCATTGGATTGGTTCCAGTTAATGGGTGAGAGAATATATTTATCATTTGTACGGTAATTGAACATTTCTTGTTTATTCGGCTTTGTTGTTTAGCGCTGCTGCTGAATAGTGGTGCAGGAAACACTGGCTTATAGGAAATATACAAATAAACTTGACAAAAGTTACAATGGCATTAGAAAAGCTGCTTGTGCATGTGATCAGATGTATTTTTAGAGTCTAGCTGTATTCTCTGGAGTCATTAGTAGTAGGACAGCTCTCATGGCACATCTCCTTCCCCCTTGTTAAGAATCATCCATTCATGACTGAATGTGACCTCATTTTGCTTGAGTGTTTAGAGCATAACATCTCTTTTTTGAATGTTTTGTCTGTGTCTGTCTCTTTCATGTAGCTCTTTTCCAAGCTACAGTCTGTGAAGGCGGAGATTCAGGATGCCCAGGATGAACATGTCAAATACAGGCAGGAGCTGGAGCAGACTCAGAACGAGCTGACCAGAGAACTCAAACTCAAGTATGTCAACCCACCAACCCTCGTCATCAGCGTTATAATGTACCACATGAAAAATGAATATTCATTTTGAGGTTTGCTAAAGACTACCTTTAACAGCATTGAGAAATTATTAGTGCTTTTAAAGATTCCATTCCAAATCTGATTGAAAAATAGAGGAAATGAGCATATCTGATATCAGCCAATACTGTAAAAAAAAAAATATATACCAATATTTTTTTGAATCCTTGCTGTAAATGAATTTTGCACTTTTGCAACTCTTGATTTTGTTTTTCGAGTCTACTAGAATAGATTTTTATGCTTGAATGTTCAAAAACCACATTATTTTTTGCGTGTTTTAAGTCTAGGCTGCCCCACACTAAAATGTAAAAGAACAACAAACATGATGGTGATATATATATATATATATATTTTTTTTTTTTTTTAAATCATAGATTTAATGGTTTTGTTCCATTAGTGTGTGAAGTGCCGATATGTGATCGAGACCGCACACCACACATTACCAGACTCCATTCACAAACCACCAGAAATCTCGCAAAATATCTCGCGGTCCAACGTGACTTTAGAGTAAACAAACATGGCGGACGACGGGCAGGAAGAAATGGCGATAATAGTGTTTTGACTGCTTTTTACAGAAAATACGTGGGAAAAGAAGAAAAAGCTTTGGATGAAGTCTTATGCTTTCATCTTCCATCAGCTCGTTTTCTGATTGGGCATCATTTCTTCCCACGTGACGATCTACAGATTGCGTGTGCGTGTGTTCTCAGGAATCCCCCCACACAACAGGATTTCTGATCGTAAATATTCTACATGTTGGATAAGTACGATTTGAGATCGGTGTGGCCCAGTCACTCTTAACACACCTCACACCGCAGGGAAATCTGAAAAGATAATCTGTAGAACCATCGAGATAATTTGAACTACGCCATGTGGTCTGATATGTCAGCTGGACGAGTTTGTTTTGATAGAAAAATGTTTCGGAAACGTCACACCGCTTACCGTGACCGCAAGTTTCAGCTTCTCGGGTGTAAACACTAACACTTGACCTTGCCCCTTTTTTTCATATGGTTTGGCAGGAATTATTTACATGAGGAATATTGTGACGTGTACGTTCTCATTAGAACTTCCTACAATTGAGGTGTTTCAGTTCAGAAACAGAGCTTGATGATAGAGA
Source organism: Opsariichthys bidens (assembly GCA_037194245.1). Lineage (NCBI taxonomy): Eukaryota > Metazoa > Chordata > Actinopteri > Cypriniformes > Xenocyprididae > Opsariichthys > Opsariichthys bidens. The sequence goes on along the minus strand of CM074285.1, from coordinate 12,203,291 downwards.
GAGAATAACTTCCTTTGAAGTGGACTTTTGCTGTTAAAAATTGCTGCTAATTGAATCCAATCAAACCCAATTGCTTTTGAATTGAATCTTCCAAGACCTATTGCACAGCTCCCCTCATTTTTTCTTCATTGCTTCTAAAAAAAATCAGCATGTGGGTGTGACCATCAATATTTGTTTTGCTTGGAGGCTGAATTAAAAAAAAACTCAAAGTGTTTTGACTTAATTAAGTTGTTGTAATGTGTTGGACTGACTGCTTGGAAGTCTGGACAAGCACTGAGTGAGTAATACACAGCCTCACAAAGCCTTTAGTGTACTGAGCGATCTCTGAAGTAGAGGATCCATTAAGGGAAAGATTTATCTGACAGGCTGCTTTTGAGAACAGTTGGCAGAATGAGTTTGCGGTTAATGGCAAAAATCTTGCGTGTTCAAGATAAAGAAAAGGAAAATGTCCACTCTACTACAGATGATCCAAGTTCTTCATATGGCTTGAAAAAGTAATAATAATAATAATCATCAAAATTAATAGAAATAAACATTTGAAATGTATCGGTCTATGTGTAATGAATGAAAAGTTTCACTTTTTGAATGTAATTAGTGAAATAAATCAACTTTTTGATGATATTCTAATTATATGACCAGCACCTGTGTATATGGTAACACTTTACAACAAGGTTTATTAGTAAAAATTAGTTAACAACATTAGTTAACATCATTTATTATACAGCATTTATTCATCTTTGTTAATGTTAATTTCAACATTTATTACGTTATTGAAATCTTGTTAACATTAGTTAATGCACTGTGAACTAACATGAACAAACAATGAACTACTGTACTTTCATCAATGTTAATGAAGATTAGTAAATACAGTAACAAATGTATTGCATTAACTGTTTAATGAACCTTATTGTAAAGTGTTAGCATATATATATATATATATATATATATATATATATATATATATATATATATATATATATATATATAAAATAAAATCACAGTCTTTAGTGTCTTCAGGAGTCTTTTGTCGCATCACTTATTTTAATCTTTGTTGCATGTACTTACTGTAGTAATAACAGCAGTGCATGCATAATTGCATGAAACTAACCCAAAAATCAAACCCTATTCCTAACCCTATCGTTAAGTACATCTTGTTAATTAATAAGACTAATAATACTGAAAATGTATAATTGCCCTGTAACAAGGACACCTTAAAACAAAGTAACCCACACCCTTTTCGAATATATTAATGTTTTCACCAATTTACTCCACTGTTTTTGAATAACAACAATAATAATATAATGCCAAAAATTCTTTGAAGTTTCCTGTTATTAATTATAAGGACAGTTGTTTCTGTCTGATTAAAAAAAAAAATTCCAAAAATATTGTCAACATTTTTGTTTTGCCCACCAGACATCTGATCATAGAGAACTTCATCCCACTGGAGGAGAAGAACAAGATTGTGACAAGAGCCACTTTTGACGAAGAAGATGACCTCTGGAAAATGACCCCCATCACCCGTATTCAAAAGTATATAAACTAATTTTTGGAATTTTTTAGTAAATTATTTGTAAATTGTATATTTTTATGGCAATCAAAATCCTGTGCTTTTTCACTGTAATGTTTCTTCTTTCTGTCTTTTTCTCAGTGATCAGCAGATGATGAAAAGGCCTGTTTCTGCAGTCGGCTACAGGCGGCCTCTGAGTCAGCATGCCCGTATGGCCATGTTGATGCGGCCTGATGTCAGATACAAGGTATGCTGACACTGTTCCCATAATCCCCCACATGGCAGTACACAAAGCCTTTGGTTACAACACTCCCTCACGCTTTACAGAGACACAGATCCATGCTCTTTTGCCTGTCCATCTTTCAGGCTGAGAATATCTTGCTGCTGGAGTTGGATTTGCCCACACGGACCACAAAAGAATACGAGGGACCAGTGATAGCGCCTAAAGTGGCTGCGGCTCTGGAGGACGCTCTGAGAGAGGAGGACGAGATCCAGGTGGACGCCTCTGGCCTCCGTGCCAGCCTGGGCCCCAGTCCAGGCCTCAGCGCCTCCGCTGCTGGGTTTTCCAAGAAACCAAAGTCAGGGTGAGAAATGATCCCTCCAACTAGGGCTGCACGATATATAGTAATAAAATCAATATCGCAATATGGCTTAGTGCAATTGTCACTAGAGTGGCATCCACACGTGCAGCCCGTAATAAAGCACGTCAACGGACCACATCTGTAGAGTTTCACTCTGAAACAGGCAGCGCATACATTCATTTGCCAGCAACCCGTCGAAATAAATGCTTGATGGTTTAATGTTGAAATATGGAATTATTGGAAATTTTATTTTTTTTATTATTAAATTTCTTATCTTACAGTACAACAGTTTCACAATACAATATTTATTTACAAAATTACAATAATATTACAATATTTTATTTGTTTAATGTGATTTAATATGAATGAATTAATATGAATTACTTTTTAAAAAATCACTATTATTATTTTATACTGAATTGGTTAAAAACGGTGGGAATGTACCTTATGCAATCTCAAGTGGAGAGATTTTTATTTTTTTCAAACTCTTGCCAGTTTATGATTCCCGAAAGAGGTTTGTGTTCGTTCCGGTAAAGAATAAACCCAAGTGGGAACATTTTTTTTTTTTTTTCCAGCTTTTTAAATAATTTTTATTTTGCACTGCCCAACAGAATCAACCCACTCATTCTAGAATGATTAATTCAATATAGTCTAGCTATTGTAGTCATCTGGTGAACATTCCTGTATTTCTTCATATTACAATATATAAATAGCAGAAAAAGTAAATATCGTAACGTCAGTTTTTTTTTTTTTCAATATCGTGCAGCCCTACCTCCAACCTCTTCCCTTTATTTTTCACCTCTTTGTTTATCCTAGCTTAATATACTTTTGTTTTTTCCCCCATAATCCTCTCACAGCCGCCCAAAAACTGGCAAGAAGATGAGCACTCCAACTTCAGCTCACAGTCCTTTGTCCGGCTCAGGGTCTCCTCTTTACCCACAATCCCGAGGCCTTGTGCCCAAGTGACACCGGCCTTCACTGCTCCACATGAACTAAACAGCTTTGGCATTACTGGTTTTTAGCAAAATCAGTTGCATTAAAGACGGTGGAACATGTCATCGAGGTCCTCCTGGTGTGGCATTTAAACCTACCAATCAGCCCTTAATGCTTGAGCTTTCATATTACCTGTTATTTCGATGTCGCTTTGACATCGTGTTTATAGCACAAAAAAAGTTACATTTGGCAACCTTCAGAGTCTTACAGCTCACCACAAGATGAAGTTCCACAGATTTAGTTTGCACTCGAACAAAATGTTACATGTTTTGTATGTGTGAGGTCGTTGCGACAGCAGATGGTCTCGGCATTGTGTTAGATTCGTCGTTGTGGGGATGTTTATGTGTGTGTGTGTGTGTGTGTGTGTGTGTGTGTGTGTCTAATTTTCAAATTGTAGGAATAGCAAATTTCTCACAAAGCAGCCGAAAATGATATTTCTTCCTGCTTTGGCTGGGGGAAGGGCCTGGCTGTTGTCGCAGTAAGCGCTGTATCCAGTAAGGAAAGGAGGTGGGGAGGGGGTTGAAGGTCATCACACACTAAGATTATCAGGGTTCCAAGGTGCCTTAGATTCTCATTGAGTACAGAAGGAGGTCTCCTGGGGGTCTGAGAGTCCCTTGACCTGATAGCTGGATAGTAATCCACACAAAAACCCCAGTGGATGTTTCCTGAATGCTTTGAATCACATTATAAGTCTGTTGTGTTGGGCAGGCTTGTATTTAATCGTCAAATGTTACACAAGGAGATCTGTAAGCGAGTTCGACATGAGTAAGTCTTATTTCTATCTGTTGAACTGTTAAACCTTGACTAGCCCTCCTTAAACTAGTGAAGATATTACCATTGCCTGCTGCTACTGTAGGGTTCTTTTACCCATTGTGTCATAGCGTACGGTTTATGTATATTGAGACATGTTAGGAAATAAATCTGCATTATCTTTGCAGTTGGATTAAATAAAAAAAATTAAATAAATAAATGCAGTCTTGGAGTAACATTTAAAAGGCTAACTTATTACCTACTAGTTGGTTTTTTGTATTCGAACAATTGTAGATAGTTTTTAACAGTCTTATTTTCTTTGCTTAGATTTATATGGTTTATTTTTGAATATGTATTATTTAAAGTTCTGTACAAATTTATTTTTGCATATGAGATTTAAGTATCATTTTCACGTGATTCACTGAGTTCTTGTGTTAAGCAAATGACATCATCAAATGGTAGACATACAGTTTTTGGATGATCAGAATATGTACTGCAAATCCCTGATGCTGGTATTCCCATTGAAATGTGTGAATTTCTGCTTCATCCTGGCTGTATTATGGCATAAGTCTGTATTATTTTTAAGGTTTTAGCGTGACGTAAGAACATCTAAAGCATTATCGCCTAATTCAAACTTTCACCTTCTTTCTTGTGATGCATGAGTTCAGTTCTGATAGACGACCACATCTTTTTAATGTTAACAGATTTTTGTTTGTTAAAATGTTTCTGAATTTGTATTTGAGTTCAAATGTCTTACAACTTAATCGTTTAATTAAAGGATTATTATGTTTGGGTGTGTAAGTGCCGATTTCCCCCATTTTAAAGATTTCATTCTTAATTTCTCATTCTACCAAAAACCACAAGTGAACATCCATAAGTTATATAAATAATCAGAACTTGTCATTGTTTCACCCAAACATCCTCTTGTTGTAGAGGCTTGTCCTCTTCCAGTTTATGGTAGTGAGGGCTTCCAATTCTGAGTGAGGTTTCTTAAAGGGACCGTTCACCCAAAAAATAAATTTCTGTCATTTACTCACCCTCACATTGTTCCAAATCTGTATTAATTTCTTTTTTCTGCTGTACACAAAGGAAGATATTTGGAATAATGTTTAGAATCAAGCAGATCTCGCTCCCCTCCATTGACTACCACAGTATTTTTTTCCTACTATGGTAGTCAATGGAGGGGAGCGAGATCTGCTAGTGTCTATATCAGTAAGCACTATTTTTTGAATTCCCTGAAACACTGAGTTTTCTTCCAGAAACAAATACCTCATAATATTCCACATTGTGGACCTAAAAACAGTGTTCTAGACAGACTGGGAAGAGAGGTGCTGCAACAATGTGAAATATGAGAAAAATCTTTTTTTTGAACATTCAGGCATGAAAACTATTCTGGTAGACCCCAAAAACAAAATCAAGACTTTGTAAAAGAGCATAATATGGCCGCTTTCATTTTTGTAATGTGATTTTTACCCTTGCCCAAATAAACATTAACCTCGACAGAAAATTCAGAAACAAGTCTTGATTTTTTTTTTTAAATTATGTTTAATATGCGCATACAAGTAATGTGGCATGTAACATCTGTGTCATGTGTTATTAGAGCTGAAGAATAAGGATCACTGAAGGTGAAAGGGTTTGTGATTGGCTTTTTAGCTAAACATCCCAAATCTAGATTCTCAATCTTCATAACCTACAACGTCTACAATAAATGCGAATATTCAAACTTATGTAATATTTACACTTAATAAAAACATTTAAAAGTTTTGGAACTTCAATTACATATTGCAAGTACAACAGACGGATAAAATGAACAGAAATGTGTCCTTCCAGTGTGCAAACTCAAACTTTATTGAACTTTCTGTTACCTATAAGCACACAATCATCAATGAGAACTAAAGAGAAAAGCTCCTGTGCTGATGAATTGTGTAGAAATCAGAACTGGGATCATTGGATCGCCAAATCCAACCATTGAATGATCAGATTAATCTTTCTGTACAGAGGCTGTTTTACCATCACTGTGATATACAAAAAGCAAAAGATAACTTTTAGTACTTTTGGTCAAAAAAATAGGAAGGTCCTACAATTTTGGTCTTTTTGGTTTTTTTTGAGGATCAATCTGAATGAGTTAAAAAAATATCAACGTTTTCCTAAAGTATTCCTGAGTAGGGCCAAAGATTCTGAGCACAAGTGCTTCATTTACCTGACGAAAACAATTTGGTGAGTGATGACCGATAAATAGAATTTCACTAAAAATATCACACGATCTTTACAAGAGAATTGTAAAGCTCGCGATACGACGCAGTGAATCACTGTTTGCATCCTTCTGACGGATGATGATTCCTTGGTAACTGGGTGCAGAAATGGTTTCATACGCGCATGGGTTTCAGGTCACAATTCTGCGTCAAAATGTGACGCTACCAGCAATGGTAATCAAAACTACATAACTCCAATATTGACAAAATGTGGGTGCACTACGGCAGTACACATGCAGGTGATATTCAGTATTTTGGGGAACACAGTAAAGGCAAGGTTCAATAGTGGAGGGCCAACTTGTGTAAAGGTGCGGTCACAAAATTTAGAGAGTAGAGATGCCTGAAGCACAGCTCACACGGAAGCCACTTTCAAACCAAGCAGCTTTCTGTTAGTCATCCACACGAGGCGAAATCTGCGTGAAGAATTTTTCATACTCGCACAAAATTCCAAATGATATCAAGCACAGCTCGCACAGAAGTCACTTGCCAAGCAGCTTTCTTTTGGTCAACGCAGCGGATTCACGTGTACAACGTTGACACAAGCGTTGGAAAATCTTCACGAGGAACCTTTCCGTCCTCGCGTGAAACTCGTTCAGATTCCTATTGGATTTCGACAAGCAATGGTAAATGTGACCGCACCTTAAAGCTATAGAAAAATATTCGACCCACAATGTCAAACTACACCACATTCCAAAGTGATGCTACTCTAAAAGAGCTCACAGCAACAAGCAATTCCCACAGGGACAATGCGTCGTAGGTCACATACATGTTTGATCATCTCAATCGAGGGGAATAGTGAATTTAAAAGAGCTGCGCTCTCAGGCGATGACGATTATTCAGGAAATGAGCTCAGTCCTTCGGTTCCATCTCTGTACATCCCAAATAAAGGAGCTTTGCTTCTCAAGGGGATATGGATATCGTGATGTCATTAATTGAGGACTTAATTGTCATGCTAATCCAGTTTGAGAGGAGGAGGACGAAGAGAAAGGCCTTTCTTCACGCCTAATCGTCTTAGCGCTACACCGCACGTATTATCTCTCGCCACGTCTCATTTCTCCCTGTAATACAGCAGATACATCTTCAGGGGTTCAGGTAATGGGAGTCTTAGGATCTTCTCCCTCAGAATATTAACGGGAGGCTCCACACGAGCGCAGCCGCCTTTGTTTTTCTCCTCCTCGTTGCCGGAGCATTCCTCCTCGTCCTCCTCGGGCAGGTCTTCTCTCACTCTGCGGCAAGCCCTTTCCTCTTCCTCCTCCACTTCCTCTTCTTCCTCTTCAACTCCTCCGGGGTAGTTGCAATCGTCCATGGCTGTGGGAATCATGGAATCGTGGAGAACCATGGAGTTGACACACTGGCGGTAGAAACGGCGACAGAAGCGGCGGCGTTCGAAGCGGGGCCCGTAGCGGTGCATGGCCCGGGCCCCTGGGAAAGACACCCGTCTCTTAGTGCGTCCTTCCCCCATAGCTATGGGCTGCCGGAGAGTGTGGCGAATGGCGATCCGGCAAAGGTCCTGCAATGTCCGCACCTCAAAAATGGCTGGAAATTTGGAAAACATTGGAAAGAAGAGAATATGTTATTTTTTTTCTTATCAAATAACAGTTTCCAGTTTGGCTCTATTTTTATTTCTCCTAAATGGCTTATAGTTTTAAAAGCTTTATAGTTTCTTTATATTTATGCTTCTTATTTCATAACTTTCACTTTCTTATCTTATCTTACAATGTCATATCTTATTAATATGATTAAGCACCAGTACACCAAGACAAATGCCTTGTACAAGTAAACCCATGATACTTGGGAATAAAGGTGATTCTGATTCTATATATATTATTTTGTAAATCATCAGCTTTTTAATTAAATAGTCGTAATTACTAATAGATGAGAATGAAGGCCTGTTCACACCAAGAATGTTTGGCACAACAAGATTTTTGTAAATACATTTGTATTGCGCTCACGCTGTTTTCACGATCGCACTTTTATTTTTTTTACAGATGTAAAAATAAAAAGGAGTCACAGGACAAAACTGTTTTGAGTCACATAACTTTGAGTTAAGGCCTGTTCGTCCTGCAGTATTACAAACCACACGCCCCTGCAAGTTACACCGACTGTAACAAGTTACGTGTCCCTCAAAGAATGTCGCAGTCTAAAACAATCTTGTGAAGTAAATTATTTAAAGTTTTATGTATGAAATGTTTGCTTTTGAATATAATGAAGTATGAGATAACAGCTAGTAGTAAAATATAAAATAAATTATACTATCAAATTAATACAGACTAATATTATGTATAGTTATTAAACCTAAATCCTTCCATGAAATTAAAATGAATCAAATCAAAATGAAAATATTTTAAAAACTGTTAAAAAAGGGTGACTTGTGGCATCAGGTGATCTGTAAGGGTTATCACTAGGTGGCGATAGTAAAGTTTAAAATCATGATGACATGAGCGATTTCAGAGGGAGGGGCTCTGACGGCTGTTTCATTGTAGGGGGGCGTAACGTGAGGTAGGGGGTGTAATTAGTAGGGGCGTGGTTTGTAGTAATGCGAGATGCAGTTAGACACACTTGGAGATTTCAGACAATGACAGGGAAGCCTTGCCTCATCAATGATGACGTAAAATTCCGTCAGTGGCGGGGAAAGAGTTAAATATGCTCGATCTTAAGAACTTAAGTCAGCTGGATTCTGATTGGCTGTACTTCAGATGGATGATTCCCCAGTGTACTCACGTAAAGGAACACTCTTAGGTCTGCCATTGACATTCTGTTTGGGCTGGACGAGCGGGGCAAAGGTCACAGCGATGATTTTCTTGGTCTCCCAGGAGCTCTGACCTGTGCGAGTGATCCTGGTCAACTGCAAAAGAGAGATAAGTCCTCAAGTCAGTAATTACTAAGCTAATTACATCATCCCACGTGAATACTAATTATATGGGTACATCGATTATGTACGAGTAAACTACAAATATATATATATATATATATATATATATAAATAATTAAAAGTAATACAATTTTATCATTTTAATTTAGCTCTGTCTACCCTCTTTAAGACCCCAAGACTTTTGTTTTTTAGCTTTAGTTTATTTATTTGTTTGTTTTAAATATACACAAGTAAAATTTACTCACAGGAAAATGGGCCGATCTGATTCTGGGAGTCATGATCCGATTCCAAAACGATTCTTGATGCATCATATTAACATTTATTTCACACAAAATAACTTATTTACAATGAATTTTTAATTCCCCCACCTGGCCCCCCTATAACTAGCTGTAATTGTAACTGAATATGTAATTGTATTTGTAATGGAATTTGAAAGATTTTCTGGTCAAACTTTGTTTTAAGGTGTCAGTATTACAGTGTAATTATACATTTAAATACCGAGTAATGACAATTAACTACATGTACTTACTACAGGGTTAGGGTTAGGATGAGGGTTTGGTTTAGGGTTAATTGCATGTAATTGAGCATCATTTCTAGGTATTACTGTAGTAAATACATGTAACATATGTAACAATGACACTATAAAATAAAGTGTTACCGGTTTTCCTGTAAAATGACATTGCAAATGATATTACACTTTTTCCGCTATATCTGGGAATGGGGAGCCTTCAGAATTGGGGGAGGGGGGCAAAATTATCAGATGGAAATTTCCTCCATTCAGGTGCATTTGACTAAGTTTTGCATAAAACATGACAGAGAAAAGAGACTTTTTTCCAGACTTTGCTCCTATCTGGTGGAAGTAAGCAGAAAGGTTTCCAGTTTTGCAAGAGTGTGGGGGGTTATCATAGTACAGAAAACATATACAATATATTTATCACTCTCAGCAGTGATTTATGAAATTTCTTGCAAAATGACACCAACATTTTGGTTGTACACCACTGTATATGAATATGGGAAGCTTTTCAATTTGGGTAGGCCAAATCAGGTGGAAATAAGAAGTTAAATCTTATAAATTTTTTTGTAATATATATATAAGCATATTAAATATATATATAAAATTAAAACAATTGAATGTTATGAATTTTCAACAAACTAAATATAGCTTGAAACATACAAGCAAAGAAATAATAAAGAGAAACAAAGAAACATGTTACAAACAATAAACAAAGAGTGCTTTCAGTATTTGTACATTTTCCAGTCAAGATCTGTGAGTGATTTTTCTCTTTCTCAGCTTTTCTGTGGTTTGATTATTACTGATGACATCTCATACACAGCGGGAGATCTAATAGGCTGCATTCACACAAATACACCGAATTATTTTGACAAATAATATGTTTTGTCCTCTCAGTCTAAACCCTTTAGACATAACTGACTGTGTTTACATTCATTTTGTATCATAAAAGCATTTTGAGATTCAAGTGAATTTAAAAGCAACTGAATATATAGGGCTACTCACTGCATTCCAAATGGCATAAATTATGCCTTCGTAGAGCATTTGGAAGGTAGAGCACTGAAATGCCAGCGGGCAAGACTGAACATTGTGTGCAAATTCAAGCAAAGCATTCGCTTCAATCTTTATGAACTTCATGGAAGATTAATTTGAACCATGGAAGGTTCAATTTTTTTTTTTAAGAGACAATTGTGATGCTTTGGATAATCTATTTTTCTCCCAACCCCTAAATGAAATTCTCATCTTGCATACATCATTTTATCTAAATATTTCCCAATAAAGTGGGACTAAAGCCATTCTATTAGTCTTAACCCCTACTTCCTATTGAAACAGGAAGTGCGTCAACAGAACAGAAAACTACTCTCATCAAAGAACACCTGAATAAGAACACCATATTACCTTCATGAATAAACATGTACCCACCTTCTCCTCCAGGGGGAGAACTAAGATCCCGCCAACCTTTAACAGGTTCTTCATGTAGTTCTCATACTCTTTCTGAACTCCGGCACCACAGTACACCCTGTCATACTGCCGACTTTCCGGAGGGATCTCAAGACAATTCCCCACCACAAAGGTCGGCTCACAGAACTCGAACCTGTAGCCATTAAACAAAACCAATTCATGCTCAATTTGACAATTAAAATCCAAGCCGAAGCCGTTACTCAGGAAACCACTCACTTGTCAAAGCTGTCGCAGGTTTTGATGAAGTGGTCGAGTTTCTGATATGCGTAATCAACCACATCCGCATGCAGTTCCACACCGTGATTCACACCAAACGGACCTGATGACAAGTATGACAGATATATATTTTTATATTTCATTAAATAAAAATGTTAGGTGAACTATCCCTTTAAACATAAACCTAACAAAGTCTAATGCAGGTTTAGGCTTAAAAAAAAGATATAGAAAATGTTAATGGGATAAGAAAAAAAATGTAATTCAAGATAAACCACTGCTGAAAAGTATGGGATCAGTAAGTTTTTTTTTTTCCTGTTTTTAAAAAGAAATTAATACTTTTATTCAGAAAGGACATGAAATTGATCAAACAAAATGAACATAGGATTTCTATATCAAGTAAATGCTGTACTATTTAACTTTCATCAAAGAATCCTGAAAGAAATTTATTATGGTTTCCACAAAAATATTAAGAAGCACAACTGTTTTCAGCATTGATAATTGTAATAAGAAATGTTTCTTGAGCAGCAAATCAGCACATTAGAATAATTTCTGAAGGATCATGTGACTGAAGACTGGAGTAATATAATGCTGAAAATTCAGTTTACCATCACAGAAATAAATTACATTTTAAAATATATTAAAATTAGTGATGTCAAATGATTAATTGTGATTAACCGCATCCAAAATAAAAGTCACCGACGTGGCGCCCAGCCCGCAGCCAAGCCACCAGGCAAGCGTACCAGGAAGTGGTCCTGAGACGGGCGACCCGGAGGAAGTTGGAGCTGCTCTTCGGGAGATGGTGAAGGCACCGCTTTCTCCCCCAGAGGAGGGCTGGGTGGAGAATCCTTGGTTTCGTTTTCGACTTCCTTCTGGAGTCCAGCGGTACCCACATTGTCAACAAAAGAGCAGTTTCCTCATCCTCTGGGTCACAAGAGGGCGCGTTTGGAGGTGTGTCACGCTATACCTGGCCAACCTCAGCCCCTTCTCATTTCGCCAGCAGAGGGCAGTGTGCTGGTCGAGGCTGCCACTGTTGTGCTGTCTCCCATACGCACTGCCACTATGCGGAGCCAAACCTCACTTTGGGCCGCGATGCCATCCGAGTCAGGTCCCTTGACTCCACGTTGCTGCCCCACCGTGGGTACGTCTGTTGCACCGTTGGTCCCGGTGGTTCGGAGTCTGGGCGCCTGGCAAGCGCTTCCCAGCCCGTCCCGGTGGCTCATTCGCACGATCAGACTCGGCTATGAGATTCAGTTCGCCCGGCGACCCCCAATGTTCAGGATCATCCATTTCACTCACTCACTCACTCACTCACTCGTCCTCCTGGCGAAGGACGCAATAGAGCCAGTCCCTCCAGCCTATATGAAGTCAGGGTTTTACAGCCTAACACAGTCTGATCCAACTTCACTCGCGAGAGCAGTTGTGCGAACACAGGGACCTGGTGTTAGCTCACCTCAGCCGGTTGGCTCTTCGGGACAACTGTGACAAGAGCAAACTCGCCCCCGGGCAGAGGATCACTTATCTTGGTATGGAACTGGACTCTGTCAACCAGTCCGTGCATCTCACCGAGGAGCGCGTCCAGTCGGTGTTGAACTGCCTGAGCACGCTCTAGATCAGGACTGCGCCCCCACTTAAATTGTTTCAGAGGCGCCTGGGGCATATGGCATCTGCAGCCGCAGTCACGCTGCTCGGATTGCTTCATATGAGGCCACTTCAACATTGGCTTCACGGCCGAGTACCGAGATGGGCAGGGCACGGCACGTTCCGTGTGGCCATCACACCGAGCTGCTGTCGTACCCTCGCTCAGTGGTCCGACCCCTCATTCCTGTGGGCTGGAGTTCCCCTGGAACAGGTGTCCAGGCATGCTGTGGTCTCCACGGACGCCTCCTCCACAGGGTGGGGAGCCACGTACAACGGGCATGCAGTTTCAGGTCTGTGGATGGGGCCTCAACTGCAGTGGCATATCAATTGCCTCGATTTGTTAGCAGTGCGTCTTGCACTGGGCCGCCTCAAGGGGCTGTTACTAGGCAAGCACGTACTGGTCCGTACAGACAACACCGCGACCGTTGCATACATCAACCACCAGGGCGATCTACACTCCCTTCGCATGTCACAACTAGCCGGCCATCTCCTCTTATGGAGTCAGAAGCATCTGAGGTCGTTTCGAGCCATTCACATCCCAGGTGTGAAACCGTGCAGCCGATGAGCTCTCACGGCAGCCTCCGCTTCCAGGAGAATGGAGAATCCATCCCCAGGCGGTCCAGCTGATATGGCGTCGCTTCGGGACCGCACAGGTAGATCTGTTTGCTGCCCCGGACTCGACCCATTGCCAGTTGTTTTATTCCCTGTCCGAGGGCACCCTGGGCACAGATACACTGGCACACAGCTGGCCCCGGGGCCTTCGCAAGTATGCGTTTCCCCCAGTGAGCCTTCTTGCACAGACATAGTGCAAAGTCAGGGAGGTCGTGGAGCAGGTCTTGCTAGTTGCGCCGTATTGGCCCAACCGGACCAGGTTTTCGGAACTCATGCACCTCCTTGGACCATTCCTCTGAGGAAGGACATTCTGACTCAGAGACGGGGCACCCTCTGGCACCTACATCCGGACCTCTGGAATCTCCATGTCTGGTACCTGGACGGGACGTGGAGGTTCTAGGTGGCCTACCCCAGTCGGTGGTAGACACCATCACTTCCGCTACAGCTCCTTCTACGAGGCACCTCTATGCATTGAAGTGGAACCGGTTCTTTGAATGGTGTTCTTCTCACCAGGAGAACCCCTTGCTCGATCAGGTCAGTGCTTTCCTTCCTGTAAGAAGGGTTGGAGCAAAGGCTGTCTCCCTCCAACCTCAATGTGTATGTTGCCGCACATCACGATGTAGTTGAAGGTAAGTCACTGGCATGACCTGATCGTCAGGTTCCTGAGGGGGGCGAGGAGACTGAATCCGCCTCGCCCACTCTCTATACCCTCTTGGGACTTGTCCCTGGTGCTTACAGCTCTCTGGGGACCTCCCTTCAAGCTTTTGCAGTCAGCTGAGTTAAAAATTCTGTTACTTAAAACAGTTGTCCTGATTGCATTAGCCTTCACCAAGAAGGTAGGGGACCTGCACACTTTTTTGGTCGACGAATTGAGCCTAGAATTCGGTCCGGCTGACTCTCTTGAGACCCCGGCCCAGATATGTGTCGAAGGTTCCTACGACTCCCTTCAGGGATCAGGTAGTGAACCTGCAAGCGCTGCCTCCTCAGACCCAGCCCTGGCTTTGCTCTGTCCGGTCCGCGCTCTGCGCCTATACGTGGACAGAATGCAAAGCTTCAGGACCTCAGACCAGCTCTTCGTCTGTTACAGAGGCCAGCAGAAGGGAAAGGCTGTCTCCAAGCAGAGGATGGCCCACTGGTACGTCGAGCGTGACCAACTGAAAGGGAACATCTCGGTTACGTATGTAACCCTCGTTCCCTGAAGAAGGGAACGGAGATGTATATCCCGTCGCCACAGTTCCTGTACCCCGCTAAGCTGCTCGTCTCCACAGCGAAAAGCAAAGTGCGAGTGCTCCCCATTTCTGCATTTATACCCGCTCGTGGGGGCGGGGCGCAGCACGCAAAGCTCGCACGCCAATATGCGTTGGCTCGTTTAGTTTACACTCAAAGGTAATAGGGCTCTCGTGGGATATCCCAATTCGTCGGTTCAGTTCTGACGTACGTCTCCATTCCATCCTTCAGGGAATGTACGTACATACGTAACCGAGACGATTTCTTTGAAAAACATTTAAAAAATCATACAAATGGTAGTTTATATTCTAATACAGTAAGTTTTTATATGCCACACAATTTTGCTTCTCAACTAAATGTATCATGTTTACATCTACTGGAAAACAAGACAAAAATAACAACTCATCATTTTTACTGTAAGTAAACTCACCCAGTATAAGGCCCACCATTGTGCTGAGATAACCTGTCCCACTGCCCAGGTTCAGAAAAGACAAGCCAGGCTGCAGTTCCAAGGCCTCCATTACCTCAGAGTAGATACATGGAGCAGACAGATGGAGGTTCCCATGCCTCCAGGCCAGGTCTTTATATGCGCTGTCACGATAGTCCTCTAGGTAATAGTCTGCTCTGTCAATGGCTCTGAAGGCCTTCTCGACCAGATCTGAGCGGATGTAATGGGCCTCTTTAAGGTTGTCAATCAGCTCGTCATTGTCCTCACCTGCACTCACAGCTCCACCCATGATGAAAGCAGAAGAGCTTCTAAGTACAGTCCTGAGGTGTGCCTATCACTGTCTGAAGAGAAGAGCAAAACATAAAAGAAATAAAGGCCCGTTTGCACTAAAGAGGATCTAAATGATAAAGATTAGAATTGGTTTTAAAAAAATTTCTAAACGTAAAAGAATAGCAGGGTCAACACCGCAACTGCAACGATAAAGAACAGCTAATGAACTATAAAAACATTGACAGCCAATCAGTATCCAACCTGCTTTAAAGAGCTCTGGTAAAGAGTCTTTGACTTGGTCTTGTTAAACTGGTAGCAACACAACTGCAGCACATGCTTATATTAAACTACATTATAATGCATTGGTGTGGATACTATAGTTATCAATCTAGGTGTGAACGGGCCTTAAGTTGAACTAAAATGGCAGAACATTTTTATTGAACTTTATAATATACATAAACAAACAGAAACAAACATCAAGGACTCCTAATCGAACACATATTAATGATAATTGAACTATTGCAGTGGTTCTAAGAGCATGTTTTATTTAGTCATAAACGACACCTCCGACAGACTGTTGTGTAGCACATGGGAAGAAAGCAAAGAATGATAATTAATAAGGCAGTTAAATCTTTAATGAGTCACAGCATGTCAGGTATCTGAGCTAGGATGACATGTCAACAAACTTGACAATATAAGACTCGCTCTTGCCTTCAACTACTTGCAGTCTATTTTTAGAAGTCAGACAATGCCAAGTAAAAAGTGGCACAATGTTGTGTCCTGACTCAAACTCTTGGCAGCGGCTCCATTTAGAGCAGAGTATTGTTTGTTATTCAGTTTGGTAAGCAGATACAAAGCACATGACACATCACATGCCTATGGACTTTTTAAAAAACAGATTTAGGGTCTAATTTATATGAATGCATAAGTGAAAGTGTATATTTTTGGTGACGTAACGTCATCATTTCTCTTTAGAGAAGTCGTTGATGTGTTTGACACAGATTTGTACGTAAAACCATTTACAGTGCTTAACAAATTTATTAAAACACCTGTCATGATGAAGAGAAAACATTTTTTTTTTTTTAAAGAATCTGTCAAAGTCTTGATTAACACTAAATTTTTTATTGTAAATAATCAGGCAAATAACAATCTGAAAAAACTAAATGGTCTTTATTCACACATAATAACCAAAAAGAAAATTATATATTTAATTTTTATTTTGTATGATACTGCTTTCATTCTTGCTGGCATTGTTTTTATGCACAGTCTCTGCTGTTTTTGACTTCCAATTAGTTTATAGTTGTTCCCAAACACTTGCTACTGTTAGTTAGGGTTATTGGGTAATATTTTTTAAAGAAGTCTCATGCTCATTTACACACACACACACGCACTGGTATATATGGTTTACAGGGACTCTCTATAGGCGTAATGGTTTTTATACCGTACAAACTGTATTCTACACTACCCCTAAACCTACCCACCACAGAAAACTTTCTGCATTTTATTTTATAAAAAGATAAAACAACATTTTTTAAGCCATTTGGTTTACAAGGACTCAAGGAAGTGTTCCCTTAAAGCATGTTTACGTTGTAATATGTCATTATATACATTTGTGTCCTCATAAACCACATATGCCAGAAAACACACACATTACTATAACCACTTTATTTAAAGACACTATTATTAATATTAAGATAAAACATCACAACACGTTAACACAGATTATTTTTTCCCCACAACTACCTGATGGTAAAAAAAAAAAAAAAAAATTACCTCATGTTACCTCATTGTTTGCAACTTTCGGTCTGATTGAGCAACTAGGTAATTGTTGACTCTGCAGTTTCCAACAATTGTGACCAGAATACAACACACCTTATTTCTTTATCTAAAAATAATAATAATAATAATAATAATAAAGAAAAGCTATTTGCTTCTATCCAAGGAGTGTGCTGGGGAATATATGAGCTCAAAAGATACAAGCATAATTATTATAAAATAATTAGCATTGTTTTGATTATGTAGATAGTATATGTATATTATATTATGTATTTGTCAGACTAATTATTATAGGTCAACTTGGCTAACAACAAAAGTACCGCAGACTGGAATCCGAAAATGGTGGGCTGGTCACTTCTTTTACTTGCCAAATAAATGTAAATGATGAGAGTAAAATTGAACTTGCAATAAAAAGTCCATTACGTCACAAAGTCCACCGCTTTGTCATTTAATCTAACAGCCGAACTATTGAGGCGGTGACGGCACCAGTCAACTATTGCAGCATGTGACACACGGAACCGAACATCATATTCAGCAAAACAGCAGCTAACCGAGCGCGCTGTAACACGACGCTGCAAAATAAAGATACGTGTTCACGACTTGGCGCAAAAATGTTATAACCCAGTAACAGTTATATGTAGGTCACGTCTTTTAACAACAGTTAACTGCAGTCTGTCTGGGCACGAGGAGAAGCTCTTCACAAACACCGACATAAACAAAAGAGTCTCCGGCCACACTGTCACTCAGTCATTCTCGATGCGCAGTCTACATCTTACCGTGTGATTACGGACCTCAGCGGTTGTCTCGTGCAAATCGACAATGTCCATCGATTACATTAACGCGTAAGTCATACACTTGGATCCGGCTACAATAACGCGTAACTTGACTGCGAAAAAACTGATGCGATGTAAACATAAACCAGCTGACGCGCTGACGTCACACGCACGACGACGTCAAATGCATTCGTGGAGATCGCCGTGACTCGAAGCTTTTCACCCAAAAATAAACATCGACTTGGTATAAAAGAGCTAAGAATTAAGAGTAGTTCTTTATAGTATGATTCGCTCGTTTCTGTCTGTAATTAGAAATCTCTTATGCTCACCGGAAGTGGCATTAATTTCATGAATGTTGCATTTACAGTAAAATAACGTCCCTTTATTTAAAATAGAAATCTTTCGTGACATTTTAAATGTCTTTACTGTCACATTTGATCAATTATTACAAATAATTTTAATTTTAACATTTTTAATTTTTAATAATTTACCCAAAACCACGTCCCAGAACGCGCTCTAAAAATGCTTAGGTATACTTGATAAATCTCCTAGAGACCGAAGTATCGTTTTCACAACAAATGATAGATCTACACTATCGTTTTTGTCAAGTAAAATAATTGTTTAAATAAATAATGAGGTTCAATAGCGCCCTTAAGTCAGTTGAATTGTTTATTGGTCATTTTGACACATTGACTCACTTGACTCGTTCAGTATTCATTCACCAAAAAGATTCATTCAAGTGCAGATTCGTTCACGGACGGAACAGCAGTGACCTGCGTTCAAAATCGCAAAAAAATTAGCACCTGTAGATTCATTCACGTCTGATATGTGGCAAATGATCGTTACCTAAAGCACTTTCCTACATATATTTGTCAGACAACGATTGTAAATATCATTCCATTCCACTTCTAAAACAAGTGTCGTTATTACACCGACGAAGGGTTTCGAAAGCTCATTATGCTGAGAGATTGTTTTGAGTGTGGTAATGTCTCAATGTCTCCAGCAGAGGTCAAAACAAGCCTAGATTTGCAAATGATGGCACACTTCCATCTGTCTGTTGTCAGTCGTACAGCTTTAAGTCTATAAAAGACTTATTTATAAGCCTAGCAGACTGTAAAAATGTCTCATCACAGCTGTAGCAGTATCATGACTCTGACAGATTAAATATTTGGAAGAAAATACTAAAGTTTGCATACACATCCGTTCTTTACAGTTATTTTCTCCTCATCAAATTGATTAAAAAACAGATGTAATCATGCTGTTACTAAAAAAACACATTTGTATCTTTTGACTGACAAGCAAAAAACAAACATGTAGGAAGTTTATACTCAGAGAGATCACATTATTGACTCTTTATTTAAGTTTTCCATATATAACACTGAAATGAACGATACCTCCACAAAACAGACATTATTGTTCTCTTTTAACACTGATATCAATGAGCACAGGTACAAGGATACACAAACACGGTCACAATCCAAAACCAACTACACATTTCATTTCCAAAGTTGCCTCGCATCACGCACAGCCATTGCTTGTCCTGCTCTACAGAAATAAAACCTCATCAAGGAAACTACCACTGCTACAAAAGTGACTAAAACATGTAGTCTATCACTGTGGAAGTGCTTGTTATTATCATTATTATTATTGGAAGTACCTTTTTTTGTCATTTTCTAAAGGAGAATCATTTTGTAGCTACAAAATCACCAGTAAAAATAGCTGATCTCTATAAAAAGAATGCAAGAGGACAAGCCTTGGCCGTGGGTTAAAATACAAGTTTTTTTTCCCCGCAATTTACTTGGAAATATTCTTTAATACAACAACACTGTTTTTTATTACAAATGTACAGAATCCCATTGTTGTCAGAATAATGCCCGTGCATAAATGCTTCATCTGTTATACGTTCCATGATTATTTCAGAATCAATGAAATGAACCACCACATAATTTCATACCTGAATCAGAATCACAGTTTTGGGAAGAAAAGTGTTACATATTGTGATTTATTTCATGTCGAACAATAAGCTGAATATCGATTTCAATATGATCTGCTTTTGGTGTTCACCATTTTGCTGAATTCCTATTACCCCCCACCCCCCACCCCCAAAAGAAAAGAAAAAAAGCAAGGAAAGAAAAAACAGAGAAAAAAGTTGGCGTCCTGAGTGGGATTTGAACCCAGTCCTTAAATGTAAACACACCCTTTCCTGCAGCGAACAGAAGCGAGAAAAGGCACACATGAGAAAACCACAGAGCTGTAAGCTACAGTACCTACAGAATGGGGGCCGTTTTGGTTATATCAGCGTAATGGGACAAACAGTTCCGTTTTAAGCCTTCTGACATTTTAGCTGTTATCGTTTCGTCATGAAATTACATAGGAACCCTTTTTAATTGACCTCCAATTGGCCGGACTCTCAAGTACAAGGTGCTAAATCAATCTGTTACCCTACAAGTACAAACCCTTATTTGGTTCCACGGGGAGGGGTTACTTATGCTAACTTGCATTTGCAGATGCTACACTGCTCCAGAGAACATGCTACATTTTTAGGCAGAATCAACACACACAACCTCACCGCGCAACATTCATAGCTGCTCATCATCACCGACAGCAGGCGTTTAAGAAGCATGCACCGAGGAAGAATAATTCACACATGCTTTAGGCTATCTCATGTCAGCAGTAATAAGCAGATAGAAATGTTTCTCCCATCGTAATAAGACGATATGACATCTGTAGTGAGTATTCCCTCTACGCAGTTTCATAGAAGGAAGTACTCTAATGAAAATTCAGCTGTTACTGATAGACAAGGTCTTCAGATTCCTCTTAAAGCAATGGAAATGCTGTGTTATTGAAATGCAACGCACACATCTTTCCTGCGGAAAGGTTACAGCGAACGAGGCAAATGAGGCCGGTAGAGGATCTGACATTCTGTGGAAATGGACAAAGATTTATGCATCTCCTTCGTTTTCTCCGTGTGCGAGGGCACGCCAATGACAATCTCCAAGCAAACGCTCACACCAGCATTCCACATCTTTTTTTTTTTTTTTTTTTTCATTTTAACAAAGGGATTGTTGCTGGGGGCTAACAGATCTGATAACCGATCCGGATGGATAAGGGCTTTCTTTTGTATTTTTGTAAAAACTTGGGTCAAAGGGCATTTGACATTCAGACAGGATACAGATTCACATTAAACAACAACAAACAAGTCAAAGACATTTGCGATATTTTATCCCAATTCTGTTTGGTGCAACGAATAGTTGTCCGTTGGCCATTTGTACCTTTTTTTCAAAAAAGAAGGAAAAAAAAAAAAAATCCACTAACACACTCGCCGCGCACATAAAGAAAAACCTTTTAGTTGAAAGGTCATTAGTTGGCATTCAAGATTTTTGAAAAGTGCACACATGTTCTGTCCATCACAATATTGCTGCCATAAAAGCAAATGAACAACATGACCGCTGTGTACTATTTAACGAAACGACCGGCTGAAAAGAGGCACAATGTTCATTTCACATCTCGCTATTATGAGTCATACAGTTGTCATTGCGATGATTGGCATTTTACACACGTATCTAGTGTGGCGTGTTCCACCAGAACTGCACAACACCGTACAATACTAAAGACAGATCCACCGAGGAGAACTTTCAGCACACTACAATGCGTCTAAACGATTACGGCCTAAGACTAATCTGATAACCATTGTCCCATTAATGTGGCTGACATACATATAGAGGCCCAGTGAGTTTGGACCAGAAAATAGGAAACTCTACAAACATCCTCGTATTCTTCGCTTTACAAATGTACGTTTACATATTACAAAAAAACACATTGTATCCTGCAACCACAGTAAACTGGGTCTGTCTTTTTTTTATATTATTTAGTCTTCTATGGATAGTAGTACTCACAGCTTTTGGAAAGATATTGTTTCTGTTTAGCTATTATAAGAGAAAAAAGAGTTAACAATTACACTGTAAAAATATATGTATGTTTATATACTATATATATTTTTTTTGTCTTTTTTCTTTTAAATACAGAATGAATATATTGTGTAGGTATGGCCATCACGGCAAAGGAATAAAGGCATCTGTAACAATCCCCACTTAGGCCACAGTCACATGACCCGAGGGTAGTGTGGGTGCTGAATGGGCGAAGTTGGTAACGAAAGCACAGGTCAGTGGCACTTTGTGCATCGAAGAAATAAAAATCTAGTATAAGGCTACACGGGTGTATGCTTGTTTGATACTAGTCGAGTAAGGACATTGTGGTTCAAGAGTTTCTGTCAGGATGGTTATATTCGTCTCCCGTGCCCCCGCCACAAAAACACCCACTTCCCATGGTCTGATAAAGATAAGTTTAGCAAGAAAGCAAAAATAATCCATTTGAAATTCATTGGGATCGTTCAGGGGAAACAGTTTTTGGCCACTACTGAGAACTTGAGGAGGTATAAAAAAAAAAAAAAAAAAAAAAAAAAAAAACAAGCACAAGAAGATCCAGAAGAACGTCGTCTTCCTGGTGAGAAGGACGGGGTAAGAGTCAAAGCTGTAGGTTCCACAGTACTGGAATTGCTTCTTTTTTCTCTCTTTACATTCCTATAGGAAGTAATGCTGGTATAAGGAAAACCCTCGATAATCATCATGTTTTATTCTGTAGTCCAAAACATGTTTTTTGTCTTTATTTTTATATCGCCAAAGGTTCTTCAAGACTACTAAGACTTCACAAACACACGAAGACGTTACAAAATAAATATACATTACAACCGTATCACAGTTCATAATTTCATCATAAATATTAAATAAATAATAAATAGAGATTATACTTCTCCTTCAGCTGTGTTAGAAATTCGAAAAAGTAAAATAAAATAAAATGCAAATAGAGACAGCTAGAGATAGAGATAGATACACAGGTAGAGAGAAAGAAAAAAAATTACAAAATTATCAAAACATTGTTGGTTAAAAATATTTGCACTTAAAAAATGTTTAAAAACTCTATCATCAAATGAAAAGAAGTTATAAAAATTAGTGGTACTTTTTTTTTTTTTTCCTCTTTCCAAATATTGATGTGGCAAGTTCCTCGTCACATTTTCATGACCTTTTATAAACAGAAGGGCTGTGAATATTTAAATAGGTGAATTCAAATAAATAATACAGTTAAAATTAAATTATAACAAAATATAAATAAATTACAGTAGAGTCTGGACAAATTTCGTATAATTTATAGATCAGTGACGATCCAACATCTTGTCTGATGTTGAATGCACTGAAATGAAGTGCAACTCATTGTTCATATGTAATAGATATGACTACGCTGGGTAAATATTCCTACAGTGTAAGTACTACAAATAAAGGAGAGCAAACGAATGTGCCTGTGTGTAGCTCAAAAGCGAAACAAACCAATAAACAAAAAACGGCCGCTGAGATAAAGAATGTAGTGTTTCAACAAGTGGAATTTACAGAGTCAACCGCATGGCACTGATATGGTTGCACATGCATTTCGCTCACTTTGTATGTTGGTACAACATCCTCTCATTTCCCCATGACCCAAAACCGCATTCGTTTTCTTTGGGAAAAGAAGGAAAGATGAGCAAATACTGCATATGTCTGTTCTGCCAGGGCTCACGTAGGGATCACTTGTATTTGGAGCGTCACATTTGTTGTTTCGGAGGAGCAGCATCCTCACAAATGAGTAAAAGACTCTCTTTCACCTAAAGCCTGGGCCGCACATCTTCTGGAGGTTCTACTCCCAGCTCCTTCTTCCAAAACCATTTGAATGTAAAAGCAAAAACTAAAGAAACCTAGGTTTGTGTCTCTCCTCTTCTTTGTAAATAAAGAATTTGGTTCCATCTTCGCCTTCCAATCCAGCAGCTTTTGTGGATTTTGGTCCTTACAGTAATATATATTATATACCTCTTTTTGAACTCACAGAATTGCTCCCTGGGGGTGGAGGTTTAGATTGTTGTTCAAAAAAACCTGAATGCCCTTTTTGTGTGTCATTTGTATGCTCTTCCCATGGCTCTACATTACTATTTCTCTTCCACGCTTTTGTTTGTCATTCTCGTCTTTTGGCCTAGTCAGACCTTGATGCCTTTCACCGCCTTGTTGATGGTTTCCAGAAGGGCCTTGTTCTCTGGGTTCTGGTAGCAGTCCTTATTGGTGTACATGTCAGTTAGGGTGCTCACGTAGCTCTCGAAATTCTGCTCTGTGATTGGCTCCTGCTGCAATGCAAATCGGAAATCGTGAGTGGCAATTTTAATCGCATCGAATTCATGAAGGAGAGGAAAGTTATGGGAGCTGCTGTCACTCACCATGTGAGGCAGGCGGATATTGGCCAGACTCCGTATAAGAGCTTGACTGAGTCCGGACAGCTCCATAAACAGCGCTTCATTCTGTTCTTCAATCACCTTATTCTCCTGCTCGATGTTCTTCAGATTATTCTCCATAGATGTGATCTAAAGCAACACAAAAACTGATGATTCCAACTTCTCGTCCCGTAAGTGACATTTCCATAGCAATGCTTGTTTCTACCGCTTCAGGGCCAGATTTACTAACAGTTTGCGTCAGCGCAAATCCACTTTTGGTTTTAAAAAACTACTGTCTGCATTTATTAAAGACACACAGTGCAAAATTAGCGCTGAAAAGGCGTGAACTGAGTTGTTTTTGCAGCTGACCTTATTGCATATGTATTTGTAGTAGTTTCGCTTTCAATCGCAAAATTTAAGAGCGGAGAGTATACAAATTAATCTCACATCACGATTTACTAATATTTGCGCTAGTCAATTTACTGGTATTTGTGCCATTATTTAATATGTCCCCATGTCTTAACCCAATTTGCGAAATGGCTGTAATTGTTGCTGCTAGGAGGAGACACGCAGAGAACAAAGAGCGTGTGCTAGAAGGGAGATTATTTTTCCAATCGTATTAATTTTGGAATGCCAGAGGAAGAAGTGATCCGTATATTACATGTAACTAGTTGCGCCTGTGTCGACCCACACCTGATGAGCATCAGCTCTGCTTATTTGCGACCCAACGCCAATTTGCACTGCTCTTGGTAGATTCCGTTGGTCATTATGTAAATGATTTCTTTATGTTTCTTTGTGTTCTTTATTTTGCGTGTCAGCAGTAGACACACGCAAAACTTGCCACTCCCGTTGGCGCATTCGTGGAATTGCGCTCTCACGCTAATTTGCCCCATTTAGTAAATCTGGCCCTTAATGCCCCCCCCTTTTTTTTTTTTTTTTTTAATTGTAAATGTAAAATTGATTGCTAGTCAGCTAGTTGGTTTACTTTGGTTGTACCAGTTGGAGCATTTATACTCTACTTTTCAAAAGTTTTGGGTTGGTAAGATTTTTTTTTTGGAAAGGATTCTCTAATGCTCACTAAGGCTGCATTTATTTGATTAAAAATATAGTATATTGTGAAATTTTATCACAATTTAAAGTAACTGTTTTCTATTTTAGTATACTTTAAAATGTAATTTATTCATGTGATGTCAAAGCTGAATTTTCGGCAGTCTTCAGTGTCACATGATCCTTCAGAAATCATTCTAATATGCTGATTTGATGCTTAAGAAACATTTATTGTTATTATCAATGTTGAAAACAATTTTGCTGCTTATTATTTATATTAATATTAATTAATGCATCCTTCGTGGGTATCTATTCTTTTTTTAATTTACTG
This sequence comes from Opsariichthys bidens, assembly GCA_037194245.1. Taxonomy (NCBI): domain Eukaryota; kingdom Metazoa; phylum Chordata; class Actinopteri; order Cypriniformes; family Xenocyprididae; genus Opsariichthys; species Opsariichthys bidens. The sequence goes on along the minus strand of CM074285.1, from coordinate 12,177,740 downwards.
AACCCAAACTTTTGAATGGTACTGTATATACATCCTGATGTTGAATGATTAGCATATTCATAAGCCATGCTATTTACATGATATTTCGCGGTATCTTTCTAAAGAATACCATAGTTTTACCATGATTCATGGAAATACCATGTTATAAATGATATCACAACATAATATGTGATATTTAGTGTACAATCTATTTTCTTTTAAATGATCAAGAGTTGTACAGCTAACCTGTGTTTGAAGATTGACCATATCTGCTTCCATCTCATTGTTGGATTCATTGAGCTCGTTGATTTCTTTATTGAGCTGCTTGATGTCCTCATCATTGTCTAAGACTGTAAAGAGAAAGAGAAATTTTGTCATCTTGAGTGTGTCCATGACATATATGTATATTTATACACATCAGAAGAGATGATGGAGGTAAAACTATAGGAGAAGATGTAGAATGTCTCACCGTCACTGGCTCTGAACTTAGTGCTGAGATACTCTTCTCCAGGGAACTTGGCTTTCTTCTTGTTGAGAGAGGCTCTGGGGCAGCCTGAGAGACTGGGGCCAAACACAATTGATTCATCACCATTCATCACAAAACACAACAACACAGTTCCTTTATGAGCAGTCCCATAATGACTCAGACTTGGCCAATACCCTTAAACCTAAATTCAGTATTGCACAATGTGTCATTTCTGTGCTATTAAAGGGATAGTTCACCTAAAAATGAGCGGTTTAATCCAAGTATTGTGAAGAGATACATTTGCTTTCTATGATGAACATATTTAAATTCTATTCACATATAAACACACACACACACACACATATATATTTTATTTATGCATATGTGTTTATCGATGATGACACAATTTTCATTTTTGGGTGATCTATCCCTTTAAGGTGTGGTCACATTCACATTGTTCAGTGAAATTCTGTGGGGGTGGAATGCTGTCCTCTTAATAGAAAATCCAAGCAATCAGAAAGTTTGGGCAAGGGACATGAGAGGCGAAAAATTTCAAGTTTGTTGAACTCTGAAAACAAAAATTTGATGTGTTTACCAATGCAAAGCTGCTTCGTTTGGAAGTGAGAAAACAGTTCTGCATGCATTGCTGCACTATTGCCAACTTTGTCCACGCAAAAATAACGACTGTTTTCAAACAGCTGTGGTTGACACAAATTTCACGTTTTTTCCTCTTAATTACCTGCGGTGGGTGAGGAAGCTGCCGTTGGCATGTCCCGATCCGTCACATCCTGGTGTGGGACAGGTGGGGCCTTCTGTTTTAAACGCCTTCCAGGAGAATGGAGACCCATTCAACATACCCTCCTTCTGCCGCCTGGCCGCCAACGGGCATCCATACGCACTGCGGTGAGTGGCATACTTCCCGCTGATGTGACCCAGGCTGTCACACCCTGGCACAGGGCATCTGTGAGAGAAGGAAAAACATGATGACAGAGGGGATAAAACAGATGAGTTTGGTTAGAGATCGTAAGAGCATTTATCCCATTAGAAATATCACCTTGCTATTGACTTCAGTTCCCATCTGTTTACTCTCTGTCTCACTCGAGTCTCAATTCAGTTTTGTAAAGAGGGCCATATTTAGCTACATACTTTGCCCAACAGTGACTGTGAATATTACAACATTGAAATAGACTGAAAAAAGAGATTTTTACACATTGGGGAGCTTGAGTGCCGCCATATGCCGGCGGCTCATTGACTGGAGTGGAATTATGTGGATAAAAAGCTCCTACGCTTGGCAGTCGCAAAAAACAAGAAGACAAAAACCCACACACTGCACTGCAGTTGACTTACTAAGAAAAACATGCACAATATTTTAATACCCCATGAGCCATCTGTGCTGTAATATATTGTTCACAGTTTTTATGTCCTCAGCAGTATAACTGGGTGTCTTTTTGTTCTTGCTTTTAGAAGATGTACAATGGAATAAAACGCACAAGGCCTCTTCACAAAGAAGTTCGAACATTACTAGCACTAGTTGGCCATGCGGGGCTCCATGCACTGGCTCATGAGCTCATGTACAGTGAGTTATTTGGAAGGTTGCCAAGGTGATGTTTAACAAAGAGGAATGCAGTATTTTGGGATCACAAGTGGTTCTAGCTGGAAATGCTTGTTTAAATCACTTCCGTCTGAATGAAGAGGGGTATTCTAAACTGCTTTACACTGTTGTTAAATGACTGTGTGGTTGGACAAACCTATTATCCAACATTTGATCATTCCCTTACAATACTCCCGCCTGTGTCCTTTTTTTACCATACAGTAGGGTAAAAGAAAAGGGGAAAAGCCTTTGGCTTTCTATGCAGTACGAACTTTAAGAGCTCGGAGTCCTCCTTGTCGTCCTTGATGGGAGTTGTTTTTATTCCACCTTTCTTGGCCCGTGGACACCCAGACAAACTGAAAATAGAGAGTATGCAGCTCATGATCAGAGGAGCCAGAAACTCAGAACAATAAGGATCCAGCACTATTGACCCAAAGCAATGTAGGAGAAACCAAACTCAAATACTATTAATAAAGATGCAAGCATACACCATATCCTAACCAGGCGTGATGCAATGAGTTTCCAGCAATTTGATCTCGCTGAAAGTGAAATGCTACAAAATCACAGCCAATCTGAAAAGATTTTATATCTAATATAAGGTAATTTTAGGTTAAGTGGAACATTTTTCGTCATTGAGATGGAGTGGCCCAAATTACCTGAATCTCTCAACAGCTATGTCGAGTAGGAATTTGGACCAATGAGAATTCAGCGTGGGTGGGGCTACTGAGCAAAACGTGACAGAAATATAGAGCAAATGGCCTACAGAATGTCTTTTTGCACGTGGTTTACTGCTTGAAGTCTCGCGCCTGGTTAGGAAACAGTGACCTCAGCAAGCTTTTAGATAAACAGAGATGCTGCCATTGAGTGCATTAAGAAAACTGCACAAGTTTGGGGGTCAGTTTCCTATCTAAAAAATTATTCAATAATGGGGACGGGTAATAAATGAAGTGTGGCATACACGTGTGTGTCTAATATACAACTGTCACTAAACTTCTCTGTCCTGTGTATGTATTGATATGTATGAAACGGAGGGCTTGTTCATCGGGCCATACCTTCTGTGAGACGCGTAGTTGCCAGTGATATGACCTGAACCATCACATCCTGGAGTTGGACATCTGGGAAAGTGAATGTGATGAGTTATAATACCTGTAATAAACTTATCCAAAAACAGGTGCAGTGTGTTTTCATTATTAAATTAATTAATTAATTATTAAACTATTATTTAATGAATTAATACATTTCTATTTAATCAATTACTTTTATTAAATTATTTTAGTAAATATTATGTCAAATAAATATTAATTTGATTGCAATGTTGTCTATGACTTATTTAGTATCTTTAAATTAAATTGTGTGTTTCTACAAAATATTTAGCATGTTTTTAACATTAATAATACTAAATGTTTTTTCAGCACAAAAACAGCATACGACATTAGAATAATTTCTCAAGGATCATGAGACACTTGACTAATAATGCTGGACATTCAGCTTTGCCAAAATATATTAAAATAGAAAACAGTTATTTTAAATTGTAATAATATTTCCTATTGTTTTTTTTTACTGTTTTTACTATAATTTTGATCAAATAAATGCAACCTTGGTGAGTTAAAGAGACTATAAAAATATGTTTTATAATCACAATAGCATAAAAGGAAGGGTTTTTTTTTTTTTTAGAAACACTGCACCTTTTATACAGTAACTGTACAGCAACCTTAACTTGAATCATAAGTACTATACTGCCTTGCTTTTTATAGACAACGACAAAGAAAATACAAAGAAAAGAGTAAAAGCAGCATTTAGCTGAATAATGAACCCAAGTGAACAAGTACAAAGAAAAAGAGCAGAAGTAGAGCAGACATACTTGAGTTCAGCTGTGTGTGCTGCCATGAGGGACCGAAGACTCTTATCAGCGAGAGGACACCCAGACAGGCTAAAACGTTGAAAAGAAACAAGGGGGGAAAAGAGAGGGGAAAAGATAAAGCGAAAGAACCCGGAACATCCCAAGTCAGTGTAAAAAGCAAAGAGCAGGCAAGAGTTATAAGCAAGAGAAAGATAACATCTATGTGATGTCTTGTTTTATTTGATATTTCCCCTCAGAAGGCAAAAGAAGGACAAAGAGGTAAACCCCACACACAATGTACCTGCGATGGGATGCATAGTTTCCGGTGATGTGTCCGCTGCCATCACAGCCCGGAGTGGGGCACCTGCAAGGGACAAACACAAAAGCCTGACTGAATGAAACAATTCCATTGTGCTGAATATCAATATGTGCACAGAACTAGAAGTGACTTACAGCAGGAGCTCTTTCTTGGTGTCCTTGGGCTGGAACCTGACCTTAAAGCTGGGGTTGTGACCTCTCCGGGGTACTTCCTGTCCTCCAGGGCGTCCTGCATCATGTCGCAATCCTCAGGGTCGGAAGAAGCAAATGACTGAGCACTGTGGTCCATCTGTGCAAAGATGTGATGCATATTACATCGGTTTGCACAACAAGATCCGTTTTTCTGGCCTATTTAAATGACAGGAAGTGTACCTCTTCTAGCTCCTCCTCTCTCTGACGATTGGGTTTAGTGTAGTCCAGAGGCCCCTCCCACTCCTCTTGTTTGTAGGCGTGTAAAGAGTGGGGCGAGATGCTGCTGTTGCCATGGTGAAGAGATGTGGATGATGATGAAGATGATGAAGACAGATCTGGGGAACGCACTTCAGGGCTGGTGCAAGGCATACCCACTTCTCTCTTTATGGGCTTCTTCATGCTCAAGTCCAAGGTGCCATTCTCATCCACCTCAATTTCCATACTCTATACAGGAAAACATTATATGTTGCATTTATAATAAAAACTGGGCTTGTAGAGATGATGTGATAAAAATGCATATTATTACAGGATACATTTTTTTTTTACAAAACAAAATTGTGAGTGGTACAAAACATGCATTCACAATGCTGGTTTATTGTGGGTGGTTGCCAAGGCGTTGCTATGGTGTTCTGTAAAGTTTTTCAGCGCATTACTATGTGCTTGCTAGGGTTTTTGGTGTGGTTTCCAAGGTGTTGTGCTGTGCCGTTGCTAGGGATATGCAATAAAAACAGAAAAAAAACTTTTCTTCCATTTTACAAAAAAGTGTGGTTGCCAAGGCGTTGCTATGGTGTTCTGCATGTTGTTGTTGTTGTTTTTTGCGCATTTGTTGATTATTGACAAGTCTTTCCTATGATGTTCGGTATTGTTTTTTATTGCACATTTCTATGTGGATGCTAGGGTCTTGTGGGTGTTTGCCAAGGCGTTGCGATGCAGTTGTGCTAGGGTGTTGTGGGTGAAGATGTGATAAAATGCATATCATTACAGAAAAAAAAACTTTTTACATTTTACAAAAAAATGTGAGTGATGAAAAAGTGTGGCGCTCAGGTATCGTGGGTGATTGTCATTACATTGTAGATACTAGGGAGTTCTGTATTTTAGCACATTGCTATGTGGTTGCTATGGTGTTTGTAAAAGCATTGCTATGCGGTTGATTAAGTGTTTTTTTTTTTAGCTTGATAGCTTTTTTGGTTGATAGGGTGTTGCTATGCATTTGCTAATGTGTTCTATATGGTTTAGCACATTGCTATTTGGTTGCTAGTGTGTTGCTATTTGGTTGCTAATGTGTTATGTGTGGTTGCTAGGGTGTTGCTATCAGTTGCTAATGTGTACTGTGTGGTTGCTGGGGGGTTGCTATGCAGTTGCTAATGTGTTTTATGTGGTTTAGCACATTGTGATTGCTAGGGTGTTGTGGGTATTGCAATGCAATTGCGTAGAAAAGCAACACATTATGCAATGTATTTATGTAACTGCAATACAATCCAGGAAAAATGAATGAAAGAATTAAGCTTCACAACAAAGTAACCGTTATTACATGTGTTCCTATTATAACACACAATTTTTGGAGATATAGACAGATGATGGATGGATTACTATTAAAATGGGGATGTTTACATATTTGTGTAAGTGCATATGAAGTTAAAGATGTGCACACACAGTGGGCACTGATCCCAGAGCAGTCCCAGTCTGATTAGCATTGAGCCACTGGGCCTTTCTGCCCATTAATCTTCCCCTTTTATCCCCTTCTGCTAAAAACATGTCAGGAAATCAAAAAATGATGAAGTAGTCACTCCCTGGGCTGAGGTGAAAGCTTTTTTTTTTAATCACAATATCGAGGACAGAGCTTCTCCAATTACAGTATAGATCCTAGAGTTTTCTGATGGAGGAGGGGGAGGTAAGAGGCTGATAGATTATATCTTTAGGTGTAAAAAGGGACAAGGAAAGAAAAGAAAGAAAAAAATGAAAAGGAAATTGAGGGAATGAGAGAGAGATGCCCTCATTAGCATTAACTATGGAAGTATTGAATAAAAGAACATGGAGCACCTGGTCCTCCCCTAACTAGGGAGCTCACTATCAACTTAATGCAATCACAACATGAAGAGGAGACAAGGATGAAACGAACGGCGGGACAGATGAAAGGGAGGGGAGATGACGCAATAAGATCTCAACAGCAAGCAAACACATTCACGCTAACGTTACATTCATCTGATACAAACTCTGCTGAAGATCATTCGCACACAGAGACAGACATTATTCACTTAATGGATACTTACCATTACAAACCACTCTTATTATCTACTAAACGTCTGCACGCTGTATGTGTGTTTACCAGTGTTGTGGAAACTAGTTTGAAACTGTAGCTTGCTAAGCTACAAACTACTCATAATTTAAAGTAGTTTAGCTATCTAAAGTAGATCATAGTAAATCAGAGCAGTATTCCTCTACCACAACAGAAACAATGAGGATCTTAAATAGGGTGACAGCATCACACTTGAACACATACTAAACTAAACACACACTAAACTAAATGCAGCTAATAAAACTAGAAAATACCCTCGTTTAAGTAAAAGAAACAAAAACAGCTGTATTGAATGACATTTCATTTCACAACAAAAAGATGTAAAATTCTTTATATGGACATCTGAGAAAATTGTTGATCAAAGACTCAGATCAAAGATGAATTCATGAATTGTTTTTTGAATCAGTTCACTGCAACGAAACACCCAGACGAACCAAATTGCTAAAATGACTTCCAAACACTACTTGAGAGAACATGTTTGATTATTGCCTCATCTATAGCTTTAGGTTGCAAAGCACAAGCATTTTGTCAAGCTACTGATTACTATTACTGCTTTATTATTATCAAAGCAAGTAAGCCACTAAAAAATGTTGTTTAGTTGTTAGCGTCACTACTTTTAGTTGGTTACTACCCAACACTAGTCTATATGTATTGGCAATGTTTGGGTGCTAACTTGCCAACTGTTTGAGTACTGTCTCCAGTAAATAGTTATCCAAGTAAACAATAGTAGTAAACAGTATCCTATATTATAGTAGAACTGAATTTTTCAGTTAGTTTTCTGAGTATCTTTAAAATAAATGTAATTTTTACTTTTACGCTGAAATTCTGATGACAAATTGTGCACGATCCCCCCACCCTACCCCACCAAAAACCTGTTGATCGGTCCATGATTGACTGTACAGAAAACCCTTCCTAAAAATTTGTGTGTACACCCCCCCCCCCCAGAATTATATGAGAATGTTCTGTACCTTATCTTGGTGTCTGATGCTGAGGTTCTCTGGTCTCTCCCAGCAGCGTGTGGACAGGTTGAGGATTGCAGTGGCAGCCATGTGGGCAGCTTCGGCATCATGGGAATAATCATAGCCACTAGAGGAGCTTTTTCCATAACCACCGTGCAAGCTGGGACTTGGGGGGGAGGCCCTGGGGAATGGAGGTTTGGCTGTGGGCAAAAGAGAATATTATGCTAGTTAACAGTAATCAAATTAGCTATGACAAATGATTAAAAAAAAATAATCACGACATTAACATGTGTCTAAGACATAAGCAATTGTCTTTTTTACTCTGAACATGGTCATAAATTGCATCACTAATTACTCAAGATCACTAGTACTCAGTTACTCAAACCCCTAGTAGTTCCTGCAGAGTAACTAGGTAACATTTGAGTAATTATGATGCATTTTATGAGCATGTTTTCAGTAAAAAAGACAATCCTCTATAACTACTAGTGATTTGGACCATTATTTTAAAGTGAAAAAAAAAGAAAGTAAAGTTTTTCACTTTTAAGCAATGGTCCACATCAATGCTGATTCCGGCAGAGTGACTAGGTAACACTTGAGAAATTATGATTGACCATTGACCACATGAGTCAGAGTAAAAAAGACATTTGCTTACATCTCAGATGTCAATGTTGTGATTAATTTGTCATAGTTGATAGTTCTTAATGAGGCTAATCTCATTCAGTAATTATTGATTACCTAATAAGGAACAATCTCAGTCCTAAATTTGATATTCTGATTAGCTAATCATGTTTCCATATTAGTTAATAATAGTAGCTGAAATGATAATTTCTCCAGCATTACTTCCTGCACAGGTACCTATCAATTGCATTGCATAAATTCCATTATTCTAAAGTGTTACCTTTATTTCTAACCTTTACTTTACTTCTACTGCCAAACGACAAAGAAGAATCTTGAAGCTTAGCCATACTATTCACAAAGCACACAATTTACACACATCTCTGCACTGCAAGAAGTGTATTATACGAAGCGTTCATAAAGCGTGACTAATCCTGCTCACATTTGAAGGCTTTGGGTGAAGTTTCGCTGGTGTGCATCTTTGGGGCGAGCATGCGCTTGCCAAACACCTGCACGTCGAAGCTTGCATAATCAAAGGACACCTTGGAGTACTTCTCCAGCTCCTTGGCCAGATTAGCGCGTGGCGTGGCGGGGACGAGGCTGGGCCTGTAGCTGCCGTGCGGAGGAATCTCCAACTGCTTCACAAAACACATGGGCCTGAAAAAAATGGGTAGCGAGAGAGAGAGAGAGAGAGACGGAGAGAGAGAGACAGAGAGACAGAGAGAGAGAGAAGGTTCTGTCATTTTCTTCCTCTACAAAAGAATCAATATCCCTGCAGTGAAGAAAAAAAGAAGCATAAAAGGATAAGTGTAAGTGAGCATAAAAGATCAAGAGTGAAAGAGTGGGCTGGAATTAGACAGCAGAAGAGAAGCGGAATTGAAAGGCTGACAATGAGCCAGAGATACAGAGAAAAAAGAAAAAGGAAGGAAAAGTTCCACAGATAAATAGCCGGTAAAAGAGTAAATGAGAGCGAGAGAGAGGGAGGTTTGAAAGCAGGGTGACTGAAGGAGAAGAGGATTAAATAGTGTCTTATCAGCACTGAGCACATTAGCATATCGTATAGCATGGAATTGAAGCCCTAAAACCGACTTTTTTCCTGAAGAACCGTGAGCCCTTGCGGCCTTTTCTCTGTTCTGAAGAAAAACTCTGAAAAGAACAATTCCAGAACCTTGTGAGTTGCCTACTCAGGCGGGATTTTAAGGCATCATAGATGCTCCCAAAGCAAAAGATTATTCAAAAAGGTAGGCAACTTAATCATGCAGCTTCCTAATATATCACATTTTTGTCAAATTCAAGGCAGCACCGCATGTGTCCCTCACATTATAACTTATATTCAATATTTGTGAATGCAATGTAGTTTGTTTATTAGAATATTCACTGCTGATCTAGTTCTCATAGAAACAATCATTGCCTTGAGATGCGTGCTTGTGTATTGGTTAAACCAACTAGAAATAAATGCTTTTTAACGTTAGAAACACATTTACAGGATAGTCCATGTCAGATTTTGTTGCTGATTTGAAATATGGTATTGAAATGTGAGTTTGGCAAGCAATTTTTGAGATTTGTGTACTTCCCTTATTCAAATAGGTAGCAAAGTTCTCGCATACCCAAAATAGCTGCTCCGAGGCGTTGCAAATATGGCCGCTGAGCAAACTGACTTTCCTTGAAAGGAACTTTGGTCAAACTTTATTGAAGTCGAATATGCAGTGCTGAGTGCTGCTTCAATGCTGATTAGGATGTTGTTTTAAAAGTAGGCAGTAGGCGGCTTGCTAGGTTTTGGAAACGAGCAAAAGAATGCTAGCATGTGGGTGTGCGTGTCATTGCGTACTATGACACTGTGTTCAGTATTTAACATCATTAACGGATTTCAGGCGTGAACCAGACGTGGTTTGAAGAAAAACATACACGCAAACACCAACGTGTGTTATGATCTGCGTGACAATGGCATGTAAAGTATATTAGCCTCTGCTTCCTGTCTCTTCATTAGTCAGTGCATCCCATTAGCAGGGGTGGCATGCGGAGCCGTCAGAGGTCTCTCTGGTGACTTCTCATTGTCGACATCTTCCCTTAATGGGCTTTCTCAGTGAACTGACGCTCATTTAAATCAGAATAACACTAATAAGAGAGGACTGCTTATTATTTTCATAATCCGCATTGCTTTGTCTGACCACAGACATGCTTCCTGAAGGAAAGTAATTATTTTTCCAATACTCCATGCCCTGTAAGTCCCATAATTAGCTTATCAGTGGCGTAATTAGACTAGCAGGTTTGAGGCCCGATCCCAGCATGAAATGACAGGCTGTGCTCTATTAGAAGGGCAAAAGAAAGGGAGAACTGATTTTCCGAAATGCCTGACCAATCGTGCTGCGGTAAGTGAGTTCAGTCCTGCGGTGACTGACAGCTGTGCTAACCAACCACAGCAGGTATGTTTGACGGACACATACTGCTGACATAGAAGCTGAAGGACAGGAAGAAACTGAACAGGGGGTAAGCTTGCTGTTGCTGGGAAAAATAGGAATAAACGCTGATGTTTCAGTTCCTGGGTTTGTTTCATTGGGGTTTAGGGCTCACCTGAGTACACGATCAGAGTTTGGGCTGCCCTTGATGTGCTCGCCCATGGGCTGGGGCAGGTGTTGCTTGTCATGGCTCTTCGAGAGCTTTTCGGCAGCAGCGATGGGACATCCGGACAAACTGACAGAAGAGGAGATGTGAAAGAATGAGTGAAGAAAATACACTAGACTAACTGGGCTTATTGGCATTGGTGGTTCCATGATGAATCTTTAACATACTTGGAACATTTCCATTGCACAAAAGATTCTTTATAGTGGGAAATGGTTCTTCAGATTATTGAAATACTCTTTACACTAAATATATATATATATATATATATATATATATATATATATATATATATGTATCTGTGTATATTTTTTTAGAACTGTTGGTTGAAAGGTTCTTTGGGGAACCCGATATGGTTCTGCTACTGCATTGCTACATTCCTTTGGAACCTTTGCTTTTTAAGAGTGTAGAAATGGATCAAATGTACCCCATAAAGATAGTAAAAGCACATTTGGGGATTCTGAAATAGGAGACTCCGTACCTGCGGTGTGTGTTGCGGTTGCTGTTGACATGACCCTGACCAGTGCATCCTGGTGTTGGGCACTTCAAGACATTCTCATGCATGGCCAAAACTGAGAACAACCAATCGGGGTGCAAAACAAACGAGTCAGCCAATGAAAGAACTTTTTGACCCAACAAAAACAAGTTCTATCAGCATCGATTTTGAACTAAGAAATAAGTGACAGGTTTAGGAAAGAGCATAAATAATACTAGACATCTAAAGTACAGGTTAAAGTGATGCTTTGTCTTTTCTCATACAGATGATCACACAATTAAAAGATGCATCTGGAGTTTGATGTTGACTCACTCTCTGGAGGGATCCGATCTTTGTGTGGGCAGCCTGACAGACTGCGGTGGTGGGGATAGAGTCCGGTCACGTGACCCGTTCCATCACACCCGGGGGTTGGGCATTTGATCTCTCGCTTCTCTGATCTAGAACTCTCTGTGGGCAGCAAAACACCTGTCAGTCAAACCTTTATCTGAAGATATTATCACTTCTGTCAGGACAGAAAAGTACTAAAGACGTGCATATTACCGCACACATTATGCACAAACACGCTCTCCAGTTTCATGCTCTCTGGAAGTTGTAAAGTTGCCTTTGGACCCATGAGAGGGCACATTTATGGTGATAATTACAGTCATTATGCGTGCAGGCAGGTGGATGTTTCCACACAGGATTATTATCTTCGGTGAGGGTGCGCTGGGGTTTATTGGACTATCTACTGAAAAAATGGAGCTCATTAAACTGACTTTACCATTGGCAAAGCACATCTCCACATTATACAGGAGGAGAGAGTGAGAAAGAGTGTGTGAGGTCCAAGGTAAATGAACAAAGGTGCAAGGACAAAGGCAAGAAAAACCGAAAAACATGAAAAACAGACGGGGAGAGAGAGAGAGAAAGGAGAGGGTGAGAAACTGAGAGACGCCGAGAGAGAAAGAGCTTCCATGTGCGCTCCAGTGGCTCCTTAATTAAATGTTGAAATGTTAACGAGACATGCACCTCCTAATTAAAACTGGTCGGAGCGTGAGGAGGCCAGTTATAGAGGGGGTGTGGAGCCCTACCGAGCGCTCGGCTGAATCCAGCGCCACACGGACCGGGCACGGTGCCAACCGTGAGCAGAACAACACCACAAACAAAACCAATAAACAAATAAACACGTGCCAAACCAATCTAATTACACACACCCTCTCTCCCCTTCAACTCTCTCGCACTCTCTCTCTCTTTCTAAGTGCTTCAGTAATTATAGACTAAGGCTGGAGTTTATCTATGGAAACCAATTCATTTGACCCATTTATACTCTCCAGATTGCTTCCCCCATTATTAATCTTTCAGTTCTTTGCCTGAGCGAGAGCTTGCCATTTTAATCTTCCTTCTGATTAATCATGTGTGGGTGTTTATTTATGAGAATTTGTTGATATTTGAGCACTTGTGTAGGGTGTGTTGAAAAATGCATATGTGTGAAGTTTAAATAGCACTCTGAGTGCACTTCTGGAAATGACTTCTTGCATTAGAGTGTGTATATACTGTATATTCATTCCTCAAACACAAGCAGAAAGAATTTCTAACTATGTCAAATTTTCAACAATTGATGAGAAGAAATGGCTAGGTAAGGATTTTGCACAACCATGAATCTTAAATCAACTGGACTTAATTCAACACAACAATGAAATTCATACAACCATTATTACATAAATTGTTACATTGATGCAACAATTTACATATTTTTCTTCATTAACCTATGAAAATGTAATGAAAAGACTTTGCACAAGCATTCTTATATAGGCAGCATACAATTATATTCAATTTATACAAGAATACTTTTTTTAAAGTTAAGTCTTAACAGTTTTTATTTGAATCTATTTGTGTAAAAATGAATTTCAGTGCAAATTGTTCATAGACTTGAAAAAGTACCAGTGGACATGGCTTTTACATAAAATTATTCTCATGTAAATGGTCGCATCACTGCACATTTACATAATTTTATGCAACAATTTATTGAAAAAAATGTTTAACGTGAAGACTGTAAAGACTTCATATAAACTTGCTTGTGTAAATATCGCATTGATGCAACAATGGTTACATGATTTTACCATAAAAAAACTATGAAGATACAACATAAAGACTTATACAGTATAAATTGCATAATATTATGCACAATTTACACAAGCCTTCACATAGTTCATGTTCCATCCATTCATGTTAGAACGAACTTTGATGCAAATTTTTTGTAAACTTTTTATGTAAAACCATTTTTAAATACTTTTTGGCAACAATTTATGTAAAAATGCATTTATGTAAAGATTGTAAAGACGTCATACAACCATGAAAGCGTAAATAGTTGCATTAATCTGACAGTTCATGTAAAAATGGTTTTACACAAACATTTTGTGAAGACTATGTAAGGACTACGTACATACAAAATCAAATTAATTTACAAACAATTTATATTTTACAGGGGTTGGTAAAACGACAAAGATCTGACCTTTTCCAAAGCAACTCTTGCGTATATGTTCCATGTGTTTGCCGGGCCGGTCGTCGAGAGGAAAAAAGCGGTGGTGTTCGGGAATGCGGCTGAGGTCACGATGAGCTTTGACCTGTTGAGCTTTCAAAGCAATGGCCTGCTCCAGCAACCCCAGGTTCCCCCGCATTATGTCGAACATCTCGGACTCGTCCGCCACTGTTGAACGTTGAGACAAGCTGTCGTCGTCCCCATCGTCATCATCTTCATCATTCCCGTCCATGTCGGCATCCCTCTCCGACGACTCAGACGGGACTTCGATAACCACAGGAGATGCTGTGGTGGCCTTACTGGAGCTGTAACTTTCTGGTAAAGTGAGTTTGTGGGAAACATAGTCTTCCCTTAAGTGGGATCCCTGAGTGGCAGTTATAACTGAAGGGGCTTCTCTCTCCCCTTCATCTTCAGACTTAACTTCATTGTACTCCTCCCTGTACGTCTCTCCTTTTTGCATCTCAGACCTCAGCCCCTCATCATCATCATCATCGTCATCATCATCATAATCTTCATCTTCTTCAGCCTGTTGTGTCTGCATCTCCTCAGTAAAATACTGGTGGTCTGACTCTTTCTGGGTCTCATTGCGCATGTCCTCTTCTTTATCTTCCATCTCACAAGTATTTCCCATCGTTCCCTTCTCCCTAGTCACCAGAACTCCAACTTCGTTCCTTGTTTCCTCTGTTTCATATTCTTCTTTCTCTTCTTCTTCTGGTTCCCTGAAAGGGCTTTTATCTTGTGTTTCCACTGTGACGGGCTGTTGTTGTTGTGGCGACATGGGAACATTGTTGTGGTTGTTGAGGTGGGTCATCGAGTTGGCCACTATGTGCTGATAGTTGGAGAGATCCTCAGAGGACGAGAGCTTCGGCTTGTCTGTGCTGGATGCCTCAATGATGATACACTCCTCTGTGGATGTAAATGTTAAAATGTGTCATTTTCTAAGAATACGTCTATGTGGTCGAGGTATGACTCTCAAATTGTCCTGTACACACAACAGCAGAAGCGGATTGATAGTTCACCCAAAACTGAACATTCTTTCATCATTTACTCGCACCTCAAACCTGTATGACTTTATTCTTCTGTGACAAATAAAAGAAGATATTTTGAAAAATGTCTTGAATTGTTTTGTCTATTTCATTGTGAGGACAAAAAAATATTTCTTTTAAATCTTCTTTTGTGTTTCACAGAAGAAAGAATTTCTTTGCAAGACTTTGTATTGAATCTTCAAGGATTTGGTTTTTATTCTAAACTGTTTTTGACATCTCCTGCAGCTTTTTATACTCTTGGGTAATAAGTGAAATCTCTCTTGGTTCTGTTTTTTGCTTTTCTTTAAAATTGAACAGGAACGCAGTCTCACTTTCTTACTGCACAGCAGCTTATTTTCTGGCGTTTATCACCACCTGAGAGAGTTTGGAGCTCCAACAGTGACAGGAAAGAATAACTCAGAAAGTGTGAGGCGCTTGTCATACATATGTCAATGATGTGACAGTCAACTAGTTGTTAAGTGCAATTCTGTTTTATACAGCACAAAATCCACTCTCAAAACACTAGTTGTGACTCATAAAAATGTATCGGAGTCACTTCAGCTACAGAGTCCGTTTTTCATTCTCTGTGTATGAACATTTATTTATCATCTCAAACGAGATTGACAAGCATATTCTGATTCAGTTTTCATCCCTCACCTTCATCACCACCCTCTTCTTCTGTATTAATGCTCTCTGTGTTCTGTTTCGCTTGGTCTTCTTCTTCACGCTCTTGATCGCCAGCCTGCTGTGCCCGTTCTTCATCCTCCTCCTCTTCCTCTCTCAACTCCATCTCTTCTCCGCTCCCCTCACTCTCTGCATTGAAGCCTTCGTCCATTGCCAGCTTCAGCGGGTGGGACTTCCTCTTGGATGCGGGCTGCTCTGACTCTACTTCCTGTAGGCGCCTTTTTCTGGCCAACGGGCAACTCAAAGCACTATGGGTGAAGAAGAATTGGTGAGTAAATCTGATGAGAAATACAAGATGAAAGACTTTCACAGTGCAAGTGGAAAAACAATGAAAGCATGCAAACTACACACATGCAAGCCAAGCATGACATGCTAAACAATCAGAAAACTCAGATGAGGAATGGAACGATGTTGGAAATTGACCTTTAGGGGGCAGTGTGCTGGCCAAAAGCCTTTATAAATCAAAGCCAGTTGACTGGAACATTTAATTATACCACAATAAAATAAGAAACAGAGAGAGAGAGAAGGGAGGGAGTGGTGGATGGTGGAATTCAATAAAGCCCTCACCTAGAAAGCCTTGCTATCGGACGGGCAGCGGAGGTAGATCTATAAACATGAAGCATCTCAAATGGCTTCCTGAATGTATACATGTGTAAATAAACATAACTGTACTATCTTTCCAATAATCAATACCCTGCCTAAAGACCTCTATTAGGAAAAGCAAGAGTAAGAGAGAGAAAGGGAGATTGTCATTATTAGAGGAAGAGATGAAGATTAAGACGATATAGTCTACGGGCTGAAGAGCTATTGAGATCAGGATAGGCTATGTGGCCGCAGAGGGAGGTGAATCAGGGGCTACGGAGCACCACACGGGCATGTCATCTGTCGTACCTTCTGTGTCGGGCATATTTGCCACTGATATGGCCTGAGCCATTGCATCCTGGAGTGGGGCAGCTGAACAGATAGAGGGGGTCAAATTAGAGATGCTTTATAGCTTTTGCTATTTCGTTGTGGTTGCGTGCTAAATAGTTCAGCAGGAGCCGTATTTCCACAGCCAGCATAAAACAAACAAACATAGATTTTCAAATTTAGCAAAATAATTGCTTCGTCAATACGATGGAGCTGTGATTGATTTCCGTTTCCTGCGGCTACCCTTCTTTCATTTCATGAAATCCCTCCCGTCTTTCACAGAAATCCCTAGTATTTTGTCAATTTGTTTCATTGACATTTTCATTTATTACCAGCAAACAGTGCTGAGATTTGAACTCAAATCATATCTTCACACTCACAGGTGTTAAAACATGATCTCTGTGTGTGTGTTTGTAGTTTGGTGATATATGAATCATGACAGATGGTTGCTGTGGTAATGCATAAGCATCAGAACATCATTCACAAACTTCTACACATTTGGCTAATTTGTATTATTTGTATTTGTATTAGCTTTCAGCTACCAGTAAGAGTGTAGTAATTCTGTTTGAAGGGGAGAGTTGAAGGGGTGTGTATAATTAGATTGGTTTGGCACGTTTTTATTTGTTTTGTTTGTGGTGATGTTCTGTTTTTTGACCGTTTTTTATGGCAGAAATTGCTAAAAAAACAAAAAAGTAGGGACGCACAACTGCTGTGCTCAAACTGGTTTCAGCCAATAGATGTCACTTTTTAATATATATATATATATATATATATATATATATATATATATATATTTATACAACAGTTAGTTCTGGTTTCCAGCCGTGCAATATTCTACTAATATCACACAGTAACAATTTCACAATTTTTATTTCTTCGATTGTCTCTGCCGGATCTACTTGCAGCATTTCTCCAATACTAACCATTTCTCATAGCGAGCGTCAATGGCAGAAATGCAAACCCACTCTAATTTTACAAATACTACCGTTATTGTGAAACAGAATGTAGTTTTAGGATTTTTTTTAGCCGAGAATGAATTGTTTAGACCTCAAATATCATATCATATCAGATTATAGCACCTTTTTGAAAATTTGTTTAGACATTTTCGAGACCAGGAGCTCAGCGGCTGTTCAGCTTTGGTCTTATTAATCTATTACTTGTTCCAGAGCAAATCGAAAGTTTCATAACTTTATATTTTTATTTAACTTAAATCCTGTACTATAACTAGAGTGCTGCTTTCGTACGTTTATTTCCAATTGTACTTTTATATTGGTTGTCCAATAAATAATTATGAAAAATATTAAAGTGTCCAATATTTTATTTGATATAAAATAATATGTCGTATTTTGAGAAAGAGTCTATTGGTGATTGTGATTTCGACTTCAGTGAAAGCTTCCACTACCTCACAATGGGCCCCACCCTCTATTACGCTCTGTAGAGCCGTATCGCACTCCCTCTCCTACTATTGCTCCTATAATACACTGTATGAGATATCTTTAAGTAAATACCAAATGATAATGAGTTATCACTAGCTAGTCTTAAACATAAAAAATACAATATTACAGCTAAAAAAACCCACTAGATACATGACATACCATGTCTTGAAGCATTTATAATTCTGTTCTGCTCCACGATGAAAGCATCTTTTGGTCATCTTTTCACCAGAGCTCTATTTAAGATCCGTGACAGAAAACGGCCATGAACAGCTTCAGTGACCCTGACGGCTATTGAGTGTGTTTGATACTGTTATAAATTCCACTCTTGTAAACTTCATAGAGCACTTGACAGTGAGAGGAAAATGTGGAGAATAACTTCACGAGCTGAGAATATGAGGCTTTCATATCCCTGACACACAGATTTGGTATTGTTGGGTTTATAGGTACGAACTAGCAGACACTGGCCATTTGAAACAAATGCTTGATCAGGCAAACGAAAAGGACCATGCGTAAATAACCTGTGAACTCCTTGCATTTATTAGATTTCTTTTGCATTTGTTGATGATAATTATTGTTGAAATGAGTTTTTTACATTAAAATGGTTTTTGTTTGTAAAGCGGCGTGCATTGTGAGCCAAATAATGTCAAAACACGTTCAAACATGGATTTAAAACATTCAAAACAAAAAATATTGCTGCAGAAGAAAAAAAAAATGGCATATTTAACTTTACAGAACTAATCTGTCTTACCTCAGCTCCTGTCCAACAATCTCTGAGGGAACTGCAGAGGGAGAGACAATCAGGAACAGAAAAATAAGCAGAAAAATCTAAAGCTGCAAATAATTGCATAGAACCACAATCAATAAATCACAAATATATACAGACCTCAGGAGGCCATATGCAGTAACATTCATGACTGCATTACCCAGAAGAAACACACACAAGCAATACATATACATACATATACACAAACACCTGAGTCAGCCAGAACATTGAGTCTTGATGATGGAAAAAAAAGTAGAATATGCACGAGTCAGCATGAAAATATGATTAATTGTCCCAGTTTAGTTTAGTGGTGGAATCAGAGCAAAACTGCCGACGGTTAAAAAAACAGCCTCTCTCTAATCAATTTATTTTAAAACAATAAAAACTGTCAAAGAAAAGTCATGCAAAGAAGAAATGAAAGTTTGTTGGCTTTAAAGGAATGTTTGTCCCTAAGTCTAAAAACAAATACATTTCAAATAATAAACTCTAGTCATGACCATGTAAAGTGGTAACATTCACATTATATGTTCCAGAATACTAGAAATGAATGTGACGTGACTATAGTATGGAACTTTAGTATTTTTGTATTGAAAGTCCACCCACAGACATAATAATTCAAAACCAAAAGTTCATCAGACATTCCTTCTGCTAAAAGGATGACTTACAGCTCAAATGACACACAATTTTGCATGACTGAATTAATTATCTTTAACCTTCTTTTACTTTCATTGCATGTGTATTATTAAACAAGCTGAGAGATGAGTCAGAATTACTCAAGGTGGTATTTGACAGCATTCACATATGCTGGACTTTTACTGAACCCAGATCACTCCTCTAAAAAAACAAACAGTTGGATAATCTGGTCATGCATATAAAATTGTAATATTTCAAAGCATTTCTTTAACTTTTGACATTGCATTTGGTTGAACTCTCTTCTGTCTCACAAAGCTCCATTTAAACTTACTGAATGCTAGACAGTGAATAGGATTTTCTTGCAAAAGGACCTCTAGAGACTCCGAGAGCAGGATTATTTGAGAGGAGCTAAAATATTAGATATGCCTAGAGCGAACATATAAGACATGCTCAGCTGACCAGTGAAAGAAATGAGTTTTAGAGGTGAGAGAAAAAGAGAAAGAGAAGAGAGCCAGAGCAAGAGAGAGAGGGTTCACTGACCTCTTCCTGCTTTGGACCGTGTGCGAGTGCGCTTGTCATCAGTATCCAAACTCATCTGTCAAAGAGAAATGGAGAGAGTCAAGACTACAGCTATAGATGGAAGAGAAACAGAGAGAGACAAGCTAACACACACACACACACAGTCAGGGTCACACATACACACCATACATTCAGGTTAATGAAGCCATGAATAATGTATTAAAAACACTTTCATAGTGTAAATACTCACTGAGAGCACTATTTCTCTTTTATACTGCAAACACTAAGACAGAAAGATAGATCAACAGAGAGATGGATAAACAGACAAAGAATGACAGATGGACAGTGACAGAAAAACAAACGTAAAGAGAAAAAATTACATGAAGGCAGACAGACAGACAGATAGTAAAATGAACGGTGGATAGATAGATAGATAGATAGATAGATAGATAGATAGATAGATAGATAGATAGATAGATAGATAGATAGATAGATAGATAGATAGATAGATAGATAGATAGTAAAATGAAAGATGGACAGACAGACGGACAGACAGGCAGACAGACAGATAGATAGCAAAATGAAAGACAGACAGACAGATAAACAGACAGATAGATAGATAGATAGATAGATAGATAGATAGATAGATAGATAGATAGATAGATAGATAGATAGTAAAATGAAAGACAGACAGACAGACAGACAGATGATAGATAGATAGATAGATAGATAGATAGATAGATAGATAGATAGATAGATAGATAGATTGATAGATAGACTGATATATAGATAGATAGGTAGTAAAATGAAAGACAAACAGACAGACAGATAGAGAGTAAAATGAAAGATGGACAGACAGACAGACAGATAGATGGATAGATAGATAGCTAGTAAAATAAAAGACAAATTGACAGACAGATAGATAGTAAATGAACAGACAGACAGACAGACAGACAGATCGCTAGATAAAAATAAGCTTTGAATCGCAGAACATTTTGCTGTGTTTTCTCCCTCCAAACCTTTATTTCCCCCTCATCAGTTTATAAATTACTGGCCCCGAACAATAAATCTGATTGGACGGACACAGAGAGAGACAGCAGTGCATGGCATCTGCCAGACGAGCCCATTTCCGTTCACGGCCCCATGGCAAGCTCGAGTGGTAATTACAATAGCAATATTAACCGCAGCGAAAGAAATAATACAAACACACGCACTCCAAATCACTGTAATTCCTCCCGCACAGAGTCCCCGATCGCTACACTCGCTGCGCTTTCTGGCACAAAAGGAGCAGGTGTCAATCCCTCTCAGTCTCGCTC
This sequence comes from Opsariichthys bidens, assembly GCA_037194245.1. Lineage (NCBI taxonomy): Eukaryota > Metazoa > Chordata > Actinopteri > Cypriniformes > Xenocyprididae > Opsariichthys > Opsariichthys bidens. The sequence continues at coordinate 12,156,569 of CM074285.1, read as the reverse complement.
ACACACACGCGGGGAAGTCTGCTCACTGTAAAGCCATTGGATCTTTTCTGGCGGCACAATGGCGCCATTAGCTTTGATTACTTTACTGCGATTTAAATGGAACGGAATCCTTGAAAATCCACGAAACTCTCTCCTTTTGACCCTCCGCGAGCGCTGCTCACCCCGCTCCCAGCTGCCGCCTTTAATACAGCGCTGGAGCTGGCAAGGGCACACTGCACTTTCACAGAGGAGTTTCTCTTTCACACGCTCCCTTTCTCTTTCTTTTTTATCCCTGCTCACTCTCTCTGGCAGTGCCACTTCCTGTTGATTGCCGACTTTTCAGCACGGGCGGATAATGAGTGTGTTGTGTTGCATTTGAGGGAGTTTGCGTATGAGGCGATGAAAGTTGGCTGTGTGTGTGTGTGTGTGTGTGTGTGTGTATCCGGGCAGACAGGTGCACAGAGCCTCTCTTCCTCTCTCAGGGGTGTTTTGATCACAAGCACGCATGTGCTCGAGCAACAAGCCGGCTTTATGTGCGCCGATACTCGCTTCACACACTCTGAGCTCGACTCGCCAGCCTGGGAGGAAAGTTTTCTCACATAGATGATCAAATAGCTCTTGGGAGACGGCGGACACAAACACTGAGCGTTGTGTTTTGCGCGGTTCGCCCATCTGCGAGTCTTCTATGCCCTCTCTGTATCTCCGAAACAAGCTTTGTGACTTTCTGACCTCGAGCACAAAAGCCAGGGGCAGATGCGTGTCGTTTTATTCTTTACCCACTGTAGCTTCCTCCAGTCTGCCGTCTCCTTAGTGTCAACACATGAATCAAACAGGCCGTGAGGGAGCCCGCGCGGCTTTCATGTTTGTGTAACCATAGCTACGCATCTCTTTCGAATAGGTGAGCGCATCAGAGTTTGCATTCCTTTTTTATTTCGAATTCCACCTCATTAAATCTGCATGCTCGCGCGAAGGTGTTTGTGATGAGCAAGACAGTGTCATCTTTCTTTCGTAATATCATTCAAAGGCCTTTTAATGTTTTCAAACCTGTCCTTCCCCTGTGTTTTTAATTACGACTGTTGGCAGAGAAATGAGTGAGTGATTGCGAGAAGGAGGGAGAACTAGAAAAGGAGCAAAAATTTGGCAGAAAAATGCCAACGCTAAAATAAACCCAACGTTTTTTTTTTTCCCCCCACTTAGAGCGCGAGAACGTCCACGCATCCCTTCGGGCATTGTGCTACATTATTAATTGTGTCCCTCTCTTCTCCATACAAGCGGATGGAGCCGCTCCTTCGTGCTCTTCTGACAGCTCTATGTAAATTGCTGGCTGGGGGCAATGACTTCACAAAGAAGGTCACCCCTCCTCCTCCGGTGCGCATAAATGAGCCTTTTATTCATTTTCGCATTTACAAGAAGAGGACGCAACCAGGCCCGGCATGGCAACCATTGCTGGAGTGACAGGACTCCTGACATCTCCAAAATTACCTGCGGAAAGCATCGGCCAATTAAAGAAGGCCGATGCGGTCGCCAAGGAGATCTGAGCCATCCATCAAGGGAGCGGAGTTAACATGCACTCTCACGGCCTGATTGACAACCGAGAGAGGTTTATAGTTCTGTATGTGTGTATAAACGCACACTGGCCTCTCTCTTTTGTGTTTTCTTTCAAGAGCTTGTGGTAGCATGAGAATAAGCTCGGCTCTGATTCCTTTGCACGCAGTTGGATGACGCTGATCAGTCGGAGTTTGGTATTATCTAATTGGATGCTCTTAAAAGCGCTGCCTGCAACTGCAACCCTTTAAACATTTCAAATTAGATCGATAAATCAATCGCTTCAGATGAACTCTTTCCATCAGAGTGAAAAAAAAAATACATTTATGGGCCCACGGGAGAGAGCGAAGACTCTCTTACTCTTGTTTTTTTTTTTTTTCTCTCCCCATTAGAAATCTCTTCCAATGAATTTCCCAATGCAGAAGTGAAAGAGATGGATGGTTGAAAATGTGGTCTGTTCCAAATAAAAAGCATGAAGAAGAAAGAGTGAAAGAGGAGGAAAAGGGATGCATCCACTTAAAGCTAAAAACACACACCTAAGCAGAAAAAGGAAAGGGGGGAGGAAAGAGGATGAGAGAGAGAGAGACTTTCTTTTATGTTGATGAAAGATAGCAAACAAAAGCAGCTCAAGGACATCCCCGCTTTCAAACCTCTCCAGTTTTCCTAAATAATGCAAGAAAGCTCTAAAAATGAAATTAGGTTGAGTCGAACAGCCCAATTCTTCATAATTACGGGGCGCGGGACACTTTAAAATCTCAACTCATTCAGAGGGAGGGTTAGGTTGCTCTGCCAAAACCCATTCTAGGTCAAGCTGGCATGAACTGCACACATCGCGGTAATACAATGCTGACTTCCTTTCATGGTGTGCTGACAGACAGAACTGACGAATGTCATAAATGTATAGCTCTCTTTCACCCATAATTGTGCCAACTTGGCAGGAAGCCCACGTTTCCGCATGGCGATTGGCTGAAGGGCTCGCGCAACTCACTTTGATTGGTCGGCTCTGAAGTCTGAGAGAGGGCCGGCAGCGGCTGATCTTGTCTCCTCGCGTCCAGCGCTGGTTCAGGAGTTTCCCCCGGTACTCATTTTCTGTTTGAGAAAAGAGAAAGCAATAAATGAAAATGAAGGGGAAAAGACAGTCATGTCAGCATCTGCGCAGGCAGTTGCAAGAGTTTTGCGGAGCGAGGCCAAAGGAGTGTTCGGTTCGAACGCCGTAACAGACTGATTCAGCAGTGAAATGGCCAGATCATCTCATCACCTGTCCACCTGCATCTGAAACCAGCAGCCTCAGCACAGGAAACACAACCCCCTCCATCCCAACAGCAAGACACACACTCACACGTATATATATATATATATATATATATATATATATATATATATATATATATATATATATATATATATATATATATATATATATATATATATATATATATAGACTTCATGCCTCCCAAGTAAATGTAAAAAATAATTTTAATTCACTGTTATAAATTACACTATAAACAGAGTAGAACAGTAGTGAAAAAGAATTGTTGGTTTAACTTAAAAAAGTCCATTGAAATTAAAAATTTGAGTTAATACAACAAAGGTGATTGATTTTATCAATAAAAACGTAAAATATTATGTTCTCTGACCCACATTAATTCCCTAAGTTGATTTGACAAAAAAAAATTTTTTTTACAGTGTATAGAAAAAAAGATATTTGCCTTTGCGTGTAAATGCATTAACTAATATAATATATTGACAGCACATATACAATGCATTTATGTGTTGACTGAAAGGTGCATACTGTCATATGTGTGAAGTGACAGTTTGACAGGTCATGATGGGGGCTGGGCCTTTTACACATGTGACCTATGCACTTCTAATTAAAGAGAGGCGAGAACTCAAAAAACTCACACTCGCACATACGCGCATGCATATGCATGCTAAAGCACCCCAGCTGGAAGCTCTGTCAGTCTGCTATTAAAATCAATCACTTTTGTGCATTTTTATTGAGCTTTTAGCAGGCAGGAGTGTAAGAGAAGGGAGGGGTCACAAAGACTGGGGGAGGGAATTTGGTCAGTAAATAATGAATCAACCATAAATCAGATTTTTTCCCTCCTCCTTTCTTTTTTTTCATCAGGGTAATAGTCCATCTCTCCATAAACCAGCACCCCACCCCCTCCAGCACACATGATAGACACGCATGATAAAAAGATAAAAGAGTGTCCCAATAAAATCTGACGCAAAAAAAAAAAAAAAAAAAAACCTAGGCTCAAGCACTAACTTGCTTGTGTTACAAATTCAGGGCATATTAAAATAATCATTATATTCATCAATGAGCACAGATCCACCATTGTTCTCGAAATCTCACAGCTGAGACCCTGGTTCATAACTCACTATTGCTTAGTCGTCAACAATCCCACAGGCAACACACTCTTAAAAGTTCTGTGAGAAAATCGTTTGTGGATTTCAACTTTTGAAACGCATATAAAACTATTCTAACCTGTCAAGCTTTACCTTTGAGATGATCAGAGGACATCAGCAAACTTTGTGGTGTATCACAAAGATCTAAGATCATGAATCTCTCTGTCAAGCATAAAAGTCCATATAACATTTTTTTATGTGTTGAGTAAAAATACTATATATATATATATATATATATATATATATATATATATATATATATATATATATATATATATATATATATATATATACACACACACCTGTATTTATTTATATACATTTAATTTTTTTTAAAAATTTAAAATAGTAAAAATCAGGCACATTGATATATGAAAAAATATATTAATTAAAAAGTGTGCACATATACTTTTTGAATCATTATATATATATATATATATATATATATATATATATATATATATATATATAAATATAAAAGATTCAAAAAGTATACATAAGCACATACTTTTTAATTCATTTTTTTTAAATATTTTTTAATTGATGAGACTTGATTTAATTGATATATCACAACACTTTGAAGCTATTATTTTTTCCATTTGCAGTTTACAGTCTTGAGGAATTTGGGTTCTTTAATCGTAAGAATCATCATCGCTATAAGAATTATTGTTTTCAGTTTGGGTACATTGCAGCGAAACATCTGCCATTCTCCTTTTGCCTCTTCTGCTCTCGCCTGTGCCCTTTCTTTTAATTTCCTCTCTTTACCTTTATCTCAATCTGGTGTTTTGTTGCTTTAAAGGAGGCTCCCATCTGTTTCTTATAGAGCACTAAAACTCACCTCGCTCTCAGAGAGAACGCCAAAGAGCAGGAGAGCGAAAGAGAAAGAGTTTGCTGTCAGTAAAAGAGAAGCCTTTAAACATGCCGAGCTTCTGACTCTGTCTCTCTCACTTCCCCCTCTAACATCTGCCCTTCTCTCTTAGCAAGCACAAAATAAACAAAGCAGGCAGATCTGATTTGCCTCCTAAAACTCTGTGCAGCAGCAACAACCCAGAAAAAGACAGGCAGGATGCCAGTCATCAGAGTTAGAAAGCTGTAGGGCATTGTCAGTAAAAGCATTTCCAATGCCCCTTACACACACACTCCCACGCCGGCACGGAACAAAACGCTTATTTATCAACTTTCAGCCCTCTTCTAAAAAGTGACTACAACAGCACTACTGTGCATCCTTCCCCCCAACGCTCTCTCGCTTTTTCTCGTTCTACAAATTTCAAGCCAAATAAACAGAACCGCGAGGCGCAAAGGGCTCTTTAAAATCCCACCATAAACCCGGGCCGTATAGCCGACTCCACACTTTCCGGGCCTTCTGAAATGGCACAGCCCCAATAATCCACCCCCTCTATAACCTTGATGGCTCAGGTGCCACTCAATCTAAAGGGAAAGGCAACATTAATAAAGCGAAACAGTTCATCATTTACAGATGGGTTAGAGACACTATTACCTGATTGGCTCCTGTGGATGTTCACTTTAAAGTATTACACTACAAGAGGAACAAGAGATTAATAAATGATCTGTGATAGTTGTGCTACTGCAAGACAGTCAAAGGAGACAGAGATGAGTGTAAACAAATCAAGAAAATCATGTCATGCAGCTGAAATCCATCAGAGTGATGCAGAGTTGTCTGAGACAGACATAAATCCATAGTTTAGATTAAATAGGAATGGATGCCTTCACGGTAATCCACCGGTGACACATCTGCACTCCCTGCTCCAGTTAAGCAGGATTTAACTTCAACTTTGTGATTAGAGAACAAACAGAAAGCTCTTAACAAGAGCAAAGGTGAAAGAATAACGTCAGCCTGCGAGACACACTCAAACCTAGTTATTAAAAAAAAAGCAATACCACCAAAATATATTTAACATTTGTGGTACATTCATTGAATTATTCTTTTCAGAAGACGTAAAAAATCGACTTGTGCCTGAAAGTCAGCAGAAGGTAATAAAATTAGATTCTCCTTCATGTCAAAACGAGTCAAAGTGCCTTTGAGAGCTACGGGCTCTCGTTTTTTCTTTATGACACACAACGGAAAACACCATGACAACCACGAGCAGCAGAAAGAGGCCAACTCAGAAGAGAGTGACTCTGCGTTAAAGGAGCAATGGCAGAATTCCCCTTTGTCCGGGCTTCTTAAATAGACAGACACGCTCTCAAGGATACAGTCAAGTTAAACATCAATGTTCTTTATTAAAGCTCAAGTCCTGCGTGGAAACTCATGCTCAAAGACTGCAGTGAAGCGGAAATAGTTGGGTGAAACTTAGTAACTTGATTCCAAAATGATTCTTTCAGATATGTTCGGTTTGTGAGGCTGCATCCAAAGTCGCATACTCAAATTCATATTATAACAAACATACTTTTTTAGTGTTCACACAAAATAAGTACCGGCGATTTTGGACGCAGCGTATATCTTTTTGCGCGTGTCACTGAATCATCCACTCAACCGATTCTTCTAAATCACCAGGTCATTCTCGACCAAAACGAGTTTTATTATAATAAAATATATGATTATAATCTGCGTTCAAGTCTACAAAGAGAAAAAAAAATGTTTAAACATGATCATAAGCGTGATGACTAAAGTAGTCTAACTGAATGAACAGTGTCGCACTTAAAAGTGTTCTTCGCATCTCGGACTCGAATGATCTTTGCTCGCGCCAGTCACATTTTAAAAGCCAGGAAAGGCTTCAAAAAGAGAAACTAACTGTGAGGACATGTGAGCGGATTCTCAGTTCTAAACACAAAAGCAGGAAATCAGTTTCAAAAAAGAAAAACTGAAGTGAATGAAATGTAAAGGAGCACACGTGAGGGAACAAGACCGATTCTTAAAAGATTTCAACACCACAATGACGCGGTTGTCGCTAGAGACTCAAACAGCTAAAACACGCATTCTAAATCACCGATCAATTCAGCTGCTCGCAATTCAGTGTTTCAAGGCTTAAAGGCTGCTCTAAATGGCACCTTTCTCTACTAATGATAGGGGCGACCCTGACCCTCGGCCCTGGTGGCGTGGCTTTTTGCTGTGCTCTGAATGAGAAGAGCGCAATTTGGCCCAGCTGCTCCATTCCACATGTTTATTACTCTCTCCTCTCCGGCAAATCCACGGCACCTGCTGCAGCACTGCATGCATCTTTATTTTTTCCACTTTTATATCCTGTCCTATGGACTAAGCGATAAACAAGCGAGCGTTTAGCGCATTTGACCAGCCGAAATGAGCATTAAGGTTGGTATGTCGCAAGCACCAATGCTTGAATATGATAGGAATTAATCCGCGGATAAGATTAAACGGCCAAGACCCCGATTTCATGATGCGCGTCTGCGTCCTCCAGACGCGTCTTTTGTGCATAAGACTGAGTTCTGTTACGCTAACGTGGCTGACAGGAATAATAGAGAAAACTTGCAAGGATTCCCCCCACCGCACAGATATCTGCTTCCCGTTTTATTAAACTCTGGAGGTTCCTGACGACTGCGCAATTCTGCGCAATTTCCGCAAACAAATAGATAGGATCTTGTGGAAGTTATTACAAAACCAGTTTCTAGGCGAGCGAGATAAAATAAACGCCTCCATGAATCAATGTTGCTGAATAGCCTATCGTGATAATTGGATGTCGCTAAAACGCGGTATACCAACACACATTAGCAGCAATATTCGCCAATATTTTCATTACAAACATGCCAATTCACCAGTTCAATTAGAATGAGCAACTTGAAAACAAATACAGAAACACTTAAATCTAACAAAAGTGTGTTAATGACTCTCAAAATACAGTTGAAGGATGATGGAAAGTGTTACAAGCCTCAAAGTTATTTCCATGCGCACATGCATATGAAATTAATAAAGAGAACCTGTTGATTCAGTTGATATCTGAACCATTTTAACATCCATTGACACGAATCACATTATAAACGAGATTATTTAGTGACTTACAACTTCTAGCATCACCTCATGAGGGCAGTGCTCATATGTGGCTCTGCTCATGTTTAATAGGTTAAACTGATGGTGTTACACCTCACCCTGTTGTACAACACTTCCTGCTCTCATCCTCACCGCCGATAGTGGAATTGCTGGCTGTCACAGAGCCTCAAACTATGAGAAGTTGCACACACCGAAAGCTCACTAACTCCAGTTAGTTTTCTCATAGCACGAGGCTCCTGGCTGTAGGACAGCCATGTTTAACACATATTACAACAACAATAATAACACGTACACGCGCGCGAGGAGCTCTGTGATTACCTTATCACATAATCGACCCTCAGATAAAAACACATTCACGTTCACTTCGTCCACCATCTTGGTTGCAGGTGCTTTGATATTATACTTAATACAATTGTGGATGACTAACAGGAATACTTGTGCAATATGAGACAGACGCATTAATCACTCATTAGAAATGAACAGGGGCGGGGATGGATGCAGAGAATGGGCGTTATTGCTTCAACTCTCATGACTTTTCTTCTGCGCATCTCACCAGGGGCGGTTGACATTTAAAGAGAGCATCTCTCCACTCTGTTTTCTGCTGCAGAAAATCAAATGGCCACCCCTCCTTCTTCTTCTTCTTCTTCTTCTTCTTCCACGCCATTCGTGCACTCGGCCGGGAGTCCTGTGCTACGCCCATTGTTCGACCTTAATTACACCGAGCCATATGGAAGCAACTCCGTATGTGTGCCAAAAGATGGAGATTTTATACAACTACATGACAGCGAGCACTCTCAGCGCGATCACGGCGAACCGGATAATTATAAACACACAAGCACATAAACGAACGAAAGCTCAAAACGCGATGAAGTGGATTAAGAAATAAACAGTTGTGCCGCGCGCGCGTTAATCAGCATTTATGCGCGAGAATAAGAAGGCAGATGAGGAATATTGGCACTGCGTTGCCGATTGATCTCGAGGATCAAACGCACGCGCGGATTCTGTGCCAAAGTGAGAAAACAAATAGGCATCGCTGCGTTTGTACAAGAGCGCCATAGCTGACTGTTTCTCCATCACTTTTTCCATGTCAACTCCAAACACTCTCCGCGTGAGCTTCTTCTAGCATGGACGCACTCTCACTATCCTCTCCCAAACAGATCCAGCAAACATCTTACTTCAAATATGATCAAAATCAACACAAGTGCGTTGAGACTAAAATATGAAAATAAAGCGACACCCTTCATAAAAGCCATTAACCTTGATCTGTAGGGCATCTCGGAATGGGATGATCTAGATATTCAGTCTGCATCCTTGGCTAACAAATGATATAATAATACATCTATAATATCATTCAACAACTCAACCCGTGACTATAAACCAGCTACATATCTCAAAGATAAGATATTTTTTTTAGGGGGGTAATTAACAAAAACAACCCAAACTATTTATATTTCATACACTAAAAAGCCATGATCATGATTACCTGAGTGGGGAAAAAACAATAATCCCGAAAGCTGCTCCGGCAGACGCTTCTCTCGTCTTCGTCGTGTATTCAGTACGCCGTGAGACAGTTTGGGGTAAAATATCCCATTTATAGATTTTTCTCAAAGAAAACTAAACTCTACTTCAGTAGTATCCCGACAGATTCAGTGACAGCGGGGAAGAGGTTCGGCTCTTCGCTGGTGCTGCTACGGACGAGCGAGGATCCGGAGCGGGGCGGTGTGAACGCTACTTGTTTGTAAGCAAAAACATGGCTTCATTTGCCTTTGTCAGCGAGAAAACGTAATATTGACTTACCTTTCCCTCATGAGCCATTGTCCCCCACCTCCTCCCTCCGCCCTTTGCCATGACATCACGAAAGCTGTAGTAAAACCTACAACATCGATGGGCTGGGCTTTGAATATCCCCCCGCAATAACTCAACGGGCATGTGTACAGCCATGCACACTCTATTTCATACTCTGTCTTTCTCAGTGCACACACACACACACACACACACACATGATCGCTCTCCCTCTCTAACACCCACACCCACGCACCTACTCCAAGGGATTTATCCAAGTTCTCCTTTATGCCAGAAACAAGATAATCATAAAGGTTCTTTAATGGTTCACCGTGATAGCTGGTTACGGAGTCGGTTATATGGCTCTTTAGGGATTAAAAACATTTTTGATATTACAATATATTCAGATCATTATATTTGCTCCTTCTCGATCCTTTGAAGCTCCACTATATATGGCTTTCAAAAAGTTCTATCGGATATACAAGCTTGATTTTTTAAGAGTGACAGAAAAACGCTGTTGGGATAAGCAATAGAGCGAATGCGTGTTTAAAACATCAAATACCTCTTATAGTTCAGGGTGCGCGCGTCGGGTCGCTGTTACTTTAAATTCTAATAGCGTAAGCTGCTTATTTTACGCCCAGTGATTAATCTTTAATATTGCACAAAAGCATGCATATGTCGCTGGTGTTATCTGAACCCTCCCTCCTGACTCTTTCCGAATGGTACTGTCCAGTGCAGTGATTCACACAACACACATTTCATGGGCAATGCTCCATTGGTAAAGTTAGCAGGATATATTATGATAAGACTATCATACTGCCATTTATGTGTTATGCATTGGTTATATATATACATATATATATATATATATATATATATATATATATATATATATATATATATATATATATATATATATATACACAGTGTTGCCAAAAGAGTGGGAGGCAACAAATATTGTGATTTTCAACTCTACTGTCTTCTTCCCTCAAAACAGCGAATGTAACTTGGAATGACTCCTAAATGTTGCACACACCGCTGTTGTGCTTTGTTGTTTTGTAACCATTAGTGAAAATGACAACCATTCATTACAAGCCATTTGAGAATATTCTCCACAAATGCCACTCTTTATCTTCTGTCTCCATGCTGCACACGGGGGGAATTTTCAAAAAGCCAACCTTCGCCTTTCAGAAATTCTATTAAGTTCTTATCTCTTTGCGGCAGGCTCTTTTTTTGCTGTCCCATTGTTATGCATTGGAGCTGAAATCAATCACGAAGTGTCCACGCTGCATCAATATGATTTGAGTTGCCTCACTAACCGAGACAGTATCCAATAAACAAAAGACAGAAGAGAAACCATACACTCCTAAGAAATAAGTTACCATAAGTACTCAGAACGGGATTCGCAGTAGCGAGAATGGGACACTGGTGTGATTGTTTCCTCAGCAGTCTCATTGAAAACTTTGAGAATAAATGGTAAGAGGAAACACAGGAAGCACACGTGCAACATCTGCGCCCGGCTGAGCTTCAGCACCCCAGACAGCGCTTTGGCCCGGTACCATGGACAGCGACCCCGGGGGGAAAAGACACTTTGTTCGGTCAAACTTTTTGTCAGAAACGTTATTATTAACCGAAATAATAATATTTGAGACGTCAAAACATACCGAAATTGATCATCGTTCACTTATTCAATAGCTTCGACATTTGAAGGGAATTCTGTCAACAGTTTCTGGGCGGAAGTTTCCAAACGGTCTCCAGCTGCCAAAAGTTAATTATCTAAAATACTTGTGTTATATACTAACGTGTAAAAGAAAAAGTTCTGAGGTGATACATATCGACAGTCCGTTTTCCTAACTGAAGGCGATTGAACTGATCGGGCCTACTCTTCACGAGCGTCTCGCGCACACTGAATATAAACTGTAATCTAACTTTTGTGGCCACTGAAACGTTATATCAAATATTTTCAGCATTAGGCTATGGGTTACAACATCTGTTTGCATTTATCTAACTTTACAATCATTTCTGTCGTTTAATTGTCAGTTTTAAAGTGGTCTAAAAAGGTTGTAACGTTGATAGCGCTTTATCTTTACAGTGAAACATCAGAGCTTTTGGCCATGCTGGAAAAACAGCATACTTGTGGCCCTCTTGAATGTTACCCAGTAGTGTAAATGAAAAAAAAAAAGTCATAAACAGAATTATTATTAACCCTAATAACTGTCCAATCGCGTTGCAGCTCCACTGAAAACAACACACATTCTTCATTGCGCAGTCTCTCTGGATATGTGTATAAATGTTGCATAATGGTGTGAGTTGAGAGAGAGAGAGAGAGAGAGAGAGAGAGAGCCGGAGGGGCCCCAAACTCCGCGAATGGGCTTGACAGATGGAACAAGCTGACAGACAACAACAGAAAGAAAGTTTGAATGCGCCTCTGGGCTGGTATTGTGTCCGCCAAAGTCCCCCGGGAAACAAACCGCCCTTTGTCTAAACACTTCAACAGCTCTGAAGTTTAAAAAAAGGTCTAGACGAGTTATGATTTGTATAGATGTTCTATATATACGACAAGCTTTCAACACATGCCTAAAGCGACAGGAAAGAGAATGTTAAACTATCTGATATGTATTCCGATAAACATTAGCTGCGCTTATAGTCATTACATACATAAACGAGTATACAGAATATTAAGATAAAAAACAATGTTCTTATAAGGCTAATAAGATCAAATAAATACGTATACACTGCCAAATCTCACATTAGAGCAGTATGTACAACTTTCTAGACACCTGTTAATCAAGTAATTTTCGTCGAGTACAGTTAAAACAACCAAATGGGTGACAGCGAAGTTTAACTGACCTAAAAAAGTCCCACACAGCTTCATGGTTGCGGCTCCGAGTTTCCCATAAGCGTCTGGCAAGCCCTGAGAAAGTAAACTTGAGTGGAAAAGTTGAAGACAAAATTACTACAACTTCTCTTTGAAAAGAGCGAAGGAGGGGTGCCGGGTGACGTCAGAAGCCCGCACAGCGAATCAGAAACCAGCATGTGTGTGATTGTATCCTACCTCCGCAAAACTCTCAGCCAATCAAAACAATTGTCTTCAGTTCTTAACAACAAAGCCTGTAGAATGCCAACAGAAGGACTGCCGGCAGCTGTGCGCTTTCAGCTTAGGAAGTTTCCCAACAATGCGGGGAGAAAAGCGTGAAGTCGCAAACTATATCACACTTCAGAATAGTTTTGGGGATTTTGTCTTGACTTTGATTCTCTGTTCTTATTAAAAAACGCATATCTATTGTAGCCTGTTTTTTTCTCCTATAATGTTTACTTCTACATATGTATCTCTATAACAAGTTATCCTTACAATTAAAAGTTCCTTATAATTATATAAGCTATTTAGGTAAATTTTCAGTGTCATCATCACACACAGATCCGCTCTAACACACACAAAGCCAACCATATGCATTCCTCATAATATTTATAGCTTTCTCACTTCATCCTCTGCGGATGACATTTAATCTGGCATTTAATAATAATAATAATAATAATAACACACTTTAACAATTACTAAACACCTCATCTGGTTATGCTTTGAAAAAGAACAGAATTTTTTAAGAAATTGCACAAGAGTAGGTTGCAATAAATAAATGATGAATTCAGAAATTTAAAATAAGTAGTAGGGGATGCTTGTTTGTTGGAGTGTATTTAGACAAAGTGACTTTTTAAAAAGTTAAAGTGTTTATGATTCATTTCTATTTATCTTTTATGAATTAATTAATTCTATGAATTAAAACCTTTTACTTTTTATCACGTTAAAACTTCAAAAGTCAGTACCAGCAGTTTCAATGAAGAGCCTGAGATGCAGGGTTGCCAGGTCTTCACAACAAAACCCACCAAATTGTAACTCAAAACTAGCCCAATCTGCGTTTTTGGTGGGGTTCCCCTGGTAAAATTCGCATTCAGGGGATAAATGTCATGTTATTTGGGGTCGCCTCAACCCGTGGTAACAGGGAGGATGTATTCCAATTCCACAGGAAAACAGCGGACTTGGCAACAACCTGAAATATGACACAAGCAAAGTGGAAAACAATGAAAATGTCAAGATAAATATATATATATTTCTTACTATGCATATTTTTAAGCCACAATTTTGACAAATATACATATAATTATATAAAACATTCTATATAATTATGTGTATTCAGAATACAATAGTATGAAATTCGCTAGTAAAAAAAAAAGCTGATGTTTAAAATCAATTTCTATTACAGAATGATGCTAAACACAATGGACCATTTGAGGTGTGCTGGAAATGACACTGTGACTGAAAAAAAAAAAATCAACAAAAAAAGACTATACTATTCTCTTGTGACGCATGTATTACCACTGTTAGTAGACAGAATAAAGAAAGAGTGTTAAAAGGGTAATTTAAGTGCACAGAAAAACCCACATGTATGAGCCTCAATGTTTGTAAGTGAGGAATTTAGAAAACGTGTTCTGTGTGGCCCTGTTCTCTTTAAATTTCTCTCTGAGGCTGAATTTCATATTTATGAGGCATTAAGAGAAAACCTGTGTGTTATTTCACAGTCAAGATTTAAACTGCAACAAAACTGTGGGAAACAGAAAGCAGCCCAAGAGCGAGGATCATCTGGTTTTCAATGGAATTATGACTCCTTCTTTTGGGCAAAAAAAATCCCCCTTCCTAATTCGCTCACTCCATTCTTGCACTCTGTTACATCATTAACACATACCTCTCCTTCAACCTCTTTCAAATGTGAAGCACCCGCTAACCCAAAACAAACAAAGTCCAGGAAATAAATGCCTGAATCGAGCGAGAGGGAAATGAGCAGCATAAGTGAAGGGTGTGGAAGTCCCCCAGTGGGTTTGGCAGGGTCTGGGCTCTCCTTTAGCAGATGGCTCCTCTGATAATCGTGTCCTCTCTAGGCCCATCTCCATGCCCCGACTCCGCGTTGCCATGGCGAGGGGGCCGGCAGAGAACATGTAATGCATTTGCTGCTTATTAAATTTGCCTTCTGACAAAGAGAGGCTCTCTCTTAAAAATGAGAGCAGGCCCGGGCAGAGAAGAGCAGGCCCGATTCTCTTTATCACAGACTACCAGACGCCCTGCTGTATTCTTCCACTACGGCATACACTCATTGACCTATTAACTTCACGGCTGCCTCCTCCCCCCTCGCTTATGAAGGTCTACGTGGCCCCCCTTTAGGGCTTCTTTGGAGTGAGGGTCTGTGCACCCCTTTGCCTTTGGCCCCCCCGACCTGTCGACATCATTGCTGCGCATGAGAGAGAGTTGGAGAGGCTGCCGCTGAACCGTGATGTGCCCTACAGCTGTCTGTGGCAGCACAAAAAGAAAAGAGAAAGACAAGAAAGAAGTGAACGTATGCACAAACAGCCCGGAAAGTGCATGAGTATGGCGAGTGATGGGGAGTGAAACGTGAAAAGCAGAGCTGTACAGATGACTCAGAGTCACTGAAGCTGAGAACGGGAAATAATGCTGATTAACTGCAGTCTAAGAAGCGTGACGCTGACCGTGTGGATACATGCAGGGGGAGTGAGTGCTGATCAATTAAACTAGACTAACATTTCTGATGGTTACAACATTTTAAACAGACAGACAGACAGACAGATAGATAGATAGATAGATAGATAGATAGATAGATAGACAGACAGATAGACATAGATAGATAGATAGATAGATAGATAGACAGACAGATAGATAGATAGATAGATAGATAGATAGATAGATAGATAGATAGATAGATAGATAGATAGATAGATAGATAGATAGACAGACAGACAGACCGACAGAGATAGATAGATATGATAGACAGACTGACAGATAGGCCGATAGATTGACTGATAGACAGACAGACAGAGTTAGATAGATATGATAGACAGACTGACAGATAGACCGATAGACAGATAGATAGATAGATAGATAGATAGATAGATAGACAGACAGACAGACAGACAGAGATAGATAGATATTATAGACAGACTGACAGATAGGCCGATAGATAGACCGATAGACAGACTGACAGACAGACAGAGATAGATAGATATGATAGACAGACTGACAGATAGACCGATAGACCGATAGACAGATAGATAGATAGATAGACAGACAGACAGACAGACAGACCGACAGAGATAGATAGATATGATAGACAGACTGACAGATAGGCCGATAGATTGACTGATAGACAGACAGACAGAGTTAGATAGATATGATAGACAGACAGGCAGATAGACATAGGCAGATAGATAGATAGATAGATAGATAGATAGATAGATAGATAGATAGATAGATAGATAGATAGATAGATAGATAGATAGATAGATAGATAGATAGATAGATAGATAGATAGATAGATAGATAGATAGACAGACAGACAGACAGACAGACAGACAGACAGACAGACAGACAGACAGACAGACAGACAGATAGATAGATAGATAGATAGATAGATAGATAGATAGATAGATAGATAGATAGACAGACAGACAGATAGATAGATAGATAGATAGATAGATAGATAGATAGATAGATAGATAGATAGATAGATAGATAGATAGATAGATAGATAGATAGATAGATAGATAGATAGATAGATGATAGACAGACTGACAGATAGGCCGACAGAGATAGATAGATAGATAGATAGACAGACAGACAGACAGACCGACAGAGATAGATAGATATGATAGACAGACTGACAGATAGACCGATAGACCGATAGACCGATAGACAGATAGATAGATAGATAGACAGACAGACAGACAGACAGACCGACAGAGATAGATAGATATGATAGACAGACTGACAGATAGGCCGATAGATTGACTGATAGACAGACAGACAGAGTTAGATAGATATGATAGACAGACTGACAGATAGACCGATAGACAGATAGATAGACAGACAGGCAGATAGACATAGGCAGATAGATAGATAGATAGATAGATAGATAGATAGATAGATAGATAGATAGACAGACAGACAGGCAGATAGACATAGGTAGATAGATAGATAGATAGATAGATAGATAGATAGATAGATAGATAGACAGACATATGATAGACAGACAGATTGAAAGATAGATATATAGATTATATTTAGACATATAGATTTGATTTTAGATCTAAAACTGTTAACATAATTATTGCCTTGTAAATTTTTTTGTTAAATGCTATATTCTTCATCATCATCTTGTATTATTATTTTTATATTTTTTGTTTAAATTCCAAGATCATCATTATTGTTATGACTTTTTAAAAAAAAAAAAAGAATTATTTACAATATTTTTCCTAATCATTATGTATATTTCTAAAGATGTTTACAGGGCCAATCCATACATGAGAAACAAGTATGTTCTTTGTTTAAGTTCAATGTCTATCACTGTCTATTTATTTTCCCCAAAATGCTTACAGGGTAAAATGCCTTTTTTTTTTTTCTCCCCAAAATCCCTCCTCCTTCATAGGCGCATTCATTCACACTCACAGAACCCAGTGTGGTCTGGGTGCCAGCCTACATGATCGTCATCCCCGATCTCACAGCATTGGGTTTGGAACCCCAGCGCCAGTCAGAGAAGGGTCAGAGGTGCCAGAGGGCACAGAGCCACAGTCTGTCTGCCTCCCTCCTCCCTTTCCCCCCTCTCTCTCACTCTCTCGCTATAGGACATGTCCTTCTCCACCACCCCCAAAACCACTTTTCCTCCCTCTATCGCCCCTCCTTTCCCCCCTGTCCGCTGCAAGCCGAATGGGTGGGTGATGAGTAAACACAGACAGAGCTCCACAAGCACGGCCCGGCTTGCTGCCTCATTACAATCACAAAGAGCTGCCACACTTTTGGGTGGAGCCTGTGGCCGCGGGAGGCTCTGGGGCCTTTAAGTGAGTGGCATACTTAATAGGCTTTGTGTAGGAGAAGAAAAGAGAGTGAAAGGGGAGAGAAAGAGAGCAGGCCCAGCTGTCACGGCATACTAGATATCAGTCTGCCACAGAACCACTCTTCCACTTTTTACCCCTCCCTTTTTTTTTCTTTTGCTGAGGTAAGGTTTTAGACGCACAGGAAACCGAGCGTCTGAAGGGAAAAAAGAAAAGACGTGAACACATATGTGCGCCCTCACACACACACACTCACAAACACACACACACAAAAAGAGCTGTGTGGGCAGTATATGGATCAAATAATGCCTTCCTGGCTGAATGTTCTACACTCTGTTACGTTACACATCAGAGAACTGAACTCTGACAGAAAATGCTGAACAAAACATCTCCCCGAAGAACAACTTTCTCATTCAGTCATGACTATAAAGGAATAAAACAGCTTTAAAAAGCTAAAACATGAAGTTTTGTATTCAGAGACATCAATCTTTGAATATAAAACTGGATATCAAATCACTTTCAAGTTTGGGAAGTTGACGTTTTGTGATGTGACAAGCTCTACTCCATCAAAAACTATTTTTTAACAGAATTTTTCTTATTTGTTTTTGCTAATTATTTTGCATGCGTCCTAATATTTCATAGAAAATTTGTATTTTAAAGCATTCATTTTCACACACAGGACCAATTAAAATGAACTAATGTAAGCCAAAAAGTGATAAAAGTAGTCAAAAACTTAATAATAAAATTTCACCAGTTACAGGAATACATTATTATATGATTTTTATTATATAACCATATACATTTTAAACTAAAATGTATGATTAAAAAAGTTATTGAAATGACCTGATTTTGTTTTAAATGAAGCAATTTAATTTTAAATTGTTTAATGCTATTATTTAATTATTTTATTTTAATTGAATTATTTAATACTTCTATATCTAATGATTTAATATTTTTATTTTATTGATTTATTACTCAAAAGTTTATTCTACCATTTTTTTCTTTTTCTTTTTAAATATTTTTATTTATTGAATTATTTTTAAATATTTATGTATTTATCATTATTATTATTATTATTATTATTTTTAAAAGTCATTACGTGTTCAAGTAATTAATAATAAAAAAGTTCATAGAGCCTAAAAATTGCACACAAACATCACAACAAAGATCACGGGATAAGAAGTTCATTTTTAATTCCCAAAACGACAGACACTCAGACAGAGTAAACCCATATTTAGGTGTACATATGCTGGAACACAATAGTCTGTGCTTGCGAGCTGCTGCTCAAAGCAGGTGGCGAAACCCAGAATTGTGTGCTGTTGTTTGTATAATCTGTGTGATTGTGGTGGGCTGCTGCTAAGCCCAGCTAAATCAGCTTAGCACATGTCCTGCCGTGGAGGAGGCTTGTTTTAAAGACCCCCCTCCCGAACCACCCGTCTTTTAGGAGCGCGAGAGAGGAGTCCAGACACTGAATCAAAGATTATTCTCTGTGGATGACACTCCTCACATCTCAGAGGACTCCCAAGCTGCACATACGGCCAGACAGAGTCACACACAAATTAGGTATATGTGCATGTTATGTGTACATACATGTAATTAAAAAGAAAAATATGGATAGGCATATATAGACTGATTTAGTCATGTCTTTTTCTTTCTTGCTTGTTTAAGTAAAGTTACTTTTATAATTAACATGAAAATTGTTAATTATATATTTATGTACAAGTGGAGATTTATGAAGAGCAAGAATGCCACTAAAATAATAAAACTTAAGACTTGGGATGACCTAATTTTGTTTTAATTGAATTATTGAATTGAATTAAATTATATTTTATACTATATATTTAATACTTATATTTAATGATTTAATATTTTGTTGTTTTTGTTATTTAACAAAAACAGTTTACAAAGATTTTATTGAATTGTTTATATTTATTTTTACAGTTTGTTTACAGTTCTACAGTTTGTTGTATTTTACTTTGTTGATTATTTATATAATATAATTATTTATAATTATTTATAATTTTATATGTTCTCTTTACTTTTGTTGTTTTTGTTATTCAACAAAAACAGTTTACTATATTTTTTATTTATTTTTGAATTTATATTGTATTTTGTTTTACTCCTGTTCAAACTTGGAATTACCTCATTTTGTATAAATTAAAACAGTTTAATTTATTTTATTAATGCTATTTATATTTTTCATATAGTTTACTTTTTTACTTAAAATATGATTTATTTAATTTTGATTTATATATATTACAGTTTGTATTTTTTATTGTCTTTTAATGCCTTCGTGGTACAAATGTAAAAATTTTGGTCACGCCGTAAAGCACAGTAAATTGAAAGAGAGATACTTAGAAAGAGATATGAGGGGTTATAAAAACCCTTCTAAAAATCTAAAGTTGTAAATCCCTGAAACACAACTCAGTCCGCATCAGCCCCTAAACCCCCCATCGCTCCACCGCCTCCTTCCGCCGCACTACTCCAGACAGAACAGAGGAAGAATTAAGACAAGAGTGAGTGAAAGTGTGAATGAAAGGGGGACACCTGGAGCAGGACCCTGTAGTGCTCTACACTGAGGGGTATTGTAGACTAATAACAGGGCCAGAGTGTGCGTGTGTAAGTGTGTGGTTACCTAGGTAACGGGACTCAGCTGATTGTAGGGTTATGGGGTGTGGAGGGGGTGCTTGTTTGAAAAGCATCTGTATGCAAATGTCATTATGGTATAGAGATGTTTGGAGAGGCCACTGAGAGAAGAAAGGGGGATAGAGAGATGAATGGATGGAAGGACGGATGGATAGTATCTACAGAAACTCTCCACTGACGGATGCTGCAGGTTCCAATCTAAATCCATCAAGAAAATAAGACACTTCACTTAAAAGGCCTCATACAGCATCATATTTGCAGACTTCTGAAAAGATTCTATAACAATATCCGTTCATAATGAACCTGCATTATAAAGCAGCATTTATCTTTGAGGCACTGCCTCATAAAAAGAGATGTTGAACTTTATATCAAATTAGAGAAAACCTGGTGTTTGAGTCCGAGTCTACCTGGTCAATTCCAGGTCCTTAACCAATTGAGTTGGAGTGGGAGTCGTTGTTACTTGTTTTTTAATGATCTTTAATGTTTATACATGGATTCAAATATACTCTGACTGTACTCTGTACTCTGTCCGAGCGCATTCATTCATAATTGCAGTCCGAGTCCAAGTATCCTAACTTTAATAAGACCACAAACTGTAATACGACCACATGCTGTTTTGTGACACGTTCACTTGATTTGATTTCCTATAAATACTAAAACTGAATGGGTAGGAACGAAAATCAAGCTCCAGTTTCTAAACCTGCACCACTTATTCAGTGAAATATAAAATATAAAAAGCCTGTTGTTAATCAGTTCTTTTTAGTGATTCAAAAACATAAAGATTCAAATCCTGAACAAATGAATCTGATGAATCAGCTCATTTTAATGAATCAAAATCATGCAACATGATCAGTGTAGTTGAATCCTGAACAAATACATTTAATGAATCAATTCTTTTTAATGATTCAAAAAATAAATATTGATCAGTGTAGTCAAATCCTGAACAAATGAATCTGATGAATCAGCTCTTTTTAATGAATCAAAATCATGCAACATGATCAGTGTAGTTGAATCCTGAACAAATACATTTAATCAATCAATTCTTTTTATTGATTCAAAAAATAAATATTGATCAGTGTAGTCGGATCCTGAACAAATTAATCTGATAAATCTGTTCTTTTTAGTGATTCAAAAATATAAAGTATGATCAGTGTAGTCGAACCCTGAACAACTGAATATGATGAATCAGCTCTTTTTAATGAATCAAAAACATTCAACATGATCAGTGAAGTTGAATCCTGAACATAGGAATCAGTTCTTCTCAGTGATTCAAAAACATAAATCATGATCAGTGTAGTCAAATCCTGAACAAATGAATCTGATGAATCAGTTCCATTTAGTGAATCAAAAACGTTCAACATGATCAGTGTAGTTGAATCATGAACAAATGAATCTAAGGAATCAGCTCTTTTTAGCAAATCAAAATAATACAAGGTGATCGGTCTAGTTGAATCATGAGCAAATAAATCTAATGAATCAGCTCTTTTTAATGAATCAAAATCATGCAACATGATCAGTGTAGTTGAATCCTGAACAAATACATTTAATGAATCAATTCTTTTTAATGATTCAAAAAATAAATATTGATCAGTGTAGTCGAATCCTGAACAAATGAATCTGATGAATCAGCTCTTTTTAATGAATCAAAATCATGCAACATGATCAGTGTAGTTGAATCCTGAACAAATACATTTAATGAATCAATTCTTTTTAATGATTCAAAAAATAAATATTGATCAGTGTAGTCAAATCCTGAACAAATGAATCTGATGAATCAGCTCTTTTTAATGAATCAAAATCATGCAACATGATCAGTGTAGTTGAATCCTGAAAAAATACATTTAATCAATCAATTCTTTTTATTGATTCAAAAAATAAATATTGATCAGTGTAGTCGGATCCTGAACAAATTAATCTGATAAATCTGTTCTTTTTAGTGATTCAAAAATATAAAGTATGATCAGTGTAGTCGAACCCTGAACAACTGAATATGATGAATCAGCTCTTTTTAATGAATCAAAAACATTCAACATGATCAGTGAAGTTGAATCCTGAACATAGGAATCAGTTCTTCTCAGTGATTCAAAAACATAAATCATGATCAGTGTAGTCAAATCCTGAACAAATGAATCTGATGAATCAGTTCCATTTAGTGAATCAGAAACATTCAACATGATCAGTGTAGTTGAATCATGAACAAATGAATCTAAGGAATCAGCTCTTTTTAGCGAATCAAAAACATACAAGGTGATCAGTCTAGTTGAATCATGAGCAAATAAATCTAATGAATCTGTTCTTTTTAGTGATTCAAAAACATAAAGATTGCAACCAATACCTTTGCCACTAATTCAAGCAATGATATTTTTCCAGGCAGCTACAAAGGCTAATAATGTGTTGCAGCTTTTAACTCTTCGTACAAGGAAGATTTGTATGGAGTGAGTCATTACCTAACAGCTTTTTTCATCCGCGATGGCTATTTAATGACAAGTAGCCGAAAGAGGCTTTTTCGTTCCATTCAAGGAAAAGAAAGTAGCTGTATGCAATAAAAGCGCCGGCGTAAATAGTTTTACACACACTTCTAATGAAATCCTTCAGTGAGATGTATCTTCACAGAGAATGAGGGAGAGAGAAAGACAGCAGCAGGTTTTTTTATGTGCTGCTCTCACTTAATGTACTCAGTAGCAGTGCCTGATGGGTAATTACAATAGTCACAACACAGATGGAGGGCAGTGTCACCATGGCCTTAAGCACAGCAGCCAGATGAATAAGCGATGACACACTCCTGAATGCCTATTTCCCTGTAACAAACGGGCAACATCATTAAAATCTACACTTGGAAAACACATCTCGTCCTGTTTCTGCCCTCCATTAACATAGTCTGACTCTTTATATTTGTATTTCTCCTCACATTTACCCTTTGTTCGGTTCTCGCTCAAAAAAAACCTCTCACTTCTTTTGACAAAATCTCTATCGGACACCGGATGCAGCTTCTGCTCAGACGGATTTGCCCTCTCTCATCAAAGCTTTTGTCCAGGTTAAGGCCTTAAGACAGACGTAAAAAGAGTCAGAGAGAGAGAGAGAGAGACTTTTGAATAATTCATGGTGGCCTATAATGAAGCGCGGTCCACTCTTTAAAGTGTTTGGTGTGTAATGGAGTTTCAGACACACAGCTATCATTTTCTCTTAATGGCGCTTTCTGGGCTGCTTGCTGTGACCCTCTCCGCACACACACACGCGTGCACACACACACCAGCAAAGGCGATTACCGACAGCTGCTGGAGTTTCGAAGTGGCCAAAGTGGGCAATTTTCTCAATGCCATTTAAACAACAAACACAGCAGCGTGTTTAAAGAGAAGAGCGGATGGTGGGGGGTGAGAAACGAGGAGGAGTTTGAGAGAGAGAAGGTGATGTTGGCCATTGTAATTCAGGACGAGTGAGTGAGCGTGCGCAGCGGGGGGTTCATTAGGAGAACTCCAGGTTGAGTGTGTGCATGTTCACATCTGGCCTGAAGTTGACTGCATCCTGTGCACAAGCTGCTCGGTGTTCGTATCTCTGTGATTCAATCTCCACGTATGCGTACGTGCCATGTGTAACAGCAACATGGAATAATTACACGTTCCGCTGCTTTAAAGTCAACATGAAATGCCGCTTTTTACTTCTGTGCCGTGACATTTCCGAATGCGAGATGATATTCAAAAATATTTGAAAAACAATTTCTGAATTAAAATGAATCTTGGTATTATTATTATTATTATCTTTTTTTTTTTTTTTTTAAACAAACTAAAAAATGCCAGTGTGATATTGTCTTGATATCACATTGGAGGAAAAAATGAGAAAATTAAACTAATTTATTTGTAAAATTAAATGAAATTAATAATATTATTCATTGTTATGAAGATTTGAGATGTTTTGTACACCAAAATGGGGCACAAAAAAAACAAACAAACAGGAAAATAAAACAGGATATGATATCATAGAAAGGACCCGTGCAGGCCCTCTTGACCAGTGTTGGGAGTAACGCATTACAAGTAACTTGAGTTAAGTAATCAGATTTCAAGTAACTAGTAAAGAAATGCATTGCTTTTTCAATTTACAACAAAATATCTAAGTTACTTTTTCACATTTATTGACCTTCAATGATCTTATTCAACCATATATATAAGCAAAAATTACTTTATATTAGGTTAAGAAATAAAAGTGTTGAACTTCCATCTCCTGCATCCTATTCTTCTTTAATCCAGAACTGCAGCTCAGCTGAAAGGTTTGTTTGAGCTGCGCCCTCTAATGTACAGGTGTAAATATGCATTTTCTTCAGCTTGAAGCGTATTCATTTCACTTTTGGTGTGAAAGGGCCTTAACATTTGCCAAAAATGTCGTTATTAAAAAGACAAACAAGCAAGCCCAGCCCAGGTGAGAAAAACTAATGCAAAAGTAGTGTAACTTTTTTAGGGAGTTACACAATATTGTAATGCATTACTTTTAAAAGTAACTTTCCCCAACACTGATCATGACTATAAATAAACTCTCAGATTATTTGACCTCGTTGTGTCAATGGAAAGTTAGTACAGGTTACAAAAAGTTATGTGGTGTAACTCTCCAAAAACCTACTTAATGATATTTATGGTTGGTAACACTTTACAATAAGGTTCATTAGTTAAGATTAGTTAACTGCATTAGTTAACATGAACTAATAATGAACTGCACTTATACAGCATTTATTAATCTTTGTTAATTTCAACATTTACTAATAGATTATTAAAATCTTGTGAACTAACATGAACAAACAATGAACAACTGTATTTTCATTAACTAATGTTAACGAAGATTAGTAAATACAGTAACAAATGCATTGCTCATGTTAGTTAATACATTAATGTTTAACTAATGAACCTTATTGTAAAGTGTTACCTTATGGTGTAATAGTTCATGATATTTGTAAAAAAATATGAATTAAAAAAAAGTTAAACAGACACACACACACACACACACACAGAGAGAGAGAGAGAGAGAGAGAGAGAGAGAGAGAGAGAGAGAGAGGGAGAGGGAGAGAGAGAGAGTGAGAGAGAGAGAGAGAGAGAGAGAGAGAGAGAGAGAGAGAGAGAGACTAAACAACAAAGTTTTACCTAGAAAAACTTATTATATTTCTTTATTTTTTATTAAGATATGTACACTTGTTTTAAGGTGCAAGTAAAATGTTTTATACTTAAGATTACACCACATGAAATTTTTAGAATTATTTAACACACTTTTCTTGAAAAATCTACAACAGTTTTTCAAAACCTAAAACTAACATGAATACAAAGAATACTTTTTATTTAGTCATACTTTATTTGGTAACACTTTATTTTACAGTGTCCTTGTTACACATGTTACATGTAGTTACTGTAGTAATAATTATAAATTATGT
The DNA here is from genome assembly GCA_037194245.1 of Opsariichthys bidens. Classification (NCBI taxonomy): domain Eukaryota; kingdom Metazoa; phylum Chordata; class Actinopteri; order Cypriniformes; family Xenocyprididae; genus Opsariichthys; species Opsariichthys bidens. The sequence goes on along the minus strand of CM074285.1, from coordinate 12,130,944 downwards.
ATAATTACATGCAACTAACCCTAAAGCAAACCCCAAACCCAACTTTAACCCTATAGTAAGTACATGTAGTTAATTATTCAATGTAACCCACAAGTACAAAATGACTAATATTAATGTACTTAAGCATGTACTTAATATAGGTTTAGGGTTTGGTTTTGTTGTAGTTGTTTGTAATTAAGCATATTTTACCTTTCTTATTATAGTAAATGCAAGCAACGTGTAACAAAGACATATTAAAACATAGTGTTACTATGAGAGTTTTTAAAAGGAAAACCTTATATGTCACTGACCCAGATGCAAACCTTTAAAAAATCATGCCCTGTTCAATAATGCACAACAAGACAAGGAATGTGCATTAGTAAAGTAAATATGGTCAATTTTGATTTCATGTTGATTCTAAACTACATGTCTTTGGTATCTAAAAAATCAGCATCAGGGAAATACAGGCTGTAAATCCCCCAGCATGACCCTCCTGGTTGAAATAACAGCTTTGTTTGGTCAGTGAAGGGGCAGCAGATTGTGTGGAGACTTCCAAACTAAACTAATCCCTTCCTAGAACACCGAACAGCTGTTCTTGAGCTGTGGTCAACACCAAACCACACACACACACCTCAGAAGGCTAATATTTGCTCGATTGATGCTGCTGGTGTGACCACAGCAAAGTACAAAAACAAAGGATCATTAAAATGCCCCACCGCTCTCATCCCTCTAAAAGGCCAGTTATAAATTTTAAATCAGCATTGAGGGAATTTAGCTGTTTTTTCATTTCTTTTTTAGGAATTCAAGAATTTCATTATAATACAGAAGAATGATCAAAGTATTTTTCCTTCATCTCTCTCACTTTTCTCTCTATTTCATTGACAAGTCAAGCTGTTTTTCATCTTTTGCTGCCTATTTGTTCCTCTTGTATAGTTCCACATGAGTGCCTCTGATTGAACAGACTATCAAACCATCATGGATCTCTCTTCCTGTCTTTTCACACACGTACACACAGTTTTGAAGCTATATGAAGAAACAATTGGTTTTCACACTGAGATAATGACATTTACTGTACTCTATTATACCGATACCTCACAAAAACCAATAAAATCAGTAGATTTAAAGCCAAATATGATTTAAAGCCTTTTTATATAGTGTGGAACACTTCAAATGTCCACTCGAGTCAGTTTTCAACATGTCTAAACTACTTTTGTGAGCACATTTTTTTTAAAATGGCCCTCAGCAGCATATAGGTAAACCTCCACGCACACACACACTCCTTGTAACTTGTTTTTAGTTTGCTGTAGAGTTCATTATGAGAAGAAAAAGTGAACTTTAACCCCGATTCAATTTGCCAGGTGAGCGTGCAAGATTTGAGTGCCGTGTATGTGTGTGTAAGCGAGGAGCACCTGTAATTTGAGGCTATAACTTCCTTTTGTGAATGGGAAAGTTTGTGTTCTCTCTCTGGTCTTTTGTGCCGACGAGTTGAGTGTAAGTAAATAGTGCTCGCGTGGAGGAGACAAAGACTTCAACCTGCACCTGCCGCATTGAGTTTACAGAAGAGAATTCAGTCTTTTTTTAAAACCATTAACCCTTGCTAACCTCTTTGTACCTCTTTTCTCTTTTTCACTTTCCACACGCTGCAGGACTCCAAGCCGAACAGTAGTACAATTAAATGTGAGCTTTCCATTCCCTTTCCATTAAGTCTGAGAATTTTCAATTTTGCTTCAAAACCTAAAAGGATGGTTACCCTTTAAGTCACCATGATTTTGTCATGTTCTGGTATTACTTGGCAACATATTTTGTTGATCCTACCCCTAAACCTAACCCTACTCATAAGTTATCCCTAAAATCAGAAAGAAATCATCGGTGAATAACACTGATGTAGAAGCAACTAACCCTGGTTGTAAGCTTAAACTTGACATCAACTGTAAAATTATCCCTCAAATCTGATTGGTTGATTGGAATGTTGTTCCAGGATCAATAAAGATATTGATCCAGGATCATGTTGCACTTGTTGAAATCACATTCACCTTACCCCTTATGGTGGCAGCCATGAAATCCCATGATCGGTCGAATACAAATTCTAAGACTTTATGATCAGTTGCTGAATAAATTAATCAAATTTGACAAAATTTTTGCTTTACTGCCAAGATCATTGCTGCATCATTGTACTTGCTTGAGGTGCGAGAACAAACCTCATTCGTTCTTATGCATCAAGCAATGCATCTGTTCTGTTCTATTTGATGTGTTGATCAATGTTTACATGTGATTTAAAGATCAAAAATAAATTTATTCATCATATACAGCGATCATGTGTCTTTGTCTTTGTTCATTTTTTTGAAACTTGAAATTTTTGGTGATGTTGACTTTCAGTGGAGGGTCAGAAATCTCTCAGGATTCATTAAAACTACCTTAAACTTGTGTGTCGAAGATAAACGGAAGTCATATAGGTTTAGAACACCATTAGAGTGAGTAAATGACAGAATTTTCATTTTTGGGGCAAATTATGGGACAGAACTGAACCTACAGCCAGACTGAAACTCATATCGCTCACATGAGCAGCACAGCTCGGTGTGTAAGAACACATGACCACTACACTGCAGCACTGACACTTCGAATTTACTCCTAGAAGCCTCTGTAAAGACATACTATAAATGTGTTTTGGACAGGATGGCTTTGCACTGTGACCGAACATTTACATTATGAATATCTTTAAATAACCCATAACAGTACGGCTCCTTATCATGTGTGATTTCAAGGATGAAATTACCAAGTCAAAAGAAGTGCTGTCAAATGATTCTGAATATCACTACACCGTAGGCTACTCATATAAATATTACAGGCATAATAACAACTGTTAGTGTGATTGCTCCTATTGCTTTATATGACAACACATTATTTTGGTTTAGTCACTGGTGTTGTTGGTAATGTTTCTGCCCAAATCCCAATGATTCAACTTACTTTTAAAACTTTTAAGGGGACCCATAATGCCCCATTTACATTATGTAATATAAGTGTCCCCAGAATGTGTCTGTAAAGTTTTAGGTCAAAATACCCCACAGATAATTTATTATTTGGGTGCGAGCAAAAACACGCAGTTTTTGCGTATCCCTTTAAATACAAATGAGCTGCTGCTACAGGCCCACTTTCAAGAAGAGGGCGGAGCTTTAACAGCTCATGCTTTGGTTGCTCAACAACAACAAAACTGAAGAATGTCACGCAGCCAAAATAAAGATCATCAGTAACAGTGTTCAGCTTTACATTGTTCAAATCAGAGTCGGACATTGATGGTGAGACTCAGGAGAAGTTACAACTTTTAGAATGCAACTGGATGTTTCTGAACAGTTAGTGGAAAAATTTACGTAGTTGCTGTGGAGTTGATTCAGCTCATCAACTAGTATGTGCCGTCATGTTCATCTTTTGTGTAAATCCAGCGTTGAATTTACTCTCGTTTGTGAAGCAGTCTGGCTTGAAATGACGGCATGGCAACAACACTCTACTACAAAAACTCTTCCTCTTCTCTAAAGCAGCCCAACATGGCCTCACCCCATTTGTCACGTGTTCTTGGGGGCAGGGTTTATGTAAATTTTAGGGTTAGTGATGTCACGAACCCCGGAAGAAGCTAGTTGTAGTCCCTAAAAGCTGTTAAACAGAGAATTCTTTAAAAGAAAATATCTCCCTTTACATTGAACTTTGAGCGTCGTAACTTTACAGACGTTTATTACAATTTTGGTAAGACTTTTCAATAAGGTTCATCAGTTAACTACATTAGTTAACATGAACTGATAATTAATGTTATTTACTAATACATTATTAAAATGTTGTTAATATTAGTTAATGCACTGTGAACTAACATGAGCAATGAACAACTTTTCATTAACTAACGTTAGCGAATGTTAGTAAATACAGTAACAAATGCGTTACTCATAGTTAGTTCATGTTAGTTGATACATTAACTAATGTTTAACTAATGAACCTTATTGTAAAGTGATACCAAGATTTTTTTTTATTAAGTAAATTTCCATTCAACAAGGATAATCAAAAGTGACAGTAAAGACATTTATAATATTACAAAAAAAATTCTATTTCAAATGAATGCTGTTCATTTGAACTTTATATTTGTCAATGAATACTGACAAAATGTCAGTTTCCACAGAAATATTACTTGAGCAGCAAATCAGCATATTAGAATGATTTCTGAAGAATCATGTGACACTGAAAATTGAGTAATGATGCTGAAAAGCTTTGATCACAGGAATACATAACATAATAACACTTATTTTAAATTATAATAATATTTCACAATATTAAATGCAGCCTTGGTGAGCATAAGAGACTATCAAACATGCAATTATTTCTTTAATTAACAAATTAATTGATAGAAGCTGAAACTCAACTGAACCAACCATATTTTTCATTTGTGATTTGTGCCACAGCGTTTTAGAAACCCCCCCCCCCAAAAAAAAAAACATTTACACTGCAATATATATTTTTTAGCCAGTTGCACTCGAAACTTACTCGAAATACTTTTGTCTTTTTGCGGTGGATTTCAGACATGTTTTTAAAAGGCATACTTTAAAAGGCTGTATTAGAGCTGCATTGAAACAATGAATGGATCTCCATAGTTTCCAAACATTGTTTAGAGAGAGAGAGAGAGAGAAAAAGAGAGGGAGTCTGTACAAGTTCCCATGTCTGGTGTTACAGCATCCCAAGGTGTTTATGAGTGTCCAGCTGTGACATGTGTTTTACACACATTACAGTGTAAGGAGAAAGAGGTGTGGCCATGAATAATGGAGTTTCAATTTAAATTCTTATTCCTAACCTCTCAGACGTCTATATAATTCATGAAACTGATACAGGAAGGTGTGATTTACATGTGTGTGAGGGTGTATGCGAGCCTGCCCTATGTGTGCACGGATGAATCATTCATGTGATATTTTTCCCATGGACCTCCTGCGAGTATGCAAGTAGATTTTGAATATGAATCGGATTTTAAATGCTAAATTGTTCTCTATAGCCGTTTATGTATGCTGAGCCGCAGCTTGTGTTTACATGCATTCGTAAGTGTTTTTGTATTTGGTGTGATTATGTTCATAAGGACGTTTGAGTGCTGATTTGTTGTTGGTGTGTGTGCATGATTATGTGTGTGCCAATGTTGGATTGAGGAGATGAATCTATATGAATGCTAATGTAAAACTATGGGAATGCTACAGGGAATGCTGGGCTATGGAGAGAGGGTCCATGCATTTATTGGGGTGTATTTGTGTAAGCTTGGGTTGAGTTATATTCATAAATGTTTAATATGTAAATTTGTGAGTGCCTGTGTGGGTGTGTGCAATGTAAACATGCATGTGTGGTCAGTGTGTGATTTGTGATGGTCAGGTACACACTCTGTGATCCGGACAGCATTCAGATTCAGATGTGGAATGAAAATGCAGGAAGTGACATTATCTTTTTTCATTCTGTCCTTCTTTCTATGGCTTTTTCCATACCACGGTAACATATACACATTGTACACATTGTGCTGTAATGCTCATTCAGGTCACAGAAGTCTGAATTTTGTCTCTTCTAAGACAGTGACAGAAAGCCCAACATCAAAAATAAATAAATGAATAATAATAATAATAATAATAATAAAAATCTAGTTACAAAGCTAGTAAGAGAGCTAGAGAGCTACCAAGGTAAAAAGTACCCGGATAACACTTTACTATCTCAGACGGCACAGGGGAGGATTTGTGAATGGTATTGAAGCTACACAACTGGTACTGAAGGTCATGTGACAGTGACAACATGACGAATGTAGTATGTACTATACTATTCATGACTATAAAAGTTTCCTTAATGGTCACAAAGTAAGTTTCACACTTTGGGGGCAATTAATATTTATATTATTCTATGATTCCAATAGAGTATGTTGCTAAGCTAACAACAACAGCAAACATAAAATACGTAGTGCACACATACTGGGTAAAATACTAAAATACTCCAATGACATTCAATACTTTAATTGCAAATTAAAATGACATTCTAAATAGAAAATAGACCATGAAAAACAAAAAAACATTTTTTAAAAACATTTTAAATGTTGTGAATTTACTCATCACAATATGTGTAGCTTGAATGTATATATGTATATTCACACAATGATTTATTTCTCTCTGTATATAAATACACATGCACAAAAGCTATTCCGATTTCACACTGAAAGCACCTTAAAATGATATCTATTAGGGTAGTTCTAGGTTTTATCACAAATATGTGTGTGTGAGTTTGTGTGTCTGTGTGTATGTGTGGTTGGGTGTGTAACTGTTGAAGGAAAGCGAAATGAAGCTGACAAAAATGGAAAAAGACGCTAATATGAAAAGCTAAATAAACCACATACCCATTTAGAGTCAAGACAGTCCATTTACATGAGCTCTTTAGACCCATTTTAAGCTGAAAGGAGATCTCTCATACTGTTTTTCTCCTTTAAAGAAAATCTGTCAGAGGATGTTCAAAGCAAGATCCATACAAACAGAAAGATACACGAATATTGTTCGAACAAGCTGAAGCTCTCCGCTTTGAACGAGAGAAAGATATTATTGACAAGGCAGCAGAGTGGGCAATGTGTTGATGGTGCACCAATGTAAAATCAATGTGTTGTAAATTTGTGCACAGTCGTGTCAATTTAGCCCAATGAGAATCTTTTATTCTGCCCCACAATCCTCCCGCACGCTAGTCACATATCAAAACCACTGAGTCAGACACGCGCTCACACTAATATGACATCACACCCCTGCTGAGTGTGTAGGGCAAACATGCCCCTCCAGATGGAAAACAGACTCATCTCTGCACAAACGCTGTTCATCGACCACACGAGCTCGCTAGCTAACAAACAAACAAACAAGCAGGGGCTTCCAGTATCTCTAAAAGAAACAGGAACAGAGAAGATCTCTGCTGGGAATTCAGGGAAAATGTCACTAGCTGTATGCTCTCATCGGCTGCTCTCTTGTTACAGGTCTGCTGAGCGGAGTTACACAAGGGAGCAGGTTAAAAGGGAGACATCCTCTGTTCTATCCGTCTGAGGTGAAACTGAGAAGGGAATGTGAGGGGAAAATGAAAGGGGGTTCCCTCTATGAGTAGACGACTAGGGGCTTTGAAAGACTTTCCCTCTGGCGTCTCCAGAAGGCATTAAACAAGATAATGCATGCACAAACACGCACACACACAGCACAAACAGTTAAGGAGATGTTTGAAATGGAGAATGCAGAAATACATGTGGCCATCTGACAGGTCACAATCTGATGGGTAAAGAGGAGTCTCCCCCCTCATCCTGACCTCTGACCTCTAGAAGGTCACCAACCGTGACAACTCACCTTTCATTTCACTTCAAATGAAAGACGAGAGTGAACAGAACAAAAGGATACTGACTAACACTAACAAATTTAAACTAGTTCTTTTTGTCACAAGGTCACATTAAAATGGACTTTTAATCATGGCATCTACATGATTTATTTGGTAACACTTTACAGTAAGGATTGATTAGTTATACTTTAGTTAACATGAAGTAAGAATGAACAATCTTAGTCAGTGTTGGGGGTAATGCATTACAGTTACGGAATCAAGTAAGTAGTCAAAGGAACATTTTTAAAATGTACAACTAAATATCTAAGTTACTTTTTCAACTAAGTAACGCAAGTTACTTTTTCACATTTATTTACTGTCCCCATGTTGAGAGAAGGTGGTTATTGTATAAGTAAATGTGAACATGAATTTACTCGTCTCACTTGCACGAAAACATTCGGTATTTCTCAAATTGAGTAAAAATAGAGAAATGCAATCTCAGAATTTTACACAAACCTGTACTAATTAACTATATCAAATTACAAAATTACGGAGACTTACAATATACTTTATTTAATCTCACTTTATTAAACAATATCTTTGCTGCTGACCTTCAATGATCTCATTCAACCATACCAATAAGCAAAAATTACTAGTGTTGAACTTCCATTTCCTGTCTATTATTTTTCTTTAATCCAAAACTGCAGCTCAGCTGAAAGATTTGTTTGAGCTGCATTTCCTTCAGGCTGAAGCTTATTCATTCCACTTTTGATGTGAAAAGGCCTTTCAATTGATCAAAAATATACATTTTGTTGTTATTAAAAACACAAACAAGCTAGCCCAGCTGTTACTTTCATAAAAAGTAACAAAGTAACAAAATTAGTTACTTTAAGGAGTAACGCAATTTGTAATGCAATACTTTTAAAAGTAACTTTCCACAACACTGATCTTAGTTAATGTCATTTTCAACATTTACTAATACATTGTTATAATCAAAAGTTGCATTTGTTAACATTAGTTAATGCACTGCAAACATGAATAAACATTGAACAATTGGATTTTCATAAACTAACAAAGACTAATAAATACTGTAACAAATATATTGGTCATTGTTAGTTAATGATAGTTAATACATTACCTAATGTTAACAAATGAGACCTTATTGTAAAATGTTACCATTTATTATTGCTACTTTTCAGATACCTTTCCTGAACTTTTCCATGGACCTCCAAACACTACTTTTCAGCCCCTTAGGGGTCAACAGACCCAAATTTGAAAACCCTAAATTTAAGCAAAGAGTGAAATAAACTAATTCAGTGTGGAAATGAAAATGGTTTGTATCTATTTTTCAAAAATGTCATTTTTTTGTGATGACATTTCCACAATAATTTATTTTTGGCCATAATAAAGATTTTCCAAAAGTTGGTGCATTTGTTTACCAAGGACACAACAATGTCAGAAATATGAGATGCGATATGTAAAGAAAACAAAGAAAAATCAAGGTGTGTTTAGGGTGCTAGCTATGAGACTAACAAGACAAAGGAGATGGTAATTTAAAGTATTATTAAATACATCATTTGGAACATGCTAAAATTGACCGTGACAAAAACAACAACAACAACAACAAAAAAAACCTAAATAAACCAGCTAGAAGGTGAAGTTTGATGAGTTTACTTTCTGAAAGTTCACAGGGTCAAAAAGTGCCCACTGAAGAAACAGACGTAAATTAAAATAACAGAAAGAAAAACAAAATGAAAACATCAGAATAAAATGAAACCCATCTCCATTGTAAACAGCTCAGTTGGAGGGGATGATTTCATAGCTGTGCTTTTATTATAACACAAATATAAACCACAGGCACACACTCTTCAACAAATAAATGTAAGGCATTAAATAACAGCCATCTCGCAGCGAATGGACTGAAAAACATTCAAATTCCATGAATATCCCTCACTCAGATAAAAGTATGCATAAATAAAACACACACATACAAAATCCCATGTATGCAATACAAACATCTGCATACTGAATAGTATGAATAAAACACACTGTCTTTATCTGTGTGAGTGGCAGGTTAGAGCTTGCCCAAGTAAGTGCAAGCCTTTGAGCCTTATCTTTACCATCTTCCACTACCCCGCGTGGCACCGTGAGGGGAAGAGGCTGTCGCTTGTGTCTGTGCTCTATACTTAGTCGTCATGGAGACAACAAACACCCCGCAAAGAAAATTCCACACTGAATAATAACTGGCCAATTGCGCGTGTTTGCTCCCTAACAAACCACAGGATTAGAAGCATTTTCTTGTCAGAAGCGTAAACTATTTTTATGTATAAGTGGAGAGAGAGAGAGAGTGCATGAGGGGGGCAAATATGAGATCAGAATACTGATGTTCTTGGCTGACAGGTCTCTGGGAGGAAAGAAAACAAGAAAAACAGCAAAAAAAAAAAAAGTTATATACAGTGAAGTGAGAGAGATTGTTCTATACACAAAAAAGATCACTGCTATACTACTTTAACGCATTTCCACACTAAGAGATGATGCACAGATGCAGGTAATTCATTACACCTCTATCTCTCTCTCTCTCTCTCTCTCTCTCTCTCTTAACTAATTCATTCAAATAAATGTTAGAAACTTTTAATGCACAGTTAGCCATGGATTTATCCTTTATGTATGTCATTTGAACAATATTCAGGAATTTGTTTGAGGCAGCCAATTGCAAGAAAACAAGATATCCACAAGGTCAACAGTGTATTGCTTATTTTACAGAGATATACCCTTGAAATGCATTACTTTCAAAATAAATGAAAACCTTTATGGTGACAAATCACTAATCTAATTTCTTCAATTAGGTGTTTGTAAAACCTTCCACTGAAAAGCTTCTTTACCATTATTTGAATGATGAGTTCTGTTGCATAATAGCTCACTTCCATAATGCCTGATCAAAAACAGTGTTGTTGAGTTCTTTTTTTTTTATTCTACATATACTTTATTTGAGAATTCATTTGTTTCAGGCTATCAGTAGCAAGTAAACATCATATCCTCAAGGGCAACAGTGTATGTAACCATTCTTAAGACTTAGCACTATACTAAGCTAGTAGGCTAAGCTGTTTGCTTGTTAACTAAAAAACACCGGGTTTAATGTCGTGAAATCTTGTTCAAGCTAATCAAAAGAGCTTTTTAAAGTTGTTAGCACTATGCTAGGCTAAGAGAGTAAACTTTGTGCATGTTAACTGCAGGCTAACTGAAAACACAAAGACAGGGAAAAGGTTAATTTTAGTGATATTTACTAGCTAATCAAAATATTTTTTCTGAACTGATAACACTGCTTAGCTAGTAGGCTAAGCTGTTCACTTGGTAACTGTAGGCTAATTGAAAACACAGAATGAGATATGATACCTTGCTCTAATCTAGACAATCAAAAGTGCCATTTAATGCTATGATAAGCTCTTCACTTGCTAAACACAAAGAAAGGGAAATGTTTAATTTGACCCTTTTAGCTCGTCATTTAAACTAACATCTTTTCATGATTAAGAGTAAATACACTGTAAAGCGATTATCATTTCATTTCAGGCAAAGAATAGATTTCCCAGCTGTTTCGATCAATGTAATGGCTTTGTTGTTTGGATCTTGTATGACACCAGTGCACTATTGTGGCAGACTCAATTCCAGATTTCCCTGACCTAAAAGGTCACTCTAGAACACAACTGTACTTGATGACTTTATATGTTACTCAGATGTCCACTTGCAGTCAAATAACGTTCTATTTCTTATAAGCGTGTGCAGCAGTTTAAACGTCTGCCCCTTTAAATGCTCAAGCTCGTTAAAGTCAGGGTGATTCTGATTGGCTGTCAATGTTTTTATTATACATCAGCTGGAAAGAAAATGGCTCTGAAAGTGATTCCAGTGATATTGTGCCTCTGTGTTGTTGTCATTATAGCTGTGGTCTGGACTTATTCGCATGCATTATTATTAAAACTGTATAATAATAGTTACCGTCCATGGTGTGAAACTTAATTGGGTAGTTCTTGACCAAACTAAGCTACACCAGGGGCACCAGGGTTTATGCTAATAGTCAAAAGTTTGTCCTTTGCAAGACAAGACAAAGACCAAACACCCAAGCTCTCTACAGAAATGCGGTGAGAGCTGCACTAAAAGATTCCGTCCACACCCGGGATGCAGGCGTCCTCGTTATACTCTCAAAGCACCATGTCATGTCCTATCAGCCTCTTTGTCAAAAAGACAGAGTAAATAAGACTTTAATATGACCGTTCCCGCCTTTCCTTCGTCCTTCCCTCCTCCACACCCCCCAACCACACAAATTCTCTCTCATTCTCATTTCTCCCGTAACCACCGAATCAATCATTAAGCTGACCGGCCCGCCCGTCAGAGAGGCACGTAACTCTAAACAAGTCTAATACGTGCTGATTGGTGACTTATTTGGATTAGTATGAAAGAGAAGAAAGCACACAGAGGAAAAGGCTACTAGCTGTCAGCTTGCATTAGTGCTGATGTGAATCTCGCACTGGCTCTATTCTTCTGTCCCATCTTCCGTTATCATTTTAGTATTAAACAATCCATCCACCTCTCCATCAATAAAATGACAACCATGTCTAAAAGCCTACTCATATTTAAGAAAACTATTAGACCTTCATCAATTCATGACTCTTCTCTTTTTGTTCAGTTTCGGGTGTTTTTAGCTCAGACTTTTACATATCAATGGCTGTTTAAAAGCATCTTTTATAACATCTGAAATGTACATAAAGCATGACGTGTTTTCAAATTTTGAAGGCAACTGATGATAAATTTGCCTCAAACCTTGGACGCCTCAGCATGTGTGCAGATACAAGAGTGTTCAATAGCAGTGAGTGGGCAGGTCAACATGCGCCATATGCATTAGCAAGGCAGAATCAACCTTGCAAATTAATTTGGGGAGGCGTAATAGGAGCCGGTGCAGGGCGCGGGCCTGATTTCACAGAGTTATCATTACGTTAACTCAACACTGAGACAATGTTCACTCCCCTCCGGCCCTAATGCAGGGGGAGACGGCCCAAGGTCACTCGCTGCACACTCTAATGGGAGATGACAGGTGAAAAGAGCCACAGCGAACCACGCAGATTTAACTTTCATTTGTGGGTTACCGTGAACGAGGAAGACAGCGAGTACTTACTTCCACAAAACACTCTTCTGACCTTCACATTTAAGAGGGAACACTAAATTGGTAGGGCAAAGAAAAAATTAAAAAACTCCTCACTGAAAATGGACTCATAGGGAGAACTTTTAACAATAGCGGAGTCGTGTCTAGTGCTTTATGGCAATTTTGCTCCACATGCACTCATTGTAAAAATGAACAGTGAAATTAATTAAATGAAATGAGTTAGTTTCACTCAAATATTAATGAAAGTTCATTGTACTTAATAGAAAAAGTTGCGTGAACTCAATCTTTTAGTAAGCTGAACTTAATATGATCCCTCCATGCGTTGCGTCAGAGTGTATGAGGAAAATAAATGTTGAAATTAAGTTTTTTTTTGTGTGTGTGTGTTTTTGCCCAAGGTTAACACAAGCAGACATAAGTTAGTGTTTAATTTTGTGCTATGTTGGGATTAACAGGGGGTTCTGTTACATCAGTTTTATGTTGGTTACCTTTGTGGTGAGGTGTGCCTGTGGTTAGGTTGAGGATGGGATGCAAAACTTTTAAAACCACATATACGGTATGTTGTCTGATTATATACTGTTATTATATTGTTATTTGCTGTAAGTATGTAACTGTATTTAACTAGCAAAATAATGTGGGAGGGAAGGGATGCTGGTATCGTAATTGTGAATGTGAGACACCTGTATACCACAGTTGCCTTGCTCCGCTTCCATGGCTCTTGGCCCTACCCCACTCGTCACAAACATTTTAAGTTCTACTAACTTTAAAAAAAATGAGTTTGTTTACTTAAATGTTTTGAGTATTCTAAACTTATTGAGTTTTACAGTGCTACTGTTCATCATTGCTTTGTACCAATATCAATAGTCTTAAGTAACTTTAGTACTTTAGGTTTGATGAACTTAAACCATTTAAGGCAATTGGTTTAAGACAAACTGAATGAGTGGAATAAACTTAAAATCTTTAAGTAGAGTTTAAACTAACATGCCTTCTATTTGACAAGTTGTCTAAAACTAACAAACAAACAAACAAACAAAAAAAACAGGTGCGTGATACCCATATAGGACACTATACTATACATAATTGGGCAAGTTTAGAATGCAAAGTCCAGCACTCAAGGTATGTTTTTGAAACCCAATTTTCAAAATCAATTTCGACCCCTTTAAATTGAGGGAGATCCATAAGTGATTTTAAAATTCGTCATTGACCCTTGGTCACTAAAATGTTTTGCAGAGATGTAAGGGCAAGCAGCTGTTCTGTAAACACTGCTGTCATCTTTGAAGCCATTTATTGGCGAGTACCACATAGCTATGGATTAAAGCATAAGTCTCTGTGACATAAAAGATCCCCTGCTGCTCCACAGATGTGCAATTTCTTTTTTCTCTTTTTTTTTTCTATCTCGCTCATTTCTACGTCCGGTAGTGACTGGGCAAGCCAGTGACATTTTTTTTGTGACAGACTCAACGTTAAGAGGAGGTGGCAGCGGTCAATAACAGCAACACTGACACCATTAAGATGTTGTTTGGACTGTTTCCTGTGACATATATCTAGCAGAGGGAAGGGATAAGGAAAAAGGAGCAAGGGAGGGACAGAGATAGAGAGTGGAGTGAAGTGGGGGCTCATTTTGGCTTGAAATGACATCTTTTTTCATCATTCTTTTAAGCTGTCATTTTAGTTAACTTCTGGATGGGTGACAGAAAGCAACATGCCATCCATCGAACCCTCCTCCTCAATGGCCATGAATTATTTATGCACAGATAGATTGAGTGTTTGGCTCTGTTACATGGTAATATTGTTAGAATCCAAAACACAAAATCATAGGGCCATAGGTTCAGCACAATAATTGGTTTCACATCAAAACAAACTCTGAAACCAAGCCAAGAATGAATAATATGATGGTCTTTTGAAGAGTAAAAACTAAGACAACTTTTATAGATGCACTTTTACTAATACTTGCAAAAAATATATATAGAATCCCAAGCAAAACAATGCTCAGAAAAAAAATGGCATTTGAAACAAATTCGCATTAATTATCAGAACAACAATGCCAGTCTATGGTTCACAGGAGACGCTATGCCGGCTGATTTATGCTTCCACGTCCCTGAGTTAGTTTATGTTTAGGCGCAGCACCACTGAACAATTTCACTTTTCAATTATTTGCTTATTTTGTTCATATTAAAGTACGAAAAGCTTATGAATTGAATTAAGCAAGTATCCAAATGATAAAATGCATTCTGCATGGCTGCTCGCCGATCAGCTCTCCTGTATTAGTGTTCCTTTTGCTCTGCTTTATGACTTTACTTTCGCAGTGTACTACATTAATAACTTATTAAATCATATAATCATGTTATAGCGTGTTATGTGTATTGGTTTGTATATGCTCCTGTCCCTTTTGATGGATTTGCTCTGCAAATCAACTTAATCACGCCATTGGAAAACATAATGAGTGTGGCATGCTTTTCGACAGACTAACAATCTTATTAGGGAGCCAATGTTCTCAAAAACCAAGCCATAAATTCATTAAGTGATAATTTAGAGCATAAAATGAGATTGAAATCCATGATGCAAAACAACCAACTCAGAAAGCAACATGATGACTAAAAAGAAAAGTAGGACTACACACTTGTATGTTGTTAATCATTTTGGGAGGTTTTATGCAGGAATAATAATTTAAAAAGTACAAAAAGAAAACCTTTCATATTCACTCTGTGATCGTAAAATATTTTGCGTATTTTGTCCAAGAAGAAGTGTACAAGTACTGTATGCGTCTCAGGCATTTGACAATTTCCCTGAAGGTCATGACCATTTCAAGCACATTTAAAAAAAGATGTATTATGTTTAATAATATTCTGACAATGATAGAAGAGTCATTTTAACATTTTGGAATAAAATGTCAGACAAACTTTATAGCTAGCACTTTATGTTTTCTATAAATATATAAGTGAAAATTAATTGCAATTATATATATATATATATATATATATATATATATATATGATTTGACAAAATTACAGCTTGATTGCAAATGACAAACACCAAACAATACAAATATCCCATTCGAAGTTTACTTTGATTCATCTTTGATTTCTTCACACATAACATTTCTCATATTTCAACTCAAGCTTATCACTGATACTGTTATCTCATTGTTGAACAAGTAACTTTTAAAAGGAAAAAAAAAAATATTAGGCACAAAATTAATCGTTGTGGTGGAAATTACAGCTCAACAAAGTGCCAAAGAAAGAGTCAAAGAAATACCCATAAATCTACTTTTTATTTGTTTGAGAATTGCATGCACGCATCTCTGTTGATTTATAAAACTAGACTAGATTCTTTCGCTGAGGTCTGGAAAAGACTGTAGTATCTGATGCATATTTATGTGTTTTTTCACATTTCCCCTATCTTTGCTTACATTTAATAAAAGACAACTGCATTTTGTAGTTCAGTGTTGGCAGTTCTCATTTCTCATATTTACTGTGTAAATGTGATCTTGTCTTTCGTGAATAATTGAGGCTTATCAGTCTTAGTCTACAGTTAACTTAACCCTTACCCTAGTAAATCATCCTTCTCCTCTGCTCTAATGGTGCTGGTCGATTTTCACTTTCCATCAAGCTATAATGATTTTTATTACACTCTGCATATGGTAATTTTTTAATTAATCCAAATAAGTGGATCTGACACAGGGCTCGGTTAAGTGCACATACATGACATGGTCACATACATGATCATTAAGCTATGCTTAACCAAGAATCTCATACCATAGATCACGATCATCTTTTTCATCTAGATCGAAGTTCTCAAAACAACTACACTCATTATATTATGGCACCTAATAGCACTGTCGTGACCACTTTATTGTTTACTGAATAAATATCTACTTTTGTCACTGACTCATTGGTTCTATCTGTACTCTTAAATTAAAATTTAGACTTACATTTGGTACTTTACGCTACCATTCAAAAGTTTGGGGTCAGTAAGGCTGTTTATAAAACAAAAAATTTTTTTTGACTCAAGAAACACACACATACATATACATTATATATATATATATATATATATATATATATATATATATATATATATATATATATATATATAAAGACTAATGTTTTATGTATTTGAGGAGCAGAGTAAGGCCGGTTATTGGCATGTTTGCAACGTGCATGTGACATGCTTCAGGCACCGGTCACACTGGGGGCGTTACCACAATGGCGTGACGTCATGATGCAGGGAACAAGGGTTATATTCATAACCCGAGACATTTCTATGCGGCAGTCGTCCATGAGGGGGTGCTGCTTTACTTTCGTTTTGTTATTTGTTTACGTTCATCGGTTCCCGCCTCCTTCTTCCCTGAATTTTTAACATCGTTAAAACATTGGTGCCAAAAACCCGGGAACAAGGAGGCAGGAACCGGCGAACGTTCAACAAAGTTTTAATCAAAAATAAATATTGAAATATCCAAATGAAGAAAGAAGAAAAAAAAATGCATATGCGATGGACATCGGCCATGCTCACCTTTGCTTGCTCCTTTATCTTGAGGCGCTATATTTAACAAAGCACATACAAAAGACCTGAACTGGAAGTGATGCGAAGTTAGTTGCACATAACCGCCAATGAAAATTTTTGGTGAACTACACCTTTAAGCAAAAAGAGATGAAAATGAAGAACGCAAAGGGGAATTCTATCATTCTCGCACTCCAGAGATGTCCATCACTCTTCCGTTCCACCTGCATATTGACATTCAGGTAGCATAGCAACATGACAACATGCCTACCAGGCTGCGGAAAGAGTCTGTTGCCGTTTGAAAAGGTTGACATGATAGGTGCGCGTGTGTGTGCATGGGAGCGCGGCATCAGTGCTTTTCACTCTTTCACTCGCCTTCAGAGTGTCTCATTTCAATTTTAAAAACGTCTTTCCAGGAATCTGTAAATACCTTTACAAGTGCATCATAAATAGAGCACAGATCAGAGGAGCCAAAGAAAGTGCACGTGTGCGCGAGTGCCTCGTCCCCTTTAGTGATTTAATGAGGATAGCGTGACACCCCCGGATCAATACAACGCCATTAAATTCAGCAGCGAAATGTAAATGACCTTGTTTAATATTATAACGACGGTTTTGATTGTCAAAGTGGAAGAGAAAGAGAAGGGGAAAATAAAGCCTGATCTTTTTTAAAAATACATGAGCTGGTCAGTGGGGTTATGTAAATTTCAGCGTTTTCGACCACAGAGCAAAATTCATAATTCATAAAGATTAAAGTTGAATACTATATTAGGCGGCTCACATTAAAAAGCTTTGCCTGGGCTTATTATATTTCATCTGTGATGAGGAAGGAGTTAGATACGTCTTCAACAACTAAATCAATATTAATACACATTCAGCCTTCAGCTGGTATGCTTGCCATTTATATACAGAATAAAACACACTTACAAGACCACAATACTCCCTGAAGGAAGAGGGGAAAATGAGATGGTTCGGATTATGTTAGGTTATGGAGATGAGAGACGAAGCACAGGATGCGCTCATATGTGTGGAGGCAGGTCATAGTTCAGTTGCTGTGGTGACCAGACCTGTATTAAACACACAACACTGGAGAAGAATATAAATGCGAAGAAATGACAAAATGATATGGAGGGAAATCCTCCACAAGACAACAGACTCAACAGATTGAGACGAAGATACAAACTTGTGCTTTTGTCTCTTTGTATGAGCACGGCGTTAAGCTGAAACGCAATTAATGCAGCACTGAAAGGACAATCGTCATTGCCTTTGTCAAAAATGAGACACAGCTTGGCTCGGAGAAGTGTGGCCCCTCGGGTGAAGTGACTTTTGACATGTGCGCTCACATATCTTCCCCCGGGCACAGAGTTTGAATCCAGAGGGGAACGGAAGAGGACAGACTGCCGCCACAACAACTGCAGCAACTGCTGCTTTTCTATTCTTCTCCTGAGCCGGTTTCTCTCTTCCTCTGATTGAAATCTGAGATCATGCTTAATCTTGTTCTGTACACCCACCATTTGCTGTTTTTTTTTTTTTTTTTTTTTTTTTTTTTTTTTACAGGAGTGACAACTGCATTCTACAACCAAATTAATTCCCGGAAAAAATCAAACCAGTTACTAAAAATTGTCATATGGTATTATTAGGGGTTCAGAATGCAGAATTTAATCAAGAGTGATTTCTTTTGTATTTAAATTGAGGTAGCACATGAATATTGTATTTATAAGTCTAAAAAGGTGTACAAGCCTTCAAGGTTTAAAGGCCTTACGGACAGAGAGAATAATCAATGTGGACTCAGGTGGAAGAACACTTCATTTCCCACAATGCATTACAATTGTTAAATTTCAATTCTGTAAACTAATCTTCCTGTAGTTCTAATTTCAAGTTCCTATAAGTGAGCCCAATTCAAATTATAAAGTGAGGGAATTTTGCACAAACCTGGATATTTTGTCTCTAGTCATCCATCATTTTCAAATGTCACTTCTTTATTCTATTCTTTCACACACAATATTTAACTGCTGTTCTCACTCCCAAAACTTTGCATATAGCTACATGCAGGCTAAGGATACAGTACTATAGGATTTTTTCAGGTAGTTTATTCTGAATGGATGTGTGTGTCAATGGATGTGTGTGAGGACTGTCTGAGGTTTAGATGGGGGTAGTACGGTAGATTTGATGAATGAAACAGAGAGAGAGAGAGAGATAGTGGGGTAAACCCCATTAAGAGCAATGAAAGACGTCCTGCTGCAGACAACAGAACCCAGAGTCAGGCCGAACAGCAGTGTAAGACTAATACAATACAAGTCACTAATTAGCTCCGCTGTTCCCCTGACATATGTTCCAGAGAGAGAGACAGACAGAGAGAGAAAGAGAGGGACAGTAATTTACAAAAGTAAAATGAGAAATATAAAGAATTTGGTCATCTTATTACACACACACATACATACATACATACATATATATATATATATATATATATATATATATATATATATAGATCAGTCAGGGTGCCTATGCTTAATGCATTATATCATGAACTAACAATCAACAACAATTTTTAAAGCATCTAGTAATCTAAAATAAAATGAATCTATTATTGTTTGCTGTTAATTCATGTTAATTCATAATACATTAAATAATGTTCATTTATACAACTTAAAATATTACGTTTAAATTAGTATGTGCAAATTAACATTAACCTAGATTAATATTGCTGTAACAATATTGTTCATTATATGTTAACATATAGAATCTTCATGTAAAGTTTAACCAATTAAATTCATTATTCATGTTCTAATTTTTATGTAGAATATGTAACATGGTCATTACAAATCAACCCGTGTCAAGTGTTACCTGTACTTGCATAGAGTAAATGCTTTAGCAATTAACTCTGTAGGACAGTGACCATGTACTATCTAATGCAATAGCCAAAATCATGACAACCTGTCCTCTACAACCTTTGGGTTGACCAGGCATGGTCAAATTCCATGTCAGAAGGAAGTTAACCAGTCACCCAATGGCTGTGGCTAGAGATTAGCGGATGTGTTTATGTATGGACTGTATATTTATTATTAATCATTTGTTCTTTGAAGTAATAAAATGTGTTTATTATTTAGTTAATTAGTCTCAATAGTCGATAAAAATCAAAGGCAAAACCCCCAACCCTCTTTTAATTTAATCTAATTACAGAAGTCACTCTCTAGTCCAATCAGCAGGGAGAGAGAGATTACTTTCCCACCATATGGTGAGTCGGTGAGATCATATGCTTTATATATCATATACTGAGAAATGCAATCATGCACAGATTGGAAGTGTGGGAAGTGACCTTATCTAGTCCGCATCCTGTTCAGAGATCGAATACAAATAAACTCTTCTAAGAGTTACAAGGAAGCAGACGGAGAAAAACCTCCTGAATTTCTTTTGTGAAAAGATTATTTATATTATTAAATAGCTCACTTTGACCTTTTTACCACCTTAATAATATATAGCTCAGATTCTGGAACCAATAAGCTTGCGGTCTAATTTTTAAATAGTTTGGTTCTGTGTTTGCTGTAAGCAGTTTTGCAGCACACTATCAAAAACCCTCCACCTCCCCCTGCTCCACCTGCATAGATCTGCTGCAGATATTTTTGTGTATGTTGTATGTGCAGCAGCAGCATGTCTTACTGTACTTGATCTGCAGCAGCAGTTATAGCAGATCTATTCCACCAAGACCAAATACATTAATATTGTCATATCCATCACCATGATAAAACCCTCCGACGGTTGTCATGACTGTATAACTATAGTTATAAAGTTGAGTAGAAAGAAAACAAGAAAGTGTGACATAACAAATCATGGAAATGACAAGACTCAAACCCTAATTGTCCAAATGAGCACCACAGCATGTATGTGTCAGAAATATGTATGCTAAACACAAGATTACGACTCCTATTTCCATGTCATTTCTTCTCTCTTTAGTTGTAAATATTTTAATGTCTTAAGACGTTTTGTCGTGTCCAGAAGCCCATCATTAACTATATTGTACATGTCGTCGTAACGCCACAAATGATTTCCTGTTCAAGATAATGGTGTGCATAACACAAGGGTTAGGAATGTTACACAGAGGTTATTTTGCTCTTCAGAAAAGTGAGCCAGTGTTTGGTAACAGTATATTTGTAAATCTAAGCTTTTGGATCGTTCAAAGGAAGTATTAGTGTCACCAAGACAGCAGGACCATATAGACTCCAGAACAAAGAAACAAGCAGGAAGCTCAAGAGAAAGAGAATACATATCCCAGATCAATAATTACGAGGGCCAAGAGAAATAGGACTGAAATCAAAGAAAGCAGCCATTCTGCGATGATGGCGAGGAGAATGCCTCTCTAATTATACCAGTCGTCATCATTTTTTTTTTTTTGGTTCGTATTAAAAATATATATTTTCACTTAATAACAAACAGAAATAAATACCAGAACCACCTTGAAATAGAGTGAAAAAGATAACTAGATAATAAATAGATCAGACATCCAAAACAAAAGTACAATGCAATAATGCAACAGAAAAAAAAAGAGAATCTGGTTATTGATGAGGTCTAGTTGAGTGAAACTGGGAAAGAGATACGACCCGATCAATACTGAGCAGGTCAGCATCTCAAAGTGACTCTTAGTCATAATGCCGAACAAGCCACAGAGGAACAGGAGAGGGGAGGAAAAGAAAAAAATGGAAGTAAAGATACTATCAGGGAAAATAAGGACCACCCGGACACTAGAAAAAAAAAAGATCACTGGCACTTTTTCATGCTGTAAAACAGACAAGCTTTGTTTCGACAAAGCACAAAAGAAAAAGACTATCATCCTCCTGAAATGTCCAAAAACACACTGCTGGGGACAGAAGCAAAGGAAAAGCTTCATCACAGTGAGACCCTGAGGCACAACACTCCAGTTATCTTTCTAGTGCAGCACTTTGCAGAAAGGTTTTGGCCCTCGTGCAGCACACACACAGGTGCCTCTGCGGGCCGAGAGAGCTGTACGTTTCTAATCTACCAGCCAATCCCTGCTTTGAGTGGCCCCGTTGATGTTCGGCCTCTGATGCTCGGTGCATTTTGATGTCGAGTCTTTTTCGTTCTACAATAAAGTTCTGCTGTGGAGTGAAATTGCAAGAAAAACGCCCAAACGAAACAAAACGGGACACAAATTGCTCTCTTTGTGCAGCTTTATATAGGTCTGCTTAGCATTCAAGGGCAGGGCTGTTAGTGTGCATTGTGTTTGAAGCCCTCTGCACTCTGGTTTTAGATGCTGTGTGATAATGTAAGCCAATTCCCATTCCACCCTCCCCATTTCATTCGCCTTATTGTTCTGCTATCCTCTCCCCCATCATAGAGGCAAAGTACCTCCCGCTAACACGGAGCTCCGTATTTAAATTACACAAGCAGTTTAAGAGCACACTGGGGAAATCGACAAGAAGGAGAATGAGAGGGTGTGTGGATGAGAGAGATACTACTGTATATTAAAGCGCGAGAGAGTAAAAGAAAAAAATGAAGGGCGGGAGAGAGAGATCCATGATAGTTTGACAGTTTTCTTCCCTTCTGTTCAATCAGAGGCAGTGATGTGGAACTGTAGAGGGAACAAATAGCGCCTCACAACAAAGATGAAAAACAACTTGACTCTTCAATGATATTCTATAATTCAGAGCCTGGGATCGCGCAAAAACCATCAAATCATAACCACAGGCCTGCCTGAGTTAAATAGCTATATAAATATGGCGACGGAGGTTAAATAGGAGAATTGGCCATTTTCTCCCCCCAGTTTGTTCACAGTGTGGACAGATGAGTAAAATCTCTTTGGGTCTTGCTGGCAGGAGAAAGAACTGAGCGCAATTTAATGTGTTTTAATGTGACAAATAAGCACAATAACTTCTGCTTGACCTGTACGGGCCAGAGGAAACTGACAATCCCAGAATGCATTGCTGTGTTGGAAAGTGGATGTATTTTGATTTGCATGTAAATTGCAGACAAGGGACTTTTTCATTCCAGAGCAGGTGTACTTTCTAACACTCATGCACTTGTATGCACACACACACACACACACACACACATGCACAGTGGTGGTGCGACATGAAAAATGTCATAAAAACAGCTGTTGTTGGGGAAAACCTTTTCTTGAGGAGTCTTGCATACATCTGTAAAGGGTGCACACTCGGAACTTTGAAGAGCTAACATCATTTGCTGTGAATAGATGGGATGGGAACACATTATTTAAATAATGCGACAATTCAGTTTTTTCCACGTTATGGAAACATACACTATAGGGCCAAAAGTATGTGGACACCTGAACACCACATCAGTATGTGCCTTCTGGGAAGGTTTTTCACTAGATGTTGGAACACAGATGCAGGAATTCACTCTCATTCAGACACAAGAGGGTCCAAAGGTCAGGGTGATTCAACTGCCCTGATTTAGAATGAAAAGAATGGAATGCTTGCAAAGAAAAAAATTACTTATTGATTATTTCTGTGGAAAAAAGTATCAATTTTATAATTTTTTTCCTTTATTTTATTTTTTAAAATATCTATTGTTATTTCATAGAATTTCTTAAACAAAATGGCTCAATTCCTTATTTCAATTTGATATAATTTTGTCAACCAAATTCATATGTTGTGACCGACATGTAAAAAGTATAAATAAATAAATACATATGATGGACAGTACCCCTGTAGACTCTCAAGACTGTGTGTCAAAGTCAATCGTTTTCCAACAACATCGGATAATATGACATTTTTTATGACAAGGACAGGTTTAGGCAGTTCTAAAATGTCAAATCATGCAAATACCCAGAATTAAAAGTTCAAAAGTATTCAAATGATATATTTATACACGTTCTGTAAATATTATAAAATAGAAAAGTTTCAATTTAGTTTTAATGAAAAAATGTTGTGTAACAATCAAGTAATATAACATGTAACAGTTTATGGTTACACTTTATTTTAAGGTGTCAGTGTTACACTGTTATTATAAAATTTAAGTACTGAGTAGTGACAATTAACTACATGTACTTAATATAGGGTTAGGGTTAGGATGAGGGTTTGGTTTAGGGTTAATTGCATGTAATTATGCATAATTTCTAGTTATTACTACAGTAACATATATGTAACATATGTAACAATGACATTGTAAAATAAAGTGTTACCCAGTTTATTTTACAATGTCCTTGTTACAAGTGTTAAGCGCAATTAACCATAAACCAAACCCTAACCCTATAGTAAAAAAAACAATTAATGCAGAAATTTGAGTTTAAATTACAGATGATTTTAAATTGATCAACATTATTATGTCAACAGAATTCTACAAAATCAAGTATTTTATATTTAAGGTGTCCTTGTTACAGTTTAAATTAGGTTGTAGTAATTTAATGAAATTGTCTTGATAACTTCGGAAATTAGGCAGTGGATTTCTAGCATGCTTTGCATAGAAATGGACAGAGAATAAATATTGAAAGTAAGTGTTAATGTATTTGTTTTTAGTGAAGGGAAAGACCTGCTAATTTTTAATGCTGTTACGTTTGACATTTAAAGGAGTTTTCTGTAATGTTGAAGTTTTTGTGGTTACCATTGTGCTCTATAAGCAATGAATGCTCCAATGCCAGTGACAAGTAATATCTTACTTTTCATTAAAAATACATGTTAAATAAATTATGTTAGCATGTGCTAATTTGATAGCTGATTTGAACTGAAAGATAAGATTAACTGTATTCAGGGCTACAACTCTGGTATATTTTGAGTAATCAACTTAAATATTTGTGTTTAAGCAACAAATTATGAAGTTCCTCTAAGTCAATGTAGCTTGCTGCTTGAACTTAAATTCACTCAAAGTTGTCATAACATGTGAGTGTACACAACGTGACATTTTTTTCCTAGAGACAATGTTATTAAATTGAAACCTTTCTTAAAAATGATTTTTTTTTCCCACAAATATGTACTGTTTTCAAATTTCATTTTTTCAGTTTTCAAATTCCACCAAACCTGTTATTCCAGCAGTAAATACTTGAAAATGTTCCCTGAGTGAACTGCAAACAGATAAAGGTATATACAAGGAGTTTGATTATGTTTACTATGTGCAGTAAACCTGTGCTTCATGTAGAGCCGCAGAATGTGTACCATGTGAAGTGAAGCACTTTGTTTACTCTCAAGAGCCCATTTGAAGCAGCACGGTAGTACAAAACACGCCGTGCGGCCCACAAAATGATATGCACGGCATACTGTATAACTGCAGTATCATAATGTAATGGACCGAATTACACATACACAGACCATGTGTGTTCGCAAGGAGGAGGAGAAATGTGTGTGGAAGGCAAGCTCTTGAATGGGTTGTTAGTGTCTGATCATCCAGAAGCACCAAGGGGCTTTTAGCACAGTGCTTTTAGGAGACTTGGGAAGGGAAAAAGACTTACACAAGTGAGCTGCCATTAACACGTGCATACAAACCCTACTCTCAAGTCTTAGGTGGAACACACAGGTCGGCATATATATATCAACAGGCAGGCAAAACAGCATGTACTTTCCTTTCATCTTCGCAAGGTAATTATGGAGAGATAATCTGAGTGCCGGACCCCTTAGTTGGGGCCAATCTGGCCTCTATCGGGAGCCAGCATTGAAAGGTCAAGAGTAAGTTTCAGTGCCGGTTCTGCAATGCATGATTTGTCCTGTGGTGGTAGTGATGAAAAGAGTAATTTATTATACCCTAATCTTTTAAACATTCACACATTGTTTCTCATAATTGTGTACTACAATTATATCTGATGAAATAGCACCGAATACCAACCCAATCTCATTGCAATTCATATGTATTTTACGAGGTGGCTAATTCGTAAGGATTCGTACAAATGACCTACCCCCTAAACCTACCCATCTTTAAACAAATCATATGAATTTGAGCAAGTGAGGTCTTACAAATTAGTACGAATTAACCACCTTGTAAAGCACAAATTGGTCATGAGATAGCATTGACAAATACACACAATCATCTTTTGCCAAAAATGTTATGAACAGGGCTGCATTTTCCAAAAATATTGTGAGCTAAGTTAGAACTATAGAGAAAATTGGTGGAAAAAAATTCAATTCAATTCAATTTAATAGTCATAGAGAGAAAATGTCTGTCTATCATAAAAGCAAACTGGTCAAGCTCAGCCTTGCAACCTAATAATCTTGAGCAAACATTTCACACATAACAATCTAGGAAATGTGTCCACCCTGTTACATGGCATTTTTACAATGCAAAGTGAAACAAGGTGGAACTTAACATGATGGGGTCCTTGTTTATGATTTCATACGTTTATGATTTTTCAAAATTAATTAATTAATTATTTTTACCCCACAATTGTTGCTCTACATAAAGATGGTGTAGGCTATAAGAATATGGTCTTATATTATATTATTATAATATAATTATATTATTATAATTATAAGAATATAATATGTAAGTTGAATGCACGTGCTCAACGTCATATCCAGAGATTGTGTTTGGGAAATAGAAATATGAGTGCTGTCAGTCAGGCGTCAGACTGTCAGTGCTCAGACCATACGCCACACACTGCATCAAATTGGTCTGCATGGCTCTCGTCCCAGAAGGAAGCCTCTTCTAAAAATGATGCTCAAAAAAATGTCTGCAAACAGTTTGCTGAAGACAAGCAGACTAAGAACATGGATTACTGGAACCATGTCCTGTGGTCTGATGAGACCAAGATAAACTTACTTGGCGCCAAGCAGGTGAGGAGTACAAAGGCAAGTCAAGTATGGTGGTGGGAGTGTCATGGTCTGGGGCTGCATGAGTGCTGCCAGCACTAGGGAGCTACAGTTCATCGAAGGAACCATGAATGACAACATGTACTGTGACATACTGAAGCAGAGCATGATCCCATCCCTTCAGAGACTGGGCCACAAGCATTACAACATGATAATGACCACAAACACTCCTCCAAGACGACCTTTGCCTTGCTAAAGAAGCCCAGAGTAAAGGTGATGGACTGGCTAAGCATGTCTCCAGACCTAAACCCTATTGAGCATCTGTGGGGCATCCCCAAATGGAAGGTGGAGGAGTGCAAGGTCTCTTCCACTCTTCCATGACGACATCACAGAGCTGCTGGATGTTAGAGGACTCCAGTGAAAACCTGTGTAGCTCTGGTGAACTCCATGGCCAAGAGGGTTAAGGCAGTGCAGGAAAATAATGGTGGCCACACAAAATATTTACATTTTGGGCCCAATTTGGACATTTTCACTTAGGGGTACTCACTTTTGTGGCCAGCGGTTTAGACATTATTACATTTTGAAATCATGGACTCGTGATTATGTGAAATAGCTTCATCAGGACAGTTCTAACAAACAACACGTTTTGTTAAAATTATTGCCATTTTGAAGATTCAGTAGGGAGCACAATTGCAAATTGCATGCATGACAATGCATGATAATGTTACAGATATGTTAAATTGATTTGTGTTGTTTTGTGTTATACGTATAGTATGTCAAGTTTACAAATGCAGACAAGTGAACAAATATTAAAAGTGTGTTGTGTAATGACTGCTGATGATCACACTATAGTACAGTACAAGATTACTTGTCAAACAAACAAATTAACTTGAAATCATTTCAGCTTGTGAGTAGAGATTGCAGAGTGATACTTGAACAAGTAAAGTTGCTTCCAATAATCATAAAAAAATGGGATAAATTTAATGTTTGTGTCCTTAAAGCACAAGTGGCTCCTGCTTGGCCACAGTTACTTTCGTCTAGAACTGGCAATGAGTTTCTCAAGGAGGTTGCTGTGAAAGCAACAGGCCTTGCAATGAACTTATTTGATGTGGTCAACTTGACAAGCTCATTTATTCAATAGTAGTTAAATTGCAGACCACCCGCATGTGTACTTACAGACTACTGGGATTTATTTTTTGCTCGGCAAAGTTGATTAGTATAATTTTTGCTTTCACTGTTGCAACACTCCGGAGCGTATTTGAATTGCATGGTTTTTTTTTTGTTTTTTGTTTTTTCGCCCACACATCAAATATTTCTTTTCAAAAACAGCTGAGGGAAAATGAATGAAATGGGAAAGGAAATAAATGAGAGTAGATGTTGAGTGGAATGGGCAGATACATGTAACACTTCAGCTATTTACTGTTCTCTTCAGCAAACCATTCTGATTCACCTTTCAGATTCAACCTTTCAGTCCATTATCTGTGTCTAAAGATGCAGGAAACGAAACTCACACTTCTTTCACACCTTGCAGCCTTCAATTTATCTTTTTAAACCTTAAACATTCAACCATCAGTCCTTAGAGCTGTACGGTCCTATAATCAGCAGATAAGGCTCTCAGACTATAAAGACATGCTATGTTCCACACAGCAGAAAACGGTGCAGTACTGCTTAGTTGCCAAGCCAAGAATGGTTGCAAAATGAAAACTTAACAACAGAAGGGTTAGGAGAGCTTTTAAAAACAGCCAAGCTATTATTAGGAATTTCCTGAATTCAATGCAGTAAATGCTTTTAAAATATATATTGGCAAATTAATTTTTTAAATTGAGTTTAGATAAATCTTCTAAACTGGCTGAACTGAAGTGGAACTTCATGGACCATCAGCAGTTTTTATTCAGTTCTCGCTCATCGAAAGGGAAAGGCAAAATGGTTTATGGTCATTTCTAGGCTTTGCCAAATTGGTTTTTAATGACAGTTTTCACATCTAGTGAAGCTCTCCAAGTTTAAGAAAGTACAACTGTGCTCCTCATTTCTATTGTAACATACTTTGAAGTCGATATGAAAATAAAAATTTAAATCTTGGTATTATTGTAAACAAAACATTGGTGTACATAATAAAGTCATATAAAGACCATGTCTGCATCCAAAAGTCACATATTTCCCTACTATATGGTAGATGAAAAACAGTATGTGACAAAAGAAGTATGTCTGAATTCACTGTACTCAGAGTAGCCAAAATGTGCCCGGATGACCTACTACTTCCAGGCGAGATTCTGAAGTGCGCATACAATGAACACTTTACTATGAGGCAACAGGAGAGGATTTGTGAAAGGCAGTGAAGTGACACGACTGACTCTGATAGGTCACATGATAATGACAACATGGTAAATGTTGTACGTCTAAATTACATTCATACTACACGCACTCATACTACATGGAACATATTTTTTAGTGGTCATGAAGTTAATACTTATTCAAAATAAGTACCTAATCAAGAGAATATGAGATTTTGGACCCAGCCCATTTATTTAGTAAAATATATATACATACATACATATATAAATTGTGTGTAATAGTATATATATATATATATATATATATATATATATATATATATATATATATATATATATACAGACATACATAAAGATGGCTTAATTTCTTATTTTTGAACTTTATCTCACAAATATCTCTTAATTTTTTACTCTGAGATGGAAACAGGCTTCCATAAATGAGCGTGTAATAGAAAACTTGTCTGAGAGAGAGCACAATGCAGATAATCTAAAAATATATATGGGCATGTACATGTGCATGCATACCTGTGTAAACACATACATACATTCACACAAATGTGGTTTTTAATAACAGTTGTCTCATTTGGCAATAAATATTGCATTTGAATCTTATGGATGGAAGTCCCTTTGGAACCGTCATGGAGAGTGCAGAAGTCTGCTTTAGGGCATGATTCTTATTTCACACTCACAGTGTGTGCGTGCGTATATGCATGCTTTCCAGGGCAAGGCCATGCGACTGCGTGTGAATGATCCGTACATGGGGTTGCATATGTCTGTGTTATGTGTGTGAGAGTGGATGAATCAGAACAGATGAATCACGCATGAGCGGTCAGGTGTATTTCTATCTGAGAACTACAGCAGAGTATTCAAGCAATGTGCATACAGCATGTGTGTGTGAATGTGTGTGTGTGTGAAAGAGAGGTGATAATCCCTGTCTGAAATGTCATTAATAGGGACAGGTTGATCAGTTCAGGCACAAGTGGCAATACAGCCAAGTGTGGTGGAAGATTTGTCTTGTTTGGGGTGAAAAGAAGGGGATTTTTGGAAAATAGAAAGTAGACATTCAAATACTCATGAGGGATTAAACACTCACACTTGCCCTTTTGTTGCTAAGGCTTAAACCAAACTTCACATTAAACCAAAAGTGAACGGGCACAGACTCATTGCATATGAGATACTGTGGCCCAGATCTTGCCTGTCTGTCAGTTTTTTAATGAACCAATTAAAAGTGTGCATAACAGAGCGCCTGGAAGCTGCATGCAGGGCCAGATAACATAATATTCACTTCGTTAACATTTTTAACTGCTGGTAAGGGCAGTACTACCACTGGAACGATAAATGCTTAAATAAAACATTTTGAACGGGTCAGGCTAAGAAATAATAACCTCTTGCAGTCTTAAGGCCCGTCAACAGT
Source organism: Opsariichthys bidens (assembly GCA_037194245.1). NCBI lineage: Eukaryota > Metazoa > Chordata > Actinopteri > Cypriniformes > Xenocyprididae > Opsariichthys > Opsariichthys bidens. Next base: position 12,100,578 of record CM074285.1, on the reverse strand, counting down.
TTTAAGTCCACAACACAGGTATAATGATAAAAACACAGAGGTACGATATAATTGGAATCACTTTCAGAACAATGTTTTGTGGCTGATATTACAATCAAAATATTGACAGCCAATCAGAATCCATTCTGCTTTTAAGACCTTGAGCATTTAAAGCGGCAGACGACTTAACCGCAGCGCACGGTTATAATAAACAAAACATTATCATATGTTGGTTAGTTCTCTTTATCTTTATAGTTGTTGTTGGTGTGAATAAGCCTTTAGTTTTAGCTAATACAAAAAAAAAGCCATCAAAATGAGTGCCTTTCACAAAAAGAAAACTATAAGACTTTGTGAATAAAATAATAAAATAAAGGCATGTGGGCAGGTGATGAATGAATAAATAAGTAATAAATCACATAAGATAATGGTCAAAAAATCACTTTAAATACAGTGGAATGATGCACTCAGGGCATATCAGGTTTTACCAGGTATAATGTATATATTATCTATATGATAAAATATAGCAAGGCAACAGTTCACTGATAATTGTATGACAAGTATCAATATTTATTCTTATACACATTATACTGTGTGTTTGTGTGTGTATCTGGAGATGCGCTTTTGACATACACATTTATGTGAATGATTTTGCAGGACGTTTTTTCACTAGTCTTCTTTCAGTTTCTTTCATTCAAATGGTTGGAGGAAAAATTAACGGAATTAAATAATATAATAAATAAACAAGCAACTTTTAGTCATGTTTATCTGTCTTAAAGTCATTATATATATATATATATATATATATGTGTGTGTGTGTGTGTGTGTGTTTTGCTAAACCATGTCCTCATTATATACCGCATTGTTGACTTTATCAATTGTTTGTGTCAAGACTTTCCACAAAGACCCTTTAGTTACTGTTGCTATGTCCGACAAGCCATGTGCTCTTTCGCCACACATCATGTTCTCACGGGGTGAAAAATACATCGTGGAGAAAAGAGGACACTGACAACGCTGTGACTCCTTCAAGCGGCTCGTGAACCGATCATCTCTTCATACTAGTTCATTTATAGCATCAAATAAACATGAATGAACATCAGAAGGAATGTTGCTTCAAGCATGGAAAGACGTGAGGACACAATTTTTGAAGTTCAAGTTCACCAACATTAATCTACTAATCAGTAGATTACTACTAATCTAATCTACCTGACTGTTTTTTTTTTCTGACAAAATGGCGGATTCTTGGCAGAGTTATGATTGGTTAGATCGCCTGTCAATCAAACAGCGAGTGAAGGGTCAATGTATGAGTTTACTTACTACAGTAATAACAGTAAATTACGCACAATCACAAGTAACTAACCCTAAACCAAGCTCTTTATAGTAAATACATAAAGTCAATTAATATTACTAGTACTAATTAGTAGTACTAATTAATAGTACTTATTTGAATAAGTTGACTACAGTACATCACCTAAAAATAAAGTGTAACCGTAATTTTTTCACAACGACTGATATTTGATGCATACCAAAGTATGTAGGGTTTCAGTTCCGCAGCCTATGCTATCAAACATAACTTAAAGAAGCCACTGTTTCCAGTAAATATGAGGAGAAATCACTTCATCCTCTGCCTTAGTACCCCTAGTGCCTTAGTACACTAAACTCCAGCAGGTCTACAGATATAGATAAACTGCTGTTCCCATTAGAGTACACATTACACTTCGATGACAACAATTAACACCGAGCAAACTGCCTCGCTCAGACGCATACATAACATGCACCCAATGGAAAAAAAAAAGCCCTCAGCAGAAGATGACATATGGCGTGAACAATTTCCCTCTCAATTTCAGTTCCAACTCCAACTGATGTTTTCATGTGCCAGAAAATAGCCATCCCCCCTTTACTCCCCCCTTTCTGAAAGTCATCTGCTCCGTGAGCAGTAAGCACCATCGCGGCTTGTAGACCCAAATGAGAGCGTACAAATGATTTGTGGCACCATCGTCCCGCAAAGGCACCGGAGAACGGAAATGGGGAAGGAGAGGAGGAGGGGAAAGAGGAGAGAGGGAGGAGACGTGGAGGGGGAGATAATGTCACTTTCACCTTGTATTCCTCCGCCAGCCCATAATGCTCATTTTTCCCCATTTTCACAGCAAATTCGTTTCAGTAGCGACGGCCAACCCCCCCAACTAAAGCAAATGAGAGAGAAATGAGAGAGCGAATGCAAACGAGAGGGAGGGCGAGAGCGAGGGGTGCTGTTGGGGGGTGAGTGGGCCGAATTTGCACAGTGACCTTTTTCTGATCCAATCTCACTGATGAATCCTAATGAAGGATTTAATAAAATCACACTTTACAATCTGTCTCTGCATCAAAGCGTGGAATCACATTCATATCAGACCAACTGCGTACACAAGCTCGATGAAATAAATATCAGATCTAAACCTGTGTGTGTGCTGGCCCTGTCGGCGGGTGGAGGGGGTAGGGGGAGGAAGGGCGGTTGTGGGTTGGTACAGGCCTCCAAAATTGCCCAGAATGAACAGGGAAGGCCTGGGCCATTTGTTCCAGATGCGGTCTAAAATCACATCTCATCACTTTCATTTAGGCCTTAATGAGTTGGCCGTCAACACACCACACAATTCCACACTGACGTTCACGCAGTTTTAAGTTTGTTCTAAGGTTACTTCGGCTGGTAATGGTGGTGAGACCATTTTTTTCTCTGACAAAGTTTTGAAAAAAAAAAAAAAAGTCACCTCTCAGCAAAATAACATGGACTAAACAATACTATTTGAATGCTATTTAAATATTGTGAGCATTTTATTCATTTTTAGATACTATTCCGCTAAAACATTCCCTGGGCAATGAGAGAAAGACATCAAATGCGGACTGAGGCTGGAAGTCATCTGGGTATTTTTCAACTATTTTTGCCCATCATTTCAGGAATACTGTGTATTCTGACAGTAACACTTTATTTTAAGGTGTCCTTTTACAGTGTAATTATACAATTAAGAACTGTGTAATATCAATAAACAACATGCATGTACTTAATGGAGTGAGGGTTTTGTTAGGGAATAGTTGCTACATTTTTAATTTACTATTACTTCTTTACTAAATACATGCAGCATGTGTAACAAGGACACTGTAAAATAAAGTGTTACAGAAGTTTTACCTAAAAAAATGACAATTCTCTCAAGTCATGCAGGTTTGCAATGACATGAGGGTGAGTAAATAATGACAGAATTTTCATTTTTGGGTGAACTAACCCTTTAACACTTGTTATCATCACAACAGATCTCCTTTTGTGCTCTATGTAAGAAAATTACTACAGAATATTTGGGTAAATTCTTCCATTAACCCTTTGGAGTCTGAGTCTGATTTGGGTTACTGGAGTAGTTTTACATGCCTTGACATTTGTGCTTTTTTCAGTTGCTTATAAACATTAATGACAAAAGTATGCTCCTAATGAGCCATAATGATCCATTCAGTCAGGAATATAACTGAGTGAACCAAGAAAAAAAGCAATGGCAAAAAAATATAATTTTTTTTGTAGTTTATTTAAAATATAGTTGCTCAAACCAAGCTGCGTGCAACACTTATCACCATAACGGCAACTCTCAAAAAACCCACATTAACAGAAACGTGTCTAAATTAGCATAACAAAATATTAATCACTTCTAAATCTCCCACTTAACATTAATCTTGCACAAAAAACATGATATAATTCTTTATTTTACCATTTACTCTCCCTTTCGTGTGCCATAGCATGCTGGGAAATAGAAATCCCATCCCAGTTTCAGTTAAACTTCCTTCCGTCTAAATTAAAAGAAATAAGTTTATAAAACTCCAAACAATGAAACAGTTCAGTTTAATATATCAGTAAAATATATCAGTTCTATGAACTTGAAAGAAAAAGAAAGTGATAAATACTTATAAGAGTTAATTTGACTAATTTAATATATGTTTGTCCTACTCAAACCAATTCATTATCTTGAGTGTTAGAGTTTATGGCTCAGTCTAGGAAGAATTGCTTCCACAGAGAAAAATACATAAAGCAGAGCTGTGTGTCACGGGTGCACAAAGGCACAGATTATAAAAGGAGTGCATTCATATATTGTGAAGTAAAAATAAAAAATAAAAATAATTTTTACCCTGAAAAAAAAGAAAGATCTGAAGACCTTATACTGTACAGGAGCAATGAGAGAAAGTTCTATAGGTAGTGAGGAGACCAACCCAATCTGGAAGTAAGCTATGTGACAAATTCAGAGGAAACGTGGGGAGTCTTTACCACAGTGAGAACTGCAGTGACCTCTCTACACACTGTACAGTAGAGTATGGATCATCTTTGATATTACAAAAAAGCTCAACATTTGAGACACACTGCTGTAAGTTGGAGACCCTGCTCTTCATAGCATAACCAAATGTTTTCTTAACAAAAATCACATGTGGTTTATAAAAAATGGATGACAAAGCTGAGATGTATCACTGGAAGGACAATATGACTGAACATCATTTGGTTTGAATGCAGCAATTAGAAGAGTGAGTGCAATAGATCCTCTCAGCTTTTACTATATATTACTGACAAAAATAGACCTTGTTTGAAAATGTTCTGTTTTTTCTAAACTGATATATAATATATATATACCCTAATATATAACACCCTAAAATTTATTTATTTTATTTTACACCCAAAAATTTAAGTTTTACCTTCTAAAATCCTTTACAGGAGAAAAAAAAAAGAAGAATAGTGAGAGTAACACCAGGAGATGATGTTGTGGAATCATGCTATTTAAGAACTTTGTACGTGATGCTTATTATGAATCACAATGCTTTCCATATAACGTGCTGATCTACGAAGATAAGAATTGGCAATGTATTCTTTGCAATGCTGACATCTGGTGGACGAGGAAAGTCACAAGGCCAGACTGTGAGAACGGACAGTGAGCAGAGAGATTCTATGAGATGATCTGATTAATATAAAACACAAAAGCATAGAAGCTGTTAAACTGGTATTGTGTTTCTAATTCCATATGTACTATCAGGGGATTGAAAAGGTGGTGAGGTCACTGCATAATGTCACTGAATATGTGTGCAATCTGAAAAGCAATCTGTGTGACCAGTACAGATCGAATGCCAGGAATCATTGATTCGATATGAAATGGCTGAAATGGCTAATATGCAATTTCTCACTGATTACAATTCAAATGACTCAAACAGGAGCGAGACTGACAGAGACATTGAGGAAAATGAGACATATCTATCTATCTATCTATCTATCTATCTATCTATCTATCTATCTATCTATCTATCTATCTATCTATCTATCTATCTATCTATCTATCTATCTATCTATCTATCTATCTATCTATCTATCTATCTATCTATCTATCTATCTATCTATCTATCTATCTATCTATCTGTGTGTAAACCACAAGGGTTTGTTGATGTACAGAAGAGTGAAGGTCTAATCTCAGTGGTAAACATGCACTGAAATGGAGGTCTGCATCTGCATCTTTATCCTGAGAGCACTCACCACTGTAAGTACTACATGCCTTTACAAACGGCACCTCAGCAGCCTGGTTTTCAACAGCACTGATATGCTCCTATTGAAAACAGAACACTTAAGAGTTTCCCTATACATGTCCAATAGGCTCTATTCTGCACACTTTCTTCTCAGCAAAGGCTGAAACATTTGCTAAAAGCTTCTCTCCCTGGCCTTTTGTCCATCAATACGATTCCAACCTCAGGCTGCTCCTATAGTCACCAAAGCATAATGAATTATTCACCCCTCTTCTTTGTAATTAATGGTCTGTGCTTTCAAGTGCAGCTCTAAATTGGTATGTTTTATGGGGTCCTGTGAAACTGTTGTGAAAATCAGTCCAGCATCTCACTGAAGGCCATACACAGTGGTTTCTTCATGCGGAAAATCTAATTCATAAATGCCAAGTGGGAGCAATTGCAAGGAAAATGTATTTTCTCATAGAACACGTATACTGTCCTGTTATGGCAAGGTTTGTGATTGTAAAAGTAGGAAACTGACTTGATACAATCTATATAGGACTTGATACAATCAGCAAAAGATTGCACTTATTAATAATAATAATAATAATAATAATAATATGCACTTCATTACGTAAATGCATGAATCTCATAAAAACTGTTAAGAAATGTCTTGGTTGTATTTCACCCTAAAATCAAAGTAAGCCATTTTTTGGACTTTTGTGAGCCAATTGTAAGTAGTTTACTGTAAATATACACTAAAAAGATGCACTACAAAAATGTTTTTGAAAAAAAAAAAGCCTCTTATGCTCAGCAAGGCTGCATTGATTTGATCAAAAACACAGTAACAGTTATATTTTGAAATATTATTACAATTTAAAATAAACAATGTTCTATTTTAATATATTTTAAAATGTCAGCGGAATTTTCAGCATCATTACTCCAGTCTTCAGTGTCACATGATCCTTCAGAAATCATTCTAATGTGCTGACTTGCTGCTCTATGAAACATTTCTGATTATTATCAATGTTAAAAAACAATCAGGGTGCTTCATATTTTTGTGAAAACCGTGGCTACTTTTCAGGATTTTTTTTTTTATAGAAAGTTCAAAAGAATGGTATTTATCTGAAATAAAAATCTTTACTGCTAATTTTGAATTGATCAAATCAATGCATCCTTACTGAAAAAAACCATTTTTAAAATTAATTAAAAATATTTAAATAATGAAAAAAAATAAAAAAAAATAAATAATATTTTTTTCAATATATAAAATTGGACGTAAATTGTGTTTATCATAAATGAATCATAAATAATTACTTGAGTTTTACCTTTCTCTGAGATCTCAGTGTCTTCCATGTCAGTGCTCAGCTCTTTGGATTGACCGCCTGCTCTTCGACTCTGATTGGCCTCTCATGCATCACTGGTCACTCTGCAGAAAGACAAGAGACATTAAGTCACTCATTTTTCAAAACAACCTGAAGGGGAGTGATGTGATATGTGTGTGTGTGTGTGTTTGTGTGTGTGTGGTGTTGGGGGGTTTAGAGAGGCATCACTGTGCTATAAAGAAGATTGCTGGATCAAAGCCCACTCAAGGCCTCTCATCTGACCAGTACTGTTGTGCCTTCAAGCAAATAAATTGACCTTTGTGTCCACTTCGAGCTTCCTATAGCTTGATGTTCTTTTCTGCCTCTCTTTCAATTCATGTCAAGTTACAGCACAGTGTTTTCAACTAATATTTTCTCAGCACTTGCTGTGAATGAGAAAACTGCACCTGGCACCTATTGTTTGCATGGTTCTTTCCTCTACAGCATGCATCAGCACACATTATCTCGTCCTCTGTTTGTTCTGTTTGTTACCACCTGGACTATCATGACTCACGCTGAACACATTCTCCCATTCACGTCCCAGGTCAAAAAATAAATAAATAAAAATTCACGTCACTGTTAATTCCACCGTCTCTGCCTTTACACTACAAAATTGGTAGAACTGGACAAAAGGTTAAGCAATGGCGGCATTGCTTTTGTGATCAATATTTGGTGTTAGTATCGTTTTTCTCTAAAGTTCTCTAAAAAGTTTTTGTGAGATAAAAAAAAAGAAATTCAAACCTACCTTGACAAAGTTTTACAGCAGTTTTTGTATATGTACTTCCTTAAGAGATGGTCTGAAAATGACGCATTGAGCACAAGCTTTACTTTTATCATCAACTCTGAAAAGATTCAGACACTCTGAGTAGTTTCTGAGGAACTGAGGCACCACAGCACGCAGTGACAGCAGAAATAGAAAAAGTTAACGCTGTCTGGGTGGTTTTGTTGGTACAGAAGCGTAGAGGAAGAATAGAAAAAAAAGTCTCAATGCTTTCCTTATTTTCCTGTTAAAAAAAAGAAAAGAAAGAAAATATAGCCCAAAGCTCAGACTGTGCAGCGTACTTCCCCAAATAATGTATAGTACCCCAGTCCTCAAGCAGGTTCCAAATAACTTAGTTAAGTATGTGTGAACTTTACTTAACTAACACTGTGATAAGTTAAGCTAATCACAGATATCATATCTTACTTTGCAGTCTAAAGACTACTTTGAAGTCAATACTTCTGTAATGGTCTATTTTTCCAGTTGTGTTAGATCTCAGAGTATGTCTATCATCTATATTTGTATTTCAATTCAGATTAAAGAGATATACAATTAGCACCGCTCTTGACCAAAAAAGATGTTGAAACATGTTTGAAAACCTTTTTCCAGATCAGTCTCAGGTCAAACCAAGTTTAAGTAAATAAACACCACCAAACAAGTTCAACTGCTTTGTCCCAGGCATAATTCTGGAGTATGATGTCTCATTAGGCAGTTGAAAGTGAAAAGTATGTAACTTCAGAAAGTTCAAAGAGACTTCAGCTGCAGCAGCCCAGCGCCTCGGGCAACACTGACACACAGAGGCTCAGTTCAGCACTGCCGGCCGCTACAGCTGCACGTCTTGTGACTTTCTTTAAACAGCTTCTCCCCTATTATCAAATACTTTGTATTTAACAGGAAAAATCAAACAAGCCCCAAACTGTAAAAAGCAGTTTAGTGGAAATCACAGGGCTAAAAGCAGGTTAAAGATCTGTTTAAGTCTAAACATGACACTTTCTAACTCTCTCTTACTTTTGGGAATCCAGCGTAAAATTGTTTAAGAGCCAAATCTAATCAAAAGCAACTCTGAAAATAAAAATCTCAGACAATCGTCAAGTACAACACAACAAATGTAAACTCTCACCTTCGCTTGTAGCATGGCATCTGATGTTGTCTGTTAAAAACTGTGAGATTCTGGGACAAACTAAAAGCCTTGCTGTGATTTCCATATGCAAACACTAAGGGGAGTTCACCTGAAATTCAAATCGAATACATACAAGAGCCAATGTTTATTTATGTTGTGTCCAACCTAATTTGAATGTATTTGCATATTTTTGGCACATGCTTCCAGTGAGACTATGGACTCTGCTTTCTCTTACCTTACTACACATACTTACTATAGACAGGCACAATGTTCTGTACTTATTGCTGGGAAAAATCATCCAAATTATTTTGAAGGACATTACAAAAGAATGTCAAAGAGCACTTTGTCACAAAATAACCTGTTTTTTTTTTTTTTTTTTTCTGTGAATGCGCAAGACATCTAATTCATTAGCCAATACGAAAATAACTAGGTAAATAATCAGTAAAACTATTTGCACTACAAACCAGTGTTTATAATTATGACAATGTATTACAATAACACGATAAGAAATACCAGTTTGCAATATCAAGCAGTATAACTAGCTGTTTTGTACAGTTAAAAATAATTTATGTTCCAACGGTAGTATTCTGGCATATTTTTTTTAAATAATATATTTAACTTAATTTATTTTTAAATGTTGTATATTTAATTTTAGTGCTCATTTAAAGTATACTGCAAGAAAAAGCACAAAAATCACACATTTAATTGTATTTAGACATGCCTCAATTTTTAAAATATAAATTGAATTTGTAATAAAACAGCTCATTTAGTTTGTTCTCCTGAGGATGGCATTCATTATTATTATAGTTAACAAAAAAACAACAACATTTTGTTACTTTAAATTTATATTATGTTATATATAATTATTATGATTTTTAGAATTATATTATATTATACAGTTGTGTTCAAAATTATTCAACCCCCCAATGCTGTAAATGGTTTTAGAGAATTTAAAGTACATTTGTAATTGAATTCAGAATGAAATCCTACAAGGACTTCTTAAAGAAGCATATGCAACTAAAATGACATCAATTGGTTTTGTAATACAGTAGTAAATGTTTCTTTTGTGAATTCTTCATTGACACAATTATTCAACCCCTTAAAGACTACCACTCTGAAGAACAGAGGTCCATTGAAGTGTTTTCAATCAGGTATTGAAAGCACCTGTGGATGTCAGGGAGCAGCAATAAAGCCTAATAAGCACCAATTAGGCAGCTTTAAAATGACTGTGATACTCAGCTCCTTCTAGACATTTACTGGTGTGGTTACAAACATGGTGAAGTCAAGAGAATGGTCCAGGAAGACAAGAGAAGAGGTGATTACTCTTCACAGGAAGGGCAATGGCTATAAGAAGATTGCAAAGATGTTAAACATACCAAGAGACACCATAGGAAGCATCATTCGCAAATTCAAGGCAAAGGGCACTGTTGAAACGCTACCTGGTCGTGGCAGAAAGAAGATGCTGACTTCGACTGCTGTGCGCTACCTGAAGCGTAGAGTGGAGAAAAGTCCCCGTGTGACTGCTGAGGAACTGAGAAAAGATTTGTCAGATGTAGGAACTGAAGTTTCTGCTCAGACAATACGGCGCACCCTGCGTAATGAAGGCCTCCATGCCAGAACTCCCAGGCGCACCCCCTTGCTGTCTCCAAAGAATAAGAAGAGTCGACTGCAGTATGCCAAAAGTCATGTGGACAAACCACAGAAGTTTTGGGATAGTGTTCTGTGGACTGATGAAACAAAATTAGAACTGTTTGGGCCCATGGATCAACGCTATGTTTGGAGGAGGAAGAAAAAGGCCTATGAAGAAAAGAACACCTTGCCTACTGTGAAGCATGGCGGGGGGTCAATCATGCTTTGGGGCTGTTTTGCTTCTGCAGGTACTGGGAAGCTTCAGCGTGTGCAAGGTACCATGAATTCTCTTCAGTACCAGGAGATAATGGAGGACAATGTGATGCAGTCCGTCACAAACCTGAGGCTTGGGAGACGTTGGACCTTTCAACAGGACAATGATCCCAAGCATACCTCCAAGTCCACTAGAGCATGGTTGCAGATTAAAGGCTGGAACATTTTGAAATGGCCATCGCAGTCACCAGACTTAAATCCGATTGAGAACCTCTGGTGGGACTTAAAGAAAGCAGTTGCAGTGCGCAAGCCTAAGAATGTGACTGAACTGGAGGCTTTTGCCCATGATGAATGGGCGAAGATACCCGTAGCTCGCTGCAAGACACTTGTGTCAAGCTATGCTTCACGTTTAAAAGCTGTTATAACTGTAAAAGGATGTTGTACTAAGTATTAAGATTGAATGTCACTTGGGGGTTGAATAAAACTGATAATGATGTGAGCAGAGAAAAGACATTTGTGGTTATTTCATTATAAATGTTATGTTATATTTGTCTGACCTACACGTGCCTCTTTGATTTAATTCTAAGCAGGATGACTGAATGATCAAAATCAATGTCAAACCGGCCAAAACAATCAATTTCAGTGGGGGTTGAATAATTTTGAACACAACTGTATTATCAGCATTTCTAATTTTCATTTATTTTAACTTGATTCATTAAAATAACTAAAAATAAAAAAAATCAATAAAAATACACATGCATAATAATAATAATAATAAAAAAACTTAATAGAAATTCCAAAAACACACTGAAATGACTAAAACTTTAACTAAAATTAAAATGGAAACAAGAAAATATTAAACTTGCAAACTATTGCAAAATATTAATAAAAACTATAATAGTATCTCAATGATTCTAAAATATCACTGGTGACATTCAACACATTCGGAAGGTTAATTGACAAATTTATAGACGTTTATGAAGAAAAAAGACCAAAGTACCCTTAACAAAATGAGAAATGTGCATGCCAGTACAGTCCTAATCTAAAGTGTCTTGATCAGAAACCGCCCTGCAGGTGACACTGTTGCTCAATGGATTCTCTCTATGAGGTTGCTTGGAGCTTCACCAGGGAATCAATGCCACATTAATATGTTTCTGTGTGCAGTGTCCTTAAAGGTAAATGTGGACTTAAAGGGATAATTGACCCAAAAATGAAAATTCTGTCATTGTTTACTCACCATCATATATTTTTAATTAAACCTTTTGTCCCTCTAAAGTCCAGGTAACCAAAACTTATAAGATCCATAAAGGTCATAAACAAATTAGAAAAGTAATTTATAGGATTTTTTAAAAAATGAACAGATTTAATTTAGGTTTTTACTTACACATAAACATACATCAACATACTGTACATATAGCATCGCATATGGTGAACATATGGAAGTTCAAACGTGTGAGTGTGATGCATGAAAGAACCAATGAGGTTTGTTGTAGCATGTGATGATAATCTTCCATGCGTACCATATGTGATTCACCATATGTATGTTTTTATCGGAATTAAATTTGAATTATCTTCACAAGCCTTGGATTAATCTGATCTGCTTCATATGGATTACTTTAAATTTGAGTTGTACTTTGAAGGACAGAAACCTCTGAGGTTTCTTTAGAAATATCTTGATTTGTGTTTTGAAGATTAACTAAAGACTTATGAGTTTGGAATGAGATGAGGGTAAATCATGACAAAATCTTCATTTTTGGGGGAACTAACCCCTTAGAACCCCTTGGCTACCACTGATGTCAGCTTCCCAAGACCTGTTAAAGGTAGGGTTAGGGGTGTAAAAAAATATCGATAAACGAGAATATCGTGACATTATGATTGGTGATATGTATCAATTCTCAAAAACACTGTATCTATATTTATATATTTATTTATTTACATCCAAGATTTGTGGCTTTGTGTTCAGTTTAAACTATTGTTTAAACTATTGTGTTCAGACTATATAAAACCCAACCACTAGATGTCAGTGTTATCTCAGAACATAAACTGACTATATTTACAGAATAAAAACTGCTATACTGTGAACCTTTATAAACTCATATAAAGAATCCTGCAGTCCTTTTACTATTTTCCCTTTACTTAGATTGCACAAAATAGTGATTAGTGATAAAAATGGAAATAATACTGTCCTAATTCAATAAAATAAAGTTTTTTTGGTCTGGTTTTATGCATATGACTGTTTGTGTATTCTGTATAACCATTTTTTTCTAATATTAGATCTTTCTAAAAAAACAAAAAACAAAAAAAAAAACAAGAAATAATTGTAATTACTGTAATTAAGAGATGGCACGTTTTTACCCGGAGCTGTTTATGTCATCACTATCAACGGCAACAGAATCTGCTCTACATCAGTCAGGTGGTACAAGTCAGAGCTCTGTAAGTTGTTTACGTTTATTATTCTTATAATGTATATGAGGTAATTTAACGGCATCTATCGTACTGCTTTGCAGACTCTGCTTTGCACGTTCATGTTTGGAAGAGGCATTGGAGAGAGCTCTGAAAGGAGGGAGGGATCTTATGCTTTCAAAGCTAGCTTGCTTTTGCTAGCCTCTCTGAAATTGCCTACACTACCTTTAATGTGTGCATTTGGCATCTTATCCTTTTCATCTTCCATCTAATAAAGCTGTCATTTAAAATGTATACTATAAACATTGTAACACACTTCAATAGCTTGCAGATTGCAGTTTAATTTATTTAATTTGTAGTTTAGTTCCAACATGGCATGAACACAGCATAAGCTCGTTCCTTCAGGCACTTCATATGTAGAGGTGTTCCCATCATGGGATCATTTTATGGATTTAGTTTGAATCAATTTTGTTTTAATTATTTTTAATTTAAATGAATTTTTATGAATTAAACTGCTTGTAAACAACGTAAACTTAAAAAAAATAAGTTTTATGCAATCATTTAAGACATTTCTTCTTATATAGAACCCTTTTTACATAAATGGTTCTTTAAAATTGAGTGAAGAACGCTAAGGTTCTCTGTAGAACCCCATTGGACCTTTTATTTCTAAGAATTACATTTTTTTGTTCTCTCTAAAGAGATTTTTTCACCTCAAGACATTTTATCATCTTTGACTCACCTTCATGTTGTTCCAAACCCAGATGATTTTTTTTCCTGTGAAACACAAAAGGAGACGTTAAACAGAATGTTCATGCTGCTCTTCAAACTTGGAACAAAAATACAAATGTAAATGTTTGGAACCTACAGCAAAAGGCAAGATTTTCAATTAGTGTGATTAATGACATTACACTAAGCTATTGTTTACAAATAAAAACCTATTTCTTGTATTATTATTATTGTTTGAGCTTGACAGACCTCACTCTCCATTTACTTTCATTATATGGATGATTTAGGCAAATTATCCTTTAAATATTCGCAGAAGTGGAAGAGCCTAAAAAGATCTGTTCATTTGAGTTAGGGACAGTTGTGTCGTGAATAACTTGTATGATTGGATTTCATATCCCAGTCCCCCCTCAGCCTCCCTGCTGAGGCCACATTAGCAGCCAATTAAATAGAGTGTTAAAACCCATTCCCAGTGCTGAACGGACATTAATGAATGTCAATGACTTTACACAGGATGTATTTGTTCCCTTTTGCTTGGTTATTCAACTGATTAGGTTATAATGAGGTTTATGCCACAACCTCACAGCCAGAGCAATGAGAATTGAAACCTCCATTATGAAATCCAGGCTTGCATAACACCACAGGCCTAATCATAGATCTTTATTACAATTTCGAATGAACATCATATCCAGTTCACCTCACCAAAGGTGTCATTTGGTCAAACAATGAAGATTAGTGTACCTTGAAGTAACATTATAGGAGATATGAGCAATCTTTAATAGTGAATGTGATAACATGATGTTAAATTACACAATCAGACACCCACGTTACTTTATCGCCTTCATTGTAAGGTCTGAAATAGCTAATTTTGTAACAATTGAGAGTAAATGAGCTCCATATTTTATGAAGCAGAAGTAAGGATCGACAAAATAATTCAAAGAACTTGTGCTGTGTAGCTCAGGTAAAAATTGAAGGATGATTAACTGGTGCTATTGCTGAGTTAATTACTTATTGATCTTGTCTGGCAGCGTGGGTGACTGACCTTTGAGGTTCCGTATTTTTTTTATTTTTATACTTGTCGATTGTATAGAGGAGGTGCATTTAGATAATGGGTGCTGACAAGGAGAGCGCTGCAACCCAGTTTCACAGCCTGGCGTCCTGCTGCCACATCTGAGAAGCATTCTTCAATAACTCGTCTGTCAATGAAGAGAACAGTTTGGAGTCAAGGTGCCTTCACATGAAAACCCCTTAAAACTCTGAATATATGCAAATATTGTGACAATGACAAGGCTATAAAAGTGTCTTCTCCGATATGGATCAGTCACTGTTCTTCTCTGTTGTTGTTATGGTCCTGTCATTTTCGGCAGCACATGTTTTGGGCAATCAGTGTTGCCTTGCATGAGCTGGTCTCCCACACCTGTCGCTCGTTCCCTTTACGCTTTATATTCCCAACCCCTTGTTATCTGCTAATCACTAAACATGTCACATGTTCTGTGCTCTCATTCATGTTTGCTTCTGTTACTTTCCTGCTAGGAACAAAAGATGAGGAGTTTGTAACAAGACTGTTCTCACTTGCTGGACTCTGGATCGTCCTGTGTTCGTTTCCTCCTCTACTTGTGTTTGCTGATGTGTGTGTGTGTGTGTGGAATACAGGGGATCCACCAGAGGGTCAACTATTTTCACTGTCACATGGACTGTTTCGAATTGTTCCTTTCTAATAAACTTTACTTTTAACGATTAACGTTGTTACAGTGGAAATGTAATTCTTGATATCAAAAATTGCCATTGTTACTAGTGGAAATCTAATTCCTGATATCAAGAATTAACTAGTGAAAATGTAATTGTTGATATCACAAGTTCATATCCTGAAAATGAATAAAAGTAAAAACGGCTTGCCATAGAACAAAGCTTAAATGCTAATGCCTTATTTACCTTTTCCGTTTTGTTTGACTTGTCGTTGTGTTTTCTTATTTGTTATTTTGTTTTTGAGTCTAGTATTACGTTTTCACACTTGTTAATTTGTCTTTAGACTTGCCATTGCATTTATAATTTGTTATTTTGTTTTCATAATTGTGATTCGTTTTGTTCTTCTTGGCCACCGTACCATTAAGATGGGTCTTCACAAAGTTAATAAACCTCTTCTACATATCGTTTTTAGTAAATTTAAATAAGGAAACCGAGCTGTTTTGTATATGTCGCGACCAGGTAATATGCATTTGTGTGATGAAGGCATAGCTAGCAAGCAAAATGTAGGCTGTAGTTACGGTAATGACAGTAACTTTGGTAACAGTAACAAAGTAAGCCATTTGTAGACATATGAATAATATACTTGATAATAATAATAATAATAATAATAAAAATAAATAATTTTAAAACACTAAAACAGCTAATTAGAGCTTATTTGGTGGTTGTTGAAAAGTGAGAGCAGAGAGGGAAATAACTGAAATAACAGAAATATCTGCATTTAAATAGCAGTCACATGTTTAGAAATCTACCAATAGGAGTTAAAGGAAAGATGCAAACTAACCAGTAGTGTTGCTGAATAGGCTGAGATGTGGTCTACCACAGTCCTGCCTCACAGGTTACATGTGTTTTTCAAGTATGAGCCAAAAGTTAACCATAACTTACAATATTACATAGTGTGCCATAACTAAGCCACATATGATCCACAGTCCTGTGTGTGGTCATCTGGGCCAAATACCTCAATAC
The DNA here is from genome assembly GCA_037194245.1 of Opsariichthys bidens. Classification (NCBI taxonomy): domain Eukaryota; kingdom Metazoa; phylum Chordata; class Actinopteri; order Cypriniformes; family Xenocyprididae; genus Opsariichthys; species Opsariichthys bidens. The sequence continues at coordinate 12,084,194 of CM074285.1, read as the reverse complement.
AAATACTGAGCCAAAAGAAAATAGCCTCCAATTCTAAAGTCATGGCAAAACATGGTAGGCTAGGCTAGATGTGCCAGCTATCTGCCACATTTGGCCCAAATGTTCTTGCTATCTTTAGACCACAGTGTCAATCAAACTTCGGGCGAAGGGTAATTTCTTTGCTTATAAACCAAAGATTTCCAATCAAAAAGGCATGGAAACCAAACACTGTGCCACGAACAAGTTAAAGCTCACCAGTCCATAAATCTCCATGGATGTAGTAATGCTTACTAAAACCATTGTACTGTCTCTAAATATTATCCAATTTTAGTGTTTTTTAATGTAATGTTTCGTAAAACTAAAAGTTTAAAGATGAAGGAAAACGAAAACTGGCAAACACTTTAAAAAGACGAGAAATTACCACTAGATGGAGGCAGAGAAGCGCTTATTGACTGCCTAATATATGGAAAAATCAAAGTCTCATGAACAACAAAAACTTCTTTGAACTGTGACTGAATTACACAGAAAGCGAGTAAAGAGTGCTCCATTAATAATCACCGAAGCTGTCAGCCAGTTCAGCATGGTACATGCAATAAGAGTAGAATATTTACCTTTTTCCCCCTTTAAAAGTGTTTTTGCATGCTACTGTTTTGTTAATTTTATCTGCATCTCAGTTCAAGCTCAGTGCTTTACTGTCATTACTAACTGTACGTATTACTGCAAAACATTAATAGTATTATTAAATTACCCAAAAACTATCCATACCCACTCACACAAAAAAAAAAAAAAAAAAAAAAAAAATTCTCTCATGTATGTACTGAATGTCACATTTATAACGTAAAGTGTCTAGGTGAGTCTATCGCACCTCCTACTTCCTTCGCTCAATTTCTAATCCGCCAGCCCATGAAAACCAAAATTAACAAGATTTAATTTACAATCAATTTAGGCCTACTTCACAATTAAACATGGGCTTAGACACAAAAATAAATTAAAAAGAGCAGTAAAAATACATTTAAAAAGAAAATATCTGCACAGGCTCAAAAAATAATTAACCTTCTAAACACAAAATTAGGAATGAATGCAAGATTAATCACAAGTGTATAAGGGAAATATTATAATAGATTTTAACAAGTAAGTACAGCAAAATCCCATCATTTTTATTTGTGGGTTTTGCCATGGCTTTTAGATATTGTATCAGTTATTTCCCTCATTAAGAGAAGAAGCTCCATGTTCATGGAACAATCTCAGTGACGTCACAGTGACATTCTAAATATTCGCGCCTTAAGCCGCAAGCCGCTATTTAAACGCTGGAATTCACTCTCGAGCTCAGTTTGCGTCTCTTCAACTGCAGGATGGAAAACACTCAATACCGACGCTCAAATACATTTCTTCGCGAAGCTTCGCTCGGCGAGACTGTGCCCAGTCCGTGAGCAAAACGTAGTTCTCGCGAAGGATTTTACTTGTCTGCTGCTTTCGTTATGCCGCAGAGCAGCAGCCGGTCTTCGGCACAACCTGGCACCCGGTTTACTCGTTCTCTCCCTTGGGCGAGGAGCTAGATGACCACCAGGGAGAGACATGAAGCGTGTTGGGTTCAGATTTATTTTTTCATATGATTACCTCATTTAAATGTTACTATTACTTGGCCCCCACTGCCAGGGTGTGGTGGGTGGGTGCAGCGGGGGCCAAGAGGGTCCCGACCCCGAGCGATGGAGCGTGGTCTCTCTAATCAAATAACCTTTTTTTTTTTTTTTTTAGCTGTTGATCACTGTTAACACCTGCTATACCTAACACTATATGAAGATATGATAATGCCTTAGACTACAAAGTAATATAAAGTAGCATGTATCTTTGGAGCCATGGAGTGTGGTCGGAGTCTGGGTCGGGGCAGCGTGGTTATTGTTTTATTTTACAGTGTAATAAAGACACTGTAAAATAAAATAAAAAGTTTTGTTTTTAATGAAAGTAATCCTTTTTTAATTTGTTTATTTAACAGGGACCATGCACAATACAGTGGTTTTGGCAAAGTTAGCTGTAAAAGTTAATTTGCATCTTCGGGCCATGAAGAGTGCATTAAATTGATCAAAAGTGACATTAAAGACATTTATAATGTTAAAAGGATTGTTAATATATTTAAAAAAAATATTACAATATGTTAATAATATATAATTATATTATATTAGCTGTTAAATATATATACATAAAACGAAGTTCTTTTGAACTTTTAGGACAGAATGCTGAAACAAATGTACCACACAATGTTAACAATTTTCCTGTATTTTTACAGTACAGTACTGGCAGCACGGTTGCCAGCAAGTTACTGTATTTTCATATACAGTAATCATACCGTAATTTAATTTACAGTACACAAGAAGAATGCTGTAATTCTACAAAACAGTATTTTAATGTATTTTTACTGCATTTTCTAATTTTAGTCTGCTTCTGCTGTAATTAATAATACAGTATAGTACTGTAATATATATATATTGATCCATTACTGCAAAATATTACAATAATTTTCAAAATAATTACTAATAATGTTAATATTATAATTATATATGTAGTTATTACAATATATACATTTACAGGAAGTAATATTATAATGCTATGTCAGAATACCTGCAAATCAAAAGACAATCCAATCAATGTTCGTGTCAAAAATATGTTTTATTCCATCAATTACACTATTAAAACCATTTTATTTACATGTTCAGTGAATTGGCAATTTACAGGTATTAAGGACTGTTAAAGGGACGGTTGACCCAAAAATTTAAATTCTGTCATCATTTACTCACCGTCAAACAGTTCCAATGAATTGAATTTGAATTTCTGAATTCTGCTGAACACAAGGTATTTTGAAGAATGCTGGTATGATGGTCGCAGACCATCGTAAAAAATATATTCAAACTCGACAGAAACAAAATAAAACTCACACAAACCATCTTGAATGAATCTTTTCACCTTTTTAACAATCACCAGGTCTGATTTGGTAGAAATAAACAAGTGATTCACCAAGTTTTGATTGAGATTTGAAAATGTCGGGACAAGCGGGAAACCCTGAGTAACGCCCAAGTTTACTTCCACTGTCATTTCACACTGAAAGCTACGTACACTTTAGTGTAAAACACTAAAACCTAATTATAAAATTTACAATGAACTTACCAAACTTCCAGATATCCACCGAGTGAGACGTCCAGACATCAGTGAGTGAGCTGCTGCAGTTGTGCTCTGACGTCAGTAAGGGGGCGCCGTTTACAGCAATGCTGTATTATTACATGGCATATTACAGCCAAGTTACAGCAACACTAAAATGTACTGTAAAATGTTCCCGCTCAAACTAAATTACCCAGAATGTAATGCAAATTACAGTATTGTACTGTATTATAAAATGCAGTATTGTACTGTTGGTTTTTACAGTAATGTGCTGCTAAATCTACAGAAACATTTAACAGTGCAGTTTTCACAAAAATATTAAGCAGCACAACTGTTTTCAACACTGATAATAAATATTTCTTAAGCAGCAAATCAGCATATTAGAATGATTTCTGAAGGATCATGTGACACTGAAGACTGGAGTAATGATGCTGAAAATTCAGCTTTGCTTTAAATTGTAATAATAATAATTTACAAAATTACTGTTTTTTATTTTTGTATAACAAATAAATGCAGCCTTATGAGCAAAATAGATTTCTTTTGAAAACACTTAAAATTAGCTCCAAATTTTTTTTTAACAGTAATGTATATCTATTAACATTGGTAACATACCAATCTAGGATATTTCCTAAATGATATTTTGGAAGAAGTACACTTAAAGTTTCACTATTCTATTATAGCTATTAGAAATATAAAGTTATTTATATTTATGTAAGTGTTTTTATGCATTCTTATGCATTTGTTTCAAAATAATAACTAAAAGCAGTAACAATTTAAACTATTATTTGTGAACCATGTTCAGCTTTTCTTTTCATGAGCTTCATTCAGGCCGATGAGAACGCCCACAGAACCCAGCGCACTCTTTCTGTTTGAACTCAATGAGGACACAGGAGGCAGCCTTCCGCCGTAACTTCACCCGCGGGTGTCGCTGTTGGACACTGTTACTTTATACAATTAGTGACTTATACACTTTTTTGTAATCTTTTTTAAGTCTCCGACATGGATGAGAAATCATCTATGTTTCAAAAAACAAAGCAACGCATATGTGACATGATGTAGTAATGTCTCACCAATCTTTCTCAGTCACCATCTGGAAGAAAAAGAAAGAAAGAAAAAAAGCAATACACTAGTATAACATCATATACATCATCATCATACAGTATCATACATCAGATATTTAAAACAAGCACAAAAACATTGTACCGGATGTACTCGTTACATCAGAAGAAGAAGAATGGTATCTACGCTGATTTTAGTCTCTCTGCTTATCCCGAGGTTTACCATTTAACGTGATTGGCTGGATCCGGGCCATGTCCGGGTCGGATGGGGAATCTGCACCTGTGCGCAGCAGCAGCAGCAGCGTTCCTGGGGTGTCGGCAGAGACTATGTCAACTAGCTCATCCCTGTGAGGGCCTTACCGACACATCAGCCAGTGGCACAGATCCCCAGCAAACCGCCCCATACCGGCGTGATGGAAAAGATCTTAAACTAGATGGAATTGGATTAAATATTTTGACTGTTGCGATCCCAAATAGGACTTAAGATTTTTTTCTCCATTTTGTTGGAGTTTTGGTTCCTTGCCGCTGTTGCCTTTGGCTTGCTTGGTTTGGGACACTTGCTTGATATTTAGCTGTGTTTTTGATATGCCTGCATTGGTGCCGTTGTATGTGAACTGAGCTGAGCGGGACGATTATATCCCTGTTTTCTCCCGTGCTGATATACATAAATTAATTAGACTAATAAGGGCTGTCAAATTACTAATAGCACTTGTGCAGATTGTGATAGTGTTTTTAACTGTGTTTCAGAGTGGTTTACATTTTGTGAATAATTGGAGACCTGATATTTGCTCTTTTAAAGAAGACTAGAGTACAAACAACCTTCTATTAGCAGTGAGGATAATGCCTTTTTGCCTTCTAACCTTGATATTGGAAATAAACGATACATTTTACATCCTGCATCATCTGAAATATATATGTGACCCAATTGTGCAGGCTTCATTTCATTAAGGAAAAACAAATCCTCAGTCCACACAAAAAAGCCCTTTTTAGCTTGTCTGTCAATTAATATTCATTAATGAATGTAATGAGAGAAACACCGACTGTTGGACAGAATGATAGTTGCTATTGAGAAAAAAGACACTTTATTTTTGCTCTTAGTTTAAGAGTAATCTTGTGCTGCCCTTGTCATGCCTGTCGAAGAGGTTGGGAGCGATAACCCAATATCAAAGTCTGAAAATACGCTCAAAAAGACAGATAACACCACTGACTTCTAGGCACGGGACAAGAGTGACAATAGGATCCTCACTGCTATGGCAACATGATTGTGTGTGTGTGTGTGAGAGAGAGTATAGTATAGTCTTAATATTTTTATTTTTAGTCTTTGTAGTACTGGCATATACTATGCAATGTACGATCAACTGCATTTGCCAAAATAAGCAGTAGAAAAGAGCTTAGGGAGGAGTAAAATGGAATCCCATTGAATTTTTAATCTGATGAATGATTCATACTTTAACAACTCTTTCTTGACTCATTTGATGCCACATTTTTATACAAAATTGATTGCAAAATACCAGAAAATTAGCTTTCACTTTCTATGTTTTAAGAAAAAGGGACAGAATATTGCGTATACATTAAAATTAGACTGAATATGAACGTTTATTAACGATGTTCATATGTTGCGGTTGGTGTTGGATATGGGTCAAAAGGTCAATTATTCTAATGTACATTCATGTTATTTCTTTTAAAAAAAAATAATTTATAGTAATCAGTACATAACCTAAAAGCTTGTAATGTAAAAGCTTAAAGGAATTCTGTGCTCTGTTTAATGCAGATTAAACAGAATTGTGAACACTTTTATACTGCTGTATTATTTACACTTTTATACACTAAATTTACCATGTACTATAGAGATTACATTGTCACTTTTTTATGAAATTAGTCTTAAAGCAATCGCCAGTCTTCTGAAACTGCCTTTTACATACACATAGCAGCATTTGTGTCAGATATACTGCAACGGAAATATGAAGAATGCAGGGTGCTCTCTGAAGTCAATTTATGCAGAAATAACAGCAATAAGAAACGTGCTATACTGCAATAAGCACGTAAGGATGTGAAGTAAACGCAGTGGTTCATTCCTTTCTGCATATTTCTTTCACACCAATTCCCTTCCTGCAAAACCACTTTCTGACCAACCGAATGAACAAACTCTGATATCTAGGTTTACCTAAAGTAAAAGTTTTATTTACACTATGGCAGCTCAGTTAGACGTTTTATGTGACAGTCACATTCCTAAAATATATTTTTATATGCAAAACAGTGCAAACCAGCAAAATAAAAATAAAGGCTAAGTGCAAATACAGATCGATGCCATTTACACCAAGTGATTTTTTTGTGTAAATAGTTGTTAGATATTTGCACCACACTGTATTGTAGTATATTTTAAAATAGAATGCAATAATAATATATTCAGTGTATGTTTAAATTATTAAAATAATAAATGCATGCTGCCTAATTGGAACCCCCTAAAGCCCTCACCTACACCAACCTCTAACCCTATTAAACACTTTTTCAACTTTTGAATATTTTATTAATTTTTTTATTTACAATCAAAGGTGTGTCACACATTAATCTCCAAAGCTTATATGCAATAGGTATAATGCCAAAAGCTATAATGCCACCCACGTTACTCTCCATACCACTGCTCCTATTTCTTTTGTGATTGTTTCAGATTATGGTGGGCGGAGCTAGTGTAAATAGCCTCTGCCAACAAGGTGCGCTATTTGCACTCGGTGTAAAAACTCCGACAAGTAAATTAATAAGAGTCTTTTTTAAAACATACAATGATTTAAGTTTGGGTCCAATGTGAGGTAGAAGTGACTCAGAATCTGTAGAGCTACTTCACCATTGTGCTCCAGGCGAACTGTTGTTAAATTAGTGAATCACTTTGAATCAAAAGGATCTTCTAAATGCCAAGCAACTAACATACACACCATGGGGTTGGTTTGATTACTTTAACAGCACTACCTGTGAGACGCTGACCTTTTCTCAGGTCCTCCTGCAGATGCACAGTAAGTAAAACCACTGTTTACCGTGGGTTTGGAGGGGGGTAACTGAGCATGAATTGAGAAAAGTCGTGTGAGAGAAGGTAAAGCCTGTAAACATGGCTAAACTGTACACATGATAAAGCCATCTCTTGGTTTTGTGCACGTTACATTGGCACATCAGTCTCAATGAATATGTGATATAAAACTAATTATAATATAAAAAGTATATAGCTAGCTCACCAATATAAATATTACTTTTATCCGAAAATAAGTTGACAGCAAAAAGAACACAATGCAAGCAATAGTAAGTCAATCAATTGCAATGGACAAAATATTGTGACTCATATCCCATTTATGCTTATCAATCAAGAAAAAAAAAAATGTTGGCAGGAACTTAATTTTCTCCATCAGGAATTGATTGGATCATTGTTGTCAGAGTCCAACCTTGTTGTGGTTTGCTATTGCTGTGTGGTACAGTTTGTCCTGCCTTCGCACCAAAAGAGAAGAGAAGAGATGACACTGCAAGAGGGAGGGGCAGTGTTGCCAATTGCTTTAAGCTGAAAGTAGCTAAAAATGGTCGCTAAATGTCGCTAGATGACGTCATACTGGCGAGTCCACTGATCTAAATTGATATAATATATAGATCAGTGGACGAATCTAGACAAGGTTTGTCCAAGAAGTAGAAGTTGCTAGATTTGCCACTAGGCTTTTGAATAAAAAAGTCTCAAAACGGATGGGGAAGTCGCTAAATCTAGTGACAAAATGGCTGAATTGGCAGCACTGGGGAGGGGAAGTTATTTTAAAATAAATACAACGTCATGGCATATTAATGTAACTTTCACTGAAATCGAAATCACTAATGGACTCTCTCAATATCAAAAAATTTTCGGAAAGTTGTTTATATAAAATATTATTTATTGAACAATAATATTTAAATTACAATAGTACAATAAGTAGTAAAATAGGAAATAAACACAAGCAAACAGTTCAGTCAAACATACAAAAGCAGCCCTTTAGTTAAAACAGGATTTAAATTTAAATGTAAATAAAAAAAAGTTATGAAATTTAATATAGCCCTTAGACCAAATCTATTAGCTCTGGAATAATTAATGTATTAATAAGACCAAATATTGCCCATTTGATATACCTAAAAGGAATTATTCCTCATGTTTAAACACTATCTGCATAATAACCAGTTGTAAATTCCCAAAGCACTGGCCGAGATGGCTGTTCTCTGCGGGTACACGAGCACGGAACGGTCACTGACGGCCTGGAGCTCGCATCTCCAAAAGCCTCTAAACAAATTTTCAAACAGGCACTATGCTTACATATAAATTGCATATCTGAGGTCTAAACAATTACATTCTCACTTAAAAAAAACTCTTAAAACTACATTCTGTTACAATACAACAGTAGTGTCTATAAAAATATGGTGGGTTTGTTTTGTATTTACTAAATCAGTATTTAGTGTGACCTCCTGGACTTCTTCCAGTTTGTCAAAGAAGAAACTTTTTGAAAGTTTTGGAACTATTTTGAAAGGTTTTCAAGTCCTTACCAGTCCTTTTCCATTCCATTTAGGTTTAAGAGAGCCAAGTTCCTGCTAAACTAACTAAATTCTTGCCACTTTAGCCTATAGAAGGTGTTTGTTCAGATTTTTTGTTGTTGTTGTTGTTGTTGTTAGTTTTTTTAAATACAAATTTCCTGTATTTTCTGGTTATAGTCTAACAAAGATAAGATAAGAAATAATTATATATGGTAATTATAACATTGCTAAAACAACAGCTAATAGTGGCATAAGACTTTTGCATTTTAATCTTTGCTGTGAAGGACATGCTAATATGGCAGTCCTCTCCCTACTATAGAAAATGCAACCATAAAAACTTTCTCTGCCAAACAGTCCTTTGTGTAGAAATTTATTGTACTTTTCATGCACAAAATTCCTCCAGCTTACAAACAAAGACCCAGAAGGTTTTAGATGAAGGGGGAAAAAAAAAATGATTCTAAAGTCTTTAGAATCTTTATCTGTCAAACTTGCCTGAAGGTGAACACAAACATGCTTTTGAAATGAAAACACTATGGAATAGATTTGATATTCAAATTTTCCTTTAGTATATGATACAAACAAATAAATCAACGCTCTGTAGAGCGTTATAGAGGGGATTTTAAAAGCTAACTACACAGGAAAGGCATCAGTTTTCCCTGCTAATTAAGAGAATGCTCCAAGGATCCTCACACACAGCTTGATGGGTGTTTGACAGTAGTGTGCTAAAAGACAATAGTAATGCATTTGACATAATCTGAGCTCCTGGCATCCCTGCACTTGATAAGTACAGTATTTAAGCAAGAGTCGGAGGAAAAACCTAAAGATGCACATGTCGGGGCATAGAGATAGGCAGGATTTAGCCATTAGCTATGGTGCAGTTTCCTTTCTGAGAGGCTGAAACCCAGACATTGTTTGACCATTGATCCATGTCAAAGCCTGCAAAAGTGTGCCAGAAGGGTAACTTGTTACGTCTTTTTCCATGCATGCTTCCTTACTCCCTGCATGTGTCAGTGGGATGCATGAAAAAACACTGAAGTGGGGCAGCATGCGGTCGATGTGTTTTAACTAATGCGTAAAATCAAATCAGTGAATAGTTCACATTTTTCAGCTGTTCATTACAATAAATTACTAGGTGAGGCAATAAATGGAAAATAAATAAGAAATCTAGAGCAATAATCATCCTAAGACTGCAAGTATTGTAGAAAAATATATATATACACTGAAACCAAATTTCAAAAGATAAAAATGATATATCAGAGCTAAGACTAAAAATTATCAAAATGCAAAACCCTCTCAAGTCTGATCACATTCAAAATGAAAAATGTATTCATGAAATAAAATATTTATGACTTATACCAATGGTTAGGTAATGTAATGTGTCATATTCCTTCTCTCAGCATGGTATGAAGTCCCACATGCCAGCTTAAGGGGCTAAGAATAACTCATTTAGACAGGAAGAATAGAATGGTTAGTGGCGTGTGAGTGACTAACTGCTGCTTATTTTGTTTCTTTGTAATTGCCTGAAAATAGTTAATGCAGAGTAAACAGTGTCTTAGAAGGAATTGGATGCATAAATAACTAAATGAATCAGTCACATGTATCGACATGTCTTTGGAGGAATTTGATGAGTGAATGATTTAATAACTTTTTCAAGAGTCACACTCCTAAATCAATCAGTCTTTTTTAACAAATGGAATGTGTGAATTATTTACTGACTCACTAATAAAGTTATTCATTTATTCAAGACCGTGTCCTCCTATTATCTTATATAGTGCATTATTTGAGGGGACAGACATTTGTAAAAAAACATTTTTTTTTTTTTTTTTTTAAATTATTGAACCGTCGCAGACAGTTTGATTGACAGGCAATCTAACCAATCATAACCCCAAATCCACCATTTTATCTGACAAAGCATTCAGGGGAGTTAGTAGATTAAGGTTGAGGAACTTGAACTCACGTCTTTCGGCACTTGAAACAACATTCCTTCTGATGTTCATTCATGTTTATTTGATGCTATAAATGAACTAGTATGAAGAGATGATTGATTCACGAGCCGCTTGAAGGAGCTACAGTCACGACACATTAAAGAGACACTATACAGCATTTATGGTTTAAACTCCTTAAAAAAAAATTACAATATTTTAAATATGAAATAGTTTTATACGTTGTCAGTGTCCTCTTTGCTCCGCAATGTATTTTTCACTCCGTGAGCACATGACGTGTGGCACGAGAGCGCAAGGCTTGTCATGTATTGCAACAGTAACTAAAGGGGATGGGTATTTGCGAAGGGTCAATTAACAACCATAGAGAAAAAAAAAAAACTAGTGGCGGGAAAATGAGAACAAAGAAATTAAAAGCAGAACGCACACGTGACACTTTTAGGTGAATGACAACATTTCAAACCTTTTTTAAAAACAAAAACCAAAAGCACAATATGGACTTGATGACTTCAATCAGGGTAAAATTGCAAAAAACAAATATACATAAATATACACATACACATATATATAAATATAAAAGTCGTATTAAGAAGATGAGTAGTTGAAGAGTGTAGGGAAACTGACAAGCATTAAAGAGTTATTTTGGTGCTATCTGAGAATGGAAGCTTCAACAAAAGCATTTACCATTGATTAATAACCTCATAGGTCACAGTAGGTCAACAAAATTGTTTGTTCAAAATCAATTACCCTGTAGAAAAAAAATGAATGGAATTCTTACTTCCGGAAACCAGCTGTTGCACTCAATATATCGACACTCTTGAAACGCTCCTCTCAGCATTTAATCTTAGTTAATGTTGATCTGAGCATTTACTAATACATTTTTGAAATCAGAAGTTGTATCTGTTAATATTAGTTAATACACTTTGAACTAAAATGAACAGGGACTAACATTAACAAAGGATGTTATTCATTGTTAGTTCATGTACATAACAAACAAGAACTTATTTTACATTGTTACATATGTATTTTATATAATTGTATGTTGCTCTGCATCATAAAATATGACAGACAAGCTGAGCTCCGGATGCCATGTAGCGACACCCGAACAAGCCACGTACAAAAAATGGTGACAAGAGAAAAGATTTCATTGCAAGTAAATTTTTTGATGCACCGAACAGAAATAGCTCTGTACACTCTTGGAGTGCTAAACTGGTTTGTTTTGCTTCCTGCTGACAATAAAGTCCATCTCTTCAAAGAATCTTTTGAAGGGATAGGAATTGAGTGAGCATCTTTTCAGCATGTAGGCTTTCTGATTTCAAGTTTGTGAAATTTAGCATGCAACTGATGTCCAATAAAATTGGTCATGGCAGAAAGCTCAGATCAAATGCTCTGCCTTAGAAGTTCTTAGCAGTTTTACTTTAGCAATTTCATTTATTATATTTCACTGATGTAACATTCAGCTCTCATTAAAGCATTCATTGCTCCCTCAGGCAAGTCAGGCTAATGATTAAAAACAAATGATTAAAAAAAAAAAAAAAACATATCATGGAATATTGACATTTAAACTGCCCTCTTGATAGAAACTGAAATGTTCCTCCTTTCATTGCAGATGTCTCTCCAACATGATTTTTTTAAACCAGACATATTGAATAAGGAAATATGCTTTCTTCTGGTTAAAGATTGTACTAACTGAAAACAGATTTAACACAATAAAGTTTTCAAAGGAAAATAATTTAGTTTTTTTCCTTTTCTTAATTTATGAGCAGATTTATAGCATGACACTGAGTAAATCATCTGATGCTTGAGTATGAAATTCAGTTTCTCTGTCGAAAAAGGTTAGTGACCATTTGAAAGCATTTGGATTGTTAGAGACAATTGTGGCTTTTGAATAGAATGGTTTTATAAAAGGAAGTAGTGTGAGAGGAATCAATGTAATACGATTTGAATCAGATTATGGGGCCGGAGGACATATTAAATAAAGCATGGCTATAGTTCATCATGACCGTATTTCATGTGTGAATAGCGATCCTACTTCATTTCAACAACCGTCTGACATTTAGAGAGAGGGAGAGATGGTTCACAGGGAGACACAGCATGCTGAGCTCAGTGTGAGTCAGTGTGATGCAAAGACACGAATGTACACAATGAGTGCATTGTAGAAATGATTAATCAAAATTTAAGTACTTAAGGCCCCCTAATATAAAGTGGGGTAAAGTACTGTCACGGTACATGGTAAACAAGCATCCAAGACCAAGCAGCATTTGGAAATGCAGACTTTAAATACAAACTTGGGGACACCAGGGAAAACACGCAAACACAAACGAGAACTGACAAGGACTAGACAGAAATGGAGGGCTTATATACAAGGAATACTAGGCGATAATGAGACTAATTAACGAGACACACCTGGCATGAATTAACTAATGATGAAATCAAATTAGCAATCATAGTAACAAGAGTGGAGTGAAAACCAAACAAAGTGGCAAATGAAAATAGAGTCCAAACAGAAATACATGTAACATGTACAGTACAAATTAGCTAAATATATATTAGTTATAAATTAGCTTAACTAAGAAATGCTGTAAATTTGTTCATTGTTAGTTAATGTATTAACTAATGTTGATGAAAATATTACCAGTATAAAATTACTTGACAAATTCATAAACTAATTTCGAAATAATCTTGCTGACAAGCATGAAAATACCAAAATACTTTGTGAAACATGATAAATTATCTTAAGTAAACCTATATGATTATTAAATAACAATGTTCTCAGCCCCTATAATTTAGCACGTTTTTTCATGCTCACATCAATCTTGATTGGAAAAAAGTATTAGAGCACACATGATTTTTTTTTTTCAAATGTCAAAATTAAACTTTACATAAAATGCTAAAAAGTGCTGAAAGTTAAAAAGAAAAAAAAAAAGATTAAAAAAAAAAAAGTTTATTAAGAGTCTGCAATTCCAATGGTAAAATTCAGAATGATACACATTTCTCAAAAAAGCTTATAACACATGAATATGCAAACCTGCAGATTACATTTTTTCAGTATGCATGTCAAATTAGCACATTTTTGCCTAAAGGGTCTACAGTCACCACAAACTGTAATCATTAAATCAATTACAAACAGCTTTTGGGGAATAAGTCATTGCAGTGGCTAATATTTTGTTCAATGATATTGATAGAGATTTTAGAGAGATTTTCCACTTGGCAAAAGTAGATTAAAGATGGTAAGCATTTGATGGATGAAGATGATAAAAAAAATAAATAAACCAATAAATAAATGTGATGTTATACAAATGATTTTAAGAGAAGATGGACCAATATATGGCATATTTGTTTACACACAATGAGCATTATTGTAAAAACATCTACTGCTGAACACTTTAAAGATGACATGGAATCTAAATTTTGATTTCATGTTGGAAGTAATGGATCGTGAATTCTCATTATGGAGGTAATGGGCTGCAAACAGCAATTCAATTCACAAACTGACTGCTGGCACTAGATGTTCAACCAGATAGCACCCATAGGAGAATATAAATGTTGATTTACACTGGTCCTGGCTGGTTTGTATTGCACAAATGTCCATCTCATTATTTAACAGATTTTTATTTTTTATTGTTTTACACCTAACTTAGATATTCCCCTTAGACTGAAAATGTAAGCCCACCCTCAATGAGCCTTATCTGAATTTAATATTCACACCAAAATTGGGCTCTGGTACAGAGTAGGAGGGAGCTGCAGGATTTCTCTCTTCAGAAATGTACAAGGGAACAAATTGGTTAGTGACTACTGGCCTGTTGTTAAAGTAAATGGCATATTACTGTATGCCAATGTAAGAGCAAATGTGAGTACTTCAATGTTTTTGGGTATCCAAAAACAATGAAATTAGATAAAATATTTTATATAGAAAATCAAGGGACAGCATATGTCAATGGTGGGCGTTTCATTTCTATGGAAATCTGTAGTGTACAACATGCTGTTAAACCCCTGTTATATTACTCTTCTCCTTACTGAAGCCGATGTGAAAAATAGCAAATATCTGAATTGTATGAGGTTTTTTCAGGAACTCAAACAGTAAATAACTGGTCACACTTTAGATTAGGGTCCAATTATCACTATTAACCATGACTTTTGCCTCAAACTCCTAATTACTGCTTATCAATTAGTAAGATATTTGTTAAATTTAGGCATTGGTAGGATTAAGGGATGTAGAATAAGACATTAATATGTGTTTTATAAGTGCCAATAAACAGCCAATATCCTAGTAATATGCATGCTAATAAGCAACTAGTTAATGGAGAGAATTAGATCATAAACTAAAGTTTCACCAAATAACTTTAAGCTGTTTTTCTGGTTTCAAAGGTAAAATATTCTCTCCAGCATCAGAATGTTTTGAAATTTCTGAAGGCCTATTAATTTATTAAAGTCACAAGCAGACCTTTCATCTCATATAACAATCTTCAAAACAGGAAACCTTTCCTCAAAGAGAAACCAAAATGAAATTTTGAAAATGGTTCTGATAAGAGGACTCCATTTGAGTTTTATACTAGAGAGTCTCTTTTAAAGACAATAGCTGAAAAATTCACATTCACATCACGTTACACCCCTGCATTTCAAAACGGAAATTGCCGGCTCACTGAAAGGTCAAATGTCATAGACGTGTCATTGTGTGTATATTGAAAGCAAATTTCATTTTCTCCTTTAGTAAGGACAGTGCAGATCCTTGTTGGCCTATGTCTAGTGAGTAAATTTTGTCAATTATTTTGAAGTATGAGCAATGCTACTTTGTTAACCGGTTTATGACTATAGAATATTAATTGATGTTATATGCTTTCATGTATTAATTTAGCCATGCAAGCAATTGGTCACAAAAGAGACAGTAATGTTAAAAATGATGTAAAGCAAAGTAAATGCATTTTTCTGCTAGCCCAGTTGAAGGAAGGGGAACGCTGCGGAAGCCACCTCCTTCCAGAATGGAGGTGAAATGTGGTGGTTAAACATATGGATTACCCAAGCAGGGTAGTACAACATATGGATGTCTCTGTGGTGTTTCCAGTCTGGTTCTAGGGGGGAAAGAACACCAGCAGTGATGACAGAGCGGAAAGACACGGGCTAGCCAGACTGGATAGCCTTACCGTGGAAGAATACACATATGGGATCACTGCAGGGTTCACTACATATGGATACCCAGCCTAAATTAGGTTCCACAATGCATACGAGTGTAAGCTTGGCATCAGACACTCCGTCATGTCTGACTGCCAGGGCTGACGGAGGAACCCTTCACCACAGTTCACCACTTCTGGGGAACAATACTTGAGCAAATAGACACAAGTATCTGGCCCAGAAGGCGGGAATGGCGTTGCAAGTTGACACTTAGAGCAGGTTCTTCGCGTTACTGGCCACTGTGGGCGACTACACGGGAAGATACCAGCTCTACACGAAGGCTGTAGAATCTAGTGAACATGTTATTTGTATAGCTGTGGGCTGGGCGACACCTATCTGTCAGCAAGGCACCTTGAGCCAGCGCCCAGAAGGAAACAATACTCCTTAGACACATATCCAGGCCGCGGTCTTAAGACAACATGAGAGTTGGCTGGCCTGAACGAACAGGTTCCACTTCAATGCATAGAGGCGCCTTGTAGAGGGGGCTCTAGCAGAAGCGATGGGGTCTTCCACTGATTGGGGTAGGTCACCTAGAACCTCCACAGTCTCTCTGGGACCAGACACTGAGTTTTCAGAGGTCTGTACATGGGTGCCATAGGGTGTCCGTCCAGAAAAAGCAGGCAAACAGTTGATGTGCCAATACAGTTGAGGCCCCGTCCACAGACCCGACACTGCATACCTGTTGTACATGGCCCCCCAGCCCATGGCAGACACATCCATGAATACTACAGCAAGCCTGGGCACTTGTTCTAAGGGGAATCTAACCTGTAGAAATGAAGGGTCCGACCACAGGCAGAAGATTTGGCAACGGTATAAGATGATGGACTCCCGAAGCATGCCGCTGTCATCTTACCTTCTTGTGAGTAGGAATGAGAGTGGCAAGGCATCGCATCGCACACTGTCATCCACGCCCTCTTGGGACCCAAAGATAGAGGAAAACTGCTCCTTACTGAGAACTGAGGTCATGCTGGCTGATTTGCCAATGGTGAAACAAAATTTTGATTCAACAAAAGATTCTTTGGCCAGCCTTCCTCCAGGGAAAGAGCAGCCGGGTCCAACACTGGGCTACCTGTCTCAGGGGTGATGTTTCACCGACTGCTTGAAGGATTTAAAAGCGGTGAGATGGGTGGCGCAGTTTCCTGAGAGGGCTCAACATCACAGTAAAGCTGGTTGTGGCAGAGTTGCCCCCCCCCCCCAAAGGGGACTCATGCCCTTGGCTACGAACAGACTGAGGGCCAGCGAGTGGTCTGGGAGCACATTGGGACAAGCTCTAGATTATCTCAGCCTGCTACTGGACTGCTGAGAACTGCTGGCCACAATCCTCAGTGTCAGCGAAAAAGGACACCTCATGAAATTGGAGCATCGAGAAAGTGTACTATGGCGAGGTCTCGAACATTATGAGTGCTTTAGCTTTCCGTAGACTTGCAGGGTGGCCATCGCATCCAGTGCAGAGGCGGCCTGCCAGTGGCACTGCCACCCCACCATCAAAGGTAGTGAGAAAAAGGAAAAAAAGCTTTACGCAGATTTTGGCACTTTTGGCGTTGCATATTTATGGAACCAATATTCTTCTATACTGCTAAAGTTTTTCATGCACATCCAGTAAATAAAGCACTGGGTGGGCAAAGTGATTTACGTGTCGTGCTGCACCCCTGCGACCCCGGAAATCATGGTTGTCAACTCAGAATCTGATTCAGCATGAGTGCACACACACCATTATAGGGGGAAGCTCAGCATCACCTTATTTTCCAGAGCATAACAGCCCTCTTGCCGATATAGTGGTCGACATTTGATCGTCCACTGGAGCAGCTAATGAAACACTACGTTCCCCTTGAAAAGGACCAGCATTCCCATCCGGAAGCTGCCAGGCATATGAGACAGTAAATGTGGCATCCACTAATCCTCAGGTCACCAAGGCTTATGAGCTGAAATAGCCCTTTTCAGGTGGCCACCAGAAGAACTAGATCAGGGAATAGGCGAAGGGATTCCACCACATTTGAGGCACTCTAGTCTTGACTGAGCATCTAGAGCTCTGAACAACACGCTGGGTTGCCGTGACAGCCCACGCTGTCAGCCGACAGCTCGATGTCACATGACAAGCTTAAGAGAAAGGCGAAATGTGACCAGTGTGCCGAAGTGGTGAGCCACCCACGAACACAGTCTCAAGATGCTTATGCCCTGGCATGTGAGAGAGTGATCAGAAACGACTGCATCTCATTGAAGGCACAACCTCTATAATCTGAATAAACAGCACACTCAGTGAAGGCGAGAAAATAGCCATTTTGCTCGTGAGATCGCAGCCACTGCTATCCACGCTGTCACACCAACATGTCTCGCAGAGGTTCCTTCCTGAAGAACGACTCATCTGAGTTGACACGCTCTGTAAATTTGCAGAGCAGGAACAACACATACACTCGGCTCCGAAGCAAAAAGCAAATATACAATGCACCTGCTGCTTATTTATACCTGCGCTGTAGGACAGAGCAGCTGGATGCAATTATCGCATGCCAATGTGCATTGGCTCATTTTAGTTACACTCAAAGTAGACTGGACTCTCAAATCGATCGGTTAGTTTCGAAGTATGTCGAATGTAACCGAGTGAAAGGGAACAGCAGATGCACACAGCAGAAAACCATTTTAAATTTGTGGTCTCTTTGAGACTAAAGTCATGCACACAGAAAACACCCCCTGTATTTCTTTTGTTGACAACCAACAATGCCGGCTCGTGTTTACTGGTCCCATCCCAACAAATAATTGATTTTATTGCATATGTGCCAGTGCATAAATAAACTTATGTTTTGTTTGATCTTTTATATATGCTGTTTTCTTTCGCCTTCAGAAATGCTGTTTGTTATTGCAACAAAGTAGGATTGAAATGTCCATCTGTTTTTGGGTTTGTTTATTTCTGTGCCTTTTTGTGACACCACAGTCCTCATTCATCATTTTCAATCAACATATCTGCACAGTTTATGGCAGAACATCTGATTTCTGTAATACTTTACAAAAAGGTTCATTAGTTAAACACTAGTTAATGTTTCAACTAACATAAACAAACCATGAGCAATTCATTTGTTACTGTATTTACTAATCTTCGTTAAAGTTAGTTAAGGAAAATACTGTTGTTCATTGTTCATGTTAGTTCACAGTGCATTAATTAATGCTAACAAAATTAATAATCTATTAACAAATGTTGAAATTAACATTAACAAAGTGCTGTATAAGTATTAGCTCATGTTAATTATTAGTTCATGCTAATTAATATAGTTAACTAATGTTAACCAATGAACATCATTGTAAAGTCAGTTTAGATTAATTATGAAATTGATGTATTACTTGCTAACATCATACATGGACTCAATATAACAAAACATAATCTTAAACCACCATGACCTTGGTCAAAGAAAAGAAGAAAGACTTTTTGAAATGAAAATGCATTATCGGTCCACTTATAATGGATGAAGTAGTGATATATAGTAAGGGAAAAATCCTATATAACCTGTAATTTAGCCCATACCTCAATCTGGTCTCTTTTCACCTCACCAGTGTCATAGTCACCCTGCAGCTCTGACTCCAGACCTGGATAATGAGGAAAGGTTAGGAACATTAATCACACATCTGGCTAGACAGAGAGAGCGTAGGAGGAAAGCATTCACATCATCTCCTGAACTACAACCCAGGCCTTCACATGAATGATAATTAAGGCTTAAAAACAAACCTCAAGAAAGTAAAAAGAAGCATTCTTTATTTTGATGAACAAATGCTTACCAATTAAGCTCGGCAATACTGGCAAAATGCTCATGGTAACACTCTACAGTAAGGCTACATTGTTAAGGTTGTTGTTAAATGTTAATTTATTAGGTATCCTAAACTACTATAATGAACAACACACTCTCCAGGGTGAATGAACGGAGTGTGTTAGGGGAGGGTGAGCCAGGTGTGTCCGTGACAATAATGTTAATTAAGATTAATAAATTGTAGGGTCTATTTACACCAATATGCCAATAAAGTGCTGCAGGCTTGACGTCAAAACCTGGATCGCCAGTGGTTCCCTCGAGAATTTATAAGGGTTTGAAGATGTTTGGTTCTAAAACTACACACAGCCATATCAAAACCGTGAATTTTGAAGCTGTAATGTTTATTTAAAAAACAAATAAAATTTTTCTAATAAATAATTAGAATGTTTGTGGTGTGTAATTTATGAATATCTACTGGTGAATTATTAGTAACGAACTCCACCCATCATTGTTTAATTGAGCCAGACAAAAGCATAATTACTGGCTTGGAAAGTAAGGCCCCAAGTATAAATCAGCCTTTTACTGAACGTTCTTCTCCCTTTTCCCCTCGCATATCAGCAGAGTAGTATATATTTCAGGGCCAAAAATTTAATGCATTAATACGATTAATTAGTTACAAAAAAAAGAGAGAAAAAACATGTTGAAATGAATGCATTTGCCCTGCCCCCAGAACTACATGGGCTGTCTGTAACAGAGGTCCACTGAAGGCAAGTTGAAGAGAACCCAAGAGCAGTTCATTTAAGTGAAAAATGTGTGAAAAAAATAAAAATAAAAAATAAGAACAGCGACTTAGCTTGGTGTGATATGGCATGAACATAACTCACCAAAGTGGTACAGGAACAATAGTAGACAAAGACACTTGGCAAACAGGAGGGTTTAAATACACAAGGACTAATCACTAGACAAGGGACACCTGTGTAGAATCAAACCAATGAACCAATTACAACATGGGACACATGACAGAATCACATGATACAAACAATGGAAACACATGGTAACAGGGACATGAAACATGAATACAAAACTATGCGTGACATTTTCTGCAGAAGTTTATTTTTGCTATAAGTTATAAAAATAAGTTATATTACCATCTACAGGACATTGAAGGTACTATATATTGTGTGTTTTTGACCCTTAAGCCCAATTTATACTTCACCTTTTACATATATGCGAGGGTCAGCAAATGGTCAGTGTACGTTTCGTCATCAAAAGACTATGTGCATACTATATGTGCACCACCAGATTTTTGTAACCATGCGTAGGTCGCACATTTATTTTTTATTTACATATTTTTGCAGTAATTAGTTTATCAACAAGGTGGCAACCATGCCCTGGGAGCATCAATTCACAGGGTAGTTGAAGAAAAACTACATAAACACAACAGATCGGAACACATGCAAGCTACAGCGAAGAGGTTAAAAAGTACCCTTATTTGTACAACTCTAGCATGAAGGAACACAAAGATCTTTACACGAGTTGTAACTCGTGGTGAGAGATTGCTCAAAACTGGCATGTCTCTTAGGTTTTGAGGACTAGTGCGACTTTGAGCCAACATTCAGTATGAGTGTGTACTTTTACTCAAGTATAGTTTTCAGGCACTCTTTACATCTCTGATGCTAATGTACAGTACCTTAATGTAATTTGTTTCCAGATTTCTATCCAATTTTCATTTGCCAAATGAATTCAATTTTTACCCATAATGCAGAGCACTCTTGCACAGTAATTCTATGTCCGACTGAGCGGCAGACACGTTTTGCCAATCCAAATTTGGCAGCCTGGAGAATCCAAACATCCCCTCGGCACCAAACATTAATCTGAACAGAGGCAGGGGGAAAAAAAACAGAGTCAGAATGACAGGTCGTAATGATGCCTCACGGCCCCTGAGGATCTGTGCTTTTTTAAAGCCGCATTTCTCACTTGTCTTATACCGGAGCTGGAGACAGGGCCATCCTTGTGTTATGGAGCATCAGAGATAATAATGGATACCCAGGCGGTGTTGGCATGTGGTGGGAGACTGGATGCGTGACCTCTTCTTGGTCTGGCTGTGGAAAGCTGGTTGGTAGTGGGCTGGAAGCAGAGGGCTTTTGACAAGGTGCAGCTTAAGTGATGTGCTCTAATGAGCTCTAATGAATGGAGGCAGACAGATGAGACAGAGGCAGGACTGCAGGAGCAGATAGAGCCTGTCTAGGGTAAAACACGTAACTGAGAGATTATGACATTAGAAAGTGTGCAGTGTATTATCGCTCATGTCAACACCACTCACTCAACCAGGAACATTTTGATGCTCAGGAGACTTGATGGATTTACTAATAGAGTGCTGCAGTAACACATTATTTTTGAAGGCCAAGCCAGAAGTTTGTATCGCCCATATTCCCTCAACAAATACCCATTAGGATTTTTCTATTGACTTTCAGAATATTGCAAAAAAAAATAAGCTCTGTGACCAATGAAAGTTTATGGTTTTTTTTTTATTTTATTTTTTTTACATATTTTGCTAATGATAATCTTCACAACTGAACACCACTTTGGATTTGGAATCACAGAAGGTAAAAAGATGTTCTACCCGTTCTGCGAGTGTGATAAAGTTTAAGGTCTCATACTCATACATATAACCTGTAGTCCCATTTAGCCACTTCTTAGCAAGTGATATTTTGTTTGCTTGTTTGTTTTTACCATTAAAGTTTAAAGGCATTATTTCACACTGACTTCAGAAGGACTGAACTTGTATTAATATGCAAACTCGTTTCTCATTTATAATAAATACTACAATATTTGTCACATGTCTGCTGTCTTGTGCTAGTCTAGTTTGACCTAATTTTCCCCATTCGGGGAAACTCGTCAATTTCCCCACTCATCAACGTTAGATGTGCAAGTGTATAGGTTTTCTAGTTATTGTTTAAAATTGATTAAATCCTGTGTTCATTGTTCTCCATCATCTGCCTGCTGTTTTCCACTAAACATTACATGACAGAATAACGGACCCATCCGAAAGATGTACTTACTGGAAGTCCTGCTGCTATGCCTTGATCAGGAGCAGCAATCCCTCAAGACCCAAACCAGCAGATTTCTAGTTTGCTCAAGGGCACTTTAGTCATGGTATCGAAGGTGGAGAGAGTGCTGTTTATTCACAATCCCCACTTTCAATTCCTGCCGGCATGGGAATCAAACCAGCAACCTTCTGATTACAAGCCCAACTCGCTCACCACTAGGCCACGACTACCCTATACTAGCTCATCCTGGTACTGATCTCCCCCTGGCTCCTCCCACCCTCCACTCCCCCTTGGACTGTTTCTGTGTCCTGAACTTTCTTTCTTTTTTTGGTTTTCTTCTGTTCATCGCCCTCCTCCAGAACCCCTACCCTCCCTCTTCAGTTGGACTCTATACGGCGCGAGGCCACGCCTTCCCAGGAGGGGGCGAACTGTCACATGTCTACGGTCTTGTGTTTCTTAGTTTGACCTAGCTTTCCCCATTCGGTTCTCGTCAATATTAGATGTGCAAGTGTGTAAGTTTTCTATTTATTGTCATTAAATCCTGTGTTCATTGTTCTCCATCATCTGCCTGCTGTTGACCACTGTACGTTACGTGACAATATTCCTATACAGCACGTAAACAGCATGTATACAACTGTTTGCACTACAAACCAGCATGTTTTTAATTAAGACAACAAATGAAAAAGTATGGTAATAAATACCACTTTGCAATATCAAGCAGCATAAAGAGGTGTTTTATACAGCTAAAAATAACTGGAGGCAAATGACAGAAAACCAGACACATTAAACATTCTTACCTGATGGATAGTGCCATTACGTACATTTCTGGATGTTAAACATGACCCGCACATACAGTAGGAAAGGTTTTGTTGTTACTCCTTTTTAAATCAAGTGCATTCTCTGATTGGTCAGAGCAATGGAGCAGCATGTGGTAGAGGGTAAATCAAGGGCATACATTGATTGAATTTGCTAAACCCAATCAAATGATTAGAACATTTCAAAGAAGAGGAGCTTGTGAAACTAAGTGATTGAGAATAAGTACGAATATGCTTTTTTATTTTACTAAAGTTGAGAAGCCAAAGCAAAATGTTTCATTGGCCCTCACAAATTATTGTATTTACTGCCATTCAAATGTTTGGGGCAGTATAATCAAAAGTGGCAGTAAAGGTATTCAAAGAATCCTAAAATAAATCAAATGTACAGTTACCACAAAAAAATAAAGCAGCACAACTGTTTTAAACACTGATGATAATAATAATAATAATAATAATAATAATAATAATAATAATAATAATAATAATAAGAAGAAGAAGAAGAAGAAGAAGAAGAAATGTTTATTGAGCAGAAAATCATCATATTAGAATTATTTCTGAGTAATGCTGAAAATTCAGCTTTGACAGCACAGGAATGAATTGCATTTTAAAATATATTTAAATAGAAACCAGTTATTTTAAATAAATAATATTACTCTTTTAGTGTATT
Organism: Opsariichthys bidens; assembly: GCA_037194245.1. NCBI lineage: Eukaryota > Metazoa > Chordata > Actinopteri > Cypriniformes > Xenocyprididae > Opsariichthys > Opsariichthys bidens. The sequence goes on along the minus strand of CM074285.1, from coordinate 12,060,108 downwards.
TTTGATTGAATAAATGCAGTCTTTGTGAGCATAAGAAACTTTTTTTTTTTAAGTACCAACAATGACTTAATAATCAATAATACATACTTTATTCGCACTGCAATATAAAGATCATAGCAAATTATACAAATAAATGAAAATGGCTAACTTTTATATATACTCAATTTTATATATGTAATCTGCACCATCTCTCTAACCACCATGGGGCCCTACAATAAACTGTGAGTGCCTTTTTCACCATAAGTAATACATTACATAATGTACAAGTTGCATTCACAACATGTCATGAGCTGTATTTTATACTCTATTGTTAAAAAAAATAAAATTTAAATGTGATGAACATAATATTTGAATAATATTGTGCACACTGCAGCCTATTTCATGTTCTCCCTCCTGTAATAACTTTTGCTGACTCATTGCCTGCTTCATAACATTCAAACATGGTACACACATCACTCACACGTTTACACAGATATGGCCAATGTTAACCATGTTTACTCTTTCTGTTGACTTCTTCTTTAAAAAGCAGATCATTAGAGGCATGTTTCTGCTCATTCCTGAAAATCCAAACAAAGCTCTCGTATCCACATAACCCTACACAGAAATTGTATTTACCACAGAGATTAAACCAGAATGGATGCGAGCCCCTGGGAGGACAACAAAATTGATCACATGTTGCTCCTTTTTATCCCTTTCTCAAAGAGAGGGGGATTTTGAAAAAGCAATTAAAGCTGTGCGGAGAGCAGGAACTCAAACGCAGTGATAGCTGAGTGCGGTAACGGGCCAGAGGGAATGTGACAGGTACATGGTAAAGCAGCCCAGAGTGAGTCTCCATCTGCTGCAGCCGCTGTGCACTAATTAGCCCAGCAACAGTGACAAGGCACATTAAGAGCTCTGATACAGGCTCCCAGGCAGAACTGAGAAAACGCTGGGTAGTCGCAGCCCCCAGAGTCACTTAAATGTCGGAAAGAGGCAGCAGCGATCATCGAGCGCCATCAGTCATGCTGTTTGAGTGACTAATGCATTTGATCGGCCAAGCTTGAAGTTCCCACAATACTTCTTTGGTAAAAATTGTAGTGTTAATTGGCTTGTAATGCTTTGTTGCTCTCTTAACATATTCCTCTGATGTTTAAATACATGAGAGCCTCTTGCTTGGCTTGGTTTGATATGAAAGTGAAATTCATTTTGAATATGCATTTTAGTTGTTGGCTCCAGCAAGTGAATCAATTTAAAACCCCGCACTGTAAAAAACAAAAAATAAACAAAAAAAAACCCTGCATGTTTTCCAGTATATGGGATCTTTTGAGTCACAAATATTAAGAAATGTTACTTGACACTATATTAAAATCAATTTTAGACCAACAGGAATCCTCCAAAAAAATTCAAATTGAACAATGTTGCTGAAATGTTAAGGGCTTTGAGTTCCCAGAATGCATTGCAGCATTGTCATTACAGTTAGTTATTTGTTGTGTTGTGACGTTAAGAGCTAATCTATTTACTTTTGTTGATTGTCACCTTTCTTAAGATTTGTGTGCCAAATTTTGGTCAATGTTCAAGATTCTCTAACCACTTCCCATGAATCTTTGCTTGTAAGATGAGTGTACAACACAATGTTGTAGCACTGTGTTCGAGATGAACTATACTGCTGTAGGCTTCCACCAATGGTGACCTGCCGGTCTCAGGTTGGGAGAAGTAAAAAAAAAGATATTAAGACAAATGTTACCACTGCGCCATATTAAGTCAAACTCTCCTATTATGTACGCGCTACATTCCAATTTAGAAGCAGCATCCTTCGAAGACTGCATTTGAAGGCTATCTGCGTCACAGCGGTTCGACGAAGACTGTCCCAATTCGAAGGTTCCTTTGAATTTGGACAGCCTTCGTCGCACCGCTGTGATGCAGTTGGCCTTTGAATGGAGTCTTCGAATGATACAACAGCTGAATCCTTCACAGCCTTGTCTACCTCAGAATTCACGGTGCACCGGTGACGACAGGATTTTCTTTTTTTTTTGAGAAAAATTGTCGGATTATTTACATTTTTACATATTTACATTTAATACTTACATTATATGTAAGTATTGTGTTTCAACTTACCATAATGTATAATGATACAATGTAAAAAAAAATTAAACAATGTTAAAGAATGTTGACATATACTAATGTTTAATATTGTATAATTGATAGCCTATTTAACATATACATAGATGGACCAAAGTGAATAAATAGAGAACCCTATTTTGTATTCACACAGTTGAATATAACTTTCAAAAAAGTCCAGAACATACGCTACTGTCACTTATCAATGGCAGCTATCACATGTTGCTATGCGAAAAGACCAACCCTCCGTAGGCTAGACGATTCCCATTTAACAACACTCGGTTTGACCTTTGCGGACTTTGTAGGTGTGGAAATCTTTAGAATCAGCTGTGTGGTGGAGTTTGCAGAAATGAAGGCTATATGCGAAATTGCATACTTCCCTACTATATAGTAGGCAAAAAATAGTATGTGACAAAGCATGTCTGAATTCAGAGTACTCATAAAAAAAAAATAGGGAAAAAGTATCTGGATGACCTACTGCTTCTTTTGAGATTCTTAAGTGAGCATAGGATGGACACTTTACTATCCCATGAGGCTATGGGAGAGGATTTGTAAATGGCAGAGAAGCTACGCAACTGACGCTAGTATCGATCTCTATTCCAACACCCATGCAATCTCATTCCTAAAAAACAATGATTAACCAGTGTCTAAGAAAACCTTTGACAAAATCACAGCAGAACATTCAAATCTGCATTAATAATTTATTCAAATGAATTAAACATTTTAAATAGACTGCAGTAAATAACATTTTGTCAGAACCTCTTGTAAATGACATGTTATTATGTTTAGTTATCTGCTCAGAATCGTGATCTCAATTTTTCGAAATGTCAATTTATCCAGAATCGTGTATATATATGTATGTATTGTACATAAATGTATTGTGTTGCTAATTGAAAATGTGCTAAATGTGTAGTTGCCTTAATGAATTTTATGAATGAACAATTGCAAATTGATAAAGGACAATTTAGTTGAGAGAACCTAATAATCTGAACGCATCAGTTTAATTTTTACATTTACACAACAATTACTTTTTTTTCAAAGTGGATTCTCAAGACTGATATTTCACATGATAAACTGAGCAATAAAGATGCATCAGCAGAACATCAGTCAAATGTTGGCTGGTTCAAGAGTAGAGAGCAGATGCAGTATGTCATCAAATAATAGACGTTGCTCCTTCAAAATTACCCGTCATGACTGACACCCGTACACAATAAAAATCACACCTCAGTAAAAGTCGGGCCCCACATTAAAATGATATCCCTCCATCTCCTTTCTAACAGCTTCTCGTTTGTCTCGTAGAAATTTCTCAAGCGTTCCTCCATCCATATTTGTTTGCTGCTGTCGGTGAGAAAATAAGCAAATAAACAAGCATTTCAGAGAAAGGTCTTGAGTGCTGTGATGTGAAACGTTTGAGAAATGCTTGTTTTGGGATAGTTTGGCCGGTCATGTGCAAAATACACCTTTATGAGAGGTTATGAGGTTGAGAATGGATCACACACTTTCTCAAACTTTCTTGTCATGTGTTGTTTTGCTATGTGTCCTTGTTTTAATAATCTGTTCTATTTCTCTTTACGTCCCAGATTTTACTTTGGACATCAAGTGGTGACTCTACACAGTGCCAAAATTGTTTAATGTACAAGGGATTTTTAATGAATATGTTAAATATTAGTCACTTAAAGCTATCAAATAACTTCAGAACTTATTCTGCTTTGAGAACAAGAATTGCGCTTGAATGTATTTCAAAATCTTAAAAGTATTGGTAATACTTTATTTTATGGTCTTTCTTACATGCACTTGCTATAGTAATAACAGTAAATTGTACATAATTACATGCAACTAATCTTAAACCAAATTCTATGCCTGTAAGACAGCCAGTCTGTCGTCTGGGTTCCACCCAGAATCCAATGGCCAGACGGAACGTATTAACCAGGATCTGGAGACTACTCTGCGGTGTATGGCAGCCAATAATCCCACCTCCTGGGCTACCTACATCATGTGGGCAGAATATGCCCACAACACCCTCAAGTCCTCGGCCACTGGTCTATCCCCCTTTGAGTGCCAGTTCAGGTATATCCCCCCACTGTTCCCTGAGGAAGAGTCACCGGTTGGCATTCCTTCGGCCCGGCGTTTTGTCCAACGCTGTCGGCAGACCTGGAGGAGGGCTAGGCGTACCCTTCTTCAGACCTCCCAGAGGTACCAACATCAGGCCAATCGCCACCGTCGGATGGCCCCTAACTTCCGGGCTGGTCAAAGAGTCTGGTTAGCCACTAAGAAGCTACCTCTCCGGGTCGAATCAAGGAAACTTTCCCAGAAGTACATTGGTCCGTTTCGGGTAGCAAGGAAAGTTAACCCTGTTTCCTATCGTTTGTTTCTTCCCCGTTCACTTAAAATTAACGCCACGTTTCATGTCTCATTACTAAAACCTGTCTTGTCTTCTCCATTAGATTAAAGGAACAATATGTAAAATTTTATATATTAAAATATCCGAAAACCACTTGCACAGTGTTACATATTTCGTTCAGCTGTGTACTTACAATATCCTAAATATTTCCTAAATGCATAGTAACCATGGCAACAGACAAGAGCAGCTGTAATGGCTAGCAGGACGCTGTTGTTTCATCCTAACATTATGGACCATGGCAAGCAAAATTTGGGACAAAAGGGGAAATAAAATGAGGATCAATATCGGCGTGGTGTTTCCGAGATGGCATGAGCTTTGCGACAAACTTTGACTTGACAGAGACGCACTCTTGCACGTTATTAGACAAAGTAAGCAAATGTAGGCTACATGAGACTAATCAATGTTATATAGCTCAACATGACTAAGTGTAAGAATATCATCTATAAGATCATCTAATGTTGATCTAGCTTACCGTTTCATACAGACAACAAACTAATACTAAACACTACAACTTTCAACACACTCAAATGCAGTGTAGTATGATAGTGAAACGTTAGACCAAGTGAAACAGCACTGCATTACCTCACAGTTTTAATACGTCAAATAAACTGACCTGTATGAGTATTATTTCAGCACTTGTGCATAGTTCGGTTGAATGAAATGTCCTTGTTTCTTAGTTCAATTAGGATATTTAAATATATTTTATTAATGATTCAAGATTCAAGATTCAAGATTCAAGATTTTTTATTTGTCACGTACACAGTTGTATATGGATATACAGCCAGTAGTGAAATGTAGATCAGGTCAACTCCAAGATAGTGCAATATTAACTACTAACATAAATTAAACTACTAAACATAAATTGACAATTTAAACAATATAAACAATATAAACAATATACAATGTACTGTAAGATAAAAATTACTAATAATATTACTAATAATATAATATATATAATATAATAAATTCTATGAATAACAATAGTAACAAGGTAGTTACAGCAGCAGTGTAAAGTGCAAGAGTGCTTGATATTGAAAAGTAGCAGCATTGAAGTAAGTAAGTAAGGGCCATCAGTGCTGAGTGCAGGTGTAAAGTCCAGAGTGCAGATGAAGTTAAGAGACCGAGTTTAGGAGCCTGATGGCCTGGGGGAAGAAGCTTCTCCTCAGTCTCTCAGTTTTTGTCCTCAAGCAGCGGTAGCGCTTACCAGATGGCAGCAGGTTAAAGAGACGATTGAATGGGTGGTTGGAGTCCTTGATGATTTTCTTGGCTCTGTTCTTGCAGCGTTTGTTATAAATGTCTTGCAGAGGTGTGAGAAAGGACCCAGAGATGCGCTCAGCTAAGCGCACAACTCTCTGAAGGGCTTTGCAGTCTTGACTGGAGCTGTTTCCATACCACACTGTGATGCACTGAGTTAAAACACTTTCTATGGCCCCTGAATAGAAAGATTTTAGGATCGTTGGAGAGACCCTGAATTTCCTCAGCTGTCGCAGATGGTATAGTCTTTGCCTCACTTTGTTCACCTGTGTGTGAATGTGAGAAGACCAAGTAAGATCCTCAGAGATGTTCACACCGAGGTACTTGTAGCTGCTCACCTTCTAGGCCTGTTGTCTCTTTCTGAAGTCCACAATCAGTTCTTTGGTCTTGGTCACATTCAGAGAGAGACAGTTGTCCTGGCACCAAGATGTCAGTTTCTCAACCTCTTCCATGTATGCGTTCTCGTTGTTGTTGGAGATAAGGCCCAGAACCACTGTATCGTCAGCGAACTTGACAATAGAAGTGGAGCTGTGAGTAGCCACGCAGTCATGTGTGTAGAGAGAGTACAGTAGGGGGCTCAGGACGCAGCCCTGTGGCGCTCCTACGCTCAGGGTGATGGAGTTGGAGGTGGACCGGCCTACTTTCACTACCTGGGGTCTGTGTGAAAGAAAGTCTAGAATCCAGTAGCAGAGTGGGGGGTTCAGACCAAGTTTTAGGAGTTTGGAGGTTAACTTGCTGGGAATTATAGTGTTGAAGGCTGAGCTGTAATCGATGAAAAGCAGCCTTACATAGTTCCCATTGTTGCTGTCGATGTGGGTGAGGGTGGAGTGCAGAACGTGGGAGATGGCATCCTCAGTAGACCTGTTTGGCCGATAGGCGAACTGAAGAGGGTCCAGTGTATTTGGTATGAAGGAGCAGATGTGGTTTTTAACCAGTCTCTCAAATACCTTCATGACCGTGGATGTGAGGGCAACTGGACGATAGTCATTCAGGCTAGAGGGTTTATTGTTTTTAGGGACAGGGATGATGACCGATTTTTTGAAGGATGAAGGGACCACAGAGGTAGCAAGGGACTCATTGAAGATAGATGTAAACAATCCAGCGAGCTGATCAGCACAGGACCTCAGAACGCGCCCAGAGATGCCATCCGGCCCGGCTGCTTTCCTGACGTTTACTCTCTTTAGCGCCCGCCGAACCTCATCCTCCGACACGGTGATTACAGGGTTAACGTCGCTCTGTCCGCTACTTTCTCGCGCGCCGAGAGGCAGATTTACGCTTCCGCGATTGCAATCAAAGCGAGCGAAGAAAGAGTTTAAATCGTCAGCCAGCGACGGGTCTGCTCTCACCTCTGTGGAGGAATTAGATCCGAAGGTGCAGATGGTCCTCAGTCCCTGCCACATGCGTCGGGAGTCATTAAGTTGGAAATGAGACTCCACTCGATCCCTGTAGCGTCGTTTGGCGTCTTTCACTGCGTGTCGAAGAGCATAGCACGATGATTTGTACTCGCTCATGTTCCCCGACAGAAGACCGGCGTTGTATGTTGCAGTGCGTTTATTTACTGCAGCACAGATAGTTTTGTCCACCCACGGTTTCTGATTAGAGAATGACTTGATAGTTACAGTTTCCGTAGCTTGTTCTGTTAGTGTGTTTACAAAACTTAATGCTACGTCTGTAAACTCGCTGACGTCAGATGAGCTCGCCCGGAACATGTCCCAGTCCACGTCATCAAGAGCCGCCTGTAGCCAAGTTTCTGAATCAGAAGACCAGCGCCTCACCTCCCTCTGCACCGGGGTTTCTTGGACGAGCCTTTGTTTGTATTCCGGTGTGAGGAAAATGGCGGCATGGTCCGATTTGCCGAAAGCGGGTTGTGAACGGGCTTTGTAGGCATTCTTAAACTGTGTGTAGCAGTGGTCCAGTGTATTGTTCCCTCTAGTTGGACAGGACACATGTTGGTGAAAGTTCGGCATGACTTTCCTCAGATTGGCTTTGTTAAAGTCCCCCGCGACGATAAAAGCAGCATCAGGATGTTTGTTTATGAAGCCGCTTAGCTCATCATGAAGTTTAGACAAAGCCTCACCGGTGTCCGCCTGAGGTGGGATGTAAACAGCAGTCGCGATGATAGATGAAAACTCCCGGGGTAGATAGAATGGACGGCAAGAGATGGATAAATGTTCCAGATGGGGCAAGCAAGAGCGCGACAGAGTAGTGATGTTCCTGGGGTCACACCATTTCTTGTTGATCATGAAGCACACTCCACCACCTTTGGTTTTCCCGGCCTCGGCTGTTCTGTCCTTCCGTATAACAAAGAAGTTATCAGACGGCGTCACAGTAGAGTCTGGGGCTGAGGTCGCGAGCCATGTTTCAGAAAAACAAAGGATGTTACAGTCCCTGATGTCCCGTTGGAAACTTATCCTGGCTCTAAGATCGTCCATCTTATTCTCCAAGGATTGGACATTGGCTAGTAAAATACTAGGCAGAGGAGGGCTGTGTGCTCTTTGCCTCAATCTATTGCGAATACCGCCGCGTTTCCCACGGCGTTTCTTGTAGCGGAGTCTCGGTGGGTGTCCATTGTTTGTAGGATCGCTGCGAAGAATCTCCGGTGGAAATGAAAAGTTTGAGGATAAAGTGTCCCAAAACAGGTCAGTACAACGATATCCAATATCCAAAAGTGTCCGTTTCTCATAAGTTATCAGAGCAGATGTAATTCGGGTAGAAAGTGAAAAAAAAAGTAAGTAAAAATTTAAGTAAAAACACAATCTAAGAGGAGCGACCTGGACGGCGACCGAACGCAGCGGCGCCATCTTGAAAAGATGTCCACTATAAAAACAAAACAAAACATTACCTATGTGCATCTTGAGACAAAACATTGTGAAATATTTTAATATATGTCAGTGCAAGTTGCTTTTAGTTAAAACAGCTCCAACATGCATTTTAGTCTGGGTTAGGCTTAAGCCTTGTCTGTGAAACTGGGGGTTAATGGTATTATATTATAAATTAAATTTTAACTTCAATAGAAATGGCATAAACATATATTTTAGTTTACCATAAACAATACATTCAGAAGTACACTTAACTAACCATATTTCAAAGATAATAGAATTCTGAAATTACGTATAAAGATGCATTCAAGTCCTACTTAAGTGAGTAAAAAAGCACTCTAAAATTCAAATATTTGCATTTCAAATGAATTTAAAACATTGTCTTTTCATTAAAATTAACATGCATTGAAGTGTTTATTGAAGCATTAAATTCATTTTGCACTTAAGTACATTTTTGTAAAGTGTATGATTTCTGTAAAAAGTTCTCTTTTTAAAAGCAAGCTAAAGTGTAGTTCTTTTTCATACAAACATGGTGGCAGGTGGCTATAGTTGCTTCCCAGGTATTTAGAGTCACTGTAATAGGCTACATTTGTGTACACTGTAGTAGCACAATATTTAATTAAGAAGTACATTCATAATGTAATCCTCAAAGTCTGTGCAGGCTGCAGTGTGTGCTTATTTTGTGATAGTGACTGGCCATGAGGCAGAACATTATGTTTGAAATATGTCTGAAATATACTGTATATCAGAGACGTGTAAATAAATACAGTTAAAGTTTTAATTAGGATTTTAGTTTTCTAATAAACTTACCTTTCTAACAACCTTAAACAATAATACATGGTGATAATGTTTTTTGTCTTTTGTAAGGGCATAACAAAAGTTGATTCATAGAAAAATGACTCTCCGAGATCTTTTTACAAACTAAATTGATTTTTTACACTCTCTGCTCTAAAAATGTGTAGAATTTCTTTTATCCTTGATGAAGATGCTCTTGAGAATTTGAGGTCTTTTATATAATCAGCAGTTTCTAGTGATTGAAAACTTATATACGTGGTGAAGGGCATTTGAGAGGCTCGAAACATTGAATAACTTGTGTGTGCGTTAGTATTGAGATAAAAAGAACAACAACAAAAAACTAAAAAAAACAAGATGAGTCACTTTACTCCCAAAATCATGCATGTCCTTGCAAGGAGAACACATGTATGTTTCTCAAGGTCAATTACAACCATGGCATCCAACTAAACAATTTTACTACAACAGTATAAGTGCTCATTTCATTTTCTGCAAAGCATGAGAACTGTTATGTTTTTGAACTATGGGTGAGTCATTTTGTATGCGAGATTATGAGAGTCACTAAATGCAAATTAGATAGGCTTAGAAAAGCAGCACAAGAGTCTCTTGTACAGTAATATACAGCACTTCAATCTGGGATCGGTTCTAATTAGATGAAGTTCTGAGACAATAGAAGTACAGAGCTGAGTGGACCATGATCTGCATGGAATTTAAGACCATTTGCTTGGTGGTTCATAACCTGAAATGTTTCTACCCAGAAAGGAAAACATGGAGAGTTAATGGGCTGCTGTACTAGGACGTAATAGGGTTAAATGTGTAAACATCTCATTGACCTCAAGCTTTATGACCCTTTGGAAAGGTGAACTCCTTTCCGCTGGTGCCATAACACTCAGGCTCTAATCTAAATGTCAGGGTGTCCTAGATTTGTCCTTGATTTATCTCAAAATTAAAGTCATTTGTGAGCAACGAGAGACGTGGAGGTGCTTCTGTGAGCAACTGGTGAGAGTAGATGGCTAAGGTTCAGGTTATTTAAGTCGAGGGCTTTTTGGCCGGTAAAGCATGTTGAATCATTGAAACTGGCTGGAATGAAGAAAGTGATAAACACGACTGAACTTCAAAATGGTAAGCAAGCTTTGTTTACGGTTTTTATATCTGCAGTCCTAGTTTCGGTTTCCCTTTTTAAATGACTAATATAGACTATTGATACCTGCTGATATAGAGTTATTTCCTTAAATGTAGAACATTTGTCTGTGTCACCTGTAGTGTGTTCAAAAGCAGTTTTTTTTTAGCAGACACAGTCATCTGTCATCGCCGCTAGCTCTTTTACATCGGCTTGGTGTGTCATGGCCTTAAGGGGATATTCATTAAAAATTCACTGGGTTGCTAAAGAGGTCTAGCTGAACTTTAGCCCTGTCTTTAATTTTAGCCACCTCAAAATTTGTGAATCTGTGATTGAGAGATCTCACTTAATGTTTGCTGAGAACACTAACTGCAGGAAGCTGTTTGAGGTTAAACCTTTTTAAAGTAAAGTTTGTTACATTGAGTATTATTTTTCTCTGTAGTTGGAAATGGTCATATAGGCCAAGAATGTGGCAAATGTTCAACATTAAACCTTACTCTCTATCTATAGCTTTCTACATCTCTCATTGAATGTTCCCCATTAGAGTGAAATCACAACATAAAATGCAATATACATATATTCACACACTACCATTACAGGGTTAGTTCACTGAAAAATGAAAATTCTGTCATTAATTACTCATCCACACCCGTAAGACCTTGATTCATCTTCAGAACACAAAATAAGATATTTGTGATGAAAACCAATGGCTCAGTGAGACCTGCATTGACAGCGAGGTAAGTAACACTTTCAGATGCCCAGAAGGGTACTAAAACATATTTAAAACAGTTCATGTGAGTACAGTGGTTCAACCTTAATATTATAAAGGGACTTTATGTTTGCCAAAAAAAATAAATAAATAACATTTAAAAAAAATTCTAGTGATGGCTGATTTCAAAAGCTTCAAAGCATTACGAATCTTTTGATTTGAATCAGTGGTTCGATTAGCGTATCAAACTGCCAAAGTCACGTGAAGTATTGAAACGGCGAAACACTTATGACGTAGCTTAAGTCTTAGCTTAAGTCTCGTTTACTGAAATCACCTGACTTTGGTGCTCCGAACCACTGATTCGAACCCTTCTGATTTGTCGGTTTATAATGTTAAAGTTGAACCAATGTACTCACATGAACTGAGCCATCGGATTTTATCAAAAATATCTTATTTTGTGTTCTGAGTTAACAGTTAAGAGTGATACGTTTTTCTTTTTTACATAAACCTTTAACATAAATATAGGCCTATATATTATTTTTAAATCATCCCATAGTTTAAATAAGGCATATTTGTCAAATTTGCCAAATATGTATATGAGCAATAACTTGCCACAGTTGGCCGATATCTCTTGGTTCAAGAGGAGACATGGTTTGTGAATAAACCACAGGTTTTGTGCTAATATATCTAGCTAAAAAACATGTATATGTTTCTCCCTGTGTTGTTGTTCTGTCTTCTCTCAGGCCAGGGGTTGGGGATGCAGTCAGGCAGCTGGTGATCGCTCCTGACAGGCTGTGCGTCCACTCTGCCTGGGAGAAAAGGTGAAGAGTGAACCTAAAGTTTAGAGACGGTGCAAGCGCTTGTTTCTCTCTCTCATAAAAATGCCAGCCGCCTTCACTGTCTCTATCAGTATCCACCTCCGCCTGCCGTTCACGGTCACACAGACATGGCTAGCCATAATGGGGCTCTGAGTGCTTCAAACAAACCCTGGTTTTAGTCCAGCCTGTCACCGACTGCTGCCTTCCTGTTGAGTGGTACTAAAACGCAAAGATGAGGGGAAGGACAAAGACAGCACCGAATGACATGTCCTACATCCATATGGGAGCACACCACAAATTTTCACTATTATCTTTAAAATATACCAATTTTTTCCCCTCCCTTTTCACAATGAATCCTCATGTTCTGTCAGGGTCTCAAAGAAAAACATTATGCATGTTTAAGGTCTCAGATACCCCATACATAAAACATGAATAAATATAATGAAGGCAATTTTCCCGTTATTATTCACTGACTGATGTACACGTTGTAGACACACATTCAGTTTTTTATTTATTCTTATTATGTTTTTCTAAATTTTGTATGTATAGATATAACAATACATATTGCACTTATGAATATATTTTTTTTAATTTTGTAAAAAATATTTATAGTATTTGTAGTAAATATTATTTGGATATAGAGTAATAATGCATAAATGGGTACAAGACAACTATTATAGATATCACATTCAAAGTCTCTACTTTGTCGTAAAATGACATCTGCCATCTTTTTACTGGTTCAAAGAAAAAACAAATTTAATTAAAAAATTAATAAAAATAGGGCTACACGATTTATCTTGATTAAATCACATGCGATTTGGCAAAGGCTGCGATTATTTAATGCTCAGCTTGTCAGAGCTGTACGGCTCTATGATCAGTAGTAAATGCTTCTATAACTGAACGCCAGAGGGCGCCCTTGCGCAGAAGATAGTTGTAGCTGAATAAGCAGAAGATTGAAACTCTTTGAAACACACAACTGCTTTATTCTGTGTAAGAAGTCACACCATCTCACAGAAGGAGGCTCAACTGTCGTTATGAAGTAAAAACATGTTAAATGTTAATAAAGATGTTAATAAATGCTTCTCATGTCTGGAAAGATGTTTGACGCATGTTGCTTTTTCAAATGTACATTATAAGCAACACAAACTCGCAGTGCTTTCAGATGGATTAGCATTTGGAGCCGTACTTCATTGACAAGCTGGGCATATAAAAACAATCACAGCCTTCGCGATTTCATAATCGCGCTCAAGTTCAATTTTATTTTTCGTATCATGCGATAAATTGTGCAGCCCTAAATAAAAAAACATTTGTCTGTAAACCATTTGTAAACTTACTTACTCAATCTCTGAGACATAAATAGTCCTCCATTACCTCCAAACAGTTAAGGTAATCGAAACTAAACAGTAAATTGAGCCGTTGTAAGACTGAAAATATCCAAAGATATTTTAAAAATGAACAAAGACATTGGCTTTGCTGTTTCAGTCCCCTCTGTCATGCTACAAGGGCCATTTGGGAAGACACAAAGGAGCTGATAGTTATCAAGACCTGTAGGCCAAGATGCCTGTGCATCGGGGGTCTATGAATTGTCACACCTTTAGTACAGTGGGGGAAGTTTTACTTCTGATTGGTCAGTTTTGAATGTCTCACATTTGGGTTTCAGTCACATGGTCAAGGAAAAGGATAAAAGAAGATTGCAACTATTGCTCTGGCTCTTCATCTTCTTCTTCTTATGCTCTGCTTTCTTGCTGTCTCTTCTTTTATGCTCTTCTTTTTACTCTCTTGCTCTCTTACTTTGTCTTTCACTCTCCATCTATCTCTCAGGTAACTTTTTACATACATGCTGGGTACGATTAATGGTATATGTTTTTCATCATCTCATCCATTTTGTAATCATTTTAAGTGTAACCATTAACCAATATATTGTCATTAAATTCTTTCACTACAAATTATGTGCTAACTAGTTTGATTTGGTATTAACTTTGATATGTTACCTATTGCAATATAATATTGTCACATTATAGCAACGCTCTCCCACATATTTAGCTATTATAACTGCGCTTATTTCCGTCATTGGTATAAGTAGCAGTGGGTGGTAATAGACAAGAAATGTACAGTTTTCTACCATCTTGCTGATAATATTTCTTAAGTCATTCGGCAACTTTGCAGCCTGAACCCCTGTAGGAGCACCACCCTTACACCGTAATGGCACTGACTGCCATTTTTTTTGAGAGAATATATTTTGGCGCGATGACATTTAGTGACATGTCAGAATCATTTTCTGTGTCTGTTGCACCTCTATTAGAGAAAATAGAATTGAGGCAGCTGGTGGATGAGTTATTGAACAATATCAGGCTGAGAGAGAGCGAGAGAGAGAGAGGGAGAGAGAGAAAGAGGAAGAGAGGGAGAGAGAGAGAGAGCAAGAGAGAGAGAAAGAGAGAGAGAGAGAAAAAGAGAGGGAGAGAGAGAGAAAGGGAGCAAGAGAGAGAGAAAGAGAGAGAGAGAGAGAGAGAGAGAGAGAGAGAAAGAGAGCAAGAGAGAGAGATAGAGAGAGATTGAGAGGGGGGGGGGGTGCATGAGAGTGGTTGGTGGCAGCTGCTCTGGGTCTCTTGAGCGGTATGAGAGATGAATGCCAGGCCTCTAATTCTTTAATGCACTTTCTGCCGGCTCTTCTGCTTCATTCAAAGTCTGTTCTTACTGCGCTTATTCTGTGTTGACCACAATTTAAAAAAAAAAATAGGCTGGTACTTCAATTTGTCCATAAGGAAAATTACAGTATCATGAAAAGTGGACTCTTTTACAGCTGGGAGACTTGAAAAATAAGAGGGCTTGGTCATGTCAACCAAAAGAAAAGCCGTTTCTGAGACAGAGAAAGGTACATTATGATTACAAAGACCTTTTCTCTTCTTCAGAATAACATGAATCTTTAGGTTGTGCCCAATAAGGCCTGGAATATCCGTCGAGGAAATGAATAGGATCAGCTTTTACAAGTTTCCTACAGTCAAAGGAAGAGCTAGAAAACAATATATTTACACAATCCTTAAGATGGCTGTATTCTCACATTTAGACAAATATGCGGCAAATACAGAGCAGAAATGATCACAAGTGTTCATCTTGTTAACATGCATTTTTGTAGGCTTACGAATCACAGCGGCTGTATCGCTGTTTGCTCAGAGCTCAGCAGTTCACACTTCATTCCTGATGTTGAGCCGTGAAAAACATTTATTCAGAGATGATGTAACATTCAGAAGGAAACTGAAAGTATACGTTTTGAAGCCACATACTTTAGAGCAGAGGGTGTTGTACAGCCAATATTGAAAATCTAAAATGCTATAATGACAATAAAAATGTAATTATTCAATTATTTTATTTAGTTAAAACGCTTTAAGGTTACACTTTACTTAAAGGGTCTTTGGCATCGAAGGGTTTGTGAATCCCAGCTTTAGAGTGACTCCATTTTTATTATACTTTCTAACAATCAAAGCATCTTGAACTAAATGTACTGTATCACTGTTTCCAAAACAATATTAAGCAGCACAACCGTTTTCAACACTGATAATAAAAAGAAATGTTTCTTGAGCAGCAAATCAGCATATTAAAACGATTTCTGAATGATAATGTGACGCTGAATTGATGCTGAAAATTGCTGAAAAACAGCAAAGATACTTTAAATTGTTACAATACTTCACAATATTACTGATTTTACTTTATTTCTGATCAAATAAATGCAGCCTTGGTGAGCATAAAACACTTCTCACCAACCCCAAACTTTTGAACGTTATTTTACTTAAATATTACGAGAAGAGCTACACGTGTGCTTAGAAAACGCTGTTTAGTGAACTTTTCTAATGCAGATTTAACCTTCAAGTTTAAAGCTTAAATTCTACAGTACAGGATATAAAAGTTTAGGAGAAGCTGAATAGAGACTTTGCTTCTTTGAACAGCGATGAATGGAAAAGTTGAACTAAATTCTGCAAGTCCTTGGGGGTAATCAGTGTCTATGCGAGAAATGCCTGATTTCTTCATCTCCAACAAAATTACAGATTCTTCTGCGCCAGTGGGTGGTTGAATTCTGTGAAGGCTGTTATAGTTAATGGCTAGAAAGTATTGAGGTCTGTTAACTAAGTAATGAAGCAATTTGTATTATCTGGCATACTCGTCGTAAAGGAGAAGTTGAGGAGGTCATGTGTACAAGACTCTGGAGAGCCGGATCTACCCTCGATCGCCTTTTCTCTGCCTTTACATAAACATGATGCTCTTTGAATCTGGCATGACGTTGTTTGGTTGTTTTAAAACAGCAAAAGAAGAAAAAAAGATGGGTTATTTTTCAAAGTGAGTCACTCCCCGTGCCCTTTTCAAGGCCACTCTGATGACAACCCTGTCACAGCAAGGCTTCCCCATTCAGTAACAGAGGGAGGCCACCTTGAAAAAAGAAAAGACAGCATCTGTAAACTTCTTAATTTTTGTTTAAATTATGCCAGAAGAAAATGATTAACTGAAATGTCACAGAACTGAATGAATATTTTATCAAAGACAACACTTTGATAAAACTTTGTGTCGGATGAATTACACATCGACTACTTTGATATTTGCAGTTCTCTTCCGATCCTTTGACTCATCATTAAACACTTTCATTTAAATCTATTCCTCATGCCTCGCATTATTTTCTCAAATATTCACCTCTCCTTATGAGATAATTCTTCAGAATCAAAGTCACTGTGATGCATTAAGATTTGACATTCACAACCTGCTTGTCAAAACGTTAAATCGGCTTATCAGATTCATGTTTCAAACTTCTGCATGAGCAAACACTTTAATTTTCATTTTCGTGATCTCTAATCTTTAGCAGGCTTATATATGCTAGAGATAATAATACACTACTGTTCAAACATTAAGGTTTTTAAAATCTTTTTGAAAGACGTCTTTTATAGTACTCACCAAGGCTGCATTTATTTAATCCAAAATACAGTAAAAACAGTTCCATTTTGAAATATTATTTTTTCTACATTAATATTTATTTAAATATAATGTATTCCTGTGATGGCAAAGCTGAATGTTTAGTATCATTACTCTAGTCTTCAGTCACATGATCCTTCAGAAATCATTCTAATATGCTGATGTGATGCTCAAGAAACCTTTGATTATTATCAATGTGTAAAACATTATGCAGTATCTTTGTGAAAACCATGTTTTTTCATGATTCTTTGATGAATAGAAAGTTCAATTTAATATATCCTTGCTAAAAAATCTTACAGACCCTCAAAATATTGTAATATAATATAATCATAACACTTGTAATGCAACTTTTTTGCAATGTAACAATGTAATGATGAACTGTTGTATTTTCTTTGGTGGATTTTCCAAGCAAACATTTATATAAGCAATTAATTGTGATTAACTTCATTAATTAAATGGCAACTCTATAGAGTTTTGTGCCAAAAATAAGTATTTTAGGCTTTTCATTTAGTCCATTTAACCTTTCTGACAACATTATACTATAAAGAAAAGTATAAAACACTATTTTGGATCAACATGATTTTTAGCCACCCGAGTATTAGATCATCAGAAAATTAGCATAATAAGTACATCAAGCAGGATAAGTAGGAGATTATACAGACAAAAACACAGTTTCATAAATCTAGTAGGCAGTTCTCTCTCTGCATGCATTAATTTTATTGGTGAGCTGTGAAAGAAATGCTGAAAATAATTCTTGTCAAGAAAAATTTACATTTTGGAAGGCAAATAATATCTAAAGAGTTTGTTTTGTCACAAAAGGTTGCTGCATTAGTGTGAATGCCCATGTTGGAAGAGTGAGGACTGACACCCTAAAGCTGTGGGGTCACATCAGGACAATCAATTTAAAAATCCCCGCTTTTTCCGCACCCCAAGGGTATTTTGAATCTCACTCTGGAGTGAGATTGCGCTCTGAGTACGGTGTGAAAATCGGAAGCCTGAGAATTTATTTCCTGCCCACTGCATATTCAAACATACAGCTCCATTTGAAGCTATAAGATGAGGAAAATTAATGTTATAAAAGCATATCAATGTGTTCATGAAGAGAAGAGGACAGAGTGTTAAGAGGGTCCAGACTGTGGGACTGAAAAATTGCTCTGTGAAGCTGATCATAATGATAAAGCCCGTCTAAATGTCAGCATTCATTTACAGCTCAAACAATGAATGACTGACAGCTTATTTTTGTGAGCCATGTGAGGGCCAATTATAATCTGATGATAAATTAGGAGCAAATGTATGCTTTACTTGTTTATACTCTGAATGTAAACATTGTTTCAGATGCATCATTTTTCTGCATATAAAATCAAATATTCTGATTCATCATTTAGACTATCAGCATGATGGACTTGGACACTGAATATCGACTGGAAAAGCCTGCAAAATACAATACATCGCAAATATGAATTTCAACAAAACATTAGCAAAACCATTTATCTAAAACATAGAAATGAAACGGCCATGTGCAAAAATGGCAGAACCACAATTTTAGTCTGAGTCATTCATTTTTGTCATAGATTTAAAGCTGGAAAATCTAGTAGGCTATAGATCGAATGAACGAATATGCAGTAAATAAGCAGTCATTCTAAAAAGGCTGCTGCAAACATATCTAATATAATTCAACTAATTAATATTCACAAGCCAGCCTGATACATTTGTGTGCGCGCCCATTTTCAGATTGTGTCTATGCCCCAAAGACTCTCAGCCAGAAATGCCAAATGAATAATAATAATAAGAATATACAAAATATTGGTACAGCAGGTACCATGACACCATAACAAGGCCAACCCTATCTTTCCCTTCAATGAACCAATCAGGGGGCTGCATCTGTCGTGTTCGCCCTGTCTAATTCATTAGTTGAGGTGGCGGTGTGAAGGATGAAAAATTAGTTCACAATGTTGACAGCTTCATTAGCTACAGTTTTTTGACAGGGTGACAGATGATGAAAAGACTAAAAATCAGAGGTCAGCTTCTACAGGAACCGTCCTTCAAAACTGTCCTCTGTTCTACCACTTCATAAACACTCACCTTAACAGCACTTTTAAGACAACAATAGAAGAAGTGTGTGTTTTACTTGGTTTCCATTATAAAATGGAGCTGAATCAATGACTTCCTCAGAGCAGAGTCGATATCCTGCGTAAATTTCCATACTGGACCGAGGTATGTGGTCACAACAGAACCGCAGGACTGATTAGCATAAACATACTCTATTCCTTTTCGCTCTTTCTTGCCACATGCAATCCAGTTATTTCCAGTCCATTACAATACATTAAAAAAAAAATGAAAAGGCATTATTTTGTTCTGTTTAAATGTCACTTTTCCTTAAATAAACACACTTCTCTCATGCTGCCAGGTTAATGTCACCATATGCCATTGCAAATGCATTAAAAACTTTTAAAGCTCTTTTTGAGTTCAGAAATACATTTACATATAAGATAGTACTTTCAGTCAGACACTTATCACTCTTCATTACCCATTCTTTCTTATCTTTACTGTATACATAAGGGAGCATTTCAGTGAGAGTTTCAGAGAGCAAATGGACTGTCTGAACTTCCTACAGTAAATAATCTGAGGCGTTTCTTGTCTAAACAAAAGATAAGCTACATTACGTCTTACTGATCTCTGTGATAATGATGGTTCAGAGAGTATACGCCTGCTCTGTTGTTCCATTGTCAGTAATAAGAGCGAGCGAGCTCAAGCTTCTGGAACTCATTCAAAGACTTAAAGATGAGTTAAAAGCTAAGTCTCACTCTAATGGATAAATGGAGAGAGATGGGCAGAGCAGTCAGCAGTAATGATAGATTTAGAGGTTCGTTTAGTGTAAATGAGACTCTGAAGAGTGACTGAGACTTAGATAAAGAAAAACACCATCCTTGTATTGCATTTGGTTTAAATTCCTTTTTATTTTGCACATTTTGCTACGGCAGACTCCCATGGTGCTTTCACACAGCGTTTCTTCTGCATAGTATGAGAACTGCTGCACTATGCAGAGAATAAAGTGATTTCTGGGTTAATGCACTGAGAATTTTCTTTTGATAACAGCCATAAATGATTGAATGGTTATTGGGGATTGCGATTGAGGACTATTAAATACTTAATCATGATGAAATCTAATTTACATGAGTGGGATCCCATTTACATCCAAATGGTTACTTAAAAAGTGACAAAAATAACTTATAATGTCTGGTACGGTCAGAATTATTGAATACAAAGTGTATGTTTGAGTTTCTGTCACATAAAAATAGAAGCCATGTATGTCAAAAGATTTTGTTGCTGAAAGTTTACAGAGAATTTTCTATGATTTTGAGTTCTTTTTAACTGAGTTTATGCTAATAATAAAAATATACATATCTGCTAGTGAGGAAAAACTTAATTCAAAAGGGAAAACAAGATTATATTTCTTACCTCACTGACATATTTTTTCTTGTGTTAAGCTCACTTAATTTTGATCAACTGTTCAGTAAAATCATTTTGGGAAGGGTAGGTATTTCGGAGAGGCTAGCAAAAGCAAGCTATCTTTGAAACCGTTAGATCGCACCCTCCCTTCAGAGCGTTCTCCAAAACCATGCCTCCTCCAAAACACATGAACCTGTGACACACAGCCAGAGCAGATTCTGCAAAGCATTACAAGAGATGGTGTTAAACTACCTTATATCTTAAAGCATTACAATAATAATGATTGTAAACAACTTATAGGGCTCTGACTTTTACCACTTGACTGCTGCAGATTAATTTCAGCGTGATAATGTAGACATAGAAATGCAAAAATCTTAGTTTGAGGACATAAACAGTTCCGGGTGGAATGTCATGGGTTGCCATCTTGTAATTACATCTTGCATTTAACTCCACTTTTAGACATACACTCTCGAACTTGCCTAAGCACTTCCTTTGAAGTGTGTTGAACTTTGTCAACTGGGTGAGGGAAGTTTATTTTGTCCACTCAATAGCTGTGTCTCAATTCAGAGGTATTCTTCGAAGGCTGAATGTATCACAGCGGCGTAAGAAAGGCTGTCCCAATTTGAAGGCTCCTTAAAATGCAGCCTCAAAATGCATCCTTTGTTTGTGCAATGTAGGATACAACAAATGGTTCCTTCACGGCCTTGCCTATCCCATAATTCACTGCGCAACAATGACCACAGGATTTTTTTGAGAGAAACTGCCGAATTACACTTTTTTGCAAGTATTGGGTTTCAGCTTACTCAAATATCTAATAATTAAAATGTTAAAACAACAACAACAGCAACAACAAAACTTTAAAGTGGTTCTGCTATTGACATATCTTACTAAGATGTGATTATGTATAGTTTATAATCTTTATTATATACCAAAATGGACCATAGTGAACAGATTTTGACAGATTGTAAAACTGTTTTGTTTTCAGACAGTTTAATATAACTTTCAAAAGTCCAGTACAAACGTTGTTGCCACGCATCAGCGTATACCATTCCATTTAAGAACGCTTGTTCCGACCTTTGTGGCCTTGGAAGTGTCTTTACAGCCTCTAAATTGGGACACAGTTATGTGCATTTCAGGCAGATCCATAGACCCATGACGTGCTGGTTGTAATCACACAGGAAGATGAACGTTAATATAAACAGGTAAACTTTAATAATCCAGACAGGCACAATCCAACAGAGACGTAGCAACACAACCAGATACAAGACCAGACCAGGACAAACCAACTGAACTGAAGTTATATACACTGAACACAGGGGGATGACGAGACTAATGACATGCAGCTGTGCTGATTAGTGAGGTGTCCATGGTGACAGATTGTGGCGGGAAAAGAGAACAAAGGATACGTGACTGATGAAAACAAACAAACTGAAAGTCCATGTAGTGATCATGTGACAAGACAACAATGCAACATGATTGTGACATTAAAGCAGATTGCGCTTAATTTACTCCCTACCCCACACAACTCTTGTGTATGATATTGGAGTTATTGTGACATTTAATCATATTTAATAACCAACGCCACCTTAAGCTGATTTTTTTTAACAGTTATAGGTTTTTGTATTCTTAGTATACAATAGTATTTTCCTTCGTATATATATATGTATTTATATATTTAATATTAATATATTAATATTTAATATTTGTTTATATTTAATTTTTTAACAGCCCAAGCATACATAAAGGCCTATAGAATGGTGTGTAACAAATTTATAAGGGGGGGGGGGGGGGGGGGGGGGCGTGACGACTGTAAATAATAAATCAGCTCCATATTGGATTCCAAATGATTAAGAGCTTAGGGCGTTCCATTTAAATACATTACAGGGGTTCAAGTAGTGGGCACATTCGAGTGAATGAGAAATTAGCAAAGAAAAAGCATAAAAATTGGACTTCAATGCTGCCATGGTGTGAATGCAGCATAAGCTTGTTGTTTTAGTTCAGGAGGAACTGTAAAAAGCAGCTGCTGTGTGTTTGTGTAGCTCAGTGACTATCTGTCTACAATTCTGCTTTGCCTTATGGAACACACTGATCATGTGTGATTTCTGCGTGAGCAGGGTACGTGGAGGCATGGGAATACATACGTTGACAAGCAGGTAGGATATTATTGGATGAACATTTTTTGGTCTTCCACAGAGGATATATTGTTTTTAAATAAACACTTCTATTATTGTTTGCTATCAGGATGTGAAGAGAGTTTCAACCAGAATAACAAAAAGTGTTCATAATAAATCTGCCAGCCCTACCTTTAAGAATGTTTAGATGTTTGTTTTAGAAAATAAATTGATAATACAGAGAAGAAAACATCACTCAAATGACTTAACCAATGGCATTAATTTGGTGAAACTACTTACCAATGGCAGACAGTGTATGAAAACAGTCAATTATACTTAATGACACAAGTGGTGCAGAACTTACTTTTAACAAACTAAAAAAGGCCTACTGCATGAGGAAAGAATTGATAATTTTGTTAAATATCCAAATGTACTGCCTGACCATTTCAAATTATGAACAGTGACACTTTATTTTTATTTTTTATTTGTTAGCTGCTCACTTCATTTCTTGAAGATTTATTCTTCTTATTATTTATTGCCTCCTTCCTTGGCTTTGTGTGGGCATGCCTTTGTGTAGGTCTTTCAAGTGACGTTTCATCTTGAATTAAAAATGTGAGCTGGATGAACGGCTATAAAACATTCTTTATTCTCCAAAGAAAGAAGAGGCTTGTTACAAGTGGAATGAAACATCCTCACAAGTGAAGTAGTTTTGAAACTGTTCCTTTTTGAATCACTGACTGCACTGTCATTTTCTCCAGCAATGCATTCGCTCTCTGAAAGGGTTTCACCATCCTGAAATAACTAATACAACATGCCAGCAGTTTTATTTGAAACCCATTCTCATCTCATTCACATGGCTTGATCCTGTTCCCAGAAGCATGAATATGCCTGTCATTAATGAGAACACTAATCTTCAAACCTGCTTGATACCCTTCTCTTTGGACACAGATTTACATCTAATTTTGTTCCTGGTCAGAGTCCAACAGA
Source organism: Opsariichthys bidens (assembly GCA_037194245.1). Classification (NCBI taxonomy): domain Eukaryota; kingdom Metazoa; phylum Chordata; class Actinopteri; order Cypriniformes; family Xenocyprididae; genus Opsariichthys; species Opsariichthys bidens. Next base: position 12,036,597 of record CM074285.1, on the reverse strand, counting down.
GCACAACATCAAATAGAAATCATTCAAGATATGTGACTTTGCAGGCCAGAAATTTTCATGATGACCTTCACTTAACTGAAATATTGAAAAAGGTTTTTGGCATTTATAAACATTAAACGATCATAATGGATTAATAACGGATAGAGCTGGTGGCTCGAAGACACTACGCAGATCCTTACCGTTTGTTGGAGATGCACAGTGGCTCAAGGACATCAGTGGAGGGGAGGCCAAAGAACTGGTTGTTTGAGGAGAGGGAGAGGGAGCCTGGGTGAGTATTGAGGTGGGGGCTGATAGAGGGGGACTGGAAATAATTTCTCCAAAATGTCCTTCAGTTCCTCTAAAGACTATCCAGAATTATTAACTAACACATCCACTGTGGGCAAGGCTCCCCTCCATCCCATCAAACTCCACTAAAACAACTCCCTCCACGAGGAACGATGTTGCCAGCTCACGCACCTGGTCAGACTCTTGTGGCGGTATGGGCTCTGGGGCGATGACTCTTTCCGACCTTTTCTCTGGTTCGGGCTCGTCCATCATGGCAGGCTGGTCTACATGGTCTGCTACATCGTGCCAGTCACGGTCAGTGGTGCATGGGTGGTCTCAGGCAGAACTGGAGTGGAGCCGGTGGTGACGTCATCCTCAGCAGGGCTGATGGTGTATGCCGAGCCACAACTCACCAACACCAACTCCACACAAATTCTCTGAGAGAAGGCAGGCGTACCTTCGTCTCTGCGTTGAGGCTTGCGTACAAAAAGACACTTATCAATCGGTCAGGCAAGGAGGTCAGGCACGCCAAGTCGAGGAACAGATTTTTTAAATCATTTTTACAGGACACTTACCAAACAAAGGAACTAATGAGCTAATTAGAAAACCGAAAGAAACTAGGTCAAAGGACAAAACAAAGCATACTTATTACACATCCATTGCGTATTAATCCATCCACATTTATTCCTTATTAATGCATCCATCCATCTATCCATCCATATTAATGGCTTTTTAACCCATCCATCAAAGCATATCCATTTGTTTCTTAATCCATCCACATTTATTGCTTATCCATCCATCCATCCATCCATCCATCCATCCATCCATCCATCCATCCATCCATCCATCCATCCATCCATCCATCCATCCATCCATCCATCCATCCATCCATCCAATCATCCATCACAAAGATTTCAATGAAAATTTCTCTTTGGCACAACCTTAATAAAACATTTGTAATATTTTGACAGTATGCAAGAAAATTAAAGTTTTGTAGCAATAATAATTAAGCTATTAAAGCTGATTACATATTTCATCCAACACTCAGTCAAAACAAAAACCATGTAGAAATGCATTTGAAAACTGGTGCAAGAGGAATTTTATGATGACATACTTAAAAAGATGGGTTTACCTTCAGGATATGAATATCCTTGTATTCCTTACTAGTGCTGTGTTCATTTCCTCTTGCCTCTAAAATGGGATTTGAGCAGATCAAGCTCATTAGGTACATGAAAAGTAATAATATTATAAGTAATATCATGCATGGTCCTATTAAATGAGGGCATCATATATTTTTTCCTTTTCATTCATGTTCTGCCAGCTTTAATTAAAGTCTCTGTGACTGTGTGATAGAAGACGTTATCTGACTGATGGCACCCTTGCCTCTCTTCCACACAGATCACAGTTCCTGCTGCCCTTAACTTCAGCTCAGATTAAACAGATGACGCTTTGGTCACGCTTACAGGGGTTTACGGTCTATACATTATTCAAAGAAAATGCATTTTATTTTAACATTTAACATTTTCAACAATGTAGCTGAAGATTTAATAATGCCAATGGAGTGAGATCACAGTGGTTTGTCACAGAGAACATTACACGATTATTTAATAACAATATTGTTAAGCTCAGTGAACAGGATTTATGTTAGAGAAAATACTTTTGACTCTTCACTTGTCTCTCCAGCACAAAAAAACAGACATAATCAAGGAACATCCAGAATTTCTGCAGGTTCCATGTTGCTAAATGCAAAACATTTTCAAGTTCATCTAAATGTAAATGTAACAAACTCACAGAATAATATCATGTATGTCATTTCTGTAATAACAAAAGATATTTGAAAATGGACAAACACATTTGATTTACTGCTTCAACCCTACAAGTGGAGTCCAAAGTTGGTACATTCCATGAAAACATGTTTTATGTAGTGTGCAGATCAACTTGTTCAATTTTGTTAAATATTAGCACTCGGATGTGAGACTATATTTAGGATGGGGCTATGGGGTTTGTAAGAGAACATTTAAGGAACAACAAATGCTGTGCAAAATGTAACCACAGTAATGTTTGATAAAAGGGTTAAAACCAAGACAAACATACCACTGCAAATGTTTGCCATTGCAGCTTTCTGTCTTCTCCATTTACACACAAGATGCCCATATTAATACCTCTCTACAAAAAAAAAAAAAGAATAGGCTGACAGTTTGATAGGCCTCTTTGGTCTCGGACAGACAGACAGATCTTCATGCCACTTTCGAACTACACTGGTAGTTACAAAGCCTTTGAACCTAATATGAAGAACATCACGTGACAGACAGTGTTTACTCACCCTGGTTTGCAAGGGGTGTTCATTCAGCAATGAAACGCAAAAATAGCCTCAGTGGAGATGACAGATATAATCAGCTAAATATGAAGGAGCTAATCTGATTAATAAAGAACACAAAATAGACTTCATATCAAATATTAGGACAGCGAGACAGGACATACATTCTCTGACGCTCTGTACAGTCGTGGCCAAAAGTTTTGAGAATTACATAAATATTAGTTTTCACAAAGTTTGCTGCTGAACTGCTTTTAGATCTTTGTTTCAGTTGTTTCTGTGATGTACTGAAATATAATTACAAGCACTTCATACGTTTCAAAGGGTTTTATTGACAATTACAAGACATTTATGCAAAGAGTCAGTATTTGCAGTGTTGGCCATTCTTTTTCAGGACCTCTGCAATTCGACTGGGCATGCTCTCAATCAACTTCTAGACCAAATCCTGACTGATAGCAACCCATTCTTTCATAATCACTTCTTGGAGTTTGTCAGAATTAGTGGGTTTTTGTTTGTTCACCCGCCTCTTGAGGATTGACCACAAGTTCTCAATGGGATTAAGATCTAGGGAGTTTCCAGGCCATGGACCCAAAATTTCAACGTTCTGGTCCCCGAGCCACTTAGTTATCACTTTTGCCTTATGGCACGGTGCTCCATCGTGCTGGAAAATGCATTGTTCTTCACCAAACTGTTGTTGGATTGTTGGAAGAAGTTGCTGTTGGAGGATGTTTTGGTACCATTCTTTATTCATGGCTGTGTTTTTGGCCAGAATTGTGAGTGAGCCCACTCCCTTGGATGAGAAGCAACCCCACTCATGAATGGTCTCAGGATGCTTTACTGTTGGCATGACACAGGACTGATGGTAGTGCTCACCTTTTCTTCTCCTGACAATCCTTTTTCCAGATGCCCCAAACAATCGGAAAGGTGCTTCATCTGAGAATATGACTTTGCCCCAGTCCTCAGCAGTCCTGGTCTACTCCTGAATTTAACCCCCATTTTTGTTTCTGTTAATTATAATTTTTTGTGTGTACGTGATTATGAATAAATGTCTTCATTTAAAAACCATTGAGTGAGCACAAATTCATTTATGTTACGGCTGGCCCTAGACGGTCGTAACAACGCCGAGGGGTAGCCTTCCTTTAGAAACCTTGGGAGTGAAAATGGGTTGATTATTTCCTAGAGATTGTAGACCATTGGTTGTGAGAAAAACTGCCAACAGTTGCCATTTTTTTTTTTTTTTTTTATCACACTACATGGTCATCACCTAAACCTGTTAAAAAGTAACAAGCAAATCCCATGTGAACGTGGTTCAAGTTGACACCTCAAACTGAGCTCCTTTTATCAAACAGACAACTGCTTCCTCCAAAGAAACAACAACAACAACAACAAAAAACACCAACCATCTTGTAAAATACACTCTCAGGAAGTTCTAGACAAGAACTGTCTAAATCCTACAGGCAACAACCTGTAACCATCAAGAAATACCTTGCAAATTAGCAGCCAATCACTATTTGCCTATACTTGCACACAAAGCTAATTTGTCCACAGCTCTTTGCAGTCTTGCATCTGTCCGTCACTGGCTGTTCCCTGTTTTAGCAATAATGGCAGTAGTTTAGACAAAGCTGTGTTGTGATTACACTCCACAGTGTGCAGCCTTGATAGAAGTTCACCTGTGGTGACACTAATGCTTTTGAACAGCTCCAGGTGTGCAGCATGCCGCGATTGATCCCCTCTTCTCTATTCCCCCAAAACCTTGGTGTCCACCTCAGGGTCTGACAGCTGGACTGGGCTGACCTATTTACTGCAGTCTGAGTCTGTTGTGGGCTGGGGAATCACATCTCATGCACAGAGAGAGAATAATGAGAACAAAAGCACCACAGCTCTGTTTGTAGAGTGCTCCAGAATTACACATCAGATGAAAAAGAATTTACATCTTCCATCTGATGAATTGTATTATGATTCAATACACACTGTTGGTTGGAGAGCACTTCAAAGAAGCAGGCTTGGACAGAGAGGCCTATGGGAAGATGTTTTCAATTTCAATGTGCTTCATACAAGGTAATGAATTAGCATATGCATCTTCTGAAATCTTGGTTATCCTGGTAACTTTCTGAGGTACTTTTTGGTGTAATTGATTTATCGCTAAAATTCCATTTCAAACAAGATAAATTGATATATTCATGTGAGTTTGAAATGGCACTACTGGTTTATATGAATGGGTTTAAGACTACAGCTTGCAATATTTTATAATATTATGTTATTTTACATTTGCCATCAGAGGAATAAATTATATTTTAAAATGTATTCAAATTGTTATATTATTTCACAATATTAAAATAATAACAAATATTACAAATCACAATTACAAATAATATTACAATATTTTCTACTGTATTTTGGATATACAATATATATGACAGAGGGACCTTTCTCTATGCATTTTGTCAAAATATCTCTAAAATATGTGTGAGATTGTAACAAACATTCAATCTGTTGTAATATTTAGTTTAACATTCATAATCTTTTCTTTTGCATTTATAAAATTATTAAATTATTATTATTTTTTCACAGATATTTTTTTCATTATGTAATTTTAGTGTTTAGCAGTTTAACAGTAGTTTGAGCAGCTTTTAAGACCATCCCTGTAGATAACATAATATATATATACATATACAAATTTCTTATTCTCTGAGAAATCTATCAATGAGGCTCCAGTGGGCGTTACACATTTCGCATACTATTGTATGAGATACATCTGACTTTACATATGGTTACAAATGGAAGCAAAATGCTAAACATTAAAAAAAAAATTACAGCCATATTGTCAGTGCTCGGTTGAGAATGTGTTTGCATTGTCACTTTTAACTCTTGAGTTTCATAGTCCCGGTTGACTGAGCTTAATCCAGACCATGGTTTTGGAACCTGCATAAGTAAGCAAAATTGTTTTAATCAACCGATTGTTCAGGGTATATGTGATGGTATGTTAACCTTGCTTTCTTTACCCCCCAGGGCTGCATTTCTTAAAAGCATTGTAAGCCTAAAGGTGATGATACATGGGGCAACTTTTTGAGCAATGTTGCCATGCAGCCAATGTTGCTGAGAGATGTTGCTAGGGCACTTTTCCATTGAGAATGGGCACACACATTTCTATCTGGATACTTTAGATCGAAATTTGTTGTCCATTCTTAATGGGAAAGTGCCCAAGCAACATTGCTCAGTGACATTGCTCAAAAAATTGCCCTGTGTATCATCACCTTAAGTAGATCGAAGAACCATTGGCACCAGTGGTCTCTAAAATCAACAGCTCACAATGCTTTTGAGAAAGGCTGCTCTGTTTGGTGCTTCTAAATTACACACTGTGGCTTTAGAAAAAAAATGCTCTGACAGCGAATATTGTTAGGAGGCATCTTGTTTAAGCTCTGTTTGTCTATCCCTCTTTGAGCTGTATCTGGGGCGAATTGAAGCTAATGAATATCCAGAGGATATGAAACCCTGGTGTAATACAGTTGGGATTTTGCTCTTTGTAGAAAATCAAAGCCACTACTGTTTGAGTCAGATAAAACACATGTGGCTTTCTTAAAGTTCATGTAAGAACTTCACCTCTCTGCTCAGCTCTGAAAGAGTTGTTCACAAATGCTCATTTTCGCACTCTTTCCTCTCATTTGTGCTTACTTGTTATTATTTTTTCCCCTTCTGCAATTCTCTGTTTTGGAGGGTTATTTTCCCTCAGGCAATATTGGTAGCATATCTGTTCAGAGAGCTGAACAAACCAATATAAGGTCACGCGATCATATCATGGTGAGGGAGGTTATTATATTTCAGTCTGATCTAGATATGATCCACCTATGCCTAAGGATACAGGCGTTTGCAGTTGAGGTAGATTGAATTCAGCTTTAGTTTAATGTTACAAATATGTAGATTTTTTGTTTCTAGGGATTTTTATCACTATAACAAAACCACAATGTGACCAGGCATTGTTCATTTTCAATGAGAGTTGACATTTCTGTCCAAACAAGTGACAAAGACAGCTGACAATATTTATGCAAGACAGTGTACGGCTTTGTACTTAACGGAGAGAAAGAACTTCATGGATTACAAGAAGCGTTACAAAATACATAATAGAAATAATTAAAAAAAATTATTCTAAATGGATACAATATTTTATAAGCTGTCGAATCATTAATTGTTAAGCTGTTTTCCCACAAAAAATTCGATTGGAGCGATTAACTGATTGGTTCAGAATTCACTGCAGAATCATGGGTAATGTAGTTCCTCTGGGAAACCTGCTGTTAAACGGAATTATGATCAAATAATGCAATAAAATGAGTTGAATTAATCATCCTTTATGGAGAATTTGGTAACACTTTAAAATAAGGTTCATTAGTTAACATTAGTTGACTACATTAGTTAAACTAATAATGAACTGCACCTCTATAGCATTTATTAATCATTGTTAATGTTAATTTCAACATTTACTACTTCATTATTAAAATCAAGAGTTATTACTTATTAACATAAGTAAATGCACTGTGAAATAACGAACAAACTGCAGCTGTATTTTTATCAAATATTAACAAATACAGTAAAATGTATTGCTCATGGTTAGTTCATGTTAGTTAATACATGAACTAATGTTAACAAATGAACCTTATTGTAAAGTGTCACTGATTTTTGTTTCCGTAACTCGATTGTTGCACTCTATAGTATAATGACCAGCTGAATGCATTACAAACAGGTGTGTTCGACAACGGCTGCGGCTGGATGTGACCAAATGGTTAGAGTTGCCAAAAACGGAGATGTGCTTCCCGTAGGGACTCTGACACTGTGTTTCAGTGATGTTTCAGAGTCATTTCAATATTTTTTTGTATTTCAATACAATTTAATACAGCATCTGTTTGTACAAGAATAAGATTCAACATAACATAAGCCCATACTACTTAAATACCAATGGTCTTTTTTATCAGTTTTATTTTGATAAACATGACACAATAAACATTGCGACTACATGAAAAGAGCTTTAACTGTTATAAAACTGCAGATTTGTGAGTATCAGTGGAAAGCATTTAGAATAAAGGCGTTAGAAGAAACACGAAACACACGTGATCGTTGTCATGCGGTGAATCCGGCCAATAAACCCTTTTCACATTTCCAGGTTTCTCAGAAGTGGAAGTCGTCATAGCTTTGTAAAATTTTATAGCTGTGATTGAGAGACTTCATTAAATATATATTTTTTGTATTTCCATTTCCTCAAATAGCAAATGAAAAAACTCAGCATTAGTGTTTTCACAACTTTCAAAATAAAGAAAAAAATAGAGAGCGATTGATAACGGCAATCAGAAGAGAGAAAGATGTAATTTTTACTGTCACTCCCACAGCAGTTGTATTAGAAACACCCTCACAGCAGCATTAATTAGATTTTTGTAATTTGATTCAAAGATAATACTTAATGAAAACCTTAAAAAATTTGCAGGATTTTTGATATTGATGACCGTTAAAAAAAACATAAAAAACAAACATAAAACATTGCTTTGAGTTATTATTTTTATTGTTAAAAAAGCATACCTGTGTATGCTATTATCTTAAAGCGTTTTATTATGAAAAAATGTGAAAGGTTTAACTATGTGTGCATGAGGTTGGCCAAGGATAGATAGAGGTAGGCTCCTGCAAGTGGAGATGGGGATAGATTTTTTTTAGAGAAGCAAATTGCTTTTTAACTAAATACATTTGCTCTATTTTTGCGTGCCAACTGATTAATATGAGATAAACACCTGCATTAGTTGCCATAGAGATGTCCTTGCTAGTTTTGTTTTTTGAATCATCAGTACTGAAAGAACCTGCTGACATGCAACTGGTCTTGTTTTTTTATAGGTTTGTGTTTGGTATTAGCTTGTATATAGGGCTGACGATTGAATGTTAATTTAAAGAGTATATGATAATATTTAGAAAAATAAATAATTTATATAATAAAATGAATATATTTGGGATTAATATGATTAATGAAACAACATTTAATGCAATTAATTTAATCAAAATTTTCATTGTGAGTTGAGCATGTTTAAAAGAGACTATGAGTTGCTGTTGTTTGGAAGTGTCAGGATTATGCTCGTATAGCCTTTGTGTTTTTTTATTTTTGTTGTCAGTTTTAGTTTTTCCTTTGACCCAGTTTTCCCCTTGTGTTTGATTCATTAATCCCAATAACCTTGTCAATCACTTGGTTAATTATCTTGTTTGTTCCTTTGTTTGTTTTGTATTTAAGCCCTCAGTTTCAATTTGCTCCTGTATTACTGTACTGTTCTGTTTAACATCAGTGGAAATGTGTGGTGTACATTCTTCTGTCTTTGATCAATACCTTGTTGATTATCAAGTAAAGTCTGTGTTTGATTGTCGTTTGCCTTCATTGTTTTTATCTACACCAGCAGATCGTGACAGGAAGGACGTTGTTTCATTGCGAGAGAATGCATGTTCAGAAGTGAACTTTTTTAAATAACTTGCAACTGCAGCCAACATATGGTTATATTTTACTTTGTGATTTCACTGGAACAGAGAGCAGACTCCAGATTGATGGACAGAGACATCAGAGCTAATCACAGAGATGCATGCTGACAGCTGAGTTTTAATTACAGATTTATAGGAAAGATGTGGGCCAATGTTGCCCTTAAATATATAGTCTAGTATATTATAATCACCTATGATTAAATTTTCTGGTGGGCAGTCACAGTATTATGCTAAAACACAAAAATATACAATTCTAACTTGTCAAAGTGTCCTCTAAGTCTGCCGTTTTGTCGGGATCTGTACAAAACAGATGCTGCATTTGATTTGAATCAAACACATGTATAGGATTCTGTCATTGGGATGACAATCAGTGTATATCTTGTTTTCGGATGGATGAGCATAAGAATCACACATTGAGCGGATAGTTTTTCCATAATTGTTATTTGTTGCCATCTCTGCATGGCTTTAAAACAAGTCTGTGTACCCAGGTATGTTGCTTCAGATGTGTCACAATTGCAGTGTGAAAACAGTTGTACAGAAGATAAGAATGCTATATATGTTTTATTAGTGTATTTGTTTATGAAGCCATTTCAATCTCATTAGAAAGCATGGGATTTTCAAATGGGAACTGTATATTCCCTCTGCTCTTCTCATCATAGGTTCCATCGATCTACGCAAGTTGCATCATAAGAACCACTTGGCAATCCAGTAACAGTTTTCTAGTGCTTACTCCAATCTCAAATCTTAAGTAAAATTAAACCCAGTTATTTCTTGGTGTTATAGCTGAAGCAAGAGAAAAAAGACCACTCTAAAAGCTTTTCAAACAAATTATGATTTGATTAACTGTGTGCAAACAGTTAATCAAAAATAAATTGATTGCCTACTGCTAATGTTCAACATGTTTGCCATGAAATTCATTCTGGAGGAGCTATTAAATGTCTGATATGAAAAACTGTGTCAGTAAACCTGCTGCTTTACAAGATAAGAAAAGCTGTGACAGGCTTATAATATAATATATTATCATATAATATAGTATTTTTTTTTCATTTTTGTTAAGAACAATTCTAAAATCAAACCATTAATAAGCATAATTAATACATTATATATAAACTTTTATAATATATTATGCTATAATATGTGTAATATATATTATATTTTTAAAAATTTTAAACTTTTATTCTGGATTAACAAGACTCATCAAGGGACAGTAAATGCATTCACATTGTTAAAAAAACAACATCTGTTTTCAACATTGATAAGAAATGTTTCTTGAGAAATCATAGTTGAGTGATTTCTGAAGGTCCACGTGAAACTGAAGACTGGAGCAATGATGCTGAAAATCCAACTTTGCCATCACAGGAATAAATGACATTTTAAATATGAAATAAAATTAGGGCTGTCGATAACGTTAATTTAGTTAATTAGCTATGGGGGAAAAAAGGTATTTAAATGATAAACATATTAAATGCACCCGCCTCAGATATACATAGGTCATTTTACATTTCATACAGTTGATTGGTAACGAACATGATGCAGGCCTCACTTGTCTCATATTTATTTAATACGGTATAGTTAAGCAATATAACATGAGTAATGAACGCAGTTTCATACGTGCAATGTTTTTGTCCCGAACAGCACAAGTAAAAATGTGATATTGATTTTATACGTAAGCTCCGCCCGTCGGCCCAATGGAGGAGTCCAACAGCCCAGTTGAAGGGATTGTGCGTGTAAGTCTTTCTGGCGCTGCTGTAAAATCACCTTAATTCAATAAAATTTGGATTCTCAATTCTTATCTGACTCCATTAGTAATTTAATCTGACTCCAATTGTAATCGACCTCTAATGATAATGTTTCTGATGTTACGCTGATCGCTGATCGTGTAATTAGATATGAATTCATTTAGATCTTTGATTCTTTGATTCCTCTTAATTTCAATTATCCTTTCATTCGGCCGTCGGATCGCTTAAAGACTATGTCCAGCTGAAAAATATGTCTTACGTCACAACCCGGTTAGTTTAGAATCAAAACAGAGGAATATAGCATTTACTAAAAAACACAATTTATGGAATCGCCTCATGCTTATTCTCACAAAAGTGCCATTCGATTTAGTCACGATACTATAACATGTTAAGTCATAATAGTCAGAAATCCAAAATCTTAATATCGTGCACATGCTCCGTATATTCAGATTTCAGTATGATCTATCCTAACAACTAGAATTGTGGAAATCTCGAAAACCACTTGAATCTACTGGTGACAATGATTTCAGACGGATTCAAAATAAATAAAGATTAACATTTATTGTTTTTGCCAGGCAGGATTACATACTAATTAAAAGAATTAACAAAAATATATCACACAACTGATCAGCATAAAATATAAAACAAAGTTACAAATGTAATATAGAAAGTAAAGTTTCATAGAGTCAGCATACCTGGCAAATAGAGACACACAGTGATTGTGTGGGAAGTTCTGGATACAGATGCTTCCCTGAGTGGTTTGCCAGGTCCCCTTAAATACACCAGATCTAACTAAAGGACTGTAAACATTTAGCACCCAAATATTCATGTAGCTTTTGTTGGACCCTTTTTCTCATGCCCTCAAAAGGGTCACACACCTAGTTTTAGGGATAGACGGATGGTTAAAATGTCTTTTATTTGGCGTCCCACACCAGAAGAACAGACATTGTTTTCTTTATTCTTATCTGTTATGCTGATGTGGGAGAGAAACCATTGTACCAATCGCACCAGAGGTATTTATGTTGATGTCACTTCAAACAGAGCTTTGTGAGGTTTGCATGACAAGTTGAACCCTGAAAGGAGGGAGTGGATGTGAGGAGCGAGAAACTCAGCATGAGGTGAGGAGATGAGACTGAGTCAGCTGTTGTCCTGTACTTTTTCTCACAGATCTTCTCTTCAGATAGTGAATTTTATTGTTTTATTACAGGATAGGAATCTTGAGTTCAGACTTGGAAAAATCCATCCTTACATATACAACAGTTCAATAAATACGAAATCAATAGTTATATATTTTAGACACCATATTGTTTTTGCTCAATTGTCAATGAAAATATTACACTGTAAAGTCACAGCAGAACTGTTGCAAGGACTTTATAGAAAGACACAATATGGTGCATTCAGTCACGCTGTCTAAATTAAAGACCAAATCACTGATTGATAAATTCATTGCATCACTGCACCTACTTTGCACTGACATAGATGCTTTTTAATGCTATTTGAGCATAAGAAACAACATTTATGAGACAGTTGTTGTAATATTTCATTGGTGAAATTTAATTGAAAGCTTGGTGAACAGCTTTGGAGAATTTGATGTTCCCCCATTCAAAGAGAGAGGAGTTGCACTTGAAAGACTGAATAGCTACCCAAGATGCATTTCAAAGATGGCTGCTGAGTGAAATATCTTGCCTTAAAGAGACTTTTACTGTTGAGCTGCTTGTGTGTCTCTGAGCGATATGCGTTTTGAATGAATCGGGTGAACCAATCAATGGCCCATTCATAGAGAGAGAGGCATTTTGGGGCCTACTTAATACTTGAATGAATCATCCAAAAATGAAAATCCTGTCATCATTTACTCACCATAATGTCGTTTGTATGACTTTCTTCAAAGTACCTTCTTTTACGTTCCGCAAAAGAATTTTAGCAATTAAATTTTTTGTCTGTAAATATATCTAAATACCAGTTTACATGCAGCTTCTGAGGGGGAAAATATAATAATGATAATGATAATAACAATAATAATAATGATAATAATAATCCTAGCCTAAAAATGTATGGCCTGGTTTCACAAACAAGGTTTATATTAAGCCAGGATTAGGCCTTCGTTGATGTAGGATATTTAAATATATTTTATAAACATGACTTGGAAAAACAAAAAACAAAAACAACATTACTTGAGACAAAACAATGGCTTTCAATTAAAACAGCTCAAACTTTCAAAATTGCTTTCTAAAGCTACTTTTTTGTAATGGCTATTTGATGCTTTTCTCAAACAATAATGACTGTAAATTATATTTTGGTGGTAATTTCTCAGCCAAATTTGATGTGCGATAAATCACAACCCTAATGACAGCACTGCATAATCCTAATAATATTTTTTAAAAAAAGTTTCTTTAAATTGTAATAATACTTCACTGATGCCTCTGCCAACAGCTGGGGTTCCACGTACAATGGTCTTACGGTCTCAGGGCTTTGGATCATTCATGTCCCTGGTGTACTCAACCATATGGGCAACAAGCTTTCAAGAGATGCGCTTACGCCTTGAAAGGGAAACCTTTTCGTCGAATGGTGGTCTTCTCACTGAGAGGACCCCCAAAAATGTTTGATCAGAGCCGTGCTTTCCTACCTGCAGCATGGGTTAGAGCAAAGGCTGTCTCCCTCCATCATCAAAGTACATGCTGCTGCAGTATCTGCGTATTACGACCTCATAGATGGTAAGTCAGTTGGGAAGCACGACCTGGTCATCAGATTCCTTAGGGGGGTGAGGCGGTTGAATCCTCCTCGACCCCCCCCTAAACCCTTGCAATCAGCAGATTTAAAGATTCTGTCTATGAAGACTTTGCTGCAGGTTGCATTAGCCTCTATCAAGAGGGTAGGGGACCTGCAGGTATTTTTGGTTGATAAATCATGCCTAGTGTTTGGGCCAGGTGGTAACCACATGGTGCTGAGACCCCGGGCCCACTATGTGCCGAAGGTTCCTACCACTCCTACCAGGTGGTGAACCTGCAAGCCCTGCCCCCTGTAGGAGACAGACCCAGTCCTGGCTTTGCCCTGTCCGGTTTGCACTCCGCAACTGTACATAGACAGAACACAAAGCCTTAGAAACTCAGACCCGCTCAGGTTGCATGCCCACTCTACGAGAGGTGTTGCATCCTCTTGGGCACTTGCTCGTGGCACCTTGTTGACAGATATTTGTAGGGCTGTGGGCTGGGCAACATCCATCATCTTCATTAAATTCTGTGTGAAGCCAGTCTCCTCCTGTTTTCTCACCTCAAACGGGTAGAAGCAGTGTGAGGCCTGGCTCAGTGTCGGCTTGCTGCGCCATTCAAGTGCTGAATGCTCCAGAAGAGTCCCTTTGGGCAAACACTGTAGAGTCCTTCATCACACTCAGCAGCTGGACATGTCCTCCGTTGTTTCCCTGAGATCAGGATTAGGCTGGGTGCCATATGTGTGACCATGCGAGCATCCCATATGTGTAATTTCCACGGTTGCTCCTAAATGAAGCAAATGTCTTTTCTTTTGGAAGAACCCACCTCTTATCATGATGAAGTCAGCCCAGTACTTCCATATGTAGAACAGCCCTATGTGGTTAGTTCATGAGTGCATCTCCACATAACTCCTTTGGGGAAGAATGTGGCTTTCTCAGCATTCCCTTCCCAGCGGGGTGAGTACGCTTTCCCAGTGTTGTCCAATAGTCTCACTGAGTGGGTTGTTTGGAACAGCAGAGCTCGACACTCTCTGTAAGCCTTGTCCCACCGTCCTTTTAGGAAAGGGGGAGCAGGAGGCTTGCAAAGGGTACTGGAAGGAGGTAGCTGTGGCGCTTTGGTAGAGATTCCTATTCGTCGGTCTGTCCGGCATGCGTTGAACAAGACTGACTGAATGGCAACGTCTCGGTTACAGAGGTAACCCTCGTTCCCTGAAGGAGGGAATTGAGACACACGTCCCATCGACACAGTCACTGTGCCCTGATACGCACCGGGTCACCTGCTCAGCTCCTCGGCGAAAACCTAAAGATGCAATGTACTTGCTCCTCATTAACTACCTGCACTGCAAGGCAGAGCAGCAGCTGCAAATTCTTGCATGCCAATGTGTATTGGCTCGTTTTAGTTACACTCGAAGTAGATTGGCCTCTCTAGTGAGATTCCTATTCATCGGACTGTCCGACGTACGTCTTTTTTCCCCTCTTTCAGTGAATGAGGGTTAAATTTTGTAACCAAGATGTTTTTAATCAAATATATGAAGCCTTGGTAAGAACTTATTTCAAAAACAAACTTTTACATTGTAGTGCATATAACAAATGCCTTTTTCATTAAACTTCTCAACTACTTATTTATAGCAGTCAAATGAAAATGGAATTGTTAAACTGATTTATTGCATTACACACCATTTCTATGGTTTCTTTCAAGGCTAAACTTTCAGTAACTCTGAAAATGATGCAGTAATGTCAGGGTCGTTATATGATTGTCTTACATGACACACAAGATACAAGACCCAAGGTTGCAATATCTCTCAGCCATAACAACATCTCTCTTGGGGATTGTGTTCCATCCAGGTATAATGATTTCTGCACTCTAAGACAATAACTCATTCCTTTTGTTTTTCACTGTCTCTCTGTTTTAAACAAAATCCCTTATTACCTAAACAACCTAATTACACCTTACAGAGTCATACCAAAAAACTGGTTCTGAAATACTGTCCCTTCCTCATAAAAAATACATCCAGTGTCTCCTGCACATCCTGCTGCCTGTCTTGTAACTCAGTGCTTATTTGATTTCGCCAAAGTGCTGCCCTGCAGGTCAGTGGAGCGTGGCTCATCCAATCACACACTGTGCAATGTGAGGAAGTCTACATATGTGTAGGTGTGTGTGTGTGTGTGTGTGTGTGGGGGGGGGGGGGGGTGGGGGGGGGTAAGGCTCGAGTTGACATTAAGTTAACTAGAAAATAAAAAACATAAGACCTTCACGGCTGGTTTGGGATCTGAGGATTGGTCTCTGCGGCAGATGGCATTATCTATTGGAATATTAAGCACCGGTCTCACCATAACAAGAGATGCTTTAGACTGTTCTGAAGCATTAAAAAAACAACAAAAACATGGATGACTCCAAGATAAAGGGGGGTGGGGGTGCTATGGAGCGGCACAGGAGATAGATGTGTTTACCATCTTCTCTACATCCAATTTTATATATATATATATATATATATATATATATATATATATATATATATATATATATATATATATATTACATTTTTTGTCTCTAAACTCATTTTAGATGGGTTGGTTCGGTCAGGCATCCATAACATTGCACTGAAAAAATTGAAAAAATTGAAAAAATTTGGGGAAACTGGATATACCAAGTATATCAGGCCCCATTTAGCAGTTAAGCTAGGGGGTAGGGAGCCTATTTTGAAAGGGGATTTCATTTCATCTTGACTCAATGACTATCAATGCTCATGGCAGATATGTCATGAATTTCAGGACTTAGTTCTTTGCAGATAGCAATATTGAATATATATGCCCCCAATACCAATGACCCAAAATTCTTGATAAAATTGTTTGATATAATTCACCTGGATGTGCAAATTCCATTATTGGTGGTTATTTCAAATGTAATTAGATTTGTCTCTATATTGATGCTGATGCTGATCCTGATGCTTCCAAAGTTCTGATGGCCTTGGTTGTGAATTTATAAAGCTTTCTCTTTTAAACTAGCCCCTTATTACTGAGACTTCCGTAGCAGACTGCCCAATTCATTATATGAGGCCAAAGTATTGTATTAAACAAAGGGAAAAATAACACTGACCCGGCCAATTACAGACCTTTATTGCAAATTAATTTTGATCAAAAGGTGATAGCGTGTTGGCCAATAGACTTGGTAAGCATATTTCGTCAATAGTACACCCAGAACAAACTGGGAACTTCCCGAGTCTTTTTGTAATGATCGCCTTCTCTTAAATATTCTTTATAAAGGATTTTCGCAAAGAAATTCCAGCAGCAATCATTTCACAACATGCCCAAAAGGCATTCGATCAAATAGAATTGCCGTTTATGCTGAAAGAGCTTGAATACTTTGGGTTTGGAAATTGCTTTATCTATTCTGACAAACACTGACAAATCTAAACCTTTTGAGCTGTGTCTGGGAGTCAGCCAAGGAGATCCTTTTCCCCCTCTTCTTTTTGATATTGCTTTGGAACTGTTAGCTGTGGAGATTAGAAGCCACCCACCGATACATAGAATAAAGATTGGGGATAATGAAGCAGTAGTCAGTCTATATGCCGACGATCTACTAATACATCTCCCTGACCCAGCCAAATCAGTTCTTCATTTCATTAATTATATAAATGCCTTCAGCAAAATTTCAGGGGGTGTACCATTAGCCGAACCAAAGGTGTGTTTATGTCTCTTTCTACACACAAAAAACTCAAGTCAATTTAATACCTTGCCTTTGATTGTCAAAGACCACTTCACATGTCTTGGTCTAGTAATATCAAAGAATCCCAAGCATATTCAAATTGAACATTCTTGCTTTTGTCAGACAAACTAAAAGATCATATAGATCAGTGGAGGCTTCTTGCCTTGTCTATGATTGGTAAAATTAATGCAATTAAAATGATTACTCTACCAGAGTTCCTCTACCTCTTTCAAAAAAAATCTTGTGTAACCATGCCTTTTTAAACTCTTGGATTAGAGCTATATCCTATTGGCAGAGAGGTGTTCCTGAAATTTTTTCTAGGGCTGATCCACTATGGCTTAGGATAGAGACAGTATCCCTGACAACATTCTCTCTCCCAGTTTTACTCTTTTCCAAAAAGTGACACCCTTATCAAAACTAATTGGGTCTTAATAATCAAAAATATTATACAAACATTTAATATGGAAATATCTTAAAGTGCATGATGTTTCTGCATGCCCAAACTCCCATTGCTAATATATATTTGTTTAAACCATCTCATCTTGACTAGGGTTTTACAGAATGGAAAAAAAGGCTTGATCTCTATTGGGGATCTATATGTAGATGGTAAATTTGCAATCTTTTGGACAACTGCAATCAGCATTTAATCTCCCAGGCTTTATGTTCAAACAGTCACCCAGACATTATGCTTAAATGGTCATCCCACAATTTATCAACAAACCAAAGACTGAAGCATTTGAGGAAGGGATTTTTTTTTTTCAAACCCAAGCTCTAAACACTTTGTTTCATGCTTTGTTAATGTTTTTTCCAATTGCCAATGAACACAAATTATATAAATGAAGCTGTCACACCGGGAAGACAAGAGACGAGGGTTGACAATAACCAAACAGGTTTATTGCACAGAGTAACGGGTACGAAGAACAAGTGCATCAGTGTGCTACATGCACAAACAATTACAGACAAAGAATGAGACAAGGGGAGGAACTTAAATACACACACAGATGACAAGGGTTAAACGGAAACAGGTGATGACAATTAAACTAATTAGACAAGGTGAAGACTAGAACTAAACATGACAAGACATACATGTGACAGAACCCTGGGCTAACAACTGGAAGAAGTGTCTTGGCAAGATTCAAGGCTGCTCAATAAATGCAAGACAGGCTGATTCTGTTTACAGTGGTACATAGCTTGCATTAATCAATTAAATTGAGTAGAATATATAATTTTATTTTACAAGTTTGAGACAGATGTAAAATAGAAGAGGATGTCACACATTTCGGTTTTGTTCCAAAGTGGACTGCTGTTTTACTGTACTAAAATTTTCAAACTAAATGGTGCAAACCCCATTAAAGCTGTCACTTCTATATCACTTCTAAAGCCTGTGCACATGCCCTCAAAGTTACCTAATATCCAACAATGTCCACTGTCAGATTATACATTAGATATAGTCTGTCCCGGTTTTAGAAAAGATCGTTAGTCTTACATGCTGCTGTAAAGGCCAGAAAAGAGTGTCAACAAGCTATCCATCGGTGCTTTATTGATGAGTTAGAAATTGATGAATGTGCCTGGTTGCTGTTGATTGCACAAGTAAGTGTGAGTCATTAATAATGAGACTATATCTGGAACGGCTGTGCAGTCCATGTCACAATACAAATAATACTTCATGATACCAGTCCAATAGCTTCTCTTTGTTATTACAGCCAGAAAGCCTGTTCAGTGATCTCGGATCAATACGGAGCCTCAGTAATCTGTGCTAATCGTAGTGCCATGGTAGATATCGGTCAAAACCCACTTCTTTTTTTACAGAGCTACTGACTTTTGTTATTGGGCTGCAGTATATTGGGTTATTGAGCGGATTTTGACTAACTTAAAGCATGTCTGATCAGTCCCATGTATTCCCATGCTTGATTGGTAACAAAGTTAAACATGCACGGAAGGCTATTTCACTTAATGTGTTCTCAAATTTGTGATGCTTAGTCACTGTTCTCTCACAGCAACTATGTAAACCTCTTGCTGCTGCTGTATAAACACATCAACATAATCGTTGTTGCTGCTTAATAATTCACACCTGAATCAAACCTGTAAAGCATGACTCTTGGTTGACACTTGGTTTTGCTCATTAAGGAATTAAAGTAGACCATGTGATAATGCACAGTGATAAGGAATTAAGAACAGTCACTTATCTTGGATGTTGAAATTGACCCTATGCAAAGACCCACCCCCTTTAGTTACTGTTGCAATGCCTGACAAGCCCTGCGCTCTAAATGTTCTCATGTGGAGCAAAGAGGACACTGACAAACATATGAAACAGTTTCATATTTAAAATATTGTAATTTTTAAAGAAGTTTAAACAATAGATACCATATAGTGTCTCTTTAATATGTCGTGACAGATCGCTGTAGCTCCTTCAAGCGGCTCGTGAACCGATCATCTCTTCATACTAGTTCATTTATAGCATCAAATAAACATCAATGGACATCAGAAGGAACATTGTTTCAACCGCAGAAAGACTCAAGTTCACCAATGTTAATCTACTAACTCCCCTAACTGCTTTATCAGTTAAAATGATGGATTCGGGGTTATGATTGGTTAGATCGCCTGTCAATCAAACTGTCTGCGAAGGGTAAATTCACAGGGAAACTGGAAGTACACTGTAAACTACAGAAAATGATATGCATGCAAGTATTTGAATATTGAGCAGTGCCCTTTAGATGTGCCCTATAGAGAATTATGTGATTGCAAGTAGATTTGGTTAAGGCCTTATCAGCTTGCTCCATCTGTTTCGTAACAGGACTTGAAAAATAAATTAAAGGTAAATTTTATACAGAGTGTAGAACATAAATGAAAACAATTTAATATCAAATTAAGTGCATTAAATAAATTATTGCAGGTGTTCTGATGTCAAGGAAGAACTCTCCCAACAAACAAACTGATGAACCATGCTATGCTAGCATTTGTTCTGCAGATATATGATTACCAGCATATTTGAATTTCTTACTTTCTGAGTTGAATCGAACACAGCAATAAGAGACCCGGTCGAGTATTATTTGCTTACACGTTTTATTAGATGTGATTATAGTAAAACATCATATTGACACCTTGGAATAATACAGTTCTCTCTGATATACAGTACACAGTATATATATTTTATATATATATATATATATATATATATATATCAAAAATGCGTTATTCACATATTCTTATTCTGTGACAACTTATTCATATTATGTGATGTGGACTTTTAATTTAGGAAACAAATAGGTTCGAATGGAAGTCGAATGGAATGCAAAAACTTTAAATCTCAATAACTCTAAACTTCTCAGAATGCAGATAGAACCTTATAATTCCAATTTGGCAATATAGAAAAAGTATGCATAGATATGAGATTCATAAAATCCTATTGTTTACTAAAAGTATTGGCTTCATAATTTCTTTGGAAGCTAGCTAGTGTTTCTTGAAGGAAGTTAGCAGTGAGTCCCTGCTCGACCGTAGCTGTAAATCAAATATTGACTTGTTAGAAATCTTCTGATCCTCGGAACCTCTGTGGAAACAGGATTTTCCTGTAATCCACCATCAGTAATTTGGCTCAGAAATCTCCTCTCTGCTTTCAAGTGCCAATGAGTTCTTGTGCGTATTGGCTGCAATTGGTCAACCTTCAGTTAGTAGGGTCCTCATTACTCACTATAGACATTGTCCATTCATTTATGTAGACAGTTTGAGGTAAACATACACAACTTGAATCTACGAAGATAGTATCTGTATTGATCCAAGGGCAGAAATGGGATCACAGTTTTCAAAACAGATTCTGACAGTTTTTCCCCAGGCAGTTTCCTAAGAGACGGAAATGGGAGACATCAGATACAGGCTTCTTGTTAAGATATCCCTCCCCCCTCTAGACTTGGAAATGTTACCCACCCACTGAGATTTCATCTGTAATTACCACTGCCCTCTGGTCCTTAAGACATGTCTATCAAGCTTCTCTGCCTTGGCATGTTGATTTAGAGAACAATTTGTTCATCAAAGTGTACAGTACCAACATATAGAAGTGAGCATTCAATTACTTAGAGGGTAAAACAGGAAAGGTATACCTGTCTTAGTAAAAGCCCCACTTTTTGTAAAGGGGTAAAATGAAGTCCCTGAGCAGCAATGCACTGTTAACGAACATCTTGATGGCACCACATTAAGATGAATATGTGATGCACGTTCGACTCCTAATAACAAAATAAACAACAATATCAACAGCAATGAGAAAACAGTGTGTGGTGATTTCAATTAGAACTGCAACTTCAATTTCTGCTATAAAGCAGCTCCTTGCATTCGTGTTGCTGTGACCTCAATGGACTGAACGGAACTGGAGAAAATTTCCACATCATAGAAAGCAGAACCTCAGAGCTCCTATTGTGTAATTGCCACGGACCAAAGCATTTACCAGCAGCAGCAAACTTTTCCCGGAAAGTTCGATTTGGGAAGCTGTTTCAAACTCCACTTTGGACTGATTTTGTTCAAAATGTTGTCACACCAATTTGTTCTCCGATATTGCTTGAAGTATATTGGGACCTTAAGGCTGTTAAAATAACATTTAACAAATATTTAAAAAAAGATGCATTGCATCATAGTTCTGACCCTTGTCATTAATTTAATTAATAACAGTGTATCAGGTAATTTGATTAGATTTGAATCAACTGACACCCCTAATATGTAGCTTGGCATCTTCACTGTCAATAAATGTAATATTATTTCCTTATAGCAGGGGATGAATCTATTTAAATCTAAGGTTACTATATTAAAGGTCTGGTTGAATCCTATGATATTAATTTAGCCACTGAAGGATGAAGGTGGTGCGCACCTTAGTCCTTCCTCTGATCACTGAGGTTTGGCTGAAGGGCAGGACACTTTAATCTAACTCTCAGCAGGTTTGCAGCATCACAGCACCACCTTATCACTTCATAATGCAGGCCTGGGGAGGGGGGAAAAAACCCTCTAAAAAATATTTAGCACATTTTTATAGAATAAAAAAATATATATTTTATGTAGATTTTTTTTTTTTGTCAGTAGTTATTAGAATGTTTTGTGTCAAATAAAATCACCTAATCCTAACATAAATATACTCATGAAGATTCACAAGCTAGCCACCGTAAGACAGGGAGTGACAATTTAGTGACAGAGGCGCACAAATCTCAGCAATGTGGACTCAAATCTCAGTTTGAGACTGCCTGCTGTCATTTCACCCATAATCCAGTGAGCTTGGAAGCAATAAACAGAAGATCTCAAGGGCACATCAAGCCTGCATCATGCATTTTTTGCCTGCTTGGTAAATTCAGCTTTATCTATAAATACTTCAGAAATCCTCACTCTTTCCCTCTCCTGACTATCTCAGCAACCTCCTCATGTGATCCTGCATAAGAATACAGAGTGACAAACCACATTTCCTCCTGGCAACCTGGGAAATTAAAATCAGTAATCCTGCTGTGTTTACCATCTAAATCTGGTATTTAAAGCTAAACAAATATTGCCTTACTGCTTGTCAGGGATCAGAGGTCAGAAGCTGCCTTATACAATGCATAATAGTTTACAACGTAGCCGCCTCATACAATGAATAATTATTAACAATGTTTATAAATACATAAAACATGGAAACAAAGTTCTTGGTTGTTGGTTGGTTATTGTCTGTTGAAAGGAATTCCGTGAATAAAGCAACCGATTGCCGACATATTGGTATGTGTGTCATTCTGATCAAGGTTTTAATAACAGTGCTGAGACAGACGGTTCTTTAAATGATAATCTCAAAAGCTATGTGAGCATTTCTGACAAATGTCAGTGTAAGGGGTTGACTGAGGTTGATATAAGAGCATTACAAACCATCTCTCCATCTCTTTTTAAAAAAATTCAATATTTACCATAAACTAATTAGTAGTAGACAAATAAGTAAACATTAAAGTCTGATATTATATTAAAAACATACGGTGCAGATAAACAAACAGGAAAAAAGAAAAGAAAAGAAGAACCCAGACTGGAAGTATGAAACATACTGTGACGAGCAGGGCGGGCGAGAGCCGTGAGAGATACGAGACCGGTGTGCCGAGCAGCTGAAGCTCATTATCTCTCGCATCACTGGCCTCGCGCCTTTCCCTAACGGCTCTCGCCCGCCCTGCTCGTCACACATATTTGAGGAATTTTTACTATATCACCAGAGGTGATAATATGGTGTTATCAAAAGTAACATGTTTTGGTGCTATACTTAAAGCATCATAAAATAGAGTATGAGATTCACGATGACACGTTTCCACAAATCGCATTTTTCACTCTGCTGTCCTGCCTGGCCTACATAGTTCAGCCTAAGCAGAGCAGACATGCACTTTGAATGACAAGAAATTACCTCAGCTGACCCTGGCATGCAGGAATATTTCATCTCATTTTTTTTTTTTCTCTCATTAGAACTTTACCATTCCTTTCACTTCATCTCCATTCATGTTTTTGCTCTCAATCCTGTGGAAAAGGAATGGCAAATGAGATCATGGTTTGAGGAAAAACCAGAGGAGATATAATATGAAAGAGGCAGAAAACCAAGACTTATTAATGTTCAAATATAAATAATTCAAGTAACAGAGTAGCAATCATATCACCTGTGTGGGGTGCAAAGGTTTACACTGAGCATATGATTCAAAATTCAGTTTAAACCTGTAAAAAATAATTAAACAAAATAAAACAAAGTAATGATATGATGTACAATTATAAATAATTTTAATAAGTTGTAATATATAACATTATAATTGTAAATTAGATGACAGATGATCATCACCTGTGAAGAGACGGCGCCAGTTCCTGCGAGAACTTCAGAAGACACAATCATCTGGATCAACATGCACATTGCCCAATTCTATATCCTAATTGTTTATGTAATTTATTTTCCGGGAGCTCTTGGCTTCCAACTGCTTGACTGTAAATTAATTAACTAAATTATGTTATTTGCTAACTGCATTCTTTAAATTGTAATGTTGACATCCATTCTCTGTAAAGCGGCTTTGAAACGATATGTATCGTGAAAAGCGCTATACAAATAAATTTGAATTGAATTGAATTAAATTATAAAATAAATACTACAAAATTAAAAAAAAATTTAATTACAAGTTAAACTATGGAAAAGAGTCATTTAACCATATGAAAGAACTATAAGTTTATTAATTCAAAGCACTTTAAGAGGGGTCTATCACTTATGCTAAGCCTCTGTTTAGTTAAAATGTATGATGCAATCCCTTTGCAGTTGAAGCAGTCATGTGATGTCTCTGAAACATAACTGGCTGTGGTCGAGGCCTGCCGGCCCCCGACATCGAGGTCGGACCAAGCATTTCGGGTTCCATACCAACAGCAACCAGCAGACGAAGGAAGAGAACGATAGGTCACTGTCACAAATTGCCCTTTAACTCTGTGTGAAGGTCCCTCCTCCACGTGTCAGTTAGCCAATGGTTGCTTAAAGGGTTAGTTCACCCAAAAATGAAATTTCTGTCATTAATTACTCACCCTCATGTCGTTCAAAACCTGTAAGACTTTGACATCTTTGTAACATAAATTAAGGTATTTCGGACAAAATCCGATAGTGTTTTTTTTTTTAAATCCCCCATATAAAGCAACATAATTACCACATTCAAGGTCCAGAAAAGTACATTACATTACATTAACTGGTGGTTCTATCATAAGGCATGCATAAAATGGTATACAACAGGGGTCTTCAACGTTTTTCAGGGTAAGGACCCCTTAGATGAGCGAGACACGGAGCAGGGACTCCCCACACAAAATGTGTCAAACAGCCTCTGATGTTAATAGAAATCAATCATATTACGATAGTAATGTTGAGACAATATAGATTGGAAGTTGTTGTACATTGTCTGTAGGCTATATTTTCATGGTTAAAGAGATTTATGCATCATAACAGACATGTAGTAATTAAAATCACAATTTATTAAGTTCACAGTTGTCTTAATCACAATTATTTTAATAGATTTGCAGTTTCATATATTTAAATTTTATTGTCAGATGGACAATTACACATTTCTCTGAACTTCAACTCTGAACTTCGGCTGTCGGGCAGTTTTTCTCAGTTTTCTCAGTGTGTTCCGCACCGTCGGCTGGTCCTCATCGGCTATTTTCCGGCCGATTCGTTGAATCGGCGTCGGGCCGTCGGTGAGTGAGAGAGAACTCTGATTGGCTGTTCAGTATACCAAACGAGTCAGTTCATGAGAATATTAAGCAAAAGTTATGATAGCAAGCAAATAAGTCATGACGGCACTGACAGAAGGTTGTTCTAATTTCACGTCATCTTACCTGAGCACTCGAATGCACAAATATTTTCATAACATGAGCGGAGTGGAATAAAGAACGTGATCAGCATGACTGATATTCAAAACGATAAGCAAGCGCTGCTTTGTTTATGGTTTGTATACTTGCAGTCTTGGTTTCGCTTTCCCTTTTTGAATGACGAATATAGACAAATATATCTGCTTAAATCGACAGTTATCTCATTTATATGCAGGCGCAGAGCGTGCGCTAGTTGACAGTCGGCTTAAATTCTTTGGATGTGTTCAAGCACATATTTTTCCGCCGACATGAGCGACAATACCGTCGGCTTCCGTTGCCGCTAGTTCTTGGACGTCGGGTTGGTGTGTCCCGGCCTTTAAGTTTAAACAGAACTTCACATTTTAATTTTACTGTCAGGTGGACGATTATACATTTACCTGAATTTTAAGCTGTGTTACAAATGAACCATTCTGGCGAGCTAAATTGTATATAAATTATTAGCCAGTAGAGTTTTCAAATTATAGCGCTCATAGTCTACGTTGACAGTATCATGAGATCACGTGACTGCATGTGGATTGAAGGGTTTTATTAAAGCTGTTAATGTAATACTATTTGTAAAATCAAATATATTTTATATAAATTTGACTTTGTGATGTTTTTACACATTTTTTTTTTTAATTATTTGTGATCAAACATTAATTGACGGACCCCCTGCAATACTGCTGCGGACCCCTGGTTGAAGACCCATGGTATACAATACAAAAGACCCTATACAGGACAGTAATAATCATACACACAATGTTCTGGAGATATGCATGTTTCTTCATAGAACAGTTTGCATGTAACTTAATGAAGAGAGCTCTGTGTCTTACCCAGGCTTTATGTGTCTTTCCTATGGCCTTGTCTTTTCATGTGACAACAGTTTTTGAGCAATAAACAGAACAGTCTTATCAGATGGTAGCCCTGGTAACTGAGTCCTGTTTGTTAGCTGCCCTTTCGGAGGATGGTTCACAAACCTCACCGAGTTGGTTTTAAAGATTACTTGTTAAATATAACAAATGGTTGTGTGTCTGATTGATCCAGCCATTACAACTTATACCACCTAGTTCATAAAGATGACTATAGCCTTTGTGTGTGTTTCTCCTCGAGGGACGTTCAAGGACTATGTGGAGAGGATGCTTCTGAACAACAGTTCCCCCTTTACCATCAGCCAGAGTGAGAAGAAAAACAGAGTGACAGCCGCATCCATCATCCTGCCAATGAACAAGCCTGAGCTCACCGCAGACAAAATAGCCAAGTGTAGTCCCAGAGCCTGAGCCTGAAGAAATGTCTGATAAGGTGAGTGGCCCTTTCCTCACTTCAGCTCCACCTGGGACCATCGTCCTGTTGGATCCACTAAGTTTCCTTGTTCCTCCAGCTCTGCATTTGTCAGACTTTCGGGCCATCAACTGTGCTTCGTCCCTCTACCCCTTCAGCTTCAGGCGGCTCCTCCTTCCCTCCAACTCCGCCTTGGACCTCAGTCACTCCACATTCATCTCAGTCCTCCGGCACTAAGGCTCCACCTTGGTTGCTCATTACTGTGGCTCCGCTTGCCCTCCAGGACCTTCATAGTTGCCCTGTCCTTATAATTCCTTGGCTCCACCTGGGTCTCCACTCTAGCCGTCAAGGTATTCCCCTGCCCTCTCCCATGGTTCCTGCCTCCCTCAATTCCGCTGTGGGCCTGCATCCTGGCCCTTCTGCTGGAGGATCCACCGTAGCTCCTTCTGCCTCAGCTTCTTCCACTGTCCACTCCACCCTGACCCTGTCTGTCCTGGTTTTCAGCTCTGCATCTGTCACCTAAGCCCCCTCCTGCTCTCCTCTGGTGGACTGTTTAATTTTCTGGAAGGGGTGTATTTAAGCTCTTTGTTTTCGTCTGTTCATTGTCAGTTCTTGTCGCGTTTACATTGGTTGTTCTGTTCATTTTCTACATTCTTGAGATCATTGTAAATAAACCTGTTAACCACTTACTGCTAGATCCTGCACTTTATTTTACCCGGCTGTGACAATAATATAATTCATAATAACAGGTGAATCCTAGAGGCCTGTTGATTAGACATAATCCATTCATCGTGCAATTACTCAGGGGAGTATAATGCTGATATATTTAATATGCTCACTGGTAAGTAACAAAAAAAATGTATTAACTGTGACTTGAGCATCACTTAAAAGGAGACCTATTATGCAAAATTCCCTTTTACATGGTGTTTGAACATAAATGTGTTGGCGATGTGTGTACACAACCACACTATAATGATAAAAATCTCCATAAATGTCTTTTAAGCAATTAAGGTGTGTTGTTGTTGGATGTAAGAGTGAACATTGCAGTCTTTACAATTTACTCCTGACATCTGAGCCAACAAAGATGCAGTGGATTAGTTTTGAAGGGAATGCGCCACAGATTAAATTGATCTATATGAGAGGTATGATGAAAACCAAGTGCAG
Organism: Opsariichthys bidens; assembly: GCA_037194245.1. Classification (NCBI taxonomy): domain Eukaryota; kingdom Metazoa; phylum Chordata; class Actinopteri; order Cypriniformes; family Xenocyprididae; genus Opsariichthys; species Opsariichthys bidens. The sequence continues at coordinate 12,008,596 of CM074285.1, read as the reverse complement.
TTCCTCAATGCCAACTTCATCCCTTAGATGATTCAGAAGGGTAGCATGATCAACTGAATCAAATGGAGAACTAAGATCAAGTAACATTAAAGAACCAGGTTTACTGGAGTCCAAAGCAAGGAGTAGATTGTTCGATATCTTGAGCAGGGTTCAGAGGGGGTTCAGAGGGGTCATGACTCCACATTGTAACAATAGACGTTATGGCGTTCAACTTCCCCATAAAATAATGTAGGAATGCCGCACAGGTCTCTGGTGTACTGTTCAGACTAGAAGTGCAGGAGAGAAAATAGTATTTAACGCATTAAATTTTAGGATTGTGTGAATGAAGAAGAACTGAAATGTCTGTGAGTGTGATCGCGACATAGCTGATAATCAAAACCAAGCAGACGTCTTGTTAGTATTTGGAGTATCTGATGCATGCAGGAGCTGTGAATGAAGGAATCGCACCTACATAGTGGTGGGGAACAGCAGCTCATTTGCATTTAAAGAAACAATGAACGAAAACAGCACGATTTTCCTTCCATTCAAAAATTGGTATTTACAACATGGTACATTAAATGATCTGTCAGGTATTTTGAGCTGAAACTTTCACATTCTGGAGACATCTGAGACTTAATTTACATCTTGTAAAAAGGGGCTTAGGTCCACTTTAATTAGATCTTTCATTTCTGTGTGAATGGCACAATTTGCTATTCAAAAAAATATTCCAATTGTGAGTGTTAACATGTTTTGAATTCCAAAAGATGGTTTGCCCACAAATGTCACATCACAGCAAGCTCCTGCTAAAGGATCGTTTGCTCATCAAGCCAAAGGGAGCCGTAATTACCATTTAATAACGCAGTGTAAAATATCGATTATGATGACTGCAGTGGTGGAGCTATTAAACAGTTATTTTTTAATTTACCGAAGTGTGCATTTTACACTGTTTGATTTAAAAAAAAGTAATTCAAAAGTTTTTCTTTTGGTTCAAGTGAATTAGTTTTGATGTCTTGTGAAAAAGAAGAGCATTTAAAAACCTGTACTTGCTGATAATGTGATAATAATGAAATAAAAGGCCACTTAAGTGTACTTAAAGACAGTGCACTTTCATGACTGTTTAAAAATTAAAAAAAGTTTTACATTAAAGTACATTTCATATCATAATGTTTTAATAGTATTTTGTCATGTTTAGTTTAGTATATTTAGTTTACGCTTGTCATTGAATTAGGCAGTACATTTTAACATTAAAGGATGACAAGGAGAAAGATTTAAAGTAAATAGTAGAATTAGCTTTTAATTCAACAATATAAAAGGAAATAAACAAAGCAACAGTGTGTACTCAAACACATTCAACACCATACTGAATGAAATGAAGAGCTTATATATACAAGGTAACAAACTCAAATACAAACGCTGTATCAAATACTGCACCAAGATCTAACAAGACCAAGATGCTAGAGGCTCCAGAGTCAGCTGAGGAAAGCAGGTCATTCATAACTCAAACCAGTGCTGTCTCTGTACTGTGTACCTTTCTTAACCCGAACTGAAAAGGTTTGAAAAGCTTGTTGGAAGTCAAGCGTGAGTGGAGTTCTGCCACAACAAAACGTTCCAAAACCTTGGGAAGAAAGGGTAGATTTGAGATATGTCTGTAATTTGATAGGTCAGACTCATCACATCCAGACTTTTTAAGGACTGTTGAAATAGCTGCAACTTTAAGGGCTTTTGGAACAATACCAGTAGTTAGGGAAGAGTTCACAATGTTCAAAATGAGGTAACTGATTGAAGAGAGACACCCCTTAAGAACAGATGTTGGGATTGGGTCGAGAGTAAAGTAGTTGTATTCATTGCCATCACTAATTTCAGAATACAATCAAAAGTGACTATATTAAAACTAATGTGCTTTCAAGAAGACTAGGTGGATAGGTCTCAGGAACTGCAGAGCAAGGGACCAAACTGATAGAGGTTTTCGATTTTTTCCATGAAGAAACTAAGGAACTTGTTACACTCCTGCACAGAGGAACAAATTGGTGGCTTAATTGATGCAAGAATACTGTTGATTGTCTTAAAAATCGTGTTAGGGTTTGCAGCACCATCACTATTGATAAACAAGTAGTACTTTGTTCTTGCTGCTTTGAGTGCTTCAGCGTATTGAATCAAACGTTTGTCATGCATGAGCTTATGAACAGTTAAACCTCATATTTTATATTGCCTACTTTTCATCTTAAGAGCCCTGAGCTCAGTGGTGAACCAAGGAGATGATTTATTAAATGAAACAACATGTTTTCTCCTATAGGGGATAGTACATCTAAAGCAGATGACAAAATAGAATTATAGTGATAAACCGTTTCAAGTGCTCTGCGATCAGACATGAGAGACGGTCAAAGTTAACATTCTTGACATTTCCAAAACCAATGACCATTTTTTGAGCCCTTCTTAAAAATGGAGCATTTAAATTAAAAGTGAGAAGCTTGTGATCACTAATGTACAAGTCACTACTAGCTGGTCACCCAAACAGAACATAGATCAAGTGTGAGACAAGTGATTATGAGTGGGAAATTTCACATGCTGGGAATGTTAAAACAATCTAATGCCTCCATGAAATCAACTGTTAGATTACTATTAGAGTTATCGACATGGATTTTAATGTCTCCAGTCACAATCATTGCTGGAAAAACAGAGCTCACAGATGTATGTAGTTCTGTGAGTTCAGTAAAAAAACACAGGAATAGGTTTTGGAGGTTGATATAGTATTACAACATAGGACAGATGAAGCACCGTTCATTTTAAAAGCAATGCACTCAAATGATGATACACAGGGAATGGTAATTTCCATGTCAGATATATCAGCTCCATGTATCACCACCACCTTTACCACTCAGAACTCATATTTAAGTTTATAAAGTCATTTGGCTGGTGCCAGGTTTCACAAAAGAAATGTGTAAATATTTCGGCTGACGTAAAAGCCGACACGATTGCAAGGAACACAGATGTCAGGAAGTAAATGAGAGATGTTCAGAAAAAGAGTGCCTTATCATGATGAAATCCAACTGTTGAAGGACTCGCTCTCCATGAAGCCCAGACAGGGTCAAAATAATGATGACAATGGATAGCAGAGGAATCCGCATGATAGGAGCAGTAATATCCAAATTGAGTACCTCGAAATAGAATCGAGACACATTATCACACAGCAGCACAGATAGCATCACACAGGCCGCAGCGTTCCCAGTCGGCAGGATCAAATCCCACGATGTTGAACCACAGAGACACGCACCGAATGTCTCCACAGTAGAACTCATGCATCAATAAAGCAGCATAAAAAGACCAAACAATAAAATCACTACTGTTTAAAAACGAATGAGGTGTGGAGAAGCGGCAGCCCCTATGCGCCAGCGTTCTCTCCACCGGAAGTTACTTTGACAAACCTTTTGTTTCAAACAGAAATATATCAACAGATAAGCAAATTTTGTACTGTGTTGATTCTCCACATTATGCTCAATGTAAAAAAATAAAATAAAAAAAACTTAAATATATGTACTACATTCACCTTTTCAAGCTGTAGGGAAGAAATTGGTTTTATAAATGTGGTAGAACAGAGATGTTGAAGAAATGTTTCTAATCATTTCAAAGGATTGAATAATTTTTTAGACCGAGACAAAGAAACAGCAGTCAAGCATCTCATCATACATTGAAAAAGATGCCCTTTTGTTACTAAACTTCAGAGCGTTGACAGAAAGGCACTCTGCCGCTGTCTTATTCTTTATATTAATTACGCTTATGCCTTGTTTGATGTAGTGGCACAAACAAAATAAAATTGATAGAGAGACAAAAAGAAACAAAACAACAAAAGAAAGAAAGTGAGCAATGCACAAAATGAAATTATTGATATTTTTTTCAATAAGCACTGACGAAGGAAGGAGGTTACAAACAGTGCCACTGTTCAGGATTTGGTTGAGTTTGAACGCAAACAGAAATCATAATTATCTTCATTCAACATTTAATTACACAGAACTGCAGTTCTTAACCTAATTAAAGTGAATTTGTGAATAGGTTCATCAACAGTGTCACCACCTTCTCTCTCTCTCTCTCTCAAACACACACACACAAACAAATTCAGATAGTCTTACAAACAATGCATATCTTAATCTGTGTTGAATTAATTAAGCCTCAGATATGAATGTGTGAGCACACTGAACACATTTAATATGGATTTAATTATTACACACACGTCCCCCTGTGTAAAACGGGAATCAAAGAGACTTTGTGTTAAATAATAAGGACAGCAAATGGGCTACAGTAACAAACCTGCACCACAATTTCCCTCTGGTGATTCAGCAGTAATTATGAATAAAGAGCTGAAAATAAGGCATCCGAGTACGTTGTATGTCAACAAGAAAGTCAGAGTCCGTATAAATAACTACTTTTGTTTTGTGTATTTCTGAAAGTGAGTGTCCTTTTTTCATTTCTGCAAGCGCTAACATGCATGACACAAACAGAATAATGGCAAGTGGCTTTTGATGAATAATTACATAAATCAAGTCAGCACTAGTCATTCACTTTCTGGTTATGGGTGTCAGTTGATTGAACTGCAGTTTTCAGACATTTAATTTCTTGATTGATGTTTTTGATTTCACTGAGTGATTGCTAACAGTTTCATACACAGCCATATTTCCTGAGGTAAACATTGTTCTTTTTGACAACTAATCAAATCGTTCTCGACATTTAAAGATTCAACAAGTGTTGACTTCCACCTCCACGAATATTTTTAGGTTTAAATGTCCTCGAAATGTGGGAAGAGAAAGACACATTGTTTTTCTGACAAGCTGCTAGAGAAGGTGCCCCAGCATCACTTGAATTTTAAGACATATTCTGTTGACATTTTGACAGGACATGGTGGCATTTTTATGCGCGTGTTTCCGTTGCATGCTGTCACTTTTAATAAAGGCATCCCAGGCTCCTCACCTCAAAGAGTGCACTTGTCACACCCGCGAGACTCTTTAAAGTAACAGCGGGAAAATGAGGAGCAATTTAAACCACTGTTTTCTTGCAGTGCGATGTTAGCATGCCTAAATGGACACTCTGTCAACCGTTAACTTGTTTACAGTTTGATTTGGAAAGCTGTTTCCACAGTGTTGCACTTGAGAAAATAGAAAACATTTTCACACAAGAGACAGACACTGTTATCCATTAATGAATGTGTGAAAATTGAACAGGCAAAGTTGTCTTTTTTTTTTTTTTTTTCAACTGTTCTGAGAAACTTTAGCAAATTTTTTATCAACACTTGACTGCTGTTCAAAAGCTTTGGGTTGGTAAAATTTGTTAATGTTTTTGAATGAAGATTCTTATGCTCACAAAGACAGCATTTATCACATCCTCCTCCAGGAATCATTCTAATATGCTTATTTTTTCGTGTTTATCATGCTCAAGAAACCTTTCTTATTGTTATCAGGTGGAGCTGGGGGAGGTTGAGGGTTTGAAAGCACGCTGCAAACCGCTACAGCAAAAACTGACCAAGTATTTGAAGAAAATTGAGTACCAAGCTCATTGGCTGCAACAGGAACCAATCAGCTATGCCCTGAAGAGATATGATTTCAAGCAGATTGAATCAGTGACATCTAGTTTTCATAAACTTTGTATTACAAAAAACCTAACTTTTGTACAGACTTTCAAACAGTAGTGTATACTTTTGAATTGCTTCAGTGAATTAAATACATGTTATGACCATGGTAAATGTCCAAAACAGCAAACAATATACTGTGATGATTGTATTTTTTGTTAGTGTGAGGGATGTTTTAATTAAAATCTACTCGTTTCACATTATAATTCTCTCATGGACACATTCATAAGGTAGATTAAGCAGTGGTCTTGAAAAGTTTGTAAATGTCTGTGTTGGTTGGGATATGAGGGTGGATGATCATTAGTCCACCTGCATTATGCATGAGCACTGCTCAGCCTGACCTATCACTCACATCTAAACATCACTATAATAAACACATACACACACACACACATGAGAGAGAGAGAGAGAGAGAGAGAGAGAGAGAGAGAGAGAGAGAGAGAGAGAATTCAAAGGGTCTAAGAAGAGACACAGATGAGAGAGAAAGAGTCTGGGGGGAGAGGGCAGGTGAAAGAGAACAGACGGAAGCTGAGGTGGAAGAAGTGCAGTCTTTCTATTTAGGTCTCAAATTCAGGAAGCTCACTGAAACATCTTGTTAGGGAACAACCTTCAGTTCTTATTCCAGAACATCAAAGCCTCAAAGGCGGAAACCCGTAAGCCATTTTCCGCCACTCTCAAAGTTGCTAAGAGAGAGAAATATTTCAGTACTTGTGTGAAAGTACTGTATGAATCTTAACATCCTTTAAATATATTTTGGAGTCATGTTGAGGGAGAGAGGGACGGCTTGGTGACATCAGCTAAAAAGAGTCTTTTCAGAAGAAAAACAAGTTTGATGAACAATTACAAAGAAACATTTTCTTTGTAAAAACGTGCGCTGAAGAATCACGCACATTTTTAATAAGAAAATCAAATATGGAATTCTGACATCATAATCAGGAAATTGAATCAAATTGATTATAGCTTACATTATGAGGATTGCAGTTTGAAACAGAGTGACAGGGTTAAAAATAAATAAAAATTAGTAATGAATTCAGGCCTAATATAATGAAATATTTTTACAAAATTTTAAATAACTGTTTTTATTTGAATATATTTTTAAATGCAATTTATTCCTGTGATGGCAAAGCTAATTTGCTGCTCAAGAATCATTTCTAATTATCAATTTTAATATTTTATTATCAATTATATTATCAATGCAGAATCCCTGGCAATTGTAGTAAATTTGCTCAAATGGATTAAATATATTCACAACTGAATCATAACGTGTTATGATTAATTATGAATATGAATAAACCACAAAGGGAATTATGTATATATGGATAATCAATTACAATAATTATGAATATATATGGTCTAAAATTATTACTAGCTTTAGAATTAATTTTAGAAAGACTGGTCTGTTTCGTCCAACAAAATTATCGATATTCTTATCAATTCTAGAAAAGAAGTTTTCTTTTCTGGCCAAGAAAAGATCTCCTTCTAGTACTTAAGAAGCATATAGCTAGCAAAATCAAACCGTTAACTTGGTACTTGGTACTGAATGTATGAGTTTCAATCGGAGACAATGTGTTTAATATATGAATATACGAATACATACAACTAAATCTAAGCAGAACATACAATATAATAATGAAAGTAAAGAAAGAAAGGAGGTTGATCAAAGAAGGCAAGATTATAAACAGTTAAACCTTTTGAGAGCCAGCAATGAAATCACTTCAGACAATCAAATTAAACACATCGAAAATTAATTCAAATACTTGCATTCGTAACTTTTTGTGCTGTGGTGAAGGCCCTTTAAGAGCTTCAGTGAGTTGAGCTGGATTCCTGGTTGGTCTCTTCCGGAGGTCGAATCTTCAGAAGGAATTTCAAACGGATTTACTGTAAGTAAAATGCCGGAAAAATAAGAGAAGAAGAAGGAAGGTGTCTTGTCTAGGATGGAGGTGACTGAGCACAGACGAACTTAACACGTTTTTGTGTTATAAAGACAACTCTGGGCACACCTATTTTAGGGATGCTGACCAATGGCGAGCATGGACTTTTAGTGGGAGAACTTTCTTTTGTCTCTTTTTATAACTTAATTTGCATGATCCATGAGGGGTCCAAACTGCGTCCTTTATCCTCCAAAGTACTTTAAAAATAGAATAATGCATATTACCATGATATAACAACAATATTTTACATTTAACATGTGGCGAGGATCATTTTGAATCCAAGAAGCATGGAAGTAGGAGTTTATGAAGCATAGATACATTCGCCAACTTGAATAAGAACATTTAGAGTAAAACCAACACAGCTAACAGATATAGCTAAGATTTGGTAATATGGAAACATGCATACACTCAGGAAAAACACTTGGGACTGTTCATATTTTAATTCATATTCAATTCTCAATTCAGTTTTGTACCTGTTCTGAGAGAAAAAGAGATGGAAATAGGGTCAGTCAACCAGACTATGCTGTAGACAGTAGGGTTTGATAAATTAGATTATGTGTTTAAAAAAAAAATCACTACCTCAAATGAATCAGTGAAGGAAAACCAATCACGATTGATTGGTTGGATCATCTCAGGCGGTCACAATACTCTCATGAGCTTTGCCTTAATGGCCTCTAGCTCTCGCTTTGAATTTATTCCCCTTAAAAAAAAAAAAAGGAGGGAGACTGGAAAGAGAGGCTCTTAACGTAAATCAACAGAAATGACAGCGGTGGGTGTGACATCAAACAGCTTTTTAATAGCATCTCAAATAAAGGCCACTGGTGTCCTTTTTTTTTTTTTTTGCTTACGAATATTGTGTTAAATGGTCAGGAAAAAAGGATGCTAACTCACTTTCAGAAATACAATAAAAGAAGAACAAAAGTAGTGATTTATAAGGACTGTGACTTTCTTGTTGACATGCAGCGTACACTGATGTGTTATTTTCAGCTCTTTATGCATAATTACAGCTGAATCACTGGAGGGAAATTGTTGTGCATGTTTGCTACTGCAGCCCACTTGCTGTCTTTTTATTTAACACAAAAAGTCATAACAGGTCTGTGATGAAATTACTTGCACATTAAAAACACACAAACTGTTGGTCTCATAGAAGACTGACATATTTTGACATGATGTGTTCGTGTATGTTTCAGGTTTTGCATTGTGAGGCCCAAATATCCAAAGCTAATGATTTTTTCAAACTCTACAGTTGTGGACTGTTGTATTATTATGTAAGCTGTTTTAGTGCCCCCACAATTTACATGATTTTACCACCATTGTTGTCAAAAACAGTTTAATAATCATTAAAACATTTTTTAAAACGTGTTTCATTAGGACATTTCATGAATCCTCATATTTAAAATAGCTTTAAAAACACACAAAACAATGTTTTATTAAAAATGCAGAATGTTTTCTGTAATGGGAAGGTTTAGGAGTAGGGTTAGTGTAGGGGAGAGAATGTACAGTATGAAAACCATTTAGCCGGAATGTCCTCTCTAAGATAGCAAAACAAACCTGTGTGTGTGCATGTGTGTGTGTGTGTATGATATTGACACAGTGGCCTTCCCTGGAGCCATTGCTCTATTTATACACAGACTAGACCACAGACCACAGACACCTCTGCCACTGATACATGTGGACACAGATGATGCTCTTCTGTGGACACTAAAAGTTCTTTTAAATAATATGTTTAATATAAATGTATGTTAAATACATTGAATTTTACTTACCATTCTCTAATTTCCCTTCAAATAACTCACTGGCATCTGTCTTCACTGTATTTCACTTCATTTCAAAGGGTAAACTTTCTTTTTTTCATTCACACCCACTTTCTCTCTCTCTCTCTCTCTCTCTCTCTCTCTCTCTCTCTCTCTCTCTCTCTCTCTCTCTCTCTTTCTCTCTGAACTCTGCCTGCCTTTTTACAGAGATGTTGACACCACCTCTTTCTTTTACTGTTTCTTCCTCCATTTTTGCCATTGGACTGAACACACTCATTTATCACCTTAGGCAAAGTGCTTAAAAGAGTGTGATGTCTGTTTTCTTCACCAAACAACATCATGGTGATCAAGACTTACTTTACTACTTTCATTTTCTAATACACACAAACACACACACACACACACACACACACACAAACAGATAAACTGTTATTCCCTTGACACTCTTTCTGTTTGATTGCAGGCTTACTGTGGCCTCCAAGAAGCAAACAGAGAGATTAACACCATCACCAGATCTGCATGCATTTAAGCTGTCTTTTTCATCAAGGTTTTGTAATCAGACTTTTGATTATCGGAATTATTATCGGGATTGTCACTATCTGCCTCTTTATAGCTAAGATATATATACACTATCTCACAGAAGTGAGTACACCTCTCACATTTTTGTAAATATTCTATTATATAATAAGATGCCACACAGATGCTCATTAGGGTTTAGGTCTGGAGACATGCTTGGCCAGTCCATCACCTTTACCCTCAACTTCTTTAGCAAGGCAAAGGTCGTCTTGGAGGAGTGTTTGGGGTCGTTATCATGTTGAAATATTGCCCTGCGGACTAGTCTCATTCATGGTTCCATGCAGCGACGGAGTATGGCACTCCCATCACCATGCTTTATGGTAGGCAAGACACACTTGTCTTTGTACTCCTCACCTGGTTGCTGCCAAACCCATTGACACCATCTGAACCAAATAAGGTTCAGATCAGGTCTTGGTCTCATCAGACCACAGGACATGGTTCCAGTAATCCATGTCCTTAGACTGCTTGTCTTCAGCAAACTGTTTGCAAGCTTTCTTATGCATCATCTTTAGAAGAGGCTTCCTTCTGGGAGGAGAACCATGCAGACTAATCTGATGCCCTGACAGGCTAACCTCTGAACCCTTCAACCTCTGCAGCAATGCTGGCAGCACTCATATGTCTATTTCCCAAACACAACCTCTGGATATGACGCTGAGCATGTGCACTCAGCTTCTTTGGTTGACCATGGTGAGGCCTGTTCTAAGTCGAACCTGTCCTGTTAAACGACTGTATGGGCTTAGCCACCGTGCTGCAGCTAAGTTTCAGGGACTTGGTAATCTTCTTCTAGTCTACGCCATCTTCATGTAGAGCAACAATTCTTTTTTTAAGATCCTCAGAGAGTTCTTTGCCATGAGGTGCCATGTTGAACTTCCAGTGACCAGTTTGAGAGAGTGAGAGCGATAATACCAAATTTAATACAGCTGCTCCCCATTCAAACCTAAGACCTTGCAACACTAACAAATCACATGACTCTGGGGAAAGAAAATGGCTAATTGGGCCCAATTTGGACATTTTCACTTAAGCGTGTACTCACTTTTGTGGCCAGCAGTTTAGACATTAATTGCTGTGTGTTGAGTTATTTTGAGGAAACAGCAAATTTACACTGTTATACAAGCTGTACACTCACTACTGCTGATCTACAGGGATTTCCATCACACTCAACCATCTCTCGGGTTTACGGAGAATGGTCAGAGAAAAAGAAAATAACCAGTGAGGGGTAGTTCTGTGGGTGAAAATGCCTTATTGATGGCTGAGGTCAGAGGAAAATGGCCAGACTCGTTACAACCACAGCATCAAACCTTAAAGCAGATGGGCTTCAGCAGCAGAAGACCACACCAGCTGCCATTTCTTTCAGCTAACAACAGGAAACTGGGCTACAATTCACACAGGCTCACCACATTTGGGAAATAGAAGATCGTAAAAAGACTGCCTGGTCTGATGAGTCTCAATTTCAGGTGCAATATTCAGATGGTAGGGTCAAAATTTAGAATAAGCAACATGAAAATATGTATCTATCCAGCCTTTCAATCATGACAAATCTCTGAATAGTTTTATCACGTTATTAAATATAGGAAAGTTAATGTATTTGGTCTTTGCTTCCCAGATTTGCTGTCGTTGATTATTGCTGCAGCTAAAGCTAAGCAACTCTGGACTTGCTACTGCTAATAAACACACAGATATGATGCTGTGAGCATGTAAGGTATGCTGCTGATGCATAGATGTACATAAATACGTGCAGCGTGACACGAGGGATTGGGGCCGAGACGAGATTTTGGGACAAGATTAAGAAATCCTCAATGACAAAATTCATGACTGGAAAAATAGTCTGCACATGCATTTTGAAATGTTTTAACTAATCATCTTATAATGAATGTAATTTCAGTTCTTCTTACTACTACTACTATTTACTGATTATGAATTATCATATACAGTAAAAAACCTTACTGTACATGAATTATGAGCTTCCAGAACTTCTGATTGAGGCTATCTCTGACCTCCTAATTGAACTCCTTTCCACAAATTAAATATAGAAATAAAAACAGTAAAAATAACAAAAATAAAGGTTTCTTAGTCTTATTAAGTTCAAACAATAAGTGCGACCATAATCATAGTACGTGCTCAACATTCAAGGTGCAAACAGAGACCAAAACAGAGACCGGAGCTAAGAGGTTAGTAGAACTATGTGGCCCACCCCAAGGTTTCATATTGGGAGACAGGCTGTTGTATGTATCCTAACATAAAATAGATGCTAAGGCTCTGTTGCGCAATGAATCCTCCACCATGATCATCTCACCTTACTCTGGTAACGTGATCAGTGAACAGTGATTCCTGCTGTACTGTGTGTGACTCTGCTGCTCATGCTGGATGAGTAGAGCAGACGTTTACAATAGTGTTTACAATAGTTTACAATTGAAGTGACCACTATTCGCCTAAATTAAATGATTTTTATTTCTATTAAAAAAGCAAAACGACAGCGAAGGAGTTGCCAAGGTGGGCACTGTAATGTAATGTAAACATGGCGGTAGCATATTCTATGCTAAAATTACATTTACACTGTCATAGCGATAACATGAGATTTTCACCTCAATAACAAATCTCGTCACATTTTAATATCATGAGATCCCGTGGCACTAGATCTTGTCACACCCCTAATAAATCCCCCAACAAAGCAGGAACAAGAAGAAAGACAATGCAACCCAACACCCATGCCTGGTACTGAGGGTTTGTAAAACATGCTACTGCATTCATAGACATAGATAATCCTCACACAAAGACAATAGGAAGACAATGGGACAATACAGCCCTAAACAAGCAGATCTATCACCAAGACATGTACTACTGCTGCTCCGAAGAGCCATGAGAACCTCGTGCTTGCTATCTTTGCATCAAGCCATAGCTGTTTGTACCTGAGCCTGCTTTGCAGAATGGCTTAACATCTAGTGGTTTGACTTAAATAAGCCCAAAGTTATTTAACAAGTGACTTTAACAATGTGAACCAAGGTGCCATACTTGTAGGTTTGTATATTTATTGACAAAACCTGCTATGTGCCTGAGCCAATATGCCTCACACTAATTAGAATGTGTACTATGTGTGAATTTAACAAATTATATTATCTAGAAATGTCAAGATCATGGGAGAAACCATACTCATTTCACTTGTTAGCATCTCAAGTCCCTGTTATCCCCAGGCCTGGTGCCTTCTTTGAAGACTCCAGTCTTACCTTCTAACACATTGCGGATAGGGCATACGCAGTGGCAGGCCAAGCTAGTTGGGCCTTGCACAACATGGTAGTGCTGCAGGCCTACCAGGCAGATTTGTTGAATGACTTGGACCAGAGGAGAAGACTCTGTCTCCTGAGGCAATCCTTGAGCTCCACAGGACCAAAGATTTAGCCCTCCAATTCACCAAGTAGACAGCAACTGCCATGGTTTGATGCATTTCTGGCCCCTACCAGGAAAGTGTTGGGATCCCTCCAGCGTATTCATCTGGAAGTGGTCATGTAGATGTTAGTGAACATCTCTGAGGAGTTTATGAGAGGATGGTGATCGGTAGAGAGACTGAGTGAAAAAAACAAAACAAAAACAAGTGCTTTCTCATGTTTCTCTGACATGATATCCCCGTTGCTGTGCAACAATGTGGTCTGGCTATGTCTATGTCTGGTGTGATAGAACCTACTCATCTCATGCCCCCTTATGCTGGAGGTGATAACTGGACATGGATGTAGCTTGTTGCACATTCTTCTGAGTGAAGGAGGAAGAGGCAGATTCATAAGCAGCTAAATGGGAGATTCACCATTTGCTTTTGATTGCCCCTCCAACACTGCTGGAGGAGAGAGTCTAGACCTGCCCTCTTCCATTGGAAGTTGTTGGAGGATTTGTGCATAGCTGCAGCCTCCCTAACTGCCTAAGTTCCCAATTCCTTTTTTGCCTCCTTCAAAACCAAAGCTGGTCACGTGTAGCATCAGCATTCCTCCTTGCTAGAACTCTCAAAATACAGCGATCAGGGTAGCCAATCAGGGTGACTAATGGAGAGGTAGCAAGCGATTTTCTGGTGGCCCACTTTCTCAGTAACTCCTCTAGTTTTTTCTGGAGTTATTAACCTATATATTATTTTGGCTAACTATCACAAGGACAGTGTAGATGTAGGGCGGTGACTGAAGCTGTATATCTATAGCATCCTGCGGATCGCCCTCCTAACACTAAATTTTATGATCACATCAACATCTTTCCACTATTTGTCCATGGCTGAGGACAGCAGATGAGTTCTAGTGGGCCCTTGGGGGTGAGCAGTGCGAGCCTTTAAGATGATGGCCAGGGAAGGGGAATAAAGTAGAGAGCAGTGTATCTCTGCTCTACGTGTCCCATCAGCTTGGAGGTGAACATGGTCATAGGTCATAAGTATGCCTGTGTCCTCCCTGATGGTCTGCTAGGAAAGTGGCCACGGATCAGGAGGATCCACAGTTGTCGCCTGCCCTTCCAGGCAAGATACACTGAAGTGCTCGAATTTTTAGGTGCTCTTTGGAGGACTGAGGGTTGAGCAGGCAGTTGAGAGAACGATTCGGGTTACTTAACTGTAACCCTGTTCCCTGATAAAGCGGGAACGAAAGCTGCGCTTCAGCGCATATGGGAACGTCTTTAGTCGTGACCGGCTGTGAATATGTGTCTGAACACGTCAATGAAATTGACCTATATTTATAGCCTCCGTGATGTCATCACTATGCGCCAATGAGAGGCTATAAGTAGATGAGCCACAGGTGTGTCTGCAGGTACTTTTGTCTGAAGAGCTGTCCTGGGACATCCCAGTGCGGCAAAGAAGCGCAGCTTTCGTTCCCGCTTTATCAGGGAACAGGGTTACAGTTAAGTAACCCGAATCGTTCCCTTTCAAAAGCTACACTCCAGCTGCGCTTCAGCGCATATGGGAACGAGAATACCCACGCCGCCGCACTGTGTGTCCGGACCCTCTGGCTGTGAAGTTTGTCACAAAGCGCAAAAGGGTCTTAGACACTAGCTTGCGATGTTGACTCAAGGACGCTAGAGCCCGGAGTAATATGAACATCCAAACTATAAAATCTTATGAATGTGTGCGGGGAGGACCAACCCGCCGCATCACAAACATTTTGCAGGGGGGCACCCCTTGCCAGAGCTCTTGAAGAGGCAACCCCCCTGGTGGAATGAGCCCTGATGCCCGTTGGCGAAGTGTGACCACGCGCCTCATAGGCAAGGGCAATAGCATCTCTCACCCAGTGTGACATAGTCTGTTTCGTTGCGGTAGCACCCTTGTTACGGCCTCCATGGCAGACGAAAAGTCGCTCTGACTTACGCCACTGGCTAGTGCGGTGGACGTAGGTCTGAAGAGCACGGACTGGACACAGCTTGTGAAGTCGCTCCTGATCCGGCGTAGTAAACGGCGGAGGGCAGAAGGCTTCGAGAATTACCGGATGTAAAGCCGAGAAAGGCACCTTAGGTAAGTAATCGGGATGAGGATGCAAAATTGCTTTCACCATACCTGGGGCAAAGTCTATACAGGATGGCACAATGGACAGAGCCTGTAGATCCCCAATTCTCTTCAGAGAAGTTATTGCCATTAGAAAAACCATTTTCAGAGTTAACAGCTTATCTGAAACTGACTCTAATGGTTCAAAGGGCTCTTGAACCAATCCCTCCAGGACTACAGCTAGGTCCCAAGAAGGAATTCTGGTTCTAGCAGGGGGCCTCAGTCGCCTAGCTCCTCGAATGAAGCGAGAGAGCAGGGAGTGCTGGCCCAACGGTGTCCCGTCAATAAGAGCGTGGCAAGCCGAAAGAGCGGCCACATATACCCTTAGCGTAGCGGGGCAAGTGCCTGTCGATAGCTTGTGTTGTAGAAAGTCCAGAACTGTAGAAACCTGACAGTTCATGGGATCTATATTGTGTAAAGTACACCATCTCTGAAAGATAGCCCATTTATTGGCATAACTTGCTCTGGTAGAGGGAGCTCTAGCACTTAATATAGTCTGGATAACGTCTGGTGAAAGACCTGAGTCCCTCAGTTGGTACCCCTCAGGGGCCAAACATGAAGGTTCCATAACTCCGGCCGGGGATGAAATATTGTCCCCTGTGCCTGAGACAGAAGGTCTCTCCTCTTCGGAATCGCCCACGGCGAGCCGTCGAGGAGAGCTGTTATCTCCGAGAACCACATTCTGTTCGGCCAACGCGGTGCTATCAGCAAGAGGCAAATCCCTTGTTGGCGAACTCTGGCTAGAACTCCCGGGAGCAGAGAAACTGGAGGAAATGCATACAGGCGCATTTTGGGCCATGTATGTGCCATCGCATCCAGACCTAGGGGGGCTGGGTGACTCAGAGAGAAGTAGAGGGGACATTGCGCTGTCTGATAAGAGGCGAAGAGGTCCACTTCCGCTCTGTAAAATTTTCGCCACACCTGTTGGACTACCTCGGGGTGGAGTTTCCATTCCCCAGTCGGCACTTCCTGTCTGGACAGTAAGTCTGCTCCCACATTCTGGTGCCCAGGGATGTACACTGCTCTGAGTGACAGAATTCTGCCCTGGGCCCAGAGGAAGATCTGTCTCGCTATCTTGTTGAGACGGCGTGAGCGCAGACCTCCCTGGTGATTTATGTAAGAGACTGCCGCTGTATTGTCTACCCGCACCAAGACATGACAGCCTCTCAGATACTGGAGAAAGTATTTCAGGGCCAGAAATACGGCCATCAGCTCTAGGCAATTGATGTGCCAGACGAGTTGATGACTCTCCCATTCCCCTTGGGCTGGACGGCCACCTAAGACCGCACCCCAGCCCTTCAGGGAGGCGTCTGCCGTTAGCAATTTGCGACGACATGGCGCCCCTAGAGTGGGACCCAAGGTAAGGAACCGGGGTCTTAGCCACATAGTTAAGGTACGAAGCCCGCGGCGCGTAACCTTTATTTTGCTCAGGGGTTTGGCCCTTGGATGAAATACCCTGGCTTTGAGCCACAACTGAAATGGTCTCATGTGTAACAGGCCCAAAGGTATCACCGAGGACGCTGACGCCATGAGACCTAACATTCTTTGATACTGAAGGACAGTATAATCCTGGCCTAGCCTGACATTCTTCAGGGCTATGTGAATGGCCTCGACTCGAGCGGGAGACAGTTGTGCCCGCATCATGGTCGAATCCCATACGACCCCTAGATATGTCGTTCTCTGGGTGGGACAGAGAACGCTTTTCTTCTCGTTTAGTCTCAGCCCTAGAGAAACGAGATGAGCTAGTACGACATCTCGGTGTTGTAATGCCATCTCTTGAGACTGTGCTAATATTAGCCAGTCGTCTATGTAATTCAAAATGCGGATACCCTGGAGTCGCAACGCAGCCAGTGCTGCATCCATGCATTTCGTGTATGTGCGGGGTGATAGGGCTAGGCCAAATGGAAGAACCCGATACTGGTAAGCTTCGCCCCCGAAAGCGAACCTCAGGAACCTCCTGTGTTGTGGCAATATTTCTATGTGAAAATATGCATCCTTTAGATCGATCGTGACAAACCAATCGCAATGTTGGATTTGAGACACGACCATCTTTACCGTTAACATCTTGAACTTGAGAGCTTTTACTGAACGGTTTAAGCCTCGAAGATCTAAGATTGGACGCAACCCCCCGTCCTTTTTGGGGACCAGAAAGTACCTGCTGTAATAGCCTGACTCTCTCTCTGGCAGGGGAACATGCTCTATGGCCCCTTTCTTTAAGAGAGCCTGAAGCTCTTGTAACAGTAACGTCGATTGCCCCGGCTTCACGGTAGTGGAGACCACGCCGTTGAAACGCGGGGGACGACGAAAGAATTGGATCCTGTATCCTACTTCTACTGTCCGTAGAACCCATGCAGAAATCCCTGGCAGTAGCTTCCACGCTGCCAAGTTCTCTGAAATGGGAACTAACTTTTGTACTTCCTCTAGGGGTGATGTTAGATGCTGCGTGTCCCGGTGTGTGACAGGAATCAACGGAACATTTAACTTTTCGCTGGAAACCGCTGCCCCCCGAAACACCAGAGGTGGCGGGGAAGGAGGGTTTTTGTGGGAACTTCGAGAAGGGGCGGGTACAGGATTTCTTAATACGCGCCCCGTCCCGAGGGGGGCACACCCCACAGGGCTGGGCGCAAGACCATCAGGACTTTTTCCTAGAAAGAATGGCCCTGAGGTCTTGCTTGGGAGGCTGTTGTGAGCGGCGAGACGGTCCCCAATCTTTACGAGGGGGAGCGCGAGTCGCAACGCTCTGCTTTTGTGCCTCCCTATGTGAAGGACCAGGCTGGGGCTGGGTGGCTGATGACCCCACCCTTTGAGTGCGGCGAGGAAGAAATTGCACGAAAGCTTCTTCTGATTTTTTCACCTCCCGGAACCTGCCGACGACTGTGTTAACCGAGTCGCCAAACAGGCCGGAAGGTGACACGGGACGGGCGCATCAAGCAGGAACACGCGGTCCTTATCTTTGATGCCCGTGAGATTGAGCCACAGATGCCTCTCCGTGCTGACCATAGCAGCCATTGAACGGCCGATAGCACGGGCCGTCTGCTTAGTGGCACGGAGAGATAGATCTGTGGCTCGACGAAGTTCCGTGAATGCCTCCTCGTCAATGGTGGAACCCGCACTCAGGTCCTTCAGCAGGTCAGCCTGATACGCCTGCAACACCGCCATGGTGTGCAGGGCAGCACCAGCCTGACCCGCAGCCTGAAAAGCCTTGCTGACGAGAGCTGACGTCGTTCGGCAAGGCTTAGATGGAAGAGCCGGTTTCTTTAGCGATGATGCTGAACCAGGCGAGAGATAGCTCGCGAGCGTCTCCTCAACCTGGGGCATCGTCGAATACCCCCGTGCCTCCGCACCCACGATGGTCGAATAAATCGACGTCGAAGGCACGAAAACACGGGAGGTATAAGGCTTTCTCCATGACTTCGATAGTTCGTCATGGAGGTCCTCAAAGAAAGGGAGGGATTGTTGTTGTGATCCCTCCCCCCTGCCACCGGACAGAAACCGATCCTCCAACTTTGAGCGTTTGGGGGGCTCCTTCTCCTGTGGCCAGTCAAGCTGTAATCTGGCCACAGCACGAGTCACGACCTCGAGCAATTCCTCAACAGATTTACTGTCCCGTGAGGAACGCTCAGAGGCAGCAGACTCGAAGAAGGAGTCATCGTCCCCCACGTGAACCGAAGAAGCACCGGAGTGCGCTTCAGGATCACGAAGGTGGACTGCTGGATCTGGTGACGAAGCGGGCGAAAGGGCAGGACCTGTCTCCCGCTCGTCAGCCAAATCCAGGCGAGAGCCCCACGATCTCACTGTGGGTGCTGGCCCTTGGAAGTAGGCGAGGCGAGCACGAAGCATCTTCACTGTGAAAACTTCGCAGTGCTCGCAATCGCCTCCCTCTAACGCAAGGGCAGCATGCTCTTCCCCCAAACAAACAAAGCAGAACTGGTGTGCATCCAATTCAGAGATCGAACGTGAACACGGGGAAACACACCGTCTACTTTGTTGGCTCATACTTTCTCTTATCACAATAATATAATATAACTAAATATATATATTATGACAGCTCTTATGTTGTTTCCTTGTGCAAACAGAGGAATAGAAAGAGAGGGAAAGTTCTTCAAGATGTCTTGTTAACCAAACTCCTAACACAGAGGATAGAAAAAGAGAGAGGTTGTGCTTGACACACACACAGCAAGGCCTCTGAAGACAAAAGACCTGCAGACACACCTGTGGCTCATCTACTTATAGCCTCTCATTGGCGCATAGCGATGACATCACGGAGGCTATAAATATAGGTCAATTTCATTGACGTGTTCAGACACATATTCACAGCCGGTCACGACTAAAGACGTTCCCATATGCGCTGAAGCGCAGCTGGAGTGTAGCTTTTGAAAGGGAACTAATATGTTCTCTCCTGCCCATGGGGTTTCAGGTTTTGTTCCCCTGTTTTTTGTTTGGTTGCGTTTAGAGTCTGCGAGACAGGTGAGGCTAATATGGGGGTTGCAAGAATACCTGCCTTAAAGCTGTTGCCGGACAAGTTCCTTGACTAAAAATTTACACATCCTCTGCTTCACCATTTGGCATTGTGAGAGGTGGAAGGTGAGAGCTGGAAAAGAGGAGGAGTAAGAAGACTTGGTCTATGCTTAGTCTTAGGATAGCAGCAACCTGCCCTCTTCCTTTGAAGTTGTTGTGGATGCTGTTGCAACAGTATCCCACCTCCGCCCTCCTTGTTTTTGAAGAGAAGCGTAAGAGAATACGCTCTACCAAGAAGTTAAGTGTTTTTTATGTCCCTAAACCTGTACGTGACCTCAGTATGCTCGGCTGAAAGGGAAAAGTTACATCTCCAGGCAACTGCACATTTCTGAGCGGTTGCCGAGGAAACACCTGAAAGTTTCCCATCAGTGTTGGCGATCATTTTTGAGCGCTTCAGTGCTGGTTTGAACCACCTGTGATAATAGCAAAGAACAGCTGCTGTTAAAAGCCTCTTAACGGAGCAGGGGGCACTTATATCATCATATTCTCACAAACTAATCTTTTCTGTTATCAGTACGGTTAACAGATTTCTGACATTTTAAACAACATTAAATCATATCGTTTGACACTTTCTGTAAGTGTAACAAGACTCAATGAATGAAAATCATCGAGTGTCCCTGTCAAGGAAAATGAACATCAAAGGCTGATGATCACAAGATGCACACAGATGAAATATGAAGTGATAAAAGACTAATCACTCTGGCATTTAGCCATGAAAGCCACTGGGTGGATCAAAGCTTTAGAAAAGTCATACTTATGTCTCCTAATTTCTTGCTCATTTACCTTTCTCATTTCAAAAGAATGTAATTTCATGACTCATGGCTCTTTTCTCACTATCCCCATTACACTATGTCCCTCATAATAATCCAGGTTCTCACCGGGGTCAGAAGCAGAAAAACAGAGGGTATTTTTTTACAAACTAGCCTTGTCATCATGATCCCAGCATGAAAACATTCCAAAATGGAGCAGATTAAAGCCTGGGCTGTAATCTTATTATCAGACCACAATTCAACATGTCCAGCTGGGCTGAGGAAGTCACACAGAGAAAGTCACACCAGCATGGATATAAAGCTGTAAACAATGGCAACCTGTACACTGCATATTTCATATTATGTGAAACACCACAGAACAAAGTAGTATGCTACAAAATTTTCAAATGACAAAACCTCATCATGTTGCATGTTTAATTCTGCAAGTTAATACAATAATCATCTTCAAAATTAAATATACTTATATTACTTCCATGCAAAAAAAAAAACATTAAAACAATCTTTAACATTGTTTCTTTCATGAAAGTCCAAATCAATGATTGTAGCACAAGTGAAAATCAAGAAGACTCTTCTTTTTCAGTGTGCCCCACACTTTCCACACTGCCAACAGACAGTGACATCTTTCCTGACCTCTGGTTGTAGCTGGTTGTAGTATGGATTATATCTTCCAAACTGGCAAAGGATAATGTACCAAAATGCATGACTTCCACAACAATATGACTTATATTCTTCATCTCTCCCACCACTCTCATTGCTCCTATCCTCCTTGATCTTTAACTTCTTCCTTTCTTACTATGACCGTATTTTCTGCCATCACTATCATCAACACTTTCTGGAAAAGGCACGGCCTTTCCTCTCTGTCTTCTATAGAACTTACTAACATCATGTCGAGCAAATAGGCTATAAAACTGCTTATGAACAATAGTGCAGCTATACAGAAAAAAATCTGTCCCCTAAAAGAACACACAGATTTTATATATTAAAAAAAAAGAGTTATAGAATTTACAAAATGTGCATTGATGCACAATGAATTTTTTACATTTAAATTTATTTACATTTCCTAGTCTAAAATGGACTCACAATGGAGCCTTGACCGCAAGATACCTAACATGTGCTCATGTCTCCTTCATATCCTTGTTGCCAAAAATGTCTAGCACATGGCATATAGATTTTAGGTTTATTGGCTGAAGGGGATGCCATATGATAATACTAAAATGTAATTATTATATTTTAAACGCAATTTATTGTAAATGATGCAGCACCATAGGGCTAATGCTAGGAAAATGGTTATTTATTTTCAACAATGCAAATATTTCAGTTGAGCTTTATTTACTCCCGTTTTATTCAGTGAATTTCTTAATTACGTCCAGTTTGCACTGTTAGTTATGATGAAGCAGATAAAAGTTATTTAGTTTGCAGAAACTGAGTTGCAAAGACGAGATTACTGCTTTCATGCGCTCAACAGCATGTCTATGATGTTTTGATCACTGCAACCTTTCATTTCACAATCTAAATATAATGCCATAGATTTAAGTGTAATGCTATGATCAATACTTTTCATGATTAGTTAACCTTGAGAGCTGTAATAGTAAAAACATGCTAAATGTTTTAGAGAGAGGAAAACGATTTCATTTAGCAAATATGTTAGCCAATCACAGCAGTGGCGAATAGGCTGAATTCAGGGCATTTGGAAGACATGACTGTCATGAGATGGGTTTGATTTTCTCCGTTTATCTTTCTCCTATCATTACTGCTAGACTCAGCTGTTCGGTATCGCAATCAGCGCTGATCATCTCCACACCTGTTCCTGATTTACTGTAATTTTCTCTGCTACTGTACTCTGCTGTTCTCTCAGCTGTTTGCCAGATTATTGTGGATTTTCTAGTGTGTTACTCTGCTGTTCAATGAAAGCATCTTTATATGCTCATCAGTATTGTTAGTCTAAGTCTTAGTCCCAGTCTTGTGTGTTCTGCCTAGTTGTGCATACCTGTTGTCTGTCCAGTCATCCTTCTACCTGAAGTCACCTTGCCATCTCCTGCCAGTGGTGCTATGTCTGCTGGCTGGGGACTGTGCAACTACTTTGCTGTGTGCCCTCTCTCAAACTTGGGACTTGTTTTTTCGTTCTGTTTGATGTAAACCTTTTAATTATTTCTAGCTGCGTTCACCCTGAAAGCCGATGCTCAGCAGACTGCTTGTGTTCTATTATTATTAATAAATTATTTCTGTTGCCTGCCATCGCTCTAGGGTACTGACAAAATAATCTGACCACATGGACAAGGCGAAAGAGTCACCCATTCATTCTGCAGTCGAGATATGCTGGGCAGACACAAAGAGGAGCTGTCCGCTGCCATGCACGCCATTGAGAATCTCGCTGCCCAGGTCGGGGATTAGAGCAGCTGCTTCCATTACCTCCACATGACCAGCCGAACCCACCGGCCTCTAGCTATGCCGTAGAACCCAGAATCAACAACCCTCCTTGTTATTCAGCTGAGTCCAATGAGTGCAGAGCATTTTTGTGTTTTCTCTTCAGACTTCCACCTACACGGAGGACCGTGGCAAGCTCACCTTCGTTATTTTGCTCCTGTCTGGGCAAGTGCACGACTGGGCAATGGCCGTCTGGGAGTCCAAGGCAGCATGCTGTGATAAGTTTGCCTTGTTCAAGGAGGAGATGACCAAGGCTTGCAACCGTTCAGTCTATGGATTTGCGTCAGGGGAGGCGCTCCGTGGCTGATTACTCTAGAGTTCAAGCGCTTTGACCTGCATCACCACACACTGGGTGTGGTTACCGAGCAACATGTGGTTCAGCCTTCCTCTGCTATCTCCTTTGAAGCTGCCCAGTTTCCTGAGCCCATGCAGCTGGGAGGGATTTGGATTTCTCCAGCTGAACGCCAAAGCCGCATCCTTTATAAAATATCCTTTGTATGTACTGCAGTTGTTCAGGCCATGTTGTTGCTGTTTGCCCATTAAAAGACTTCTCTTCTCTTGTATTTCCTGCAGAGCGCTCATTGACTTAAAAAAAAAAAAAAATTCATTCTCCTGTTAGTCCTGTAGTTTTGGGCAATCCTTGGCTTGTGCAGCACAATCCACAGATTAATTGGGCCAAAGGTACTATTTTTTCATGGAATTTGTCTTGTCATGTTGACTGTTTGGTCTCTGCTGATTCTTCTGTGTCTGTGTTTCAGGATGAACCTGGTGATTTGTCTGGTATACCTGGGTAGTACCATGATCTGCAGGCTGTGTTCTGTCATTGCCAGCCTGTTTCTCTTCCTCCCCATCGACCTTATGACTGCAGCATAGAGCTTCTTCCTGATACCCCGCCACCTCATTGTACTCCTTGTCTGCACCTGAGCACAAAGCAATTGAAAAGTATCATGCTGAGTCTCTCGCCGCTGGTACCATTCATTCTTCTTCGTGAAAAAGGATGGCTCCTTGCGTATTGCTCCTCCTGATGGAATTCGTGATTCCCATACCGCGCTCCGATTTTTGGGGTTTGCGCTTTTCTATCATGTTCCATTTCAAATTTCAGTCAAGTTGTCCCACTCTCACCTAGACTAAGTCTCATTTTATTAGGTCAGAGTCTGCCCAGAATGCATTCAATCACCTTGAGAGATTATTCACCTCTGTGCCCATTCTAGTTACTCCTGACCCTAAGAGACAATCCATTATCAACGTTGACGTGTACGACATGGCCATAGGGGCGGTACTTTCACAGAGTTCTCCACTCGATGAAAGGGTTCACCCATGTGCGTTCTTTCCCCATTGACTCTCGCCCACCGAACGTGATTATGACATAGGGACCTGTGAGCTTCTAGCCATCCGGTTGGCCCTGGGAGAATCGCACCAAAAGCTAGAATGATCAATGGATAGATGATTTCTACAGACCATAGAAATCTCGAATATATTCGTTCAGCGATTAAGAGGCCCCTTTTCTTTGGTTGTTTCAATTTTTCCATTTCCTTCAGACCTCTTCTTTTCCTTCTAAGAATGTGAAACCTGACGCCCTCTCCCATCTATTTGGCTCGACAGAGAACGCCACAACCACAGAGAACGCCACAACCACAGAGACAATCTTGCTTAACAGCTGCGTGGTAGGGGCTGTTGTCTGGGGAATAGAGAAGCTGGTCAGGAGAGCAAGGAACTGCCAGGCTCTCACACTAGCTAATCACAGCGCACTCCCACACCAAAGTACTAATCACACACACCTGCACCTCTTCTGCACTGTCATCAAGCCAGCCATAAATGCACGCACCTCATCTTGGCTCATTGTCAGGTCTCGTTTCTTCACATCGGACTACTTACCTGATTTCCAGTGATTTCCTCTGCCTTAAGTGCAGTGATATTCTCTGGTGTCAATCTCCAGCGATTTCCCTCCCGTGATCATTCTCCAGCATCTTCCTCTCCCTTGTGCCTCCTGTGTATACCTGCAAGTAATCATACCAGTAAATTTATCCAATCCAGGTGAGGTGTGTGCATCGCATGTGCAAGAAGTCATCCCAACCATGATCTCCTATACCTATAAGACAAGATATATCTACATTACCAAGTTATACTCTGCATTTAAAGTACCATTGAACTGCTTACAGTTGCTGTCAATAAAACTTTTCATTGACTTATTATCTGTGTCTGAGTCTACATTCCATGACATCCAGTAAATTGGTCAATATTGATAATGGTGATTTTTAAAAAAAATCTGTTTCCTTTATTTGTGAGTGTTCAGTAAACCTTGCACAAATGGGTTTTTCCTATCATTGTTATGCTGATGACAAAATTATTCCTCTCATTCCAATCAGATGATCCGACGGTTGCTACTCGCACGACGAGTGCTACTCTGCTTGCTACTTGCTACTTGCTACTTGCTACTTGCTACTTGCTACTCTGGACGAAGGACCACCACCTTCAACTCAACCTTGCACAAATGGAACTGCTTGTGGTCGGTGCCAACCTAACACTTCATCACAACCTTTCTGTTCAACTTGGTTCGTCAACCATAAGTCCTTCCAGGACAGCTAGGAACCTTGGGGTGGTGATGGATGATTGTTTAAGCTTCACAGATCATATCGCTACAATGGCCTGGTCCTGCAGATATGCCTTGTACAACATTAGGAAGATAAGATCCTTTGCATCAGAGCATTCCACATAAATTCTTGTCCAAGCTTTTGTTCTATCCAGACTGGAGTATTGTAAGCATGCACTGTCAAGCCTCTACAACTGATCCAGAATGTGCCAGCAAGAGTGGTCTTTAACGATGGCGAAGAGAGCACATGTCACACCTCTCCATCAGTTTGCATTGACTGCCAATAGCCACTCACATCAAATTCAAGGCTCTAATGTTTGCCTAGAAAATAACCACTGGCTCTGCGCCACTATACCTAAACCCACTACTTTAGACTTATCCACCCTCTGGAAGTTTGCATTCTACAAGTGAATGGTGCCTTGTGGTGCCATCCCAAAGGGGCACAAAATCACTCTCATGGTCCCTTGTCCTGGTCTGTTCCCTGCTGGAGGAATGACTTGCCCGCGCTCTATCCGAGCAGCTGAGTGTTTGGTCATTTTCAAAAAACTGCTAAAGAAATATCTTTTTTGTCAACACTTGACCCAGTAATATTAGCAATTTTACTTATTACTTTTTATCTTTAATTGTAATAAAAAATAAATAAATTCCTTGCTATGAGCACTTTGCTGGTGAAACTGGGACTTGACACGGCACTTTTGTGATCTTTACAGATCTTAAAAATTTTCTCTATTAAACATAAATTTTTGCCCAAAAAAGAAACACAACATCCTACATAACAAGGAGAAACTACGTCAGTTTCATTTTTCCTGAGTTACGTATGCAGTCACTTTCATTTGTCAGCCACATTGCAAGAGAATGCAAAAAATGTGAGCTGCTCTCCAAATTCACATAACTGAACAAGAAGTTATGTAAAATGTATTATACTTTAAAAAAAATATGTCAGTTAGACTGCCCTTTTAATAGAAAACAAGGGTGTTCTTTCCATGCATATGCTGGAAAACCACTTCAACATCAACCAAACTGACATCAAATGGACTGGAGTCCGTATCAAAAACACTAGTCTAAATGTGTCCACTCTTAAGTGTTTAATGCATGTCTTTCTGTGTGTTCAGTATCGTGTTCAGGGAACTTTGCGATTTTAATTGCTCGGTTGGACTGATTATGTTTCAGGGATTTGACCCAATGCTCTTTTCACAGATTGCACCTGCGGCTCCATTTTGAGCTGTGTACAAATGCAGAGACACACAGGTCTGCCTCGGCGGCCAGGAATAGATTCTGAATGCCAAGCAATTACTATTTGAGTACATTGCCCTGTGAGAAACCAACCTTGTCCCCTGGCTCCTCATGCTTAATAGCTTATGTTTTACTTTTCCAACTTGTTTTTTTTCAGGATTTGCCTCCTTACTCTTGTTCTTGAGAATTCAGTGAAGGAATGAATAGATATATAGGTGCATCTCAATAAATTAGAATGTTGTGGAAAAGTTTATTTATTTCAGTAATTCAGCTAAAATTTTGAAACTTGTGTATTAAATGAATTCAATTACACACAGACTGAAATAGTTTTAGTATTTAAACTAAACCCACCAATTCACCATCTCAACAAATTAGATTATGGTGACATGCCAATCAGTTAAGCTCAAAACACCTGCAAATATTTCTTGAGCCTTCAAAATGGTCTCTCAGTTCAGTTCACTAGGCTACACAATTATGGGGAAGACTGCTGATCTGACAGTCGTCCAGAAGACAATCATTGACACCTTTACAAACATTCATTGCCAAAGAAGCTGGCTGTTCTTAGAATGATGTATCCAAGCATGTTAACAGAAAGTTAAGTGGAAGGGAAAAAAATGTAGGAAAACGTGTGGAGGAAAAAGATGCACAACCAACTGAGAGAACTGCAGACTTATGAGGATTGTCAAGCAAAATCGATTCAAGAATTTGGGTGAACTTCACAAGGATGGGGTCAAGGTATCAAGAGCCACCACACACAGATGTGTTAATGAATTTGGCTACAGTTGTCGTATTCCTCTTGTTAAGCCACTCCTGAACCACAGACAATGTCAGTGGCGTCTTACCTAGGATAAGGTAGAGAAGAACTGGACTGTTTCCCAGTGGTCCGAAGTCCTCTTTTCAGATGAGAGCCAGTTTTGTGTTTCATTTGGAAACCAAGGTCCTAGAGTCTGGAGGAAGGATGGATAAGCTCATAGCCCAAGTTGCTTGAAGTCCAGTGTTAAGTTTCCACACAGTAGAATTGTCAATTGTAGATAGTAGATTGGTGAATTGGTGGGTTTTTGTTAAATGTGAGCCAAAATCATCACAATTAAAAGAACCAAAGACTTCAACTACTTCAGTCTCTGTGCAAAGAATTTATTTAATACACAAGTTTCACAATTTTTTTTCCACAAAAGTTGAATCACTGAAATTGAGATGCACCTGTAGATCTGCACATTTCAATGCACACACTTGAGCACTGCTGCTCTGGCAGTTTGTCTAAAGGCCAACTAAGGGGTGTTGTTAGACACGACAGAGCGCAGCAGCAACAGAAGTTGCATTACATTTATTATGCCATTAGATGGCGGCAAAGATTGTCTTTATGAGAGAGTCGCAAAGACTTTTATATTGAAACTTCTTGTGAACACCGAACAAGACGCACATGACTGCTTTGACTAGCTCACTGTCAGTAGAGCACAGGAAACCCATTAACTTTTAAAAGCACAAGATCACAGCGGACATTCAAACGGATTTTTATTATGCAGGTTCGATTCCCACGCCGGCAGGAAATGAAGGTGGGGTTTGTGAATAAACAACACTCTCTCCACCTTCGATACCACGACTAAAGTGCCCTTGAGCAAGGCACCTAACCCCTAATTGCTCCCCAGGTGCTGTCGCAATAGCTGCCCACTGCTCAGGGTGTGTGTTCACTACTCACTGCTGTGTGTGTGCACTTGGGATGGGTTAAATGCAGAGCACCAATTTTGAGTAGGGGTCACCATACTTGACAATACGTCACGACTTTCACTTAAAAGTTCACTGGAGGAAAAGATAAAAAAAATTAAATAAATTTCACTGTTTCTCACGCAAAACTATTGTATGACTTATGAAGACTTTCAGTCATATTTAACACTTTCAAGATATATCATTGAAAGCATTTGAAATCATATTGAAACAACCAGAAAGTTTTTAAATTTCATGTTGCATAGAAGAAAGTAAGTACAGGTTTGGAACAACAAGTGTAAATGAGAGCAAGGTAATTCTTTATTCATATTTTAATGTCATTGGTCAAAGCTCAGAGTACAATTGAAGAACCGTTTTGAATGTTTGTAACCCTTGACCACAATAATGAACTTTAAATGCCACCTTTCATGATTCTGTGTTAATTACTAGCTCTCATTTCCATGGCAACATATCAATTTTAATTAAAACCTTAGCAGGAAAAAAAGAAATAAGCCTTAATAGTCTTTGTAGTCGTGAGCATAAACAGCTAGTGAACTGCATGCAAACCTCTTGGTTCTTGACAAAGACATGGAGCATTGAAACACGAGTGATTTTAATTGTATGTGTGTGTTAAGGGATAAATAAAGGCTGTGTAATGGTGAAGGGCCATTCAAAGCTCTCTTGTGAGGTAAAGTGAGGCAGAGGTGCCCATTGAACTGCTCAAAGAGACAGTGAGATATGAGTGTCCCCTACAGCTTCCACAGACATGCTGATTGATGCAATGTTGTTTTTCTGCCAAGCTGTCCAATCTGTGCTGAAGCTCAAAGGGGTCACTATTATAACTAGAATCCAGTTACTTGGCCCAAAAATAAAAGATTCAAATTGTCATACACATTTGTTTTCAAAGCATAAAAAATGAAATATGAGTTCAAAGTTTCCTCCCTGTTAAGGCTGACTTAAGTGACTCTATTCAGACAGTCTGTTTCGAAGTGTCCAACTAGGACCTAATCAACTAGACACATTTACATTTATACAATACACTTCCAAAGAAACTTACAAATGAGAATACTACAAATAGAAGGAACTAATACAAGAGAAAGCAATACAAGTAGTGACTACTAGTGCAACCAAGGATGGGAGGGTTGCAAATTACAGAATACATGCCTGCTGTAAAATGTATTTAAGACATTTCAATATATTAAGTCAACACTGGCAGATTTTTTGTCACTTGTTTAAGGTCACAATGAAATGGAACTAGTGACAGATCTTTTCTTCTACATTGTGACAACAACAACAACAACAACAAAAAAGTAGGGCGGTGTCTTGATTCTTTCCATTAGTTGTTGTTTGGATAGAGGCAGATCTGAATGCGAGCTTGCCGTCTATTGTAATAAAACTGTAATAAATGTTTGGAGAAGTCTGGCAAATACCACCCGAAGTATGTCTACTGTTAAAGCAGGAGATCGAGTTATGATTTTGATAAAAGGTCAAACTATTTGTTTTAACAGTATGGATGAATTGTTCACAATAAGGTCAATAACAAGATTGCCATCTAGGTGGTTGCAGCATGGGGACTATAAACCAAAATGGCCGCTCGGTCCCGGACTACAGTTACCAGGTTCCTCAGTGGTGGAAGCATAGCTGTTGCAAGTGAAGGAGAAAAGCTGTTAATGAGCTGAGAACAGAGAGACTGCCTGTGTCTGGATATAGAAATAAGTTTTGAAAGTTTTGAAATTTTGAGTTGATGATCAAAAAGAAACCAGTGGCTCTGCCTGAACTCGATTTGTGAAGCAATCCAAACTTTGGTGTTACTCTACTTCTAACGATGCCACATAACTGTTAGTTACAGCAGGCTATGAAATCACATGCAGCACATATGTAAATATAAGTGAAGAGTTAGAATAAATACATATTTTATGGAATTTTATAAAATGTCTTGGTTTAAACATTCACAATCTGATTGACATAAATCAGAGCCTTGAATGAGGAAAGAATCACTTGCCTGTTCTCCCCAAAGTGTGTTCCAGTTTCTCCATGTCTGTTTCTGAAGAGATCTACCTGATACTTACCTTCCTCCCCCTCGGTCGAGGTATGTCCATCTGTGTGTGTCCCAGCACTATTTCAACTGACTGCTATTCCCAGCGCTATCTCATTGCTGAATTGGTACCTGCCTCTGCCATGTGGTGCTCAATAAAAGTGTTTCAGGATCCTCACAGTAAGCTCAGTTAACAGCATTTTAGCTCAGGGTTATTTATATGAGTTAAAATGTTACTGCTGCTTAAAATATACTTCAAATATCTAAAGATAAAAGTTGTGGATAGTACAACGTTGCATTAGTAATTGCAATGTAATGCAAAGATGTCTAGGAAGAAGTAAAAAAAAAAAAAAGAGGATAACGAGTTGATAAGTCATGTTTGCAGTGTGAGAAGTCCATTTTTCTGCGGTTGTGGACTAACTTAAGACAGTGGTATACATTCGGTGTACATTCGTGAGAGTAGTGCACACTGACATCACCGTGTGTAAATAGGCATCGCGGTAGCAGAAGTGTGTGTCGTCGAAGGAAGAGCGGTGTTGGAGACTGGCCGAGAGCAGGAGAGAGAGTTGCTCGAGCCTGTGAGTGTCGTCCAGAACCCAACCCCCTTATTTTTTTTTAAATTTTTTATTTTTTGCATCTTTCGACTGTGGGCATTTAGAGAGTTCAGTTTTTGTGCGAGTCATCTGTGAACTGGCTTATAGAGCGAGAGACATCGATTTTGTCCTGCGAGTTTTTTGAGTGCACTTGTTAGTGTGCAAGAGTGCCCTTTTGGACTGAACTACTTTTTTTACGGAGTGATTCATTTATTTCCTTTTTATTTATTTATTTTTTGTATTTTTTGTGTGCTTTTGGGGAAACTGAGATCGTCACGATTAAGTTTTATTTTTGAAAATTCCTTTTTGTGAAGTGTGGAAAGTCTGACCCTGTCTAAGCGAGTCGCGTGCGTCCCGTGATTGAGCGCCATTTTGTTCCAGAGAGTTCCGGAGATTTTTTTTTTTTTTTTGAGGCCATGCTGAAATTTTTCTTGTTCTGCTTATTACCCTGCCATCCTTACGACATCTCACTGCCCTATCTCAAGTCATCTCATTTCATCACAAGGCATTGTTGCTACAGACTGGTACCATGGTTCATTACACCCAAGCACACATACATACACACGAACACTTACTGATATTGATTGTATACCCAACTGAGTGTTTGAATGACCTGCGTGATAATCTAAACTGTGACTGGGAGAACCGATTCAGTAATTGATTCGTACGAATTGTTCAGTGAGGTCACAAATGTTTTCTGGGTTTTTTGAGACGAGTCATTTGAAGTGATTCATTCAAGTAAGTTATAAGTTGATCTGTAAGAGTTTATGGGTGTTTGAGAATCAGTTTGAAAGTTGGTAGGTTTACAGAAGGTTTACAACATTATTTTGATTTTATTTAATTTTGTTGAACAGAACTCAAGACAAAATTACAGTTCCTGAGGAAGAAAAAAAATAAATTAATTGGAGCAAAACAGTTAAAGATCAATTATTATTATTTTTTTTTTTTACTTGCCTTGGAGTAGGGGCATCTCACTTACACTTTTAGGTTTAGGAGGTTGGGAATGTGAATCTGAACTATCTCTGTCACACGTCTATACTTAAGGAAAACACTGTGTCGACATCTGCTGACCTGAAGCCCACACCGTTTATCCCTTTTGTATATTTAAATAATAGTGTAAGATAAAACACATTTGCACATTTTGTTATACCAAGACTCAAAGTACCAGAGTGGGGACCAAGATCCTTTCACTCCTTTCACTCATCCAGGGTAGCATCTTTATTATCCCGGCGAAGCGAGACATACAGTTTTGTTACATATAAAACGACCTTTTCTGATCATATGTATAATATTTTTAATGGGGCAGAAAATGTCTGTAGATATCTAAACAATACTAAATACAATGCTAAACATCCTTAGCATTGTACTTACATAGCTACTTTTACAAAATTCCTGAGACTGCACAACAGACAAATCCTATATTCTTGTATTGTGGTTTAATGATTTATTAAAGCATTTCTAATGGTTTTATGTCAAGCTGTATTTATAGGAGCATGATCATTAAAGAAAAATATTAAATATTTAAGGAAATAAATGACAATTTAATTCCTCGTAATCATTTCAGTAACAGTTACCAGCTACTGAATACATTTATTTGCATATTTTGTATTGACATGTATTCCCATAACCTGAGTCAAACACTAGAGACGAAGAGGCCATAGTAAAGCATTGCAGTCAGTTCAAGAAAGGTTTGATTTCGTAAAGCAGAGCATGAAACAGCATGAACAGATATTTTCAATATCCTTTGTAAGTGCTGAGCCACATCAATACTCTGACTTACCTAACCAGAGAGTATGTCCAGTTTGTATGTGTTCATCAGGATATTTTGAAGGGGGTAATGCCAGAAGCCTGAAGCTGAGGGTGAGTGGGTTATGACTGCCAGTTCTACGCCTCCACAGTCAGTCAGCTTCAGGTCTAGCCTTTGGCTTGCATGCAGACATCCTGTCCTATCTGTCCTCAGAGGCCTACACTGGATAGAACTGGACTGAGTGCATGTGTGAGAGAGAGATACTACATACACTCATTTGAAAAAGAAAGAACACCCTGTTAAATTCAAGGGTTTTTTGTATCAGGACACAATAAAAAAAGGACACATCCTGTCCTTGGCCATTCTTAAAATTTGGTAAAAATAAAATCTCACATGAGCAACAACACAAGAGATGTCACACGGTGTCGTTACTTATTTAGCAAAAATAAATAAATAAATAAATAAAGCCAAAATGGAAAAGCCATGGGTGACAAACTAAGGACACCCTATGATTCAGGTGCTTGCAAAATTTTGAGTTCAGTAAATAAGAACAATTTTTTAGTTTATGCAAACTATCCCTTTAAACCATAAAACAATCAAATTGTCAGTTACATAGGGAAATCTTTACACATGATAGAAGCATCAAATTGGTGGAGAAAAGAAGCTGCGACTAATGGCTACGGTTGTTATCTTTGAGTGATTGTCCCAGTTAAAAGCTAAGCTGGATTTTACCAGTGAGACAGCAAAAGAGCTCATTTCTGCACAGGAAGGAGACCCAGTTTGTATCATGTCATCTAACAAGCTCTCTACTTAGTGTTTTGTCAGCAGGGAAGTTATGACCATCTTAACAGTACAAATTTGTCAGATTACACACATTGAAGCAAAACTCTTAGCTCTGTCACTGCCATATCTGATTAAAAACATGCAATGTGCCTGTTTTTAAGTTATCCTGTTGTCAAAGTATAGATATGTAAGAAAATACTGATGCAATTTGGAGATACATATAAATGGTTTTGCAAGACATCTGGATTGTAAGTGTCTAAAGAGTGGCAACAGTTATGTCCATATAAAGCTGTAACTGCCATATGCCTAGACATCTGGTTGGGTTGAACTTTGAATTGACTAGGGATGGACTTATTTAGAGTGGTGAGGTGGAGCTTTTTGAAGTTCAAATTATTATTATGTCAGTTCAATGTGTTCAAATTATTCTGTTGGTTTGTTTTTTTGTTTTGTATGTTTGTCGCTTTCATTGAAATCATTTTAGACAAATTTTATTCAGTTTGCAATTTTCTCAGTTTTTCCAAATGGAAACTACTTTAAAACATCTCAGGTTATGAATGTAATCGTAATTCCCTGAATAGGGAACGCGATGCTGCGTCAAGATGCTGTGGAAAGGCCTCAGTGTAATTGCATTGTGAAATACCATCAGTCCAATGGTGTGACGGAATGTCATAGACCAGAAAACTATAAAGCACACCCAGAACAAAGAACGCTAGCTTCTGATAAGGTGAAGCAAGATGCTCACAGGTATTCAGGGAACCAGTGTTACATACGTAGCCTGAGGCGTTACCTTTCAAGGGAACTCGAGCTGCGTCAAGATGCTGTGGGAACCTCATACCCACAACGCCATGGTACCAAGTGCCTGTCTGTTAAGTGCCTGAAAGTAGTAAATAAAGACAAAAGTGCGAGAAAAATAAAAAAAGGAAAGCTTTAGAAACTCAGTGAGTAACCACTCACTTCTAACGAACCAGAGACCGGGGTTCAATCCCCACCAAGGGCAACCTCTCACTTGTAAGTCGCTTTGGATAAAAGCGTCTGTCAAATTAATAAATGTAAATGCCTGAACAGCCAGGAACCTTCTGGAACTTCTTCTAAGGGCTTGAAGGGAGCCAAAGTAAGGCCTTCTAAAATCCCAAATCCCAGCATCCTAGTACACTGTATGAGCCTTAGCCTCAGAGTGCCACAAAGAAATGGTGTAGAGGGTCTGTCCCTAATGATAACCCACCCAAAGGAGTGTGGTAAGCAGATATGGCCGCCATGTACACCTTTAAGGTGGAAGTAGATAACCCCTGCAGAAATTCTAGCAATGAACCAACATGCTATTTACACCAAGAATAGTACTTCCACTTAGTAGCATACAATTTTCTCAGAAAGGGAGCTTTGGAATGGAGTAAAGCCTCCACATCCTTGGTTGAAAGACTGGAACCCTGGAACCGCATGAACCAGTCAGCCCCCTCAGGGGCCAGGCCAACAACTTTCACAACTTGGGGCGAGGATGAAATAGCATGTATTCTTGAACCATACTCAGACATCTCTGATGGTTGATGTTGGAGACCACCAACGCATTGTCTTTACGGACAAGCGGATGATGGCCCCACAGGTCTGGGAGGAAGTGCTTGACAGCTCAAAACACGGCTATCATTTCCAGCCAATTTCTGTGTCAGGAAAGACGATGGCCCAGCCAGACCCTGAGCTGAGTGACCACTAATGATCGCCCCCAAACCTATGAGGGATGCATCTGTCGTTAGCATTACACAAGGATACAGTACAGGCCCTTGGGAAAGGAACCAAGGTTTTTTTTTTCCACACGACTAAGGCACGAAGGCATTACCACGTGACCTTGATAATGCAAAGCGTATTTCCCCTCAGGGAGAATCCCTTGGTCCTGAGCCACCACTGCAAAGGTCTCATGTACAGTAGGTCAATAGGTATCACGTTGGATGCAGCTGCCATCAGACCTAACAGTCTCTGAAACTCTGTTTGAGTGTAAGCATCTTGAACTTGAGTTTTTGAACTGTGCGATTTAGAAGGTGCAGATCTAGAATGGGATACAACCCTCCATCCTTTTTTGGAACAATGAAGTAATGGCTGTAAAATCCTGACAGCTTGCTGGAAGGAGGAATCCATTCTATAGAGCCCTTTCTTGCCCCCAAACCAGAGCCTACTCAGGGTCCACTACCGAAGACAGAACCCTGTTGAATCTGGCTGGGCAGGACCCGAACTGAATTCTGTTACCATCTTAATTACTCACTCTGATGTCATTCCACTTCCGTAAGATCTTCGTTTCATCTTTGGAACACAAGTTAAGATATTTTTGATAAAATCTGATGGCTCAGTGAGGCCTGTGCTTGAGGACACACAACAATAAATATGACAGAGACAGATACACAGAGTGCTTGCTAAAGACACATAAGCTAGCGTTCTTCGTTCTGGGTATGCTTTATAGTTTCCTGGTCTGTGACGTCACCTGTCTATGGCGTTCCGTTATGCCTTTTGACTGATTATACATATGCTTCACTTGTAAGTTGCTTTGGTTAAAGGGTCTGCTAAATGATTAAATGTAAATGTAAAATGCTTCACGATGCAATAACGCAGAGGCGTTCCCACAGCATCTCCATGTAGCTCAAGTTCCCTTGAAAGAGAAAATTAAAATTAAAAATTATGATGCAGAATTTTGTCATGTCACACTGCTACTTGCTATATAAAGTAGCTTGCTACTGGAAAGCTGCATTATGTTTAACACAGCTGACTTATTGCCACATTACTAGTTTGCACATTCATCGCCCTTGGACTGAGGTTTATCATTAATGTGATCAAGCCTAAAAGATTATTCTCAAAATATATTTTATTTATCCATGCAGATTTATTGTGCACCTCACCAAATCTCCATTCATGTTACTGCTGTCTACAGTCATTTTCATCAGAATACTATTTTCCAGTTAAGTGACTATACAAAAAAAAAAGTCAATTACAAAATCAGTCTCTTGCATGTTTACACACACGCGCACACACACACACACACACACACACACACACACACACACACACACACACACGAATGATAAACATTAAAATTCAATCACTTTGCAGTTCATTAAATGCATTTATCATCTGTTTGGTGCCAATTAACTGAACATAATTGCTTTTTGTCTGTTTCAATCTGAATGACTTGCTGTCTATCGTTTGCCATAAACAGGGAAAAGTTGGCTTGAAATTAAGAAAAGTGATACATGGCCATGAACTGTAAGAAACAAAAGGATATGGATAATTTTCTGCAAGTGCCAGAATATTATCTGTTAAGATTACAGATATTTCATTAAAATGTAAGAAGGACATGGTTGAAAAAGCATTGAGTGATAGGTAAGTTTAATACGCCTTCAACAAGACCTAAACTGAAATCACCTAGATCCTGCTCTGTGGTTACATCATTTAAATGACTTTAGAACAGGAGATATCAGTGCAATTGATGACCTTTGTTATATGAAATATGGTGCT
This sequence comes from Opsariichthys bidens, assembly GCA_037194245.1. Classification (NCBI taxonomy): domain Eukaryota; kingdom Metazoa; phylum Chordata; class Actinopteri; order Cypriniformes; family Xenocyprididae; genus Opsariichthys; species Opsariichthys bidens. Next base: position 11,971,362 of record CM074285.1, on the reverse strand, counting down.
ATGCTTCAGATTGTTTTATAATAGTGATGTAAGTGATCTAAGTGACCTTCCCTATGAGTACAAAATGATACAGAGTCAGATTATTCAAGCAGAAAACTGACCTTGAGGTCTCCAGATGCTCAGATCTTTCAGGATTTTTGTCTGAGTATGTTTGTACATTTACCAGAGCTAAGGCGAATATGTAGAAAAGAAAAATGCAACATCTGTCCTTCTCATAAAAAGTTATTTTTATGACATTTATTCCTTGTCACAGAAATTTTAAAATTCAATTTAAAAGTGACAATTTCAAAGCTCTTCCCGATGACTGTATTGCAAGTCAATTAGAGCGTTTAATTGCTTCAGTAATAATGTTGGTCTATGGGCAACCCACCAGCAGACAGGCATTGTGTTCATGGTGACTCAATCCACATGACTGTGCAATTAGTTATAGAATCGCAAAAGAAAAGAAACAAATGAATTTCATAATGATGTTTGGTTCATTTTTGTCAAACTAAGGGTATCTTGAAAAACTAATGTTTAAATGTTTACTGATGTATATTTTTAAAGGGTTAGTTCACCCAGAAATTACAATTCTGTCATTAATGTCATTCCACACCCGTAAGATCATGGGACTACAGTCGTTCAACCTTAAATGTTATGAAGCAACAAGAATACTTTGTGTGGCAAAATAAATAAATAAATAAATAAATAAATAAATAAATAAAATAAAAAATAACGACTTTATTCAACAATATCTAGTGATGGACGATTTCAAAACACTGTTTCATGAAGTTTCGCAGCTTTACGAATCTTATGTTTCGAATCAGTGGTTCGAGGCGTGAAACTAATTGCCAAAGTTACTCGAACCATTGAAATTTCTAAACACTTATGGAGTAACGAAGCCTCGTTCACTGAAATCACGTGACTTTCACACTCCGAACCACTGATTCAAAACAAAAGATTTGTAAAGCTTCGAAGCTTTAAGATGCAGTGTTTTGAAATCGCCCATCACTACATATTGTTGAATAAAGTCGTTATTTTGCTTTTTTGGTGTTGCTTTATAATATTAATGTTGATCCACTGTAGTCACATGAACTGTTTTAAATATGTCTTCAGTTCCTTTCTAGGCATTCGAATGAGTAAATTAACTTGCTGTCAATGCAGGCCTCACGGAGCCATTGGATTTCATCAAAAATATCTTAATTTGTGTTCCGAAGATGAACGGGTGTGGAACGACATGAGTCATGACGACATGACTTTTCATTTTTAGGTGAACTAACCATTTAAGGCTGGAAGGTGTGCATTTTGTTTAATTCGTTTAACAGTTTACTGCACAGGTAGTTCCAGTCAGTTTAGTCTGTCCTATATGAATGTGCTGGTTTCATTGAAACACACACACACACACACACACACAGAGAGAGAGAGAGGAGATCACGCTGTGCACACGCAGAAACATTCAGGAGCACAGAAACTTGGTATCAATGCTGCCCTGTGTCTTTTATTACTGAAATAGCATCACTATTAAATCGTTACATTACATTTCTCAGCAGTAATAGGAAGTGAATAGCTTCACTATTATTAGAACGATGCAGCACAGACACAGGTGATTCATACATAAATCTTTCAGCTCTCTCTCTCTCAATTTTAAAATTATTTAAATTTAGAAATATTAATCTTAAAGTGCAAAACAACAAACAAACTAAACAAAAAATGCAAATAAATTATGGGAAAAAAATAATTGACAATTGAGAAAATATTTTAAGAGAATATATTTTTAAATGTATTAAATTTAAGAGAACTAAATAAGTAGATGTAGGGCTACATATCTGCTTGGAGAGGAGGGCCTTTGAACATTGTCTTGGACAATGGGGGGCCTTGCAGTCAAAAAGGCTGAGAATCACTGAAATAAATGCTATAATAATTCATTAACTCAAATAAATGTATTCATACATGGATTTGTCTCTGTGTCTGATTTAAAGCAGGCAGAATGCTAGATCTAATCAGCCGTAACTGATGAAAACACATTCATTCATTTTTACCCTTCTGGTCAAATATTGCACTGCTGCACTGCATTCTTATTAATATCTGTATTTCACACAAAATAAGTGTATAGAGAGGTACAGAAATAAGATTTTATAAATGAAACAAACACTTCTCTGCATTCTGTCCAGGAAATCGAATCCTTTGATGCTGGGTTACAGAATTAGCTGACCTTTTGGTAATCAGTACTTTCTGTTTCATGCTGTTATGTTCAGTATGGCTCAGTGAAGGCATTATTATGTATAAATCATTATTAGTCTTTTTATTAACAATAGAGATAGTGAAAGAGGTGTTGGGAAATTATAGAGATAAAGATACAGGTAAAAATCAGTAAAGCCAGACTTATTCTTAGAAATCCATAAAGGATATATACTTTGGTCTGTGTGATGCATTCCCTCTGAAGTGAATATATCTGGTATCAATAAACCAGAACATTAAAAGTTCTCAGACAATTAAAAACAACACATTTATTGATTTCTCTCCTTACCAAGGATAATAATCCTAAACAAAACAAGCCTAAAATGTCTGCTGTGTGACTGCTCTGTGAGTTTTCATGAAGTACAATAAGGTTGTAAATATGGACCATAAATATTACTTAAACAGAGGAATACTTTAATTTTGAAAAAACAAGAACAGCTAATTTAGCCTAAATTTAGCCGATTATTTTAAGCTTAGCTTACTGGAAAACATAAAATGACTTTTCTCTATTTTAAATAAAGTAATACAAAACAACATTCCAAGAGTGGATCCCACTTGATATATCTCTCTCAAGAGTTCTACATTATTTTCATTTGAGCCATTTTTAAGAGGCTACAACGTAAATGGGCATGTGACTGTGTAGCTCTTCACAGCGAAAAATAAATAAACTTGTGAAAATAAAAGGGGACCTATTATGCAAATGAGAGGGTGCAAATCAGCTGGTGATCTCTGCCCCCTTTAAAGAAGAGAGCGGAGCTTCAAGAACTCGTGCTCCAGCATACCGGCAACAACAAAACAGGACAATCTCACGCACTGAAAACGTCAAAGTTCATGTGCAATTTGTAACTAGGGAACTCGTTTAGTAATTTAGATAGCATATTAGGATAAATCAGTGAAAACAGACAGAGACAATAGCCACTTTTCAACTGTCGCACCATGCTGGGCCAATAGCCTCAGACCTCAAGCACCATGGCCAAAATCAAGTTGCATTTCCACTGTTGGGCCAGTAGCTGGCAGCCTGACATAATAACATGGAAATGAGCGGCAGTGTTGACCGTCTCCTGACTCTGCCTGTGTTCATGGCCACTCCTCTAGCCCCAGTTGGCCCGCTTTGGACCCAGGTATTTGGTGGGCCAAAAAATCCAGGCCGGTGGCCACGAGGAAGTCCTGACGAAGCCTGATCAAGCTCCGGAAGTGACAGTGGAAATGCAACAGGCCGTGGCACGCACTAGCACTCTTGTGGAAACGCGGCAAATGGTAGCTTTAGGAACATTACCCGTACAGAGTGCTTCTCACTCAGGGCTGTGTCTATGTAGGGCAGATCGTCACCGGTTGTGCATGGCACTTCTCCTTACGATGACGCCCAGGTAAAAATAAAGTATACTTGAATGCACTAAAAAAAAACATGGCTGAATGACACAGCTTATGCTGTCAGATGTGAGTGCCGTAGAGCTGAGCGCAAATCCAAAATGGACAAACTGCATGTGTTGTTTCCATTTCAAATGCTAAGAGACTGCTGGTGTCATTATCAGACAACCGTGAAAGATGCTAAAGAAAATATATCACTGAAATTATTCTGTCAAACTCTAACAAGTCTAGTGTTTTAAGACTATTGATTCAGTTCTTAAGGCCCCATAAACTGTCTATGTTGATGTCTCCCCTGCTGCCTGTGAACATTTTCTTTGCTTTTTTATTGACAAGATCACTTCCACAAGGGTTTTTATCTCACCTTCTGCTTATGACCCCTCAGTCTCTGTCCTCTGCTCTGCTGTCTTTGAGAAGTTTGAGCCTGTGATTTTGTCTGCGTTACAGGAGATTGTTGGTCATTTGAAGCCCTCAGTGTCAGGGTCTGTTTATCTGTTTGCCTGTTCTGTCATTTGTCACATGGTTCTGATTTTCCCTTCACTATTGTTTCTTTGGTCATCGTCTTTATTAGTTCATGTAGTTCAGCTGTGTTCTGTTAATTAGTTATGTCATTCACCTGTGCCCCATTTATCACTCCTCATTTTTTCATGCATTTATACTCTGTGTTCGTCCTCATTCCTGGTCCATTCTTGTTATATTATACGTTGTAAAGTGTGTTCCCTGCTGGTTTTGTTATTAAATCTCATTATTATGTATTCTACTTTATCCTTGTGCCTTTCCACAAATTACGTAACACTCCTCAACTTTCAGGAGGTTTTTCCCTCAGTAGGGCCATCTGTTCTTGCAGTTGTTAATAGCAGTCTGTCCTCAGGTGTGGGCCCTGAACATTTTAAACACACAGTAGTGCAACCTCTGATTAAAAAAACTGGTCTGGTTCCTGTAGATTTTGTAAATTTCAGGCCTATCTATAATCAACCTTTTCTTTCAAAAATCCTTGAAAAGATAGTCTGTAGTCAATTAATGGCCTTTCTGAAAGACCACAATATTCTCAAAGTTTTTTCAGTCCGGTTTTAAAATTCTAACAATTTTTAAAAGAGCAGATCCTGTGTTGTGTAATGATTTTTTTTTTTTAGATACTGACTCTGGTGATTGTGTTATTCTTGTGCTTCTTGACACTGCATTCCATGAAATCCTGATTTCTTTGCATCGCAAGCTCCAGCCAGTGAAGTGGGCATTTAGGTTCCACTTCACTACAAAGAGTAGACATGCCTTGTTGAGGGCGCTCTTGCCAGAGTGATAGTGTTTACCACCACTGGGGGTAGATCACCTAAGTCTTCCCGTCCAGAGACTACACATGGAAGTTCCAGAGGTTTGGACATATGTGCAGTAGGGTGCCCCATTTCTCAAAGGAATTCGCCAGGGGGGGGCTGTTATGAGGGCCATTAGTTCTGAGAACCAGGTCCAGTTGGGCCAGTACGGCGCAACTATCAAGACCTGCTCCTCATCCTCCCTGATCTTACACAGTGTGTGTGCGAGAAGGCTCACTGGGGGAAATGCATATTTGCGTAGACCCCGAGGCCATCTTTGTGCCAGTGCATTGGTCCCGAGGGTCCCCAGGGTCAGGGAGTAAAACAACTGGCAGTGGGACGTGTCCGTGGAGGCAAACAGGTCTAAAGGTGCAATGGCGTTGCTGCCTATCAGATTTCATCAAAAATATCTTGATTCGTGTTCTGAAGACTAATGAAGGTCTTACAGGTGTGGAACAACATGAGGGTGAGTAATTAATGATAGAAATTTCATTTTTGCATGAACTAACCCTTTAAGTGAAAGTACAACAATATTCAAGCCTATATTAAAGATTATCATTTGAAGTCTTCAATTGCTTGACCTTTCAAACCACAACATGTGAACTAGGCCTAAACTTCAATAGGTAAATTCTTACAGGGTGTGTGTGTGCGTCAAACTCCTTTTCAAAGCACATTGACTTTTATTTTTTTATTTAATGGGCATGTACATTACTGCTGTGTGCAGTAAGTGCTTGTGTTTCTATGCGAAGGAGGTAAGAAGCGAGGAGGGTAAGAGAGCGCAACAAACGCAAAGGTTTCAAAGGAATTACTGCAATGTCGAGGATGAGTTCCTATTTGTGATGTCATTAGACTGCTGCATGTATCACAGCACCATGACAACCACTCAAATGCATGCTTAATTGAAGCAAAGGTTTCTCAGCCCACCTTACACACTCACACATGCACAATCAAAGAAACATTGGCTTTATGTGTTCACTATTTTGGCAGGTTCAGTATCACTAGAGCAGCGGCAATGCACTCAATTAACCCAAAAATATGAGCAGAGTTCATTGGGATGAAATTAATTAAAGTGAACCTTTCGTGATATCTCACTGACTCATGTAAGAGATGTGGATAGAGATAAAAGATTCATTAATTCTAATTCTGTGAAAATTTCTTACAAAGTTTAATACAGAATTTACTCTAGCAAAACAATAAGACCACTGTTGCACTTGGCCACTTTATTAAAAACACGTTTATCTACTTATTAACAGTAAGCCAATCATGTCAACATAAGAATTGAGAAAACATCTAAGTTACTTATGATTATGAACTGATCGTTTACTGGATGGCATGGCATTTGACTGCTGACTTCATTAAATCCAAAATTCAAGATTTAAGGAATCATCATTTTTTTGGGGTCTAAAATTCTCAATGAATCAGTTAATTGAGTTCCCAAAATTGAATGAAACTGCTTTTGATTGACTCACTGAATCACTGTACGGGAAGTGAATTTTCAGTGAATACTGATGTAACTTAGTAGAGTAACAATGTTTTATTTGCATAGCCAAAGTGTCGAGAACATGATACATTAGACACCAATTTTTTAAACAATTTTAAAGGGATACGTCAACCAAAAATGAATTTTACTTATAATTTACTCACCCTCAAGTCGTTTCAAAACCTGTATGAATATTTTGATAAATATGGTTAACCAAACAGTTAATGGGCCTTATTGACTTCGCTTTCAGAAACCCTCCACTTTCTCAAGCTCCACCTGTAGATCTACTACGAGCGATTAGTGTGCGCTATATTGTACAGCAGAAGCATGTCGTACTTGCTCACAGCACCGTATACACCGCTCACTAGCTCTGTAACAGCAACAATAACCTACCGCAGCAGCAGAAATAAAAGCAGCAGCAGAGGAGCAGTTGTAGTCCACCAATACCAAACATATCAACATGGTAATACCAGTTACCATGCCAAACTTCCTATCATGAAACGGTGTAATTCTAAAATGGCAGCCAGGGTCATAAGTATTTGGCTCTTTCCTCCATGCTGTGTTAAAACCTCTTAACAGCTTTGTGGTTCCCCACAGAATCAGAGCTGGTGTTGATGTTACCAGGCTGCTAAAATGAGCACTTCTCAAGAAGAACTAATTATTTGCTGAAATAGATTTGCTAAAAATTGTAAGATCCATGGTATCCTTGAAACATATTCTGCTTATTACACTGCAAAGTAATGTTCATGAAAAGGTTTATACTTATTACTTTTAAACGAGTGAAAACTGTGATCTCCGAGGATGCCCTTAATTTGTCAGTAATTACCCTCTTCAGCATAAAGTGCAGCAGTGATTAAGTATTTTTGTAGGCCAACCAGAAGTTAGCATCACCCTAATAAAACCGACAAAATAGGATTTTTCCACTTGCTTTTGGATTATTGCAGAAAATAAGCTATGAAAAACAAAAGTTTATGATTCTTACGTTTTGTTCATCATGAAATTCATCACAATGAATAAAACATGTACCTTTATGAATTTTGAAGCCTGAATATAATCGGCAGAGGTAAAAAAAAAAAAAAAAAAAAGCTAAATGTAGGCTATGAAGGAACTACACCATGGTTGCATGACTTTAACGTCACCATCACTAAGCTCCCAAAAACTCTCTCAGTCTTTATTTAAAAAGCGTTTTCTTCGAAAGTCTGAGTTAGAGTAGTTTGCAATAGCGTGATTATAAACACGAAAAAAGCAGACTAGTGAGTAGATGAGTTTACGTGTTCGGCATGATGTTTAATGTTACTCTGTAATCCCGTTTAGCCACTTGGTAGCAATAACCTTTTTCGTGAAAATATTTTGAGCTTGTGTTCACCACAGACCTTATTTCTTATTTCCATTCAAAAAACCCAGTGTCTATAGTACAATAGAACTGGAAGTGCTAAAAAGTGCTTTTCCCGGGTTTTCGACTCCAAAGATATGTCACTCCTGCAGCACTACCTTCACCATTTTTCTCAGAGAATGCTGAGCTACATTTGAATTAGTTATCTAATTACTGTACATGCAGGTCTATAGTCTATACACAGCTGTGCTTTAGTTTGACACTGGCTAATAACGTAATGAAGACATGGTTTATTACAACACATGATAATCACAAAATCATGTTTGATACAAGAACATTTCTGGATCAGTGCATTCCTAGTTTGTATTCTACCTGAACAACAGGTCCTATCAAATGAGCTGGAAAGGTCTACCCTGTATTCACTGGTGCCTCCAGAGAATGTGGTTTTTGCCATACACTGCACTGTCTGTCTATAACAAATCACTTGGTTCTTCTGTCAACATACAGAATCATCATATTTCATTGTTTTCTGTCAGCAACAGCCTATTCTGCACTTTATAATTCTCTGAGAACATCTCAGCCCTTCTGAGACTTCAACATGGATATCTACTCGTCACCTCAAGCTAAGCCTTAACAAGACTGAGCTGCCCTTCACAGCTGTCACAACCTCCCTCTCTCGGTTAAAGGTCACACGGGCATTGAAGAATTCAACACGATCATACTACCTCCTTGCAGCTCTTCAACATAATCCATGCTGACAATAACATGAACACCAAGTAATGACAGGTAAGACGTAGACTGATTTATCCCTTCCTTTAATCCTATAGATGTTAGATTTTTATGGATTCCTGTAGGGAAATGCAAGACACAAAAAATACCAGCGTTCAAAATAAACACAATGAGAAACATCAGAGATGTTCAGGCAATCAGGAGCACATCAAGAGCGATTATGCACAATTGGTGATCGTGTCAGAAAAGGAAGTTGAATGTGCTTTTACTTCTGAAGGCACAAAGAAAATGGTTCAAATTGTTCATTTAAACCAGGTATGATGCCACTGCAGTGTTATTTAACCCAAAAATAATGAAACTGCATGCCAAATATGCAAAATAGCTGGATGGAGCACATTTCTGAATCTGCTTTCAACACTTTAAATTACCACATGAAAAGTCTTAATGCGAGTATATGCTTAAGACAGGAGTATTACACAACTGCACATCCATGATTAGTTCTTCAGGGAAATTCTGCAGGTTTAGTAAAATACATTTTAATTAATGTTTCACACTAATGTAAATGTATTTTCAATGACAGTCACCACAATCTGCTAAAAAAAGCACTTTATATATACTGCATTATATAAGTATTTTAATGCATTAATTATTCCTTGTTAAGCACCTTTGTATTATCTCATGAATAATTGTAATCACAGTTATAATACATTATAATATTTGTGTTACGTTTTTAGAAAGTATAATGCATTTAAACAATGAAAAAAGAAATCTCAAAATATTATAATGCTTTTAACTTTGGTTACAATTATTTATGAAAAGATGTAATGCATTTTAATGTACATTATAAATATAATCTTTTATAATGCATTATACATAAACACTTTAAGTAAAGTGTTACCAAACTCTCTATGCTGTCTGTAAAAGTTTCTATCAGTTATTTTCTGATTAAATAAAAGGTACATAGCATTCATGCCAATGAAAGCAAACTGAAACAGCCTGATCATCTTTATAACCAACCGAAATGGAACAAATCACTTGTGAAGAAATTTTGAAGACTGAACTGGGCTGGTTAAATTGAAAATTCATGTTTGACAATATAAAGATAATGGAGGAAAACACACCACTACAATCCTTAAGTCATAGAAGCTATGTATTACACTCAGGGTTATTATCGTTAACTAAAACCAAAACGAAAAAAAAAGAAGATTTTAAAAGCAGACACGCAAAGAAAGAAGGTGCACAGCAGATAGAGGGTTGAAACAAACCCCAAGGGTGGGCACACTTACAGGCACATCAAAGAAACGTCACGGCAGTAAGGTGCTAAAAGGGCTTTTGAAGCTAAACTCACTGCAATGCTTCACAAATACACCATACTTCAAAGACCAGTGAGCAAATGTCTCGGTGCAGACATGATAACATCATTTAACTGGAGCATCGCCTCCATACTCAAGCAGGCAAGCCTTTTAACCTAAACCAAAATATCAATATCATAAAGCTCTGTGGGATATGGAGGTACAGGCGGTTGTACACTTGTAACACAGCAGGATTTTGATATGCCTTCAACCACTTGGAGCCAAAAATGGACCATTTCCCTAAAGCATCATGTAGTGCCTCTTTTAATCTCCACAGGAAGTTTTTGTTTAGTACAAACATATCAATTATGTTAAACAGGATGGAAAATTAGGTGTGCAAATGCAATAAGCCAATGCTATTTGAATGGGTGTAAAAAGCTGGACCAATCAGACTCACAAGTATTCATTATAGTTAATGATCAATTCTGATCTGCCACAAGATGAAGATGAGGATGAAGGACTGAAGACAGGATCAAAATCTCAACGTGGTTTATTTTAATCAAAAGATAGATGTCACATTACGTAAGGGAAGAACTCACGGAGACAAGGAATCACAGGAAACAGGAACTTTAAATGACGAAAACTCTTAACAGCAACTAGAACACACATACACGTTGATGAGATCATAAAAAGTCCTTGTGGGTGGGGGTTCTGGAGGAGGGCATGGGACAAAAGAAACTAAAACAAGTCCAAGGAGGTATGGAAGGTGGGAGGAGCCAGGAGCAGGGGAAACCAGATGGTGGTCCCGAGGCCAGCCAGGGCGGAGTCAAAGGTGGGAGGAGCCTGGGTGGAGTCGACAACTTGATTGTAGACGACACCCTGGGGACGACCAATGGAGATGCAGCCAAGGGTGGAGACCCAGATGGAGCTGACGAGCTGATGAGGCCACGCCTAGTCGATGGTTCTGAAGACCGAGGAGGAGCCATGACAATAAGCGGCCGAGGTGGAGGAGGATGTCCAGAGGCCAGAGGCTGAGCCGGTGGGGCCGAGAACAAAAGCACAGTCAGAGCCATACAGAGCCGAAGATGAGGGCAGGTCGACGACTGACCAAGGCGAAGCCGGAGAGACGAGGGAGCCCGGAGAAGCCTTATGACCGATGGGATCTGGTGGAGCCGAGGGAGGGAGGAGCCAGGGCGGATCTGAAGCGTCTCCAGGAAGATACTGGAGAAACCAGGGAACTAGAAAAAAGCTTTTCACAAAAGTCAATAAAGTCCACATCAAAAACATCCTTTAAATCCTCATATTAATTTTCATGAGAAAAGCATGTCTAATCCACCGTTATGGAGTTGTGGGTGTGGCTTTCCTCTCAGCACTCGAGCTCCACGAGCAATCCCTCATTAACGATGGCTGTTGCCGGCTCACTCACCTGATCAGACCCTTGTGATGAAGCGGACTCCACGGCGATGTTGCCCTCCTACCTAATCCTCAGTCCTGGCTCATACATCGCGGCGGGTGTACCTCCTCGTTCTGCGGTGGGCTCATATGCCATCTCCGTCAGTTCACTCGCCGATAGTGGATGGCTGGTTTCAGGCGGTGCTGGAGTCGGAGCAGGGCTGGTGAGTTCATCCTTGGCAGTGCAGACAGTGAATGATGACGAGTTGCTCACCAGCACCCACTCGATGAACTTGGCAAAAGATCCCCGAGGGTCCACACAGGGAAGACGAGCCTTTGTGCGCTCGTTCAGACTGGCCAAGTGTAATGCGCACACGGAACGATCGGGAAAGTCCGTAAGGCTCACCAGATAGAGAAACGCGCAGGTGTGGGTCTCGAGGCTTTCCTGCTCCTGCTCCAGACATAAAAGCAAAACAGCGTGTGAAGCCATGCTATCTTTGGTATGGGTCCGATCTTCTGTCACGTTACGTAGGGGAAGAACTCACAGAGACGAGGAATCACAGGAAACAGGAATTTAATGATGAAAACTCTAAACAACAACTAAAACACCCGTACACATTGACGAGATCGGACAAAGGACTGAAAGACACAGGGAGTATATATACTAGGACACATGAGGGGTGATTAACTAGACACAGGTGAATGACATTACTAATAAGACAGACTAGGGAGAAACTAGGTCACAGAAATACCAAATAAACCAAAAACAAAGGGGAAGCAAAGAGGGAAGACACGACTATACATGCAAGGCTGCGTAGGTTACTTTTGAAATGTATTTCACTACAGATTACAAAATACATGCTTTAAAAAGTAATTTGTAACATATTTTGTTACATTACTCAAGTTTAGTAACTTAATCTAAATACTTTAGAATACTTTGGAATACTAATAAGTGTGGAACAAACACAAAAAAAAGGTAATTACAAGTTTTTATCTCACAGTTATGACTTTTCCCCTCAAAATTGTGTAATATAAAGTTGCAATTGCGAGTTATAAAGTCAGAATAGTGAGATATAAACTCGCAATATTGAGAAAAGTGAAAATTTTGAGATATAAACTGACAACATTGAGAAACCAGAATTATGATACAAAATTGAGAAAAGTCAAAATTATGATATAAACTCACAATCTTGAGAAATTAAAAATATGAGATATAATTCTGACTTTTCTCAATATTTTCTCGCAATGTTGAGAAAAGTCAGAATTATGAGGTATAAACTCGCAATACTGACAAAAGTCAAAAATGTGAGATATAAACTCACAATTTTGAGAAAAGTCAGAATTATGAGATATTAACTCACATACTAAATTCACAATTGCAAGACAAAAAGTCAGTATTGCAAGCTTATATCTCCCAATTGCAAATGCAAACTCACAGTTGTGAGGGAAAAGAAAACAAACTGAGAGAAAAAGTTTCAGTGATCTTTTTTACAATTATAAAATGACTCACAAACAACTATCACAAAACATGAAAACAGTCGTGGATCATCCAGGACAGAACAGTTAAATTAGGCTGACAGTTCTGAATTTTTTTTATAAATTCAGTCATGTTGTCATGTTCAGGACAGTACTAAATATGATCTCTCTTAAAAGTATTAATATGTTGATGAAACTTAACTCTTTAACTTAACACTTTTTCAGACTGCCAGATTCAGAGAATCACCGATTGCTGTTTAAATGACATTCAAATTCAAAGTAATCACTTTGGTAATATAAAATACTTTTCCTGTAATCTGATTACCACCCATTTAAAATGTAACTGTAATGAAATACAGTTACTCAAATTTTGTATTTTAAATACGTAACTAAGTTACTTGTATTTCGTTGCTCCCCAACCCTGTATACATGTAACAGTAGACAGGTGTAATAGTGTGCAGCAACATACTAGAAAACACAAACAGAGAGGAACTAAATACACGGTGATAATGAGGAGATAATGAACAGGTGTGATGATCTGATGAGTGTCCATGACAAATGATTACTGGTGCGAAAATTGAAAAAAGGAACATGTGATGAATGAAAACTTTTCGAGATGTATCGGCGTTTGACATCAAAGTATTCTTATGCTCTCCAAACATTCTTTGATGTCATGCGACATATAATCAAGCCTAGAAACGAAATGAACATAAGTGTAACACTACGCCCCCTCCGAAAATGCGCCACCTCGTGCCAGAACAGCAGTCAAGGGAAGGAGGTGGGCGAGGAGATGGCGAAGGGATGGTGATGGCAGATGGCAGAGGGATGGTGATGTTTCCAATCAAAATGATCCTTTCTTAACATCATGAGAATTGGGCTATACCACTTCAGGTACTACCTTGAATGGGACTCTTGCTACACTAATCAGAGTTTAAAGGCACACAAATCTGGTGTTGTAAGGAAAGAAAAGTCTGGAAAAAAAACTCTACCGAGAGCAGCCGAGTCAGGCTGACATCGCTGAAGTTCCTCATTCTTCTCTCAACCCTGAAGAACCTGGCTGCAACTTTACCACAATCAAACTACTGAACCATCAAGAACCATCTGAGACTGCATATTTGGATGCTCATTCAGTGGCTGAGGCACTGTGCAATAAATGAATAACATTTCTTGTTATTATCAATGTTCAAAACAGTTGTACTGCTTAATATTTTTATGGAAACTGAAATGTTTTTTTTTTTTTTTTTTAGGATACTGAAATAAAGCTGAAACCCTTGCTACACATTATTCAATTTTATTTGTATAATATATGATTTTGTCCTGTTACTTTTTCGCACTAATGTCAAAGTTCAGAGTGACCATATGTAATTAATCAGCTTAGTAATGTCTCTTTGATTTTAGCCATGTATTAGATTCAAAGTTCAAGTGTTCGGCCGTAGTCTCAACCTTTAACAGTGGGTTGAATCTGAACAGTACTGACAGGTTTATATACATTTGTTTGTCATAATAAATGTCATTCTCATGCTTCCGGTCACAGTGAGGCTTTTACAGGCGCGGATTTTAATGATACACCTTACACTAAACAAGCAATACACAGAATAAACCCACACAGCAGCAGATGATAGTCTTGTTCACTCAATGTGCAATTAAAATTCTGATGAGGTTTTTGTTCTCGGAGGAAACCTCTCGGAGGAAATAGCTACTTATCGATGAGATCTAGTTCTCGCTCTCATGGCTCATTTACTCTCTCATTAACGTTCAATGAGGAAACTTCATTTACAAGTTATTTCATAATTACGCTCTCTAACAACGTATATGTGAAGTGGTTTTACTAACCCACCAAAATAAGTCAAAGTCAAGTCAAAGTCAGCTTTATTGTCAATTCTGCCATATATACAGCAGATACATACAGAGGATTGAAATTCCGTTACTCTCAGACCCTCGGTGCATACAGGTAACATAACAATAACAATGGGTCACCGAGGTCAGGTGCGTGGGGCAGAAGACGGGAGAGGGGACAGAGTCGGGAGGGAGTTCATCTCCCTGACAGCTTGGTGTATGAAGCTGTCCTTCAGTCTGCTTGTCCTTGCCTGGAGACTGCGTAGTCTCCTCCCTGAAGGCAGCAAACTGAAGAGGCTGTGTGATGGGTGGGTGGGGTCACCAGCAATGTTGAGGGCTTTGCGGGTGAGGCGGGTGTAGTAGGTGTCCTGGAGGGAGGGGAGAGAGACACCAACGATCTTCTCAGCTGCTCTCACTATGCGCTGAAGTGCCTTTCGGCAGGACGCGTTGCAGGTGGCATACCACACAGTGATGCAGCTGGTCAGGATGCTCTCGATGGTGCCTCTGTAGAAGGTGATGGGGGCTGGGGCTCTGGCTCTCCTCAGTTTGCGGAGAAAGTAGAAACGCTGGTGTACTTTCTTGGTCAGAGCTGTGGTGTTGGCGGTCCAGGAGAGGTCTTCTGTGATGAGTACACTCTTTCCACGGTCGCACCGTTAATGGTCAGAGGAGCATGCTGAGTGTGCTTTCGCCTGAAGTCACTGCACCATCTGGCCAGGCAGCTCACCTTGCTCCTGAAGTTTGTCTCATCATCGTTGCCAATGAGACCAACTACACTCGTGTCGTTCGCAAATTTGCAAATGATATATGAGATCATACAGCTCATATTTGAAATAAAAGTACCTTTCTCTGGTCAATTTGTTTTTAATCCGCATTTTGGTCAATCTGTGTTTTTTTTTTTTTTTTTTTTTTTTAAAGGTTTAATAAGACTGCACAGTGACAGCACAGCGGTGGATCACATAGGAAACGATTTTAATTTTTTGAAGCTCTTTGGAACCAGATAACAGCCCTCCATGACATAATTATCCAATTACTAACAAACGAACAAGCCAATATTCCTGCAGCAATTATGGCTGAATAAATTCAGAGAGAATGCTTGGGGAAGAGTAAAACAAACAGAATGTGTAGCCTTGTCTTAGTACCACATGATGTGTGTTTGAGTTGCAAAGAGAAAAGGAAAAAGAAAAATCTAAAATTGGAGTTGATTACTACTGGGTAAAAGAGAAAATACTCAGGGCATAGCTTTCAAATAAAAAGTATAATCAAATACAATCAGAGATTTTGAGCAAATGAATAGACACAGAGCGAGTAAATAATTTAGTGCTTTGCTGTGCAGAGACTTTAATTTTAGCGGAATTATATGCTTGAAAGCTTTTAACAAATATGTATATATGCAGTACAATTCATTCGTGATGATATATATATAATGTGTGTGTGTGTGTGTGTGTGTGTGTTTTTATTATCTGTTTTCCTGTTCTGTTCAAGTCTGTGTTTCTAAGTTAGCTTCTAGTCTGTTAATCAGTTATCCTCCATTATCTCCTGATTCATTTCTACGGCTACTGATTGAGTTAGTTCTGTTCAGGTGTGTCTGGTTAATTAATACAATTAGTTCATCTGTTTGGCCTTGTATTTTAACCCTGTGTTTCTTTCAATTCTCTGTCAGTCTTCATCGTTTATTTATTTATTTACTATGTACTTATTATAGTAATTGCAATAACTTGGTAGTAACTAGGTACTAAACCTGAACCTACCCCTAAACCTAACCTTAACCCATAAAGTTACCTTATATTTTCCATTACATTCTTAGCTAAGTGCACTATATGTAAGTGCACATATAATAAAAGAGTGCAACCAAACTTTCTATTCATCAAAAAACAATAATGCTGTAATAAATTACTGTATCCTCGGTGAGAATAAGAGACTTCTTTCAAAAATATCGGAACACTTTATTTCGATGGTCAACTTTACACATTTTATTTTGTAAGTAACTTTGTTACTTAGTAAAGTTACTAAGTAAACTACATGTCAACTAACTCTCAGAATATTAGTAGAATCTAGTAGACCATTAGGTTAGGGTTAGATGTTAGGGTTTGGGTTAGTAGAACAAGTTGACATGTACTTGCAACAAGTTAATCTTAGCAGCACTTAAGTTAAAGTTAGCATCAAAATAAAGTGTTAGCAGATACTGAGACAGTGTACTAATACTCTAATGACTGGTAGTTGACATGTAGTTGCAAGGTTACTTTTAGTAAATAGAATGAGTAAAGTGGATCATCAAAATAACATTTTTACTAACTATAAACATTTAATTTTGGTAGATTATTTAAATTAACCCTGCAAATAAAGATGTATTCATAACAGTCACAAGTTGCAGATTACCTTTCTTTTGGTACATTAAATCTTTTTGCAATCTTTTCTCAATTTAATTTATTCCTCTGACTCTTACAATTAAACATTTTTGCTGCTGTGCCTTTGTAACCTCCGTGTCCTCACATATGAAATGAGAAAAAAACTTTCATTTTTTGGTAACAGGGGTTGGATTTCAAGGTCATAATTGTCACGCTTGTCCTGTCAGAAATTCACTCAAATAGTATTTAATCCACAAACAGAATTACACAGGCGAATAAACGCATTAACAACACGTACACATATGCAACAACAACAACTGAGAAGGAACACAACAAAGCAGGGAGTATTTACACACAGAGTTAACTAGGGAAACGTCTTGGCTTACTTGACAGTAAGGGTTAGGGTTAAACCATCCTCAGTCCTATAGAAAATCTGAAACTTTGAGTTGCCAAGTGACAGTCAAGAAAGCTTAAATATTTGGAGAGGATCTGTAAAGAGGAGTGGACCAAAATCTCTCCTGAGATGTGAGCAAACCTGGTGACCAACTACAAGAAAAGTCTTGCCTCTGTGCTTGCCAACAAGGGTTCCTTCACTAAGTACTAAGTCATGCTTTGCTTGGGGATCAAATGTGTGTGTGTGTGTGTTGCAGACTGTATAAAACAATGGACGTAGTGTCCGTGACATCACCTGTAGGTTTCTGAAGAGCATTTTTGAAGCCCAAAGTGGACGGAGCTGGTTGTTGCCATATTGGTAGCGCTTCACAGTGTGTCACTCCTGGATAACCGAAAATGAGCAAAGAGGCAGGACATGGGTGGAGCTGAGGTGCCTCGTTGCTGAAACCACGCCCACCTAGGTCGGCGTGATCAAGTTAGCTCAGGTTAATAAGCTAATGCTATATGCAACTGGTAGCATAGAGGTTGCTAGCCAAACAATACAACATAAATTACTAGTGTCAAAAAGGTAATAATAAATTTATTTTAGCTTAAAAAAGGTGGTGGGCATCACAGTCCTCATTCTGGTCTGTGGGAATGATTCCCTTTTGCAGCCTGTCTCTAGTGGCCAGTTGATGAATTGCAGTTTAAGGTTGTGTGTGTGCTTGATTTCATGATTTATGAGGACATAAGTTTGCATGAAATGGGTAGTACACTGGTGTTACAACTTAAACATGTTTATATGAGTCCTCATATTTAAAATAGCTTTAAAAACATACTAAACTATTTTTTATTACATTTTTCAATGTGAAAATGTAGACTGTTTTCTGTGATGACGGGTAGGTTTAAGGGTAGGGTTAATGTAGCGGGATAAAATGTACAGTTTGTACAGCATAAAAACCATTACGCCTATGGAATGTCCTCACTAAGATAGCAAAAGAAACCTGTGTGTGTAAGTGTGTGTGTGATATTGAAGTCCAATTTTATATATAAGTGAATGTAATATTTTAGTCCAATGATTATATATTTAAGGTATGAGAATTCTTGCATGTTATGAGTTCATGGCTGTCAGTAGAAAAGGCTGCCTTGCTCCCTGATCCCTTTAAACTACCATCAAACCATCACATTGCTCACAACTCCTACGTATCAGCATCTCACAAATTTCCCCATCCATAAATCTCTTCATCCTTAGACATAAATAATGGAACAAACTCCATACTGAAAATCAAAACATCTGAATTGACAGTTCAAATGAAGCCTCAGAGATACATCTTTTAGATGTAACTATTTCTAGAATTCAAACTCATGTCATTTTATCTTACCCGATATACTTAGACTTACCATCTCCACGTTTCAAAACTGTCTGGTACTTATGATTAATACTGCATTTGCAATCATGACAGTATCCTTGCAAATTAAAAATGACCATGGAACCATACTTTGCGTTAAGTTTTTTTTTTTACTACTATAAAATAATTAAAAAGCTTTCATAATATTTCTTCTTGAAAATAAGAAATCATTTTGATTATTTGGTGAAAACTACGGTAACCATGGTACATTTTTCCAAATGTGAGTCTCACTAAGACCTTGACTTCTATTTTCAGTTACCCTACCATACTCTTAACCCTTCGATCACACTGGTGTGATCAGTTTTGGCTGGTCCTTGGAGTGTACAATCACACCGGTGTGATTAGAACGTTCAGTGTATCACGTGATCTACTGCCAAATTCAAAAGTTCTTATGCGCGTTGGCTGGCGCTGAGCCAGTGGCAGATGTGCTCAGCGCGGTCAATATATTACAAATATGTAGTGTTTTCAACCACATAATGTTTATTTTAGGTTTCAGACATTCTAATGCACATAAATACTAATAAAACAATACATTTAGAGTTTGTAAAATACACACTGATGTCGATGGAAGTGGCATTAACAATCCTTTAATTAGACAACATGTTTTATTCATATCAGATTCACATTGTAAGTAACTTTAAAGTTTACTCTATTCTTCTCTCATTTCACCGGCTTACTTGCTTTCATTAATTTCGGGACTAGTGGATAAATTCATGTGTTGTAAATCCCACAGATGCGAATCTCTGTACTGCGGTGCAAACTAACATGGCTTATAGCTCAACTAACGCGATCATTATAAAGGTGTTTAAACAGCAAAACACATCCACTTGCACATATTTCATAAATATCATATATTTTATGCTATAGTTAACAAATTTTTGAATATTTTGAATAAAAAGGAAAAATTAAATAAAAGCAGATCATAATACAGCACTATTGTGGCTGCGGTGCGTCACATGACAAGCAATGACATGTCACCATGGAAACAATAAAGTGACGCGTTCTAAATAACGGTCGCCTTGAAAAACTCACGCTGGGCGCTCAGCCAGAATATTTTAAACTTGCGTGTGAAAGGGTTTAATTGACCCTTCTCAAAGACCCGCCCCCTTTAGTTACTGTTACTTTGTCCGACAAGCCATGCGCTCTCACGCCACACATCATATTCTCACACAGTGAAAAATACATCCCGGAGCAAAGAGGACACTGACAACGGGCCAACAGACATATGGAACAGTTTCATATTTAATATATTGTAATTTTTAGAGAAGTTTAAACTAAATACAGATTGTGGAAGCTCCTTCAAGCGGCTCGTGAACCGGTCATCTCTTCATACTAATTCATTTATAGCATCAAATAAACATTAATGAACATCAGAAGGAATGTTGTTTCAAGAGTGGAAAGACGTGAGTACTCACAATTTTTGAAGTTCAAGTTCACCAACGTTAAATTACTAACTCCCCTGACTGCTTTGTCAGACAAAATAGCGGATTCGGGGTTATGATTGGTCAGATTGCCTGTCAATCAAACTGTTTGCGAAGAGCAATTGACATGTTCTAGAAAGTACCATTTTTGTTACAGATATTAATGTAAAAATAAATGGAACTTCATTATGGTGTGCAAAGGTGTTTTGTACTGTCGGTACAGAAAATGTAAAAGCTTTGATCCACTGACTATGTTTGATTACAATGTTAAGGATTTAAGACATTAAATGTATTTTGCAGTTTAAGGGTAAAAGAGTTTGTATGATGTAAAAGTGTGTTTAGATATGTCCCCGGGGTCTCTGGCTGCATGGGTTTGAGATGAAATGTCTGAAGGTGTCCAAAACTTTGAGGCAAGGCACTTCTTCTAGATATAGATTGTCAAAAAGTGCATTAGAGTGTGCCAATCAATGAAATAAAACTGTGGGGGAAAAAAACAATAATTCTCAAGGTTGTAGTTTTCTACTTTTAACAAATTATTATTTTCTTGAATTGAAATAATAATAAAAAAAGTTTTGCTTGAACTTATAAAAGCAGACATCAAAAGATAACGATGCGTCCCTCTAATATGCTGATTTGAGTAGAAAGTTCAAATATAATCTTTTTTAACATCATATTTTGCTTGTAACTATTTCAGCCAAAATAATTTGCCCATGTCAAACAGACTCTAGTGGCTCATGAAAAGCTAATGATGTCTCAAAAACTATGTAGATGTATGCTCAAAACTACAAACTCTCTTGGAAACCATGAGGGAACAACTTTTTGTCAAAAGTGTTTCTTAGCAACAGCTAGAATAATGACACCATTATCTAACAACTGGCTATGCATGGTTATGTTAACTTTTATAAAAATGAAACTGGAAAAAAGTGATTTGATGGTTCATCTTTACAGCTCTAAGGCTCTTCTTAGAGGAATGACATAAACCACAGGACTCAGGACTTACATGGCATGTGGTTTAGGTTGGTCTATGACCTACCGGATATGCTCCTTGGATGTTACTCACCGAAAAGCTCCTTACCTGATGTTTGTTCCCTCTCCCAAGTCTCCAGTTCCTTGTCTCCAATCTCCAGCCCTGTGCCTCCCTCCAAGCTCCCTGTGTCGAACCTACAAAGGAAAGAAAGTGTTTATTCTATGTTCTCCCGTGACTGAATCTTACCTGTCTGATATTTGCCAGCTGCTTCATCTCTACATACCACTTCATCCAACGCCTTTGCTATGGTGCTGGTTTCAATAACGCTTGTTTGAACTTTGCTTACCATCTCCCTGGTCTGTGTTCTGTGACAATATTAGTGCATAAATGATACATCTTATTTTTTTTTTTTTGAAAGGTGACAGTTTTTGTACTTTTTTTCAGTTAGTAAGATGTTGTAGTAAGACTTAAATATTCCTATAGTTATTATGCGTATTTTGTTACATGTACAAAAGTTATAATAGAACTTAATTGGTATTCTTACAAGAATAATATTTAATCAACTAGTTTTGCAACCGTTTACATTAAGGATTTTTCTTTTTAAAATATTATATTCACCAAGGCTGCATTTTGTTTTATTGATCAAAAACAGTAAGAACGGTAATTTTGTTAAATATTATTAAAATATCTATTTGAATATATTTTAAAATGCAGTTTATTCCTGTGATGGCAAAGCTGAATTTTCAACGTCATTGCATTCTTCAGTGTCACCTGATCCTACGGAAATCATTCTAATATGCTGATTTGATTGTTAAACAGCTGCGCTATTTATTACTTTTGTGGCAATAGTGATACAGTATTCTTTGAATATAAGTATCATTGTTAATTGAAAAGAACAAATAAAATAAAAATACTAACCCCAAAGCTTTTAACGGTGCTGTGTACTGTTACTGTATCTCATGTCTTGTTTTGGTGTTATGGTTCAGGTTTCTTGTTTGATTTTGGTGTTAATGCTTCATGTCTCATTAAGTTTCCTGGTTTACCACGTGACTCCCTGTCCTCATTTGATCATGTCATGTTCTTATTGGTTCATTGTTGATCATTCAAAGGTGTGTCTGGTTTAGTCACTAGTCTCTGTGTATAAATAGCCATGTTGAATTGTTGTCTTGTTTATCTTTGTTCCCTGTGTCCAACCAGGTTTTTATTTTGCTCACATTATGGATTAAATGAACTACATGTGGGTTCTCGGCATGCACAAGTAATTAGCTCTTTGACACTTGGGAATATCAGAAGTCAATTTCCTTTGGTTGTCCTAAAGCGAGCCAATCAGTCCCCTCTGAATTGTGTTACTAAAGCTCAAGAAGAATGATAGTCTTTTCCACTAATCATAGAGTAGTGATGATGAGAAACACAAGGGGTGCAATTAAAAAAAGGATGAAATTTAAATGACAGCAGGGGCTTCATACCCGATATTTCACCTCACTAATTAACATGTAACGAATCAACATCAGATAATGGTTAGCCTTAGATTCACATTCCCTGCTCACATTAACAATAAAAAAAGCTTGCGTCCAATCAATAGCCTTGTCCTCAGCTTAAAGTCACCATTAAACCTGCTTTGTTATGTCATTGTGACTCTAGCAGAATCTTATATTATTCTCCCAACTATAGGAAATCAAGAACAGCCAACCACCTGCAAGAATAGATTCATTCATTTGAAAAATAAAACCTCAATTGAATGGAGTTGAATATGATAAAAAGAGAATATGCTTTATAATTAGTGACTGAAGTCTGTAGTACCATTATTAGTTAGCCATTACCTATTCAAGAGCAGCAACCTTTATAGGCATTGTGAAGGAATATGCTATACTTTAGATGAACAGGTCATAATTCAACTTCTTCAAAAGAGCTTTATGCTGTTTTCTTACAGGAACTCAATGAAACGTATCTGCTCCACAATAATATAATCATTCAAAAGCTGATCAATTTAACCAATTTTGATACAGCTGAAAGTGAAAAATACTCAAAATCTCTGTTGTTGACCAAAAAGCCTCATGCCTGCCAAGGTTGGAAGTTGCATAAGTTTTTGCTCAAGGTAAATTTAAATGGTAACACTTTACAACAAGGTTCAATTTATTTAAATGTATAAGTTATTGTGAACTAACAAAGACAAACAATGTCACACCATTTATTTTGCAACACTCTAAAAAAATGTTGGGTTGAAAATGGAAAAACCCAGCAACTGGGTTGTTTTAACAACAGCGGTTCGGTTAAATGTTTGCCCAACTTGCTAGGTAGTTTTATTTAACCCAACTATTGTTTAATAATTACTGTAGTGCTTGCTTAAAGTAAACCCAAAATATGTTGAAAATTAATTTACAATCATTACATTTATTAATGTGAAATGAATAATAAAAGCAATAAACATTTATTAAATTGCATATCAACAAATGTTCCCTTTCTAATTATTATTGTTGTCTCTAGTAACTATGTGTCTGATTTTTAATTTCCAACCTATTTTGGGTTCATTTTAATCCAGCTATATAATTTTTAAACAATAGTTGGGTTAAATAAAACTGCCCAGCACATTGGTCAAACATTTAATCCAACAGTTGGGTTTATCTATTCTCAACCCAACTTGGGTTGTGTTTAACCCTGCATTTTAGTTGATATTAAAAGCTATTAATATCATTGATATTAATAAACATTGTTAACCCATGTTAATTAATAATTAACAGCATTTATTAATCTAGTTTATATTAATCTTAACATCTTAATGTATTTTAATTGCACAATGTATAAAATAAATGTTATTGTTATAACTCATATAAAAAGTAAGTTTACAAAAAGTAGTATTAAAAAAGTAGTTTACAAGCAATTTACTAGTTAAGTTCTATTAAACTAAAGGGTGTGGGATGTGCACTGCAATACCAGTATAAAGTAACTCCATTTTAAGACAGGAATGCATCATTTATTTCATGTTTTAAAGGTATTTCTGACAGCTTGAGGTCACCCAGAGGCTGTCAGTAAAAGCTTCCAGACTGTGAATCATCCATCAGATCTTATCTTTAATATGCCAGTCACTCACTCTGATGATGACCGGATTAGTGCATTCTGAGCCAATCATTGAATCTGATGCTGAATAATAAGCCAGTCCTTCACCATTATGATAACAGGTCGTGGTTTAATTGAATAGTCAGCCAATCGCAGGGCCCCACATCCCCGTGAACTTTTCATCATTTTAGTTTCCAAATGACATCAATGCATACATTTTATATTTAAAATCTTTCACCATTTTCAACAGCTTTTTGTCTTCACTTTCTAAATTGGACAAATTCATTTTCAATGATGGCTAATATCCGTGGAGCTTCTCTAACACTGGGATTTAATAGTTGCAGCTGACCATTATTACAAATTGCGAAAAATTGTTGTTCAAAATAGTGGATATGTCAACTATACCCGTACATAAACAATCAAAAAGAATCCGTGACTCTTTGAGAGATCTGCAAGATGAGGCGGTAGAATGTGACGTCACCAGTCGCACTTTTTTCCTACTTGTTGGGAAAAGCGCGAGCTACGCTGCCTGGCACAGTGAGGGGACAGCGCGCGCACGGAGAAAGAATATCTTGCACGGTAAGACCTCGCACCTTTTCACTGCGAGCTGCTCCTTCTTTGATTTTAAAAGTAACATTTGCATTTCGTAAATGTGTAGGCTCCAGTTTTAGATTTTTTGCTGTTGTTGTTGTTTTAAATGAAATGAAATGACTACATTCTAAGTTGTATCAGCAATTCGCGCGTATGTTAATAGTTTCTCGGCGTACATTTGTTTGAACCGTCTGTTTTTCGGCAGGATGCCAATGTATTGTATCACTCTCAGATCTCATGACGCGCAAAGAGACAGATGAAAGACATCGACCACCTTAGACTCGTGGAGAGATCTGCGAAAGCAAGAGCGCAGCTTTACAAAGTAAAGCACTTATCCCCGGAGGCTCAACTGTCACAGTATGGAGAACATCACAAGCCCCTTCGTCCCAAACCCGACATGCAACTACAGCATGGACTTCTACTATCACAACTCTCCCAACCGGAGCGATCTGAACTGCACGCCGCCGGCTGACTACTTCTTTTACGCAGATCTGTACGTGGTTCTCCCGGTCATTTACTCCGTGATATGTGCCGTAGGTCTGACGGGCAACACGGCGGTCATATATGTGATCCTCAAAGCACCCAAGATGAAGACGGTGACGAATATGTTCATTCTGAACTTGGCTATCGCCGACGACCTCTTCACTTTAGTGCTACCCATTAATATAGCGGAGCATCTGTTGCACTACTGGCCGTTCGGCGAAGTGCTTTGCAAAATTATTTTAAGCATCGACCACTATAACATCTTCTCCAGCATCTACTTTCTGACGGTGATGAGTGTGGACCGGTACCTGGTGGTGCTGTCGACCGTGCGCTCCAAGCGCATGCCCTACCGCACATACCGGGCAGCCAAGATAGTGAGTCTGTGCGTGTGGCTGCTGGTGATCCTCATCGTCATGCCCTTCACCGTGTTCGCGGGAGTCTACATCAGCCCCGACGACTCCGAGAGGAAAAGCTGCGTGCTGAGTTTCCCCACTCCTGAAAGTTTATGGTTCAAAGCGAGCCGGATTTACACCCTCATACTTGGCTTTGCCATTCCGGTGTCTACAATTTGCATTCTTTACACTATGATGCTGTACAAACTTAGAAACATGCGTCTGAACACCAACGCCAAAGCGCTGGACAAAGCCAAGAAGAAGGTGACTATCATGGTGTTTATTGTTCTGGCCGTGTGCCTGTTCTGCTGGACGCCCTTTCACCTCAGCACCATCGTAGCGCTGACCACAGACCTTCGGACCACACCGCTTCTCATCGGCATCTCGTACTTCATCACCAGCCTGAGCTACGCCAACTCCTGTCTGAACCCGTTCCTTTACGCCTTCCTGGACGACAGCTTCAGGAAAGCATTCAAGAAGATGTTAGAATGTAGACCCGCCTGAATGTAACACACTTTGAAGGGACGAGTAACAGGGTTCATTCCATTTCGATTCCTGGATTTGAATTAAGGTAGCAAACAGGATGCAGTTCATGCAGTTGGAATAGACGTCATTAAAATATAAAATATATTAACACATTTCAAATAAATATTGCATATTTTAATGATATGCATATATATATATATATATATATATATACACACACACACATTATTTATACACACACACACACACACACACACATGCATATATATATATATATATATATATATATATATATATATATATATATATATATATATATATATTAGTCTGTGGCCAGTTAAATTCAAATTCAGAAAAGAGAACCAATTTTAAAAAAAATCCAATTTTTGCCCAACCCTGATTAAAAATTAAAATACGGCTCCAGTGTTTAAAATATCACACCACTTCAGAATCAGATTCCCCTGTCAATGTGTGTTTCGCCAATAATAAAAGAAAGTATTTTCCTGACACTAAATTCTAATGTGAGAGTTTGTCTCCCTCTTGTGCTCTCTCGGTGATGAAATATTTTGAAATGAGCTCCAATGGATTTTTAACAGCAGTGCCCTGGGAACTTGACTTAAGAATGACAAAATTGTGATATCATTTCTGACGTAGGATGACATCACATGTTAATCAAACAGCAGGGAGCTTGTGTGTATATTTGTATAGACCTGCTTTTGTCACATGGCAAGTCATCACTTCCGATCCAGCATCATAGCATCTTAAAAGCACATTTCATCAGACAGATGTTGAAACAAGCATTCTCCTTCCTTTAAATGAATGAATATAAATGTAAAACATTTTTGTTTGTGTATATGAAGAGATGTTGGTCATGTAGATCGACACAGTGAAGCATACTGTTACATGGATTTTTAAATAGGCTACATGTTGTAAATAAAATGGAATAAATCGATTGTCTGCCTTGCCTTTTACAGTGAATTCACGACCTCACACAAACGCTGACCTCACTGTACATTATTTATCATGGTATGGTCTGATACAAATGATCGGTGTATGGTTTTTCAATTATTTTTATTATTCAAATCAACTTAAATGTAAATGCAAGCTGGGAGAATTCAACCTTACATTTATGAGGAACAAAAATCGTTTAAGTCACACTGAGCTTCTTTTACCATCAGCCACCTGGTGGTCTAGAACAGAAACTGACACTGTATTTGTGCGCGTTCTTTCTTAGAATGCCACATTGAGGAAGATTCATAATCTATAAAACTGATCAGACTGTAAACAAGTAAACGACAGCTTATCACAATCAGATTTAGTCTCTCACACTTCTCACATAGTGTGTTTGTGTGTGAACTTGGATGGGTTAAATGCAGAGCACAATTTCACTTAAATTACGAATCGAACGGCACCTAAATTGCCATGGTTGCCATAGTGTTAATTATTATGTCATTAATTACTCACCCTCATGTCATTCCACACCCTTAAGACCGTTTATCTTCGGAACACAAATTAAGATATCTTTGAATCCGATAGCTCAGATCCTTCGCAAACGACGATCTGACCAATCATAATCCAGAATCCGCTATTTTGCGGGACAAAGCAGTCAGGGGAGTTAGTAGATTAACGTTGGTGAACTTGAACTTCAAAAATAGTGTGTACTCACGTCTTTCCGCGCTTGAAACAACATTCCTTCTGATGTTCGTTCATGTTTATTTGATCGGTTCACGAGCCGCTTGAAGGAGCCACAGCGATCTGTCACGACACATTAAAGAGCCACTATACGGTATTTATTGTTTAAAGTTCTTTAAAAATTACGATATATTAAATATAAAACTGTTTCATATGTCTGGTGGTGTGGGAGTGCATGGCTTGTTGGACAAAGCAATAAAAGATTCGTAAAGCTTCGAAGCTTCATGAATCAGTGTTTTGAAATTGCCCATCA
The DNA here is from genome assembly GCA_037194245.1 of Opsariichthys bidens. NCBI lineage: Eukaryota > Metazoa > Chordata > Actinopteri > Cypriniformes > Xenocyprididae > Opsariichthys > Opsariichthys bidens. The sequence continues at coordinate 11,943,470 of CM074285.1, read as the reverse complement.
CTATATTGTTGAATAAAGTCGTTGTTGTTTTGGTGTACCAAAAGTATTCTCATTGCTTCAAAAAATTAGGTTGAACCACATGAACTGTTTTAAATATGTCTTTAGTTGCCTACTTTTCTGGGCATTTGAAAGTGTAAATTATCTTGCCGTCAATGCTGCAACTAACCCTCTAAGATAGGCCAATAAAATTGTGGTAAATTGGTTTCACCAATTAACTGACTAACTAAATGTGTGCAGCTTATTATTATTATTTGTGTGTGTGAGCTTGTTTTCATGATTTATGAGAACACACATTTGTATAATGACATGGGAATTACACTGGTGTTACGACGTAAACATGTTTTATGAGGACATTTCATAAGTCCTCATATTTAAAATAGCTTTTAAAACATACTAAACAATGTTTTATTAAAAATGTAAAAAATGAAGAATGTTTTCTGTGATAATGGGTAGGTTTAAGAGTAGGGTTAGTGTAGGGGGAGAGAATGTACAGTTTTTACAGTATAAAAACCATTACGTCTATGGAATGTCCTCATTAATAGCAAAACAAACCTGTGTGTGTGTGTGTTAACAATACTGGACATCTTTCTCTGTAACTGCACGCAACAGACAGAAGAGGGCAGCGCGCAATCATGTTTTCTTCATAATATCCCATTATTTATTTCTGGATTTAAAAACTACATTTTCTAGATTTAAGATCTGGACTGATGCGTATTAATTAATATAAACCATACTTGCAATTGCCAGTTAAGTAGTGCCGGTCACATTTAAAGTGCATTCAGCTATGTTGATCATTAGATGGTTGACAACCATGTCACAAAAATAAATATGTAAATTAAATAAAAGCTGTAACTCTTGGTTGGTAACACCAGCTAATAACCAGCTAGTGTTCTAAAACAGCTGTTTAATCAGGATTTTCCCTGATGCGTCTAAATAATGACACTAGATGGCGTTCATTTACCACTTCTCATTCCTGTGATCTATTATTTGACACATGTGAGGATATCTAGTGCCATCGGATGCTGGTCATTGGCAAAACTGCGACACAACTTGAAATTTGTCACTGCAATTGTACAAATGACTGGACTGACAGGCATTAGACACCATGAGCGATCCTGTATATAATTTTGATGTTAGCAGGGCTCCAAAGGAAAAGCCCTGCAGTTGACTGTCAAGTTACACTGTGATAGTGATTGGGTCACATTGCTGCTATTGACTTTGTGACAATCCTTTCCAAACACTGGCGCTGCTGGCCTTTGATTTGCCCATAACCTGCAACCCAGATTGAAGCCCCTGCTGTATTCTGTCTCCAAAAGTCAAACACTTGAACACACAGGAGGAAACTGGTTGCAAACTTCAATTATGTCCCAGCCTCCGTATCCTCACAAATCAATGACATCGACTTGCTGTTGAGGAGACGCACATCCCGTCTCGGGGAATGTGTCTATCTGCGATAAACAAATGGACAGTTGTCACAAAGAGTGATCTTATTGTGCTTCTCTGCACAGCTCAGTTTAAGAGTGTGTTATTGTCCATAAAGGTCAGTGCAGGTGAAGGCAGGATTCGATTCAATGCAGAAAGAGCGGTTAGTTTGTTACACATGCTTTCATCCAGAATCATCTGCCAGCTGCCTCCTCCTCTGCTTTGGATCTGTGGACCACTATATCATTTGCTTGTTCACAATACAGATGGGCTATTGGCTCAAACAGCTCAGCATGGAAACCCTCACTGGCCAATTATAAGCTCTGATTGTGTTCTATATGATGAGAGACTCTTAAATCAATTCCGCATAGCACTGATGTCTGGACTGACTCACGGTGCCAACATGCAGATGCAGATTTAACAAGCTCCCAGCCTGTCTGGCTCACGTCCATTCACAGCAATTAACATTTCAGTTATGTGGCAGTGATTCAGCTGTAAACAAGGCATATTCTTCACTAGGCAGAGGATAAAAGCATTAGATGTCATTTAATGCAACATTTTCAATCCAGGCTCACTGGAAATATGTGACTCGGGCGACGTTTCTGTAAAACAACATTTCACTGCAGTTTTCATCTGAAATCAACTCCAGAGGCAGTAAAACAGTGACAAACTGTTTCCGTTTTCACACAAATTTTGATTACAGGGTAAATTATTGATTAATAAAGACTTATCCTGCATTGTTAAAGCGATGCAGAGCCTTCAGATATGAGTATCTTGAAACACAAGCCAGTATAAAAGGCCTATACCCGCATAGAATGAAGCAAAATTTCATTTTAATTTAGAATAGGCTATTTTCTATTCTGTTTTTGACCCTCTCTTTGAAACACTCCTCTTTGATAGGCATTTAGACCACTGCTATGATTGGGTAACACTTGTGCATATTAGAATCATTTTCAACACCCCCACCATTACATGTTTGGAATTGTTTTGAAAACTTCCGATGTTTGCTATACATGTTTGAGCCAGAGTCTGATCCCGAATCAGGAGACAAACCTACACCTCAAATACCAAGGATGTTCCAGTCTGCGTCAGCATGGTAATAAATAATCTTTATTTATATTTATTCCGTATGTATTTGTGAGGTAGTATTGTATTTTAGTACATTATATTAGTGTTGAAACGAAGATGGTACAGAAAGGTGTTTATCGGAGTACATAACCTGGAACATTTGCCATCTGTGAAACATTTATGTGTATTGCATATACTTTGTTGTGGCAAATGAAGTTTAAAGGGGTCATGAATTGAGAAACACCTTTTCCTTGAGCTTTTGATATATAAGAGGTCATCATACTATATGCATATCCTGTAAGTTTCAGAACTGAAAACTTTCTTGTTAGTCCAATAAAATCTTTTATTGACACTAGGCTCATCGAACGAATTCTAGAATGTGCCTATCTATGACATAGATAAGTGAAACACCACCTATCTATGAGTGTTACTGAGATGCGGAGGAGAGGTGAGCAGGGCAATACAGGACAAAAATAACATTTCCTTTCAAAGCATCAAAGTGCTGGGAATATGGTTATTTACTTTCTACACCGTGAATGTCTCAGTTGAGCTTTATTTATTTGTTTTCACAATTTCACTGTGGATTCTTTAGTCAATCATTCGCATTTTGGCGCAGGCTTTGCAAACAGACAGTGATGCAACTGCGTGCTGGTAACTGTGTTAATTCTAATACCTCATATGTTATGATTCATGTACTGTCAGATGTTCTTACCAGTGACTAAACAAGCAACTTTGAGTAGGATGAAAATATTTTTTTTTAAATGGCGATTAAATAATATAAAGAAAGTGATCAAAGAACGCTTCCTTTGCTATCGCTGGAGCTGTCAATCAAACAGAGTTCTTTATAGACTTTCTGGATACGCACCACAACTCCCGTTTTATTCAACAAATTTCTTAGTTATAATGCGTTTACATGCATAAATCGAGTTGCAATGACGAAATCACTGCTTGCGCTCAACATGTCTTTGATCGGCTATAAACTTCATCACTGCAGCCTTTCATGCCACTGTGTAAATTTAATGCCATAGATCTGTAATGCAACACTTTTCACGAGTAGTTAACCTTGAGAGCTGTAATAATAAAAACATGCTAAAGGTTTCGATAGAAAAATACTTAGCTATTTCAAGTGGAAAAATTCCATTTCACAAAAGTGGGCGTTTACAATGAAGTCTCTCAGCAGACACGCCCCTTAAAACAGAGTTAAAATTAGAGGGCTTAAATAAGGGTACGAAAAATTCCTATTATTTCTAAATTATGACAAATTTTGATGTAAAAAGGATAACATTATAACTGCACCCGAGGAAACATTATAAAACAATAAATAAAAAAAAAAAGTTCATGGCCCCTTGTGAATACAGTTATAATTGACAGTATAACTTGCTGTGTTTCATGTAAATGAATGATCAATGAGTGTGCCATTGCTTGTCACACTTTCTTATATTCATCGTTCATCATTTTCAGTAAAGTGAAAGTAAAGTAAGTGCATATCAAACCATCTGTAACAGACAAAGCAATAGTGACACAAGGTACAAAACTTTGTTACTCATACTTGTTGAGACATTAATGTCAGATTCAATTAAGTCGGACCTGGATCATCTTTCATTTTCTTTTTCTCTAAAAAGCCTGCATCGAACTGTGTCTTGTTTAAGAACCAAGTAAAACAGCAGTAAAATGAAGTGAACAAAAGAATACTGTCTGTTAAAAACAAAGTTCATCCATGCTTAGGAATAGACATAGAAGGCAATACAAACATAGAAGGCAATGCAAAGACTGTTTTTTCACAATTTGACACTTTAAATGTCTTGAAAATACTCAGAGGCATCTCTATCATTTTGTTGTTGGAGTAATCAAGTGTTTGCATCTGTCGCGTATTTACTACTACATGACATGCACAAATTGGTGGGCGGGGCTAAAGAGGAAATTTCACGAGGCGTTTCTTTTTTATAGCCAATTATGCATGTTGAATTGGCATCAGTCAGTCGGTGAGGCAGAACTTGATTCCGCCAAGTGCAATGTTCCTGGATAAACATCTTTGCTGATCCTGAAACAACATTCCAAATAAATAATCAGATTTGAGAGACATGTTTACAGTTTGTGTCACGTTTAGACTTACAACCAGAGTTATGTGTTTCTAAATCAGTGTTATTCACCTATTATTTCCCTCTCATTTTAGGGACATGTTATCGATATGGTTAGGTTGGGTAGAGATATGGTTAGGACAAAATTTTGGACAGGAATAATGTTCCAGGATCAACAAAATATGTTGACCCAGGAATGCATCCAACTATGCAAAATCAGGATGTGCATCGGTGAGGGAGATCATTCTGATTGGCTGTTCTGCTTAGCGAACCAGTGTACAAAAATAAAAATGAAAGTGATTAAAGCGAGCAAATGAGGAAGTCAAGATGGCACACAGAAAGCTCTTCTCATTATACATCATCTTACAGTGCATCCGGAAAATATTCACAGTGCTTCACTTTTTCCACATTATGTGTTATGTTATAGCCTTATTCCAAAAGCATTAAATTAATTTTTTCCCCCTCAAAATTCTACAAACAATACCCCAGAATGACAACGTGAAAGAAGTTTGTTTGAAATCTTTGCAAATTTTTTAAAAATCACATGTACATAAGTATTCACAGTATTCACATATTTGCATCCCGTTTCCACTGATTATCCTGGAGATGTTTTTAGAACTCGATTGGAGTCCACCTGTGGTAAATTCCGTTGACTGGGCATGATTTGGAAAGGCACACACCTGTCTAAATAAGGTCCCTCAGTTAACAGTGCATATCAGAGCACAAACCAAGCCATGAAGTCCAAATTTAAATTATCCGTAGACCTCCAAGACAAAATTGTATCGAGGCATAGATCTGGGGAAGGGTACAGAAAAATTTCTGTAGCATTGAAGATCCCAACGAGCACAGTGGCCTCCATCATCTGTAAATGGAGGAAGTTTGGAACCACCAGGACTATCCCTAGAGCGGGCCGCTCGGCCAAACTGAGCGATCGGGGGAGAAGGGCCTTAGTAAGGGAGGTTCTTGGTCACTCTGACAGAGCTCCAGTGTTTCTCTGTGGAGAGAGAAGAACCTTACAGAAGAACAACCATCTCAACAGCACTCCACCAATCAGGCCTGTATGGTAAAGTGGCCAGACTGAAGCCACTCCTCAGTAAAAGGCACATGACAGCCCGCCTGGAGGACTCTCAAACCATGAGAAACACAATTCTCTGGTCTGATGAAACAAAGATTGAACTCTTTGGCCTGAATGGCAAGTGTCAAGTCTGGAGGAAATCAGGCACTGCTCATCACCTGGACAATACCATCTCTAAAGTGAAGCATGGTGATGGCAGCATCATGCTGTGGGGATGATTTTCAGAGGCAGGAACTGGGAGACTAGTCAGGATCGAGGGAAAGATGAGTGCAGCAATGTACAGACACATCCTTGATGAAAACCTGCTCCAGAGCGCTCTGGACTTCAGACTGGGGCAAAGGTTCATCTTCCAACAGGACAATGACCCTAAGCACACAGCCAAGATAACAAAGGAAGGGCTAAGGGACAACTCAGTGACAACTCAAGTGTCCTTGAGTGGCTCAGTCAGAGCCCAGACTTGAACCCGATTGATTATCTCTGGAGAGATCGGAAAATGACCAACCCCCATTATACGGTATTGTTTGTAGAATTTTGAGAAAAATATTGAATTTAATCTCTTTTGGAATAAGACTGTAATATAACAAAATGTGGAAAAAGTGAAGCTATTTGAATACTTTCTGGATGCACTGTATCTGGGCATTCCAATACACAAATACTTTCATAATGATATGGCTGGAATGAAGAAAGTAAAAGTGAAGACCAACATAATTCAAAATGGTAAATGTGTTTCTTTGTTTTTTTGTTTTGTTTTGTTTTTTTTACGATTTATATATCCATAGTCCTGTGAAGAGTTGCTTGAATTTAGCCATAGTAGTTTGACCAACTGCCAGTGAACCAAGGGGTAATTGGTCTTACTTATCCAATATAAATGATACCGATCTATCTTTTTATGTAACTGACTAAAAAGTTATCATAGTCTTGAAGAAAAAAAAGGCTGCATCTGGATATTTTTCCCCCCTTTTTAAATGACAAATAATTTCCTCTCACACAAGCACAGAACTACATGCTAAATGGTCATTGGCTGTAGTCTTTGCGCTGTCTTCAAGCTCATCTTTTTAGCCCAGGTACAACACCGTTCTTTGATATCAGTTTGGTGTGTCGTGGCTTAACTGTTTTGGAGAAAATTCCAGAGTCCCTTAATTCCAATGAGTCTGGGTTGCAAGTCACATGCTTATAATTTTATAGGCTCATGGAGACCATTCTCATCTCCTGATGTAACATTTGCTTCCATCTTCTGTCTATTGATCCGGGAAAACTTATTAAAAAACAAAATTGATCACCAACTTAAAAACTGCTCAATGCCTTGGTAGTTTGCCCTTATCCAGAGAAGACAAATGAGCCTGCTGGTATGGATTTGGATTACAGCGTTTCCATGGTACCCAAAACACTTATGAACTTGGTGAAACGACTACATGTCAACATAGTCTACAATTATGTGGCATATGATTTATCTAAAATAAGGAAGTCTTTGGACACTTGGGCTGTTTGTTTCTTAGACAGTCAAATAACTTGCAAATGTGCGTGTGTCTAAATATTCAGGAGCCACAGGAAAGTGACAAAGCTGAACGGCTGATGAAACCCCTATTTACACAGTTCAGTAGTTTGGGGTTGATATGATTTTTTAATGTTATTGAAAATTAATTTGATCAAAAACAGTAAAAACTGTAATAGTGGGAAATTTTATTATAATTTAAAATAACTTCTATTTATTCTAACATTTATTCATTTTTTAGCATCATTACACCAGTCTTCAGTATCAAATGATCGTTCAGAATTCATTCTAATATGCTGATTTGCTGCGGAAGAAACATTTCTGATTATTATTACTGATTTTTACAGATTTTTTTTTTTTTTACAATTTTGTCAGGATTCTTTGATTAACAAAGTTCAAAAGAATATAATATAATTGTATAATACTTTTCTAGCGAAGCTATAGCTCGACTAACAATGATCTTGATTTATACACAATAAATAAAAGAATAACAATTGAATTTCTTCTCAGTCTTTTCCCATAAGCATTTACCTGCCCTTCTGTTCTTAGGTGAGGTGAACACAGTTCACACTGAAAGACATAACAGATATATATCTCATCTAATACTTAAGTGGAAAACTGCATCACACAAAAGGTGTTAACCCCACTTTATTTGTAAGGTTTTTCTTCCGTGTCATAAATCAATCCTTTGGGATTTGCGGGAAGCAGAATGAAGTGAATTTGAACACAGCAATATACTGACGCAGGCCTCTCCGCAGCCTCCTGACCTGTGTGTAGACCCCAGACGCAGCTAATACCTCCACAGCAGCCAGAAGAAATATGTCTCCCTGCTGACTGTTGAATTATGGGGGCTGTATCCCTCTGTTTTGCCTTGGGACATGGGGGGTGCGTATATGTGCATGAGTGAGGCCACATAAGCATCAGTCTTCAGAGCTTTTTATTACCCCACTCGTCTTCTTGCTGTCACCGCATTGCTGGTACTAAGACATCTGTTTGGATTCACTGTGGCATACACATACACACACACAGAGCACAAACACACACAGGTTGATTTACATCAAGCAATCCATCTATCCATGGTTCTTCATTGCCTGATGGTGTTCAAGCCTCCACAACTTCATCCGTTGGTCAATACGGAATGCATACCAAATCATATGTCACAAACGGTAGTATTATAACCCGGTTAGGGGGATTGGGTTGTGAAACGACAGGGTGGAGAGAGGGGGAGGGATCCATGATTTTCACCAAATGGTAGCCTGCACTAATTGAGAGCAGTAGAGAGTGCTAGTGCAGTAATGAAATGGCCTTATGTGACGGCAGAGGGTGGCACTAGAATAAAATATCTCCTGGTGGGAGAAGATGAAGCCTTTCTTCAATCTGTTAATGTGTGACAATCTCTGTGGGTTGTGCATATCAAGCAGGAATGGAGCTTTGCATTATTGATGTGTCAGACAGGTAAAAAGATCAGCACAACATATTTTTTTTATTTGAAAACTTGAAATTGAGATTTATACACAATCTGACAGCTTAGCTTTCCATTGATGTATGGTTTTTAGGGTAGGACAATATTTGGCCAAGATACAACTATTTGGAAATCTGGAATCTGAGGGTGCAAAAATCAAAATATTGAGTAAATTGCCTTTAAAGTTGTTCAAATGAAACACATATGTACTCGATATGATATATGATATAGTTATGTTAGAAAATTTACAAAATATCTTCAAGGAACATGATCTTTACTTAATATAATGATTTTTGGCATTAAAGAAAAATCGATAGTTTTGACCCATACAATGTATTGTTCTACAAATATAGCCATGCGACTTATGTTTTGTGGACCAGGGTCACATTTATTTTTAAATGCATAGAATACTACAATCATTCTCAGCTGTTTTTTGACATTATTTTGAATAATAAGTGTAGACCCAAAACAGTTCACATGTTCATCATCCATAAACGATATCCTTAATATTAAACTTGTATGTGAAGTATACTCCAATGTGCCAAAACTGACCAACTGCATAATATGGTGTTGGTCTACCACATGCTGCCAAAACAGTGCTGACCCGCCGAGGCATGGACTCTACAAGATCCCTGAAGGTCTCTTGGCACCAGTACATTAGTAGCAGATTCTTAAAGTCCTGTAGGTTGCGAGGCGGTGGATGCTGGGATGAGCTGTGGGTCAAGCACATCCCAGGTGAAAAAAATATACTTGAATGCACAAATAAAAACAAAAAATACTTAAATACAAGCTAGTACATTTGTAGTACATTCTTATTTTTTGTGCAAAACAAAACTGTAAAAGTTATACACTATAAAAGTACTGATTAAAAATATATTTTTACTTCAGTGCACTTAAAAAGTATACTAAATACCACTAATACTTAACTAGATTTTTAGTGCATTGAAAAAGTATACTACCACAAAAATACACACATACACATACACACACACACACACACACACACACACACACACACAACAAAGGGAGGTATTTGGAAGAATGTCAGTAACCAAAGAGATCTTGCCCCCCCCCCCCTACCACAGTATTTATTTTGCCTACTGTGGTAGTAAATGTGGGGTAGGATCTGTTTGGTTGCTGACATTCTTCCAAATATCTTCCTTTGTGTTCAGCAGAACAAACAAATTCATACAGGTTTGGAACTACTTGAGGGTGAGTAAATGATGACAGAATTTTCATTTTTGGCTGAACTATCCCTTTAGGTATACTCAATATAAATGCACTAATTGACCCTTCGCATAGACCTGCCTCCTTCAGTTACTGTTTAGTTACATATTTACTATGCCCGACAAGCCATGCGCTCTCACGCCACACATCATGTTCTCATGCAGTGAAAAATACATCCCGGAGCAAAGAGGACCCTGACAACGAATGAAACAGTTTCATATTTAAAATATTGCAATTTTTTAAAGAAGTTTAAACTATAAAAATACCGTACAGTGTCTCTTTCATGTGTCGTGACAGATCGCTGTAGCTCCTTCTGGCGGCTTGTGAACTGATCATCTCTTTAATACTAGTTCATTTATAATATCAAACACATATGAATGAACATCAGAAGGAATGTTGTTTCAAACATGGAAAGACGCGAGCACGCAATTTTTCAAGTTCACCAACGTTAATCTACTAACTCCCCTGACTGCTTTGTCAGATAAATGGCGGATGTGGGGTTATGATTGGTTAGATCGCTTCTCAATCAAATGGTTTGCGAAGTGTCACTAGGCACTAACACTTAAATTGATTTTAAGTGTAGACAGATGTACCAAATATACAAAGTGTTTTGTAGGTGTATTACTTAAAAGCGTGCTATGAACACTTTACATAAAATTTGTGGATTTTTATACACAGTCACTAAGTTCTATTTTAATGGATTTTATGAAAAATAAAACATGCAGGTTAAATGTGTAGTAAAATTCAAATAAAATTTAATGATAGTGTACTAGTGACTTTTTGCGAGTTCACTGTTGCTGCTGATGAGCTGATCAGCGTCAGCTGTGGTTCATCAGCGCCGTTATTTAATGGCTGTGCATTTTGTCCCTGCTTGCGTTTTCAGATTGTTGGTGTGTTCGTGCAGTGTTAGTCCTGGCTGTGTTTGAGATTCTCGTCCCTGTTCTGGATATTCACCTAGTTTGACTTATTTTCAGTTTAATAATATTTACATGCTTCCCAAGGAATTTAATTGAATTAAAATAAAAATAAAACTTATTCATAAACTTTTATCATGGATTGCTCTTGGCCTCCACGATTGACCACTATTAAATTTCATTGCCCAGGCAAAACACCATTTTAAAAAGCTTCCTCTGAATAAGAGAGAGAAAATACATTAATTGTAGTTCTTGATTAATTCTGTGAAAAACAAAGCAACATTCATGCACTATGGCTCTCATGCACTCTCTACCTATTTTCTATAATCCTCTATTTCAGTGCTTCAGTATCAAAATGAAAACTGAATGGACAATGAACACTGAAAGAGTCTTCTGAAAGAATCTGTCAGGAAATCCACACAAAGGCAGTGACTTGCAGTGTAATACAACACTGCAATGACAACAGTGACAATGAACTCAATCCAGCTCTTTATGGTTTGTTCTTGAAATGAAACAAAAACATCATTGACACCAGTACAACATTGTACACTTAATGCTGTTGAGTATGACTTTAAAATATGAATCTCCGTTTCTTGAAAAGCAAGTGCATCAATGGCAAGGTGACACTAATGGCATAGTCATTTTTTTATTCTACATTATAATTCATTCAGTTTGCGTTTCATCAAGAGCAAACAACAGATAGTCCGTTTAATTCAGTTCCAGAATGCAGTCAACAGGAACCTCATGGGAAAAGTGGAAAACATTATCAAGGTAAGGTATAAAGCTATGCAAAACCAGTCAATGTTTTATTACCAGGCTTAAGAATCTTGGCTAATTAATTTTATTCTTGATTTCTATTGCTCTGGTCCTGCCCTTAGGAGTGTTCTTGCTTTGGAAAGAATCTCAGAAACAGCCTTGTCTTTCTCAGGGACAATATTTCATTCAGCAATGTTAAAAGCGCAGCCTTCAGGCCTTCATAGTGTGGCAATGTAATTATATGGAGGGGAATTCAACTGTATCTGAATTACCAACTACGCCACCCCTGGGGGTCTATTACCAGGGATCACCCTTAAAAAGAAGATAACTTAGGCTCATAGGTCCGTTAAGGCGGAATCAGATAGACAATGAGGTGTCAAGTTCAACAATGATCTTTATTTGGCGTAAAATACCACTTTAATTTAATAAAAACAGTCAGTCTCACACAGGATACCAAGGAAATCCAAGGAAACCAGCAATAACAGGTGTACACTCACACCACAGCATGCCACACCTCACTGTGACTCACTGCATTCAGGGAAAAATGACCCACTACCACAGCAACGAGACACTGGTCCTCTGCAACGGACTGCCCCAATTCTGAAAGGAACACCACAATAGAACAATCACTGACACAATTAGTTTTAAAAACAACCCAATAAAACTAACATGCGTCACAAGCTCCTCCAGTATGCAAGTGGTCCAGGCCAATCCCACCAAACTGGTCAAGGGACCGCGTCCGGTCCCTACAATAGCCAATTGGAGGGCAGGTTTAAAACAGGTAGCCAGCAGTATTACAAAAGAAAGAAAGAAAAACCCACATCAACAAAGGCAAAACGACAGTATCAGAAAGGAACATGGGGGCAACATAAAACAAAACAATTCACTACAAAACAAACAAAAGACAGCAAAAAGCTTGGTGACCGATGGGTGGCTGGTCATCTATTTCACACCACTTTAAGGCTTTAAATCGCGGTTTGTCACTCACAATTCCAATTGATAAAAGCACTACATCACCAAACCAATCCACGATCCAGCCAATTCAGCAGTTGAGGCACGACGTAACACGACCCGGCGTGAAACTAGTCCACAGTGCGGAGAGATCAATCTTGTCCAGACGTCCTTGATTCGCAGGAACGAAGAAATGTTCGCGGCAACAAAGGTCCAAGAACAGTGTCGTAGAGATAGGGCGCACAGTCAACACGGAGATTTAAATGAGACACGAAACCCACTGTAACGTCGCTTGCATGTTGGCCCGTACCTTGAACGTAAAGTACACAAACATAAGTTTATCCCGGAGGCCGCTAATGATCATACAGTTATATGCTAAAAATCAAAACATACCTGCAGCGCGGCTCAAATGGCACATAAACTGTTGTGTATTAAACAGATGATGGCATCCAACAAAGCTCCCCAGTCCACCCTTTAACAAAAGAAAACTCCCCATGAAACCCTGTACAATAAACCCACAAACAGACCGCAATCACTGGCAACAGCTCCTACCTCACAAGCATCCACACGCCCTGCCGGAAGTAAAGTGACTCGCTACCTGAGACAGAAGATGCACACACACCAAATGAGTAATTAAAGAGACACTCCTCATATTTGTGGTTTACGTCAGAAGGTAGACAGAACTGCTACAATAGCAAAATCTTCCTCAGATCACTAACCTGGCAACTCTGCTAGCTTGCTGCAGGTCATTAAGCTGTCTAACACTTCATAGCTGCACAATGTAAAACATGCATATTGTTGCATCGACTCAAGGGTTTTTGCACAAGATCTGTTCTCAGAATAGGTTCAGGCTTGAAGGACACACTCAGTGAATGATTCAATTCAAACCCGTTTGAATCGTTTTACTCTTTTTGCAAACAAGTTCCTCAAGCCGTGCAGATTAGTGTTTTCTTGGGGTTTTGTGAGCATCACTGTGCGTACATGTTTTTCTGAAATGTATTATATAGTGGATATGAAAGTCAATTAAAGTGCAAGTTTGCGGAATTTCTACACGCTTTGTAGTGTTACATAAATAAACAATGGTTGGTTCTCAATTCCAAAACCGTAAAGAACAAATATCCCACTTGATCCATGCTCCCACTTGAACAGAGTCAGCTTCAGCGATCCGTCATGCCAACGTGATATCATGAGTATTCTTGAATATTTTTTACATAAAGTGTGGTTCACTTACATTTTCATACACACGGAAACGTACAAAATTGGTGTATGGACCTTAGAACTTACCGATGTAAAAATTTTAAAATTAATCACATTTCTGTAATCGTTTAAACATTTATCATGTAATATTTAACGTTTGCCATGGGACAAAATTTGTTTTCTATATATCATAAATTGCGATACCGAGCTTGTATCGTTTTGTTTTCAGAAAGAACAGGAATCAAGACACCAGGTTTATTCTTGTCTATTTATTTTGGAAAATGTTATTAAAGCCAATATGTTATTTAGCGTCCCATTCATTGACAACCATATAAACATTTGCGCTATTTAGATGTTCAACTTGCTGATGATTCTGAAATATCTGTCAAATACAGATTGTATGTGTATAAAACATACAATATGCTTAAAATGATTATTCATGAATGTAAATACTCACTACGTTAACGACAAGGAGGCGATGTAGCTGTTGTAAAAAACTAAAAAAAGAATAAATAAAACTGTTTACAGTTTTGGGTATACCCAACTCGGGAACTTAGGTATCAAATTTACCCTCGAGCTTTCCAGTGGTAAATACGATTTAAGAGGATTTAAGAGGAGGTACAATAGGAAACTTGTATTTAGATCATTCCGAAACCATGTGAAAGCAGCAAAAGTTTGCTAAGGAGTATTTCCTACTCAAACAAGGCACAATGGGAGCAGCTGAATCATTCATCCATTTTCCAAACTGCTGATTCAATGTGGCTACGTCATAAGATCTTTCAGGTATAAATTTCTTTTAATTGCTTAAATTGTTAATTAAGATTTATACATGCTAGTTTCTATGATAGAGTTCAAGATGCATGTTTTCATTTCTACTGGAGCTACAGGTTTGCTAAATTTCAAATGATTAAACGGCAAGAAAAAACTATGCCCTTTCAGCGCACTCTTTGTCCAGATTCACTCGCTCGTTTTCATTCACTCCTTCAAGTGGACTTTATTAGTGGAGCATTATAGGGAATTATTAATGAGTGTATAGGGTTGATTTCGAACAGCCTGGGAATGGCCTTAAACAGCAACATGCCCAGTGCATTATGGGTGTTGAAGTTCTCTCACCTATTTGGCAAAGGTAAGACAGCAGCAGCCCTTTTTCATGGTTTTCTCAAATCAGATGGCACAGATTTTAAGTTATGTACAGTATATGCAAGACCAATCTGATTATTTAGTTTTTTACTTAAAACTTTACTTTTCAGATGATCATGTTTATAATAATTATGTCAATCAGTTGTCTTTAATCTTCTGAAAGGAGGTAAAATAAAATGAAAGCAATCAGTATGGAACCTCAGTGAGGGAAAGGCTAAAGAGTAAAAATGTCTTAAGTCTAGATTTAAAAACAGAAATGGAGGGAACACTCTTAATGTCAGGAGACAACTGATTCAATAACCGTGGAGCAGCAACGGCAAAGGCCTTTCGATTTGAGATGTGACCGTGGGACATGTAAGGGAGCTTTATTGGCAGATCTGAGGGACATAGGAGCTGAGTTAAAATAAATAAGATCAGAGATATAGGATGGTGCGTGTCCATTAAGAGCTTTAAAAATTATCAGCAAAATTTTTAACTGAATACTGAAAAAGACTGGAAGCCGTACATGTGATATGATCACGTTTTTTGGTACTAGTTAACAGTCTTGCTGCAGCATTCTGGACCATTTGCAAACGTGTAAATGAAGATTGAGGAAGGCCAAGGTATAACAAATTACAATAGTCTAGCTGTGATGTGATGACTGCATGAATAACTTTTTCTAAGTTTTGAGAGAAAAATATTGATTTAAGTCAGGAAATGATTCATAATTGATAGTAACTATTTTTAATAACTGATTTGCTAATTTGTTTTTCATGACAAAGCTCAGAGTCAGAGATAACACCTAAGTTTTTAGCATGCGACTTAACAGATGGAGTGAGATAGTAACTGGCTATAGAGTTTCTGGTTTTGTAGGATCCAAAAACAACCACTTTAGTTTTTTCATTGTTAAACTGGAGGAAATTATTTGCCATCCAGCATTTAATATCCTTAAGATGGAAGGTACAATGGAAGACACAACTGAGAATCATCGGCATAGAAATGAAAAGAAATTTTATACTGTCTAATTATGTTGCAGAGCGGAAGCATGTTCAGATTAAAGAGTAATGGCCCCAAGATGGACCCTTGAGGAACCCCGCAGGAGAAAATCTGGCCAATAGTCACAGAAAAATTCCTAGCTTTAAGATATGACTTAAATCAGAGTAGTGATCTGGTTTGAGATCTATATAGATGTATGTAATATAGATCTACATACTGTCACTAACCTACAGTACTCATAGCAAATCAGCAAAGACTATTTATTCTTCACATGCTACTCATTAGTGATGAAATATAGAAATGTGAAAAACATTATTTCAGAAAATGTCAGCTAGAAACATGAAAAAAGAGAAGATCTACGTTATCTGCTCCTACAGAAATGAGAAAGATGATTGAATAAATACTTTCCAAATAGCAATTGGACACTCCTACAGATTATTAAAATCCAATGCTTCAAAAACACATAGAGAAATCCATAAAACAGAACTTTGTTGCTTGTGATTGCAACATTTATATGAGTTTTGTGCAGTCTTGAGCACCTGTGAGCACAAAATTGCTCAAAACAGAATGAAGTGGGTCCCCAAAAAAGTAGTATTTAAATAAATCACATTGAAATAAATAATTGTTGCAGTAAACTTTTTTCATTTTGCTCACAAAATGTCCCAATATTTTTATATTTTTGCTTGAAAGATCTGCTCGTGCTATTATTATTATTATTATTATTATTATAAAGGAGGTGGTGGAGGAGGATGTTGGGAAAATAATAGTTGCCAGCCTAGAAAGTGCTGATAACAGGTGGAGATTTCCTTTCACACCTCAGAGATAGAGGATCAGAAAAGAGTAAGTGGAGCATGAACACACACACAAAAAAAAAAAAATTAAAAAAAAAAAGACAAAGTTACTCAAAAGCTTTGGAAAGTTCCAGCAGCTCAGCTGGACAGGAGGGGGAGGATAACAAAGCAAATTACAATGCTATGGATGTGTAGGGCTGCAGCCAATCAGCAGGCAGTCAGTACTTTCATCCCTCCATTTCACTCGGATTCATGCTGTCCTTTTATTATAGGATGTAGATATCAAGTACCCACTGGCTATTGGCCCCTCTTCACACACAGAGCTCAATTCTGGGAAGGGGAAAAAAATGCTGCTTTATCCCGACATGGGAATACAAAGGCTTCTTCAGTCTCAATCGATAAGGTTCTGGCTCTGATAGAGAATAGGGCACTCGATCCTCCCCTTGGTAACAGAGCTACATCTAACGCTTTTCACAAGCAGAAACTGCTCTGATGCTTTCATCAAAACACAGTGCTAAAGTTAATTAAAACAGGCATTGCAGCAGAACTATCAGAACAACCTGTTTCAGGGTCAATGTCAATAGCAAAAAAATGCAGCACACCAAACAAACTGATGGTCTCCCAATGTAAAATATGTTATTCTACCCAGCTTAATATGCAGATACTGTTCATAATTTATCCAGGGCTAGCAATTAATCCAGGGCATTTATAAACTGACTTTTCATAACAACTAACGTTCTTATTTGCATATTTGAGGTGTCAAAACCAAAACCAAATATTTACATATAAACTTTAGAATTGCGAATCCACATGTAACTTATTGCAGATTGTACTATCAAGTTTTTTCCTGAATGGACTCCAATTGACTCCTTTACCTTTTGACATTCTTTGCTTTGAATGCTGTTTCTGTGCTATATCTGCGACTGTCTAAAGTACATAAATGTGAGGTACGTGATTGGTTGTCCTTTATTAAGCCTCTAACATTCGAACACTGCTTTGTTTCACACTGTACACCTAACAGCTCAACACTGGGGCAGGCTTTCATAAACTTGAGTATTATACAGCGCTAACCCCGCTTCTAAACTAATACTGTGCAATATTCCTCTACCCAGGGTTAAATGCGGGGTTTAGAATGATGATAACCCGGGGTTAAGTGCAATGTGCAAAGCCCTCTTGAGTGCTATGGATGTTCTCTGGTCTGTTTATGAAAAGATAAGAAATGTCAGCCTGCCATCAAGGTCTTCAAAGCAAGCTGTCTCCATCACTAAAACTAGACTGTACACACACACACACACACACACACACACACACACACGGAGTACCAGCTAAGGGCTATTCCCGCTCACTTCAAACAGAAACTTTAATAACAAGCGCCCAATGAATCACTTCTCCTTTATTATTCATTTCTCTCTTTGAGTGTCTCTCGCTCAGGCTGTACTGCAGTGCGGAGGCTGTCTCTGCAGTAGTCCCTATAGCTCTCTCCATCATACCCCTACTCACTTACACTGCAACACACTGCACCCCAGACCTTCAGTGTACTGCACAAACATTTCCACTGCATTCCTGTACAAATGGGGAAGTGGCAACACACAACATGCAGTGGGATTTTCTAGAAACAATTATTTTTTAGAGATTTATTTAGAGGGAATGGACATTATAAATCTCATTACAGGAATACTTGGGGGCGTAATGGAGGAAAACTTTATTCTAGTGGATATGTGGGGTCAGTTTGGCTTTCTGTTCGAGCAATCTTATTTGAGGAGACTTTGAATTTCCATCACCTGTACATAGGGATTGGAGACAGCAATATTAGAGCAAAGAGACCCATATATCGTATCACATAATTGGCTTCCACAGTATGGACAACGTCCCACTCAGTGAGTTATTGATGAATCGGAAGAAATAATTGAATAAAGCAGTGTCCACAGACCTCTAAACCTGCCTGATTATAACTTAAGAGGGGTAATAAAAGCTGAATGACATTCAGCTCATTCCACAGCAGCTTTGTTACGTTTTTAACCTTTTTTTTTCATTTGAAGCTTTGAGATTATATATATATATATATATAAAACCAAACTAAACTAAACTTCAAATAAAAAAAAAAGGTCAAAAACTTAACAAAGCAACATATAAATATTATGGTCATCGCCAACCCCTACAAGAATGATTGGACAATCTTGTTCACACGGAGAGAAAGACAATAAGGACGTCATCGAAACTGTAAATTTATCTGGAGCATTATTGTTTAATTTTTTATCTTGAAAAGATAAAAAAAATATCATTTTTTATCTTGCAGTTGTAAAATTGAGAAAAAAATAAAAAAAAACATTTGTTGTCTTTTGTGTGGAAAATACTTCTGATACTTAAACACTCTCTCTAGAGTCTCTTAGGCCCCGTCTCAAACTGCACCCTAAACCCTCGTGGTCTTCCTACTAGTCAGCACTTTCGTGACGTAATGCCAGGAAGAAGTCTGATGCAGAGCTTGGTTCAGGGCGGGCTTTGGCTGATTCGTTAAAAAATAACTTTAGTAAGGAGAGAAATAAGATGAAAAAAACCTACAGTTTAGTAGCTGCTCTCGCACTCAGTTGGGTAAATATTTCAATTACATGTCCAACATTAATGTCAAACACAGAACTCTTCTACAAGAGCTATTGGGGTCATTCCTGAAAAGTCTCTCCGTTGACCTGCTTCAGTGACAGGGTAGTTCCTAACTGGAAGATCTGGGGATCTACATACTGCCTAAGCCTCATTTGTCCTGCTGAAGACCTGCTTGTTCGGCCCAAAAGAGAGTAAAGTGGGATTAATTCCATCCCCTCCCAGCCCAATTCAATCAACTCTCATTGACTGCCTACTTCCCCTCATAGACGGCACAGATGAGATCCGGACACTGCTTAATGTCACTGCCTGTTGTGCAATTGTGCTAATGAAAACGATAGCTGCCTGCAGATGACAGGAAGCAGTTTTGAGAGGGGAGGGGTGTGGTATACCAGTGACTCCGGGGAGACCTCAATTTAATATAGATAAATAGGGCAACGGTACCACTAGGGTTTTCAAATCACTATAAACATCAGAGAAAAAATAAAAGTGCTAAAAACTTAAAAAAAACAACAACAAAACAAACAAACAAAAACAAACAATAATATTTTAATATTTTAGTAATTTTTTTATAAATAATGAAAATCTAATACAATTTAATAGCAATAATAATAACAATAATCTATCAAATAAAATAAATTAAAATGTACTAAAATATGAGGTTAAATCACAATTATCTTATTATTCATAGTCATGATTTTATAAGGAAGCTTGTTTTTGCAACAGAATAGAAAACAAAAAGATAACGGTGACTTTTTTTTCCACTCAGAATTCTGGGATAAAAACTCACAATTACAAGTTATGAAGTCAGAACTTGCAATTCTCACTTTTTTCCTCGAAACTGGTGAGGTAAAATTCAAACAAATAGGCTTATTAGCAGAAATGGCAAGAACACAATGCATAAATAGGCAAGTGACAGTATTTGAAATTGTTAACAGATGAGATAGACTGGTATTGTTAACACAAAGTCTTTGGCAGTCCAATGCTGATTTGTGCATCCAATTGGAATCTCATCTAAA
Source organism: Opsariichthys bidens (assembly GCA_037194245.1). Classification (NCBI taxonomy): domain Eukaryota; kingdom Metazoa; phylum Chordata; class Actinopteri; order Cypriniformes; family Xenocyprididae; genus Opsariichthys; species Opsariichthys bidens. The sequence goes on along the minus strand of CM074285.1, from coordinate 11,923,308 downwards.
TCCTAGTGTCCACACCGTGTATCGCAACTGTTCCGATTTGTGTCCATGCCTCTCTTTCATTTTTCGGGATCTGCATTGCTTTCTATAGCAATATTGTTTGCGTTGGCATATGCCAAACACAACAAGTGAAGCACTTACTCATTGGCTAATAACTTGTATGCCAATCTATGGACCAGCGTTTCAGAAGAATATATTCGCCGCTGAGAAAGATGCCACAACAACAGTGAACAGACTTAATGTTTGTTTGAACACACAACGTGTATTTGCAATGTAACACTCAACAGGTGAGTAACATTAACTGATATGAACAAAATAAAATTTCCGACATGAATATAATTTTCTCAAATCTTGCTGTTGTTTCCTTTGTTTCTTTAGATATTTTTTTTCCTTTTGGGTTTCAACAAGGTAAGTTCAACTCACATCTACTGCAGTGTTTCATTTATCTCTATTGAGATTAAATATACTCACTTGTTGCACTTGTAAACACCCATGTGTCTTTGGTAAGCTGTCAGTGTCAAATATCAAAACCCCAAATAAGCAATATACAACAATTCATAATACAACTGAACAACAGTAATTTTCAATGAAATACCACTGAAATTCCCAAATTTCAAATTTCACGAAAACCACAGTCTTTTGAATAGTCTGTAGAAATTAATTGTCCTTTATACGTTGATGAGGAAAAACATCAACATGTTTTCCATCCCAGGAAAACAACAGCCAAAAAAAAAAAAAAAAAAAAAAGTTCAATTCAATTTCCTACCATTTGCATTTCGAGTCAGTGTTAAGGATTGTTTTTCTTCAACAGAAAAAATCCAAGAACAGACTCAATGGAGGCTCGCCAGTCCAAACCCTCTTCAGAACCACTGGAAGGCTGGGATAAATCCAGAATGCAGGTACCAGAACATCAACACATCAGACAGAGGATATCAATCTAACTTGGAAAGGGACCGAACCACACAAACAAACAAAAAAAAACTGACCTTGAACAGACAAGGTCACAAAAATAGCATGAACATCTTCATTATAACAACATACAATAATAAAGTGTTTAACTCATGACAGTAAATTAATCATTGTACATCATACATTTTACACAGAACTTGAACAAACAGTGTGTACATGCATTCTTCAAATAAAGAATATTTTCTTTATATATGCAATGTCTGTGTCTATCTTTCCAACATAACACACTCATTATTGTTTATTATATAACTGACCGCTTTTCGTCACAACTTGAGCACAGCTAGCTGTTATTTACAAAATACAGCATTACACATTTTTTTTTCCCATATATAAATCACTCACAGATTTAATTTCTCCTGCTTTTATTCTTATACAATAATAACGATTTAATTAACAATAAGATGAATGAAAGTACAGCAAGTCCGCTTTAAATCCTTCTCTTTACCATAAGTCCAATGACAGAATTCATCTGGGAGTTTCTTTCTTTCTATATTTTTACACGCTCATCAAAGATCTGTGCACGATAGAGAGAGCTGCCTCTGACTACACGAGCAAACCTCGAGCAAAACCCGCAAGTCAAATTTTCCGCTGCGCCACATTCTGCGCTGACATTGGCCCGTATCAAGTCCAAGATTTATCACAATTGGTCACATTAATAACAAAATAAAAATAAATGCTTTTATAAAATTAATATTCTGTTTTAAAAATTAACTTCTTTTCAATAGTTCTCACATTATTTCGTTATTATATTAATAACAGAATTTTTCTATGTTACTCATAAGCAAATGCGTGGCTTTATTCCATGCTGTTATCGCTGCCATTTTCAAAACATTTCTCTTATATTGTCTTTTTCTGCTCGTCCAGCACTTCGCAACAACCCAACCTTGTTTCTGCTGCAATTTTCAGCATTTTCCTATAACAAAATCTGATGTTTACGTTTTACGTGGGAAGATAAAGTCATAAACCACATGAAATTGAATCAGAGCAGTCAGACTCAAATAGATTTCCAGAAATGCGATTTGAACTGGATTTCATACCATATGTATGTAGCTCAAAACGGCTTCATAAAAATCGCATTTCAAATGAATGTGCTTTTTTTTTTTTTTTGTTCATTCACACTTGCTAAATCTGATCTGATTTCAAACAGATATGCACAAAAATCAGATTTGGACTGACAGTCTAAACAAGGCTTTTGTCTTACAGAACCCTTGGAGCATACACAAACACTAGGAACAAAGCTAGATGAGGGATGGCTGGAAAACAACTTGGATGACTGGAGATCGAAATGGTTCACAAGTTCATACTTATACATAATTAAGCAGAGTAAAGGTTATGTGTATTTCGCATGCTTTCCAGGGGGAGGGCTCCAAGTTCGGAATTTTGGCCCAAACAGATTTTTCCCCTGGTTGTGGTAAGAATAGTTAGAACTAGAAGTGAGGAGATAGGGTAGTGGAGGGATGCTAATAAAATGTCAAATAAACAGAGGTAAGTCTGCTGTATAAACACTTCTTGTCATTAATTCACTTGATTAATGTCAATGCACTCCATGTTAATTAGGTTCGGAACGCGCTTCTACACCGAACTTTGTTAATAAAACATTATATTAAGTAACAGCACTTATCAGGAACATAAAGTAGGTAAGTTGTAAGGTAAGCACTCTGTAGCTTCAGATGAGGCCAGACAACGACTGTGTGAGTGTGTGTGCTCTTTAAAGTGCTGGTGATGAGGACTATAGAAGTTCCAGGTGTGTGTGTTTAAGTGCCAGGGAGGATGATGGGAAATGTAGTCCATAATCAGTACTCTGATGAGTGTGACAGTCAGAGGAGTGATGGAGAGCCTGATGTGATCGTGACAACAATTTAATATCAATTTAATAGAAATTAATTTTTTATAGAAAATACTTTATAAATATTTAATATGTTTCTTCTTACTTTTTGCATGTTCCTTTTAAATGGCAACAGCAGTCGGTTGTGCCAAAAGCAGCAACAGCAGTCGAATGTGGGTTTTAAACAGGCTAAATGACTTGACAAGTCCGGCAATGGACTCTTAATTAGTGAGAGCTAACTTGTTCTTCTTCTTCCTTCTCTCTAAAATGTGATTTTTAGTTTTGCATAGTGGTGGTAGTCAAGAAACCATCACCTGGCAGGATAATTATTTTTCTTCTGAGGATATTGTCAGACAAGAAGGTAAAGGTTTAAACAATGGTTTTATTGAACAGAGTGAAATAACAACAGGTATGCGGTCAGGTATGGTGAGTCTCTGAGTTCGTAAACCAGAAGATGACTTAGATTGAGAATTGACGTATTGTCCGTGTGTTTGTAGGTCGGAAGATGACAGTCCAGAGGTTCGCGCCCACACCTGATCAGAGGGTCAAGGAAACATCCGAGGGAGTCGAAGAAGGCAGGTAAGAGGTAGCAGGTAAGTGTGGGGGCCATTAATGATGAGATCAGACAACTGACTGAGGCTGTGAGGGCTTTTTAAGGCGTGAGCGTGAGTGGTGATAGGTGCAGGTGATCAGTATTCCGGTGATTGAGATCGTGTGGGTGGAGCTTGTCGTGCTGGTGATGGTGACGGTGTGACAGATATGGCTTCCCCACAGGAAGTTGATCTGCCTAAGAATGAGACTGGTTATGCACATGATTCTGATGGGGACAAACCAGTAACAACTCAACAGTTGGCTCAAGAAATCAGAGGTATTACAAATGACCAACAACAACTTAAAGCTGACCTTATAAATACTATACCAACTCTACATCAAGATTTACAAATTATTATTATCATAGAACTCAGAGTCCAGCTAGTTTAAGCTGGGGGTTGGGACATTTAGAAACGTAAGTTAAAAGGGCATGGAAGTTGGACCCACACTTATGTCTTGTGGAGATATAAGCCGACGCCTCAGTGGAAGGTTACCTATTAAGTTGGAGTTCCCTCCTTCATTTACATTTACATTTAATCATTTAGCTGACGCTTTTATCCAAAGTGACTTACAAGTGAGGAATACAAACAAGCGATTCTTCATGAATTGGCAAGTAGACACAGGAAGTGCTCACAATACAAGTTTCATACATTGCTCAGTACAATAAGCTAGAGTGGGAAGGGAAGGATAGGGATTTTTTTTTTTTTATGAAGGGATTAAATGTCCTTCAGGTAGAAAAGAAGATGATCCCGATCCATTAACTTACATTGATAAATGTCATGATTATGTAGACCTGAATCCACTTTCAAATGAAGAGTTGACTGCCACTCTTCGAAATGTGTTGCATGGTACTGCCCGTGATTGGTGAGCTGTAGCCTGATATTCTATTTCTACATGGGCTGAGTTCCAGACTAGCTTCCTAGCACCTTTCTTGTCAGAAGATTATGTTGATGAATTGGCAGAGAGAATCCATTACAGAGGAGAAAATGGGAACATAAGAGATTTTCACATACATATATCATTTCCTGTGCAGTCATTAGAAACTGGAAATTACGGAAGAAGAGGTAATTAAACTCATCTTAAAAAATATAAATCCTAGCATTGCCTGTGAGTTACAATGTAGAGTGTCCACGGTGGATGAATTAGTTCGTTTGGGACAACAGCTGGAGAAAGATAAACAAAATCAACAGCAAAAATCTAGGTAAAAAGGAGCAAGAAAGGGCAGCCCCATTGTTGTGTTGGAAATGTAAAAGAGCACATTCATCAGCATCTTGTCATCACTCCAATTCTGGACTCATTAGCTGGTGCTACTATATTCACCTTACTTGATTTAAACAGTGGTTACTGGCAGGTGCAAATGGATCTGGGAAGTCAATGCAAGAATGCTTTTGTGTGTTCCTTTGGCCTATATAATTTTAAGACCATGCCATTCGGCCTTAGAAATGCGCCAGCCATATTTCAAATTTTAATGGAGTTGACCTTTGGAGAACTCGGGTGAACGGGTTTTTTGTTGTATTTGGATGATATTATTGGTTTCTCCCCTTCAAAAGACCAACATTTCCAAGACCTACAATTGGTGTTGGATAAGTTGAGAAAGGCAGGACTTACAGTGAACATGAAGAAAAGTAAGTTCTTCCAGAACAAATTAAAGTTCCTTGGACAAATGTGTCTTCAGCTTGTATACAAGTTGATTCCGAGGAGACTCAAGCCATCCATGACTTCCCAATACCGACTAATTTGAAAGCTCTCCAATGCTTTCTTGGCATGGCAGGTTGTTACCACTGATTTTTGCCTAACTTCTCACAGATCGCTGAACCTCTGACAGCCCTGAAATGAAAGAGTATGATTCAAATAGTCTGAAGAATGTCAGGATGCTTTTGACACCTTTAAAAGTCTAAAAGTCATCTGATGGAATCTCCTATAACAGTGGCAAACTGTTGAATCGGTCAACATCATAAACCAGAATCCCCCCCAAAAAAGCAGCAAACTCAAGCAACGAGACCCTGGGAGATGATGTGGGTGGACAGTATGGATCCCTTTCAAAAAAGTTCTCAGATGAATTGTTATTTACTAGCTTTTGTCGACTATTATTCCAAATGGGTAGAGATTTTCCCTAGAAAATCTCTGATAGAACTCTGGAAATCATATCCAAGCTGATGGTTAAAGAAATCATTACTTGTTGGGGAGTACCAGATTATGTACTGTCAGATTAAAGACCACAGTTTGTGTCTGAAACATTCTCTGAGACCTGTAAGGGATGGAATTTAACATAGAAATTCACTATGGCTTATCATCCGCAAACATATTTCATGGAAACGAATGACAGAGTTTGGATGCGTTCATACCCTCTCTCAAAAGCAGAGAAATAATGTACTGATAAACTCACAAACTGTTTACAAGAAGAAACAGGAAAAGACTTAAGAAATTACAAGCATCTCACCAGTTAAAGCGTATTATCCTAATGCTCAACAACTGGATGAGATTCAGCGTCGTCAATTGCTGGAAATATTCAAGGAAGAGAATGATGATGAAGACTTCTTTGGATTCTCAGATGGACGATTCAGTTTGTAGAAGGGGAACTGAGTGTGACGAACTAAACATTGTCACCAAGAATGATTATGTGATGTCCACAGGAGGGTGATGTTGTCATTGAGAGTTGCAAAGTATAAAAGCATGGAAATAAAAGAGAAATATGTGTGTAGCTATAGGGCAAGTTTTACTGCCAGACCACCCTGAAAATGCTATTTTTGTCTGATCTCTGAAGTTAAGATGGGAAATATGGACTAACACTGGAGGTTTAACACAGTGATTTAACCTGAATCATCATAGCTCGCAAAGGATCAGCGCTGGCAGCAAGATGAGAGATGGGAAACAAATGGCTGATTTGAATTTCCCACCATTAGGTTACTACTAGGGGTGGCACGGTTCACAAAACCCACAGTTCAGTTTGTATCACGGTTTTAGGGTCACGGTTTTCGGTTCTGTACGGTTCTTGTTATTATTTTTTCCTTTAATCTTTAACACTCCAGAAATTTCCTTCAGCGTATGATATAGAGCTTATTAGCTTAATTATCCACAATTTAGGATACGGTATTAACATTTTTGTAATGTAATCATGCACTAATTGAATTTGACTTTACTTTAAGCACATTATTGGGACCATCTCTGACTAAAAGCTGGGTGAGATTTTGATACAGCATGAGAGAACACATTGATGATGACATGCTTTTAGTGATTATGTGTACAAAAAGGGAGCATGTGTATTGTTATCTCCACAGGAACTTGTGCCTTTTTAGCAAACAAAGATTGAAATTAACTTGCATTTATCAAACTGCCAACTTCAGTGTAGCTCTTACAAAAAAAAATATTTCAAAAGACAAAGAGAGGAACTCTAAAGCTCTGTCTTTTAAACAAGTCAAAATACTTTAAAGATAAATATATAAAATAATGTAATAATATAAACATCCCCAATGCTTTAGTTATGGCTATTGCCCGGTCCAACTTATCACTGAGAGGTTGCTTAAATGCAGCGGACAGTAGAAGTTGTTTCCTAACCGGCTCTCTCCTGTTTGTGCTTATCGCCACATTGGCGTGATGTCTTCTCAAATGAACTGTCATATTAGCATTAGCATATTGCATGCATTTTGCACAATGCTTGCACACAGTCGCAGTTTTATCTGTTTTATTTCCGTTGTCATCGTAAGTAACATGAAATCCAAAATGTTCCCACAAACCGGATTTGAACGACACGGGCGCATCCGCCAACTCTGGGCAGTCTTCATTAGGGGTCGTTCACATATCACGCCTAAAAAAGCGTGGAAAGCGTGGCCTACATAGGAAATCATGAATATGCGCGTGCAAAAGATGCGATATGCAAACGGCACCTTACTCAAGTTTTACTGTCTATATGTATGTTCGCGCGAAACTGTCTGAATACGGGGCTACATTGCACATGCGTCGAACTGTGCGATGCACACACGAACCGAACCGAGACAAGCGAACTGAACGGTTGGAACGGTTTTTCATGTACCATGCCACCCCTAGTTACCACTGAACCTTGGTGCAGACGGAATGTCACAAACAAGTATTTTGCTGGTTATATTCTGAGAATGTCTGCTTTGTTCCTGTTGCTGATTCGGATATTCGGATAAGTAACGGAGTCAGTTAAACAGTGAGAAAGATCCTGAGCGTTCACACTGTTGAAAGAATTTTTGACTGTTTGAATTGAGTCATTGATTCATCGAACAGTGATAAATATCCGGAGCATTTGAACGAATTACTGAGTGTTTGATCTGAATCATTGAAGCATTGAACAGTGATCAAGATCCTGACCGTTTGAAAGAATCTTTAAGCATTTGAACTGAGTCACTGAATCATCAAACACTGACAAAGATCCTGAGTGTTTGAACTGAATCGTTAAATGTTTGAATTGTGTAAATTGAATCAATTGAAGTTTGAACTGTTGTGAAAAAACTGGGACATATTGTATAATGCCGTTGCGTTTTCAAGAATTGCATTATACAAGCCTGATTGTTAATGGCTTAATGATTATTGAAATCTTTGGCTGAATGAATCAGGTGTAGGAAAGGTACCTCTAGAAAAAGTATTAGTTAAAGCATTTTGGATTCCTTGGATTAACTTATTTGAACTTACATCACAAGGAATTTGTAATAATGTATTTTTCTTTATTTATTTTCTTGTTATCAAATGGTTAATTGAATCAAGTGTTGTTTTTTCTTTGTGTGTTACAGGAGGAGAGTGAAATGAATACAAAACACCCATGCAATGCATGTTGATTTACTGTTATATTATTGCCTTTTGCTCAACAGGGTTCGTATGTTAAAGAGTAACAAGCTGAATCCTATGTAGCTTGACATAAAATTATAAATTGTACTTATTTGTAGACTTATAAGTTGCCACCCCAAAAGAAGGACCCAGTCAATCCGCTATAAAGTCACCAGAGAGAAATGTCATTTCATCAGAAGAATAGCAAGGTCCAAAATAAATAAATAAATTTAAAAAGTTAAAAATAACCATAAGCATAGATGAATTCCCAATAAGATCATTAAGATCCACCTAGAAAATAGATGCAATAAGATATTTTGCAATAGGATATTTCTTGCAAACAATACAATATAGCTGCCTTCAAAGGCAGGGGGTTCCTAGCAAAGGACAAATCATATTTGGGGTCCTTGCCATCAAAAAGCCCTGCATTAATGCATCTAGTCACTCCAAACTGATTGCCCTGTTAAATCTGTGCAAAAGAATGAAACAGCGGGTGTGTCGTGGCACAGGCCTGTTAAGACCGGCAAAAGCTCACATTTTTAACACAAAAACACACACACAGCAGAGGAAGAGATGTGATTTGAGTTGTATGTCACACTAATGCCACTTGCAGACTTATTAAACTCTTCACCATGGCGACGATGAGTCATTCGCCAGCTCCAGACCTTTGCCATTGTCACTGTCAGACAGCTTCCAAAGGAAAATAAATAAATGAACACATTAAATGTTTTAAAACCACATCTAACAGTCTTACATTAAGCCCACATGTCCAGTTCTGTTTAGAAAATATAAATACACTCATACCCTCATGTCATGCTAGTCTACATGACAAGTGTCTACATGTCTATATGTAAGTCTAATATGTAAGTTTATCGATGGCCCAAATGTGGGTAATTTTGGTCAATGACAGCAAGGACTGTAGTTATTTTCATCATGTGGGAGTATGGCTCACAGGCCATTTTCACAAGCCACATGATGCACTGTCAATGTTGATATAACTAACATGTCATGCATTACCTCAATGCACAGTAATGACTGCCTTTCACTTGGTAAGGGTCACGACATGCAGATACGTCATTCACATGCTACCTTCTGCAAGACTAGAAGAATTTATATAATCATATCATGCCACTGCCCAGAATTCATGTCATTATACAACATTCATTACACATACATTGTTCACATGTTCCATATCCATAATTATCTCTTATGCTCAGCTGAGAGAGGCTTTCATATGCATGTTCACCAACTGCAAATTGCAAATAACTGCTGGTATTGCTCTTTATCATATTAAAAGGGATGTTGAGCAAGCTCCACCACAGTAGATTTGAAGAAATCAAGAGCAGAAAAGACACCTTTAAAAGTAAAAAGTTGACCAAAAAGACATTTATAGTTTTAGAAAATATTTCTAATTGCCATCACTGGAATAAACTATATTTTAAAATATATTCAAATAAAAAAAATATTTTAAATGTTTCACAATATTGTTTTTAGTGTTGCTGTTACCGTTGAGATATAGATTAAATTACTTGGATCAGATAATAATAATATGGTTCTTTAATGTATACCTTGATACTGTACATCCAAGAATACCATGGCACATTTAGTGATTATGTGTACAGTTCTGATACACTTTTGGTAAATAATTCTAATAATAATAATAATAATAAAATGCCTTTACATGCATTAAATAAATGTTCTAAAGCAAGTCTTGAACTTAGACCATTTTTAATCACTGGCAATAAATAATAAGATGCTTTTGCAGGTTGGGTTTCAATTGACTGAAGAAGAGAAAGGTTCCACTTTATCCAGTGATAATTCTGTTTTCTGTGTGCTAAAGTATCCTGTTACCGTTTTATGGACAAACAAACTGTTCCAAATGATTTAATGTGTTCAGTTGTCCAGCTTCCGCTGTCCAAATGAATAGACCCAACCCTAAATGAAGCGTGATTTTAAAAATAAATAATGAAATACTGACGTTTCCAACTCATTAGCCCACTGAGAAACGTAGCTAAACTAATAGCTTTGCTCCTTGAAGCGACACAACTGCCCAACACTGATATGCTGTATTTCCTGCTGTCTCCATTTCTGACACAAGCACAGCCATAATCTTCTCTGTAACAGCAGGTGATAAGCTAAGCCATTGGGGTAAGAAAGGATATAATCTCAGCTACTTCCCTGGACACTTTTCTTATCCAATAAGACTCTGAGCCAATCTATTCATTTCCTCGTTAAGAGTTTGAACCTGGGCAATATTCCCTGCTGGATTTACAAGAAAAAACAACAACAAGAAAAAATCTAAACGCACAGATCTTGAACAGATCTCAGACTGAGGTGTAACTTTCCACTATTGTATTTTAAGAGGGTATACTTATGCAGATATGCTAATTAGAGATGCACAGCACACGCCTTTCCATCTAATGAAAATTAATTTACCCCTGCCAGGAAAAAGATATCATCCACTTTGGCACGGATATAAGGATCCCAGACAAAGGAAAAAGCAATTTATTCATGCCTGACATATCTGTCCACATCTGCAGAGGTCAAGCAAATAAAATTGCAAATTGATTCCCTCTCCATAATTGGGAAGCACTGTGTGTGGAGGAGAACCAGATGCACTATCTTTGAAGACTGCCAGTTTCAATAAGTGTCAAGGAGGACTTTTCTTGCATCCACGTAAGCAGAAGGCACTTCTAGCTCCTGAAGAAGGCTCTTCAGATGGTCACTGACAAAAATATAAGTCTACATTTACGCTCAGAGGATCACTGAAGAGAAGACTAATGCTACTAAAAGGACGTGACTGTACAGATGTGTTTATGTGCCAGGTTTGTGGTCTTTGTGGAGGTACCTGGAAAACCTCACAAGAAAAGCAGAATATTCACTATTTAAAATTAATGATTTAATTTAAACTTACAGACTTGACTATAAAAAGACAAATGCTGCATCTAAATTTGACCACTTCCCTTCCACACAGAAAACATTTTTCCATCCCACTACACTACTTTTCCATTAAATTTCTATGTAAACACTAGACAGACGTGCTTGCCCTTTGTGCTTGTGTCTCCCATATTTTACAGCAAAGTTCTAAAAATACAATCGCTCCACTGCTGGCATCTCACATTTTTCAAAGAAAAAATGCATTCTCTATGAACCGCAGTGTTGGTCAAAGTTCCCTTTAAAAGTAATGCATGACAATATTGTGTTACTCCCTAAAAAAGTAACTAATTGCAATACTTACATTTTCTGAAACTAATCCGTTACATTACTTTTGCATTACTTTTTCTTATCTGGGCTGGGCTTGCTTATTTGTTTTTTAATAACATCAATAAAAGTTATATTTTTGGCACCAAAAGTGAAATGTATAAGCTTCAGTGTGAAGGAAATACATATTTACACCTGTACAGTAGAGGGCACAGCTCAAACAAACCTTTCAGCAGGGCTGCAGTTCTGGATTAAAGAAGAATAAGATACAGGAGATGGAGATTCGAAAGTTATTTTTGCTAATTAGTTTGGTTGAATTAGATCATTGAAGGTCAGCAGCAAAGACATTGGTAAATAAAGAGAGATTAAATACATAAAGTATATGTGTGTAATTTAATATGGTTAATTATTACAAGTTTATTGCAGGTTTAATTTACGATATTTTGTTGAAAAAGTAATGCATTACCTTACTAGTTACTTGAAAAAGTAATCTGATTACATAACTCAAGTTACTTGTAATGGATTACTCCCAACACTGGTGAACATAAAATGTTCTTTAGAGTGGAAAAAGGTTTTACACACACACACACACACACACACACACACTCACACACACATGTTCGTTTTGCTATCAAAGTGAGGACATTCCATAGGCGTAATGGTTTTTATACTGTACAAATTGTACATTATGCCCCCCCCACCCCTAAACTTAACCCTCACAGAAAATGTTCTGCATTTTTACATTTTTAATAAAACCTTGTTTAGTAAAGCTGTTTTTAAAGCTGTTTGAAAAGTGGGGACATATGAAATGTCCTCATATTTCACGTTGAAATTGTAATACCAGTGTCATACCCATGTCATTATACACATTTGTGTCCTGATATGTCACAAACACACACACACACACTCACACCTACACACACACCTACACACACACACACACACACATACACACTCACACACACACTCACACACACACTTAAGAACTATTCAGTGAAAGGTTCTTTGGGGAACTCCAAATGGTTCATATATGGCATTACTGTTAAACCCCCTTTTGGAACCTTTATTTTTAAAAAATGTTTTTTAAGTATGTGAAAACAGTAGAATGTCAGATCAAAGACCTACTACTTCCTCCAAAACACTTTGATTGTCATGTGACTGTGTATTGCAACTGATTCTTTCAACTGAGTCACACAACAACATGATGGATGTAGTGCATCCAGATTACATACATATGCACACATTTATACTTTGTAAAATATGCTTCTTTAATGGTTGCAAAGTTGCAAAGCATCAAATGTAGCACTTGAACAGAATGTGATTTCAGACACTGCAGGTTTCAAGCCAAACCTCAAGCAGGGTAAAGGAGAGGGGGGGGGGAAATACTACATGGTCAACCTCTGCGAAGCGTCTATTAGCACAATCATTAAACGTCACCAGGCCTGCTGCTCCCAAGAAAAAAAAGAAACAGTTACACTGTTAGTGATGCTTCAACTTGAAGTCTTGGATAAGATCAGAGAAAATAAGATAGACTCCCTTGATTCCTGGCTGACTGTCACAATCAGATGAAGAGCCAGCAGATTCACAGATACTGGTTGTTTATTGAAACGTGCAAACACAAGGAATGAACAGGTAAGTTAACTGTATTAGAGAAAGTCAATCAGTCATCACTTAGCTGGGAATTGAGAGTCTCTTTGGCCTTTGCAGGTATGGAATGGAGATTGTTAAAGCAATGATGATGAGGAGGAGGATTATGATGATGATGATGATGGCAATGGGTAAGAATCCATAAGGCAGGTAAGCAGTCAGGTAAGTCAATTCACACGACCAGACAATATGCTATGTTTCCATCGCCCTGTTTTTATGCGCATTTTAAAGTATCGCATGCCAAAAATACTCGCTTGAAGTGGTGTTTGACTTGTGTGAAAAAAGTTAATGTGAATAATGGGAGATAGAAACACATTTGCAATATAAATTTCTGACATAGCGAATATTAAACCCATGTGACTAATTGTAATCTGATGGTGCTGTAGCAGAAGACTTCATGTTTGTTTCCGTTTTATTTACTGTTGGTTACTAGGTTACCAATACCACCATCATCCGCTTGAACAGCTTTATGGAAACACATTCGCATTTGTCTTTTTTTCTTTTATTTCGAACTTTGAAAAGATTCGCTACACTTTTGGATGGAAACCAAGAATGAGGGTAGGCAAGGTGAGTGCTTATGTGTGTGTCTTGATGAAGTGATAATCAGGGGCAGGTGTGGGTGATGGCTGGCTGAGTGCAGGTGAGAACCGGGAGGGATGCTATAATGGAGTCTAGAGTGTGCATGAGGGAAGGAGGACCGGAGCACTCGTGTCACTGAAGGTTCAGTGGTTTGAGTTAATGGAAATAAAGAAGTAAGCAACAAGACAAGAGTAGTCTCACAGTGATGCAGAGAGAGAGAAAGAGAGAGAGAGAGAGAGAAAGTGGAAGATTAGGAAGATGATGGTGAAGAGGTGAGAGATTGGTTGCATGATTCACAAAACATAATAGCCAAGGGGATGAAATGAAGTGCCCTGTTTTCTTAAGTTAGGATGAACGTGCTTCAACAGCATCACAGTAATAGGATAAATACAGCTTGCCTATATTTCAAATATAAACAAAGGAGAACAAAAGCTATCTGGTAGTCAGTTGCCATATTTACATACAATAATATAGAAATAGATATCAAGCTATATAAAAAGCTATCAAAGCTATATATATATATATATATGTGTATTTTTTTTTTCAAGCTCTATTAAAACTATTCTAGAGCTCGGCATTACGATAAAACAATGAATATTCATTTTAAAATTGCTAATGAAATGCTTTTTCCGGGTCTACTTTTAAAGTGAGACCACAGGAATCCTGTTTCATAGAAAAACAAACAAAAAACTTTTATTGTAATACTTGTTTTGTCATATTTTAAATAATTTAAGTCGTCTTGTGGCCACTTGGAAGTTTGCTGAGGTCCTTAGTTGAGAACTGCTATTGTAGAAAGCATCTGATTGGACACAAATTTGGACACGCCCATGAGTGCAGGATGAGTCATAACTTTTGGTGTGCAGTACAGTAGCTTTTTAATGCATATAGCTGTCAAAAGTCTGCTAACATTTTGATACTACATTAGCATATACTGTAAATATAAGCTAAAACTCATTTGCAGTTCTACAAATTTTGATTCTGATTTCAGGGTGTCCTTCAAGGAAAAGCTGCCTCTTGTATATTTATTTTGTGGGTTGGTCCCATGTTGAGAGCAGCCCAAGTGGTAAATAAAAGTTAAACAGACATCATCACAGAAAGCTGCATCTTTTCTCATGCCAGTAATTTCCTTCCCCTCCACTGGGCCTCTGCCTCTCTTCCAAACATTTAATGCCAGTTGGAGAGTGATATGACGGAGCCCACAATACTATCTATAAAGATTAACATTTCCCATTTTCAGACCAAGACCCTTCCATGTTTTATTCATGGCAAACCTTAAGCTGTGTGGACTAGAATTCTATGAGATTTAGGCGGTGTACCAGTTGATTTGATCAGCCTTCCTACTCTTTTATTCATGAGCATCTCTTTTCCTCAATGTTTGTGGAAGTAAATTAGTGGCCTCTCTGGCTCTAGTGACTGTCTCTACACCGAGAGCTGAATGACGCCCATTTGTGTTTGTAGGAACAAATATAATCATTGAGGAATAGACAGTGGCATACGTGCTCAAACATTCAACCTCACACAAACACAAAAAACACACACATATACAAACATGAGCAGTCATACACAGGTGACTGAAAACACAAAGAACAAAACAATCTGGTAATGAGATATGCTAATCAGTTGACAGAACACAGAGGACCATCTGATCACAGGATAAGCATAACACTGTCCACACACTCATCACAAAATACCTGGAAAAGGGTAATAGTAGTTCAAATGTTTAACATAAAACTATTGGGATGAATTATTTTCTCCCTCTGGGAACTCTCAAGGTTATATGGATGGATGGTTTGAAAAGCTTATTTCTGGTATGTGTTGCATATACCAGTGGTTTTCGACTGGGTTTGCTTAAAGACCCAAATTTTACCTGCTACAAGCGGTGACCCAACACAGTACTGAGATTTATATTCATTCAGTCAAGTGTAACAGATTATCGGAAAAGAAAAATATAGGGCAGGACTTTCTATCAATTGGTTGTTGATCTTCAGCACATGAAGGCAGAACCTAACGTATGACTGCACGATATATCGAAATTATCCAAATATCACAAGCGTACATATCATGATATCTCATAATAATGACTTAGCATCTTTAACTTAATAATAATAAAAAAAAAAAATTATCAAGTTAAAGATACTAAGTCATTATTATGAGATGTTAAGTCATTATTATGAGATACTAAGTCATTATTATGAGATACTAAGTCATTATTATGAGAAAGTTTCTCATTATTATGAGATATTAAGTCATTATTATGAAAAAGTTTCTCATTATTATGACTTACGGAATTGTTTTTTTTTCTCAACAGTGGCGGGAACGGGCTTCCATACATAGCATAAAAAAAAAAAAAAAAGGTTGTTGAAAGTACAAGGATGACCTAATGCTTCCGCTGAAAATTTGGAGTGCACATTCAATGGACACTTTACAATCCCATGCGGCCACAGAAGAGGATTTACAAATGGCGCTGGTATAGGTCACATGACAGTAACAACATGACAGATGTAGTGCATCTGAATTCCATTCATTCTACCCATATTCATAATAGATAGAACATTCGTTTTATAATGCCAATGAAGTAAATTCAAATTGAAATGTAGTACCTACTCAGACAGTATGTGATTTCAGAGGCACCGTGAGTCTACACTGGACACTAGCGGCACAATGTGACACAACAAAACCTCCACAGTAAATTGATGACTTCTATTTTTGATGTACTCCAAGTGCTTGCACTACTTCTGACGCAAAGGACAAATGGATTTTAAACAGCTGATCAGCTGCATGACCTGAGCTTGGTGTGTCAAACCGGCAAGTGCATTTAATAACATTTTAACAGTTGTAACATTTTTTTTCTTTAATATTGAGCAGCTTTAATGCAAGATTGTGGTCAGCTGTAAGCAAGAGGCGATTTTAAGCGGAATAAATGATTGGAGAAGTCGAGAGAGAGAGAACTCTGACATTTTCACTGAAATAAATAAATGAAACGTGTGGATGGATGCACAAAAAGATCAATAACATTCACGTAGAAAATAGATTTTCAATTTACATTTCATGCTGACTTTAAAATCAAACCATAGACTAAATAGTTCCAATAAGATGCAAATGTTTGAGTTTCTGTCTCTTAAATTTTTATATTATGTCCGAGGACACCAATAACTCAGTTCGACAGGATGTACAGCTTTTAATTTCTACAACAAAAGACATCGGATGACCCTATCAGAACATACACGGACCTATTTTTGGGTCATGACCCACCAGTTGAGAATCATTGCTATACACTGATCAATAAAGAGGTGAGAAAGAGGTGAGAGGCAGGCGCTGTCCTTGTTCATCTTTGCCTCTGGAGGAAGAGAGATATTGTAAAAGGCAGGAGAGTGATTCTGAGAGTCTCTAGGGGCAAATGGCTCCATTAAAGCTAAAATGTCACTCAGCAAAACAAGCTCCTGCCTCACATGACCCACATACAGCACCGCTAGTCAACAAACTGCTTGCAAACTGCTGCAAATTATTCACGTCTCTCTTTAATGTGCTTACAGTTAGTTTAATTTGTCATCTAGCTATCTGGTGCATTTAAAGTAAATTAATTTATTTCCTCATTATAAGTTGTATTCCTGAACAAATGAATCACTTCTGAAAAAAACATGTTTAAATTAAATTAAATTACAGACTGCACATTTATAAATGTAAAATAGCATTGGTAACTAAAATCTAATTCCATCAGAATCTGTTTGAAATGCCAGTAACACCCTGGTTATAATTTCTTCTTTTGTATGACGTATAAAAAAAGGACAGTCATGACTACTTGAATTACACTGTGGCAATAAAGCAAATGTGATTAAACAGAAATTAAGGTAATCCATTAGGGCAGATCATGCAGGTATTTGAACTTCATTCATCATGAAAACAGATACCATGAGGGCAAATGTCCAACTAATTCAGAGAGACTAATTCAGAGAGTTCCTGCTAGCAGCATAAATACATAAATAGAACATACTTAGCCTTCATTGCACATACTGTACACACAACAGAACCATTGCAATATATAGTGAAGTCATTAAATCATGTTCAGTTTTAGCCATAATATGTAATAATATATGAGCAAAAGAACAGAAAGCTTTCTGTTAAGGATCATTAAGCACATGCAGTATGTGTTGCCCTGGTGCAGTGATACTGTAACGGAAGCTCTTATACTCACTGATGTGTGACTGATATATCTGCATATAAACATGATGCAGACCATGGGGAATGCCAAGCTGCTTTAGAGAGAAGATAAAAGGCCTGTAGAATGAAGGTCTGGCTTGCTTGGAATATTTGATTGCACTTTAATGGCCTCATTATGAATTGATCTTTATTAAAACTGTTTGAATCAAGATTTGAGATCAAAGATTGTAAATAAGATTACACTGTGTGCGCTGCACCCACTCAAGCAGAGCCGGTCCTTGACTTCTAGGGGCCCTAGAAAACTTTGTCAGGGGCCCCTATCAGTGCCATCATAAAAACCAAACACAATCTCACAGCAATTTGTAACCATTTCATGTTTTGCTGAATTGGTGGCTAATTCGTGTGAATTCGTTCGGTCTCATTTTTACATTTCAATATGATCCATTTAAACCCCAGTAATGTGGAAATTTAGGGGTGGTCCTTTATAATGAGATTCATTGTAAGAATTGCGAAATGCTCTCCTGGTAAAATAGTTACATTTCCACTCGAGATTGGGTTGAAAAATGCCAAAATAACCCCTGACCAATTTAATCTGTTCTTTCAGAGCAGTTTCGCTGTCAACAAACAACATGGAGTTAAAACATTCAGTGGTAAAATAAAAATACAAATACAAATGCAACAGAGAAAAAGATATGAACGAAGTAAACAATTCAGCCTATTCAAAACAGACTACTATACAGAAATGGAATAAAGTAGTCAAATTTTAAAAAAAAAAAAAACACATTGCAGACTTCACTGTATTAATTAAATATACATTGATTCTTATTAATGTTACTAAAATTATTCAGTGAAGAACAGCGGAATTATTGGGCTGCTGTCACTTTAAGACTAAAAATGTAGACATTGCACAGATCCAATATACTGACAAGCATTCGATTACTTTCCTAACTGTTCATGTTCACTTAAGACTTAACTGGTCCTAAATGAAAAAAAAAAATTCACAGACATGTGAATTTGGCAAGTGTGACAGCGTAGCGCTTTAAAGGAAAGGAACAGAATGTGGCAGTGTGATTTAACAATCATTTGAAACCAAAATAAAAATAAAAAAAACTGAAAGATAACCCTAGTCATTAAATCATTGTTAAGAGGAAGGGTGCCCCCTGGTGGTTCGGGGGCCCTGCGCAATTTGTGGATAAGAAGGACCGGCCCTGCACACAAAGGGCCCTATTTTAACAATCTGAGCGCATGGTCTGAAGCACATGGCGGAGGTGAATTTGGGGCGCATCCACATCCACTTTTGCTAGTTTAACAACGGAAAAAATGGCGCATAGTCCAAAAGGGGTTGTACCTAGTCTCTTTATGAATCATGGTGTGTTTTGGGCATATGAACCAATCAGAGTTTCAACTCCCATTTCCTTTAAAAGCCAGTTGCGCTTGCGCCATGGCGAATTACATCGCAAGCGTTTTGACCAAACGCTTCTCCAGAGAGGAATCTGTCACTTTGCGCCGAGTGTATGATCGGGCCCAAGGTGTTTAAAACGCCCTGGTGTTTCTGGTATTGATGGAAAATTAAACAAACTAAAACTAGAAAAAGTTGAGACCCAGATCAAACAATCCTGTGTACAGGACTTACTTCATAATATGCAATCAATCCTAAAGGCCAATCAACACCACATTGACAGATGCAAACAGTTTTTTGGGGGGCTTATTTTTTTTGGATCAGTGTGTTGCTCCTGTCAGAGTCTTGGTGTCTGTAGGAGCATGTTTTCACTGACTGAACATGCTGAATTGGCGCTTGTCAGATCGTGGGATGTCTGAGAAGTGACGTACTGTAATTAGTGATGGTCAGCGACTGCTGGTGAGGTGTGAATTGGTTTTAAAGTATCAAATATGCAACTTCTAAGAGAAAAAATAAGAAGGAAATAAAAACTCAGTTCCAGGAAAAAAATGGTGCAAAATGGAAACGGTTTTGGGAAGTAATGACAGGCAATCATTAAGATGAGAAACTCTGGCATTTCAGAAAGACTAGAGTAACATGTTTGCTTTGCTTCTCTGAGAGAAGGAAAAGAAAAGAAAAAAAGTCATTTGACTAATATTTACATTTTGGAAAAACTACTTTTTTGGTCCTAAAATCCTACAAAAAATTCTCAATTAGGATTGATTCCAAATATTAATAATTTCAACTGGAAATCTTTCGACTAGAGGGTTGTTTGAGAAAGTTCCTTCACACTCAAAAGTGTCTTTCATATATTGAAAAGTTCTGAACGCCATGTCAATGCATGGAAGAGGAAATTCAGATGTGGGCTGGAAAACTCTGAAACGGGGGGAATCTCAAAACCACATCTATGACTGAAGGCATTAGCCTTTAGAGTCCCATCACTTAAATTTTACCGCAAGCCATCCCTGTTATTCCTCTCTCCTGGAGGTCGTTAAAGCTTGTCATAATCAAGGAGAATGGCTCCGTGACCTTCTGCTTTGACATTTCTGCCACTTGGCAATTGTATAGCAAGAACACCTGAGGGGGAGGGGGGGTAGCATGCAGAGACAGGCAGACATTGGACGATAAGTATAAACACAGTACATCATCAAGAAAAGCCGAAGAAAAACAAACTAGAAAAAGTTGTTCCAGGAAGCAGCAGGAAGTGATGCTTTTCCGTCTCTGCGTGGTTAGCTTCCCAAGTGGTCACTTAAAGGTCTGAGTTAAATACATCAGAAAATTATCCAGACACACTAGAAGAATAATCTGGGCAAGTTTGGAAACCTCAATTAGATTTCAGAGACAGGAATATAAAATAATCATCAATGAATATGTTTGTGTGCAATGTTTTCTCCTTTCAGCACGTTTCTTAAAAGATCTTCCTCGATTTCCATAAGATAATTAGAGGCGACAACATGGTGAAGCATGCTTCAAGTGCTTGATATTCACTACATTTATAATCACCACTACAATCATTGCGCACACTTTATATTAGGTGTCTTTAACTACTATAGTATTAGACAAATGATGTGTGTATGGAGGGGATATTTGTTTTACAAAATATCAGTTTAAATAATATTTTATGTATTTTATGTATACGTTATATATATATAATTTCTTTTTAAATATGAGAGAAGAACAACGAACAAAGCACAACTTGGTTTAGGTATTTATTTGAAAAAAAAAGGCCAAAAAAAGGCCAACTACAGCTACATATTTTATTTTACTTTGCAAATAAATGCATAAAAAAAAAATCTTACAGAAAAAAACCTATTGACAATCAATTATTAATATTTCATTGATTTTCTAATGTTTTTGCTTGTTTTCATAAATGTTTTGTATGACAGCCTAGCCAAAAATTATGGACACAATTTGGCATGTTTCATACAATTGACACCAAGCCCAACTATGCCATATGCTTTCAAAATCTTTGACACATTTTCAATAATATTTTAATAAAGAGTAAAGATGTATTTTTTTCCTAAATAGGCTGGACATCACTTTTGGCCACTACTGTATGTTGTTACATCAAATAATAATAATTGTTATTGCTTCATTGCAAAACACTTAAAGTAAAGTAAGGAAACGTTTGGTGGTATGCTTAGGTTTAAGGATGGGTTAAGGGGGTAAAGGAAAGGTCAGCAGTGCAATTATGAATGTATATTTACAGAGATTAATAACAGCTGAAGTTACATGCAGATATTTTTAAATACAAGTGCAATGTAAAAACAGGTATATACACAATCACTGCATCATATCAAATTATTAGTCAATACATTGCAGGTATGAATAATGGTGTTTTTAATGAATTAAGCCAGTAAAAGTCCCTGAAAAAAAGTACTAAATGGATGTTTCAATGAAAAAAGTTGGAATAAACACCAGAATGTTTTAATCAGATCTGAGCTATTTCCTTTAAAGGGAAGTTTAGAAAAGAAAATGTTGTCATTTGAAACTGAAATATTGGAAACTGAGATGTCTGTGAATAAAAACATAACTTTAGAGGGAATTCATCGCTGACGTGACAGGCTTTTTTTTTTTTATAAAACTTGCCTGTGAACGAAGTATAAAGACAAATTTTGTTTTAAAATGTGGAAGTACGATCTTTATTTTTCACAAAAGCCCTTAAGCTGTCAAATGTAGCCGTAAAACATGTCATCCAGCAGATTTTTACTAACAAATAAATCTCAGTGCAAGTAACATGGAGGAAGAGTGCCGCGAATGGCATCAGTGTTCATTTTTGGGTGAAATATCCCTTTAACCTTATCAAAAAAAAGAAAAAAAGAAAAAAAAAAACTACTGGTAATGTTGGCAAGAGAGACTGATAGATGGCTTCCTGTGCAGCGCATTGCGCAGGATATGACTAGGTAATGAGCAACAGGGGAAATATGACTTCAGACATGACATTTTGTGTTTGTGTGTAGAGCATGCATATTTAATAATGTAACCCAAAAGACTCGCCATTAAAACTCAATATTCAGACAAAACAGGTGCAGAAAAGAATTTGTGCTGCATCAGTGCATGGAAATATCTGTCTTTGCTCACTAACACACTGCAGCCTTATGTGAAAGTAGCCATGTCATATCTTAGTGTATGTTAACCTTTATCAGTCCAGCAGGATATGCAGGGAAGCGTATTATTATGCTCTAATGTATAGCATGTATTTTTTGTGTGCATTTGACACGCGAGCATAATGGTGCTTGCTGCTGCAAGGGTTTGATGTCTGTGTGGGCGTTAGAAATGTAACCCTAGGGGAACGATCTACACATGATCAAAATACATCAGAGAGATAAAGTGATAGCAGCAGAGAGCAAATAATAATAGCCGTGAACAGATTTTGAGAGCCTTACATAAAATAAAATGTGTTCTAACACAACCCTCTATACACACAAACACACATTGAAACGAACGTGATGTAATTACTCGCTAAATTGAGGCAGGTGGCCAGATCCAAGCTCCTAATTAAGTCCCACAGACCGTGTTTGAAAGTTTCCTATCTATCTATCTATCTATCTATCTATCTATCTATCTATCTATCTATCTATCTATCTATCTATCTATCTATCTATCTATCTATCTATCTATCTATCTATCAATCTGTCTATCTATCAATCTGTCTATCTATCTTACAATTTTTTAGGAGTGAAGACTATATCATTCCATTTGTGTACGAAACATGAGTGGCTCCCAAAACTTACTAATAACCATAGCAGTATGTCCATATTTATAGTACTTATAAAACATTAGGCAAAAAGTACCTAGATGACTTTTAACTTCTGGAGAAATTCTGAAGTGCACATCTGATGGAGACTTTCTAATCCCATAAGATCATCGGGAGTAGTAGTAGCGACATAACTTTATTCTGGTAGGTCACATGACACTGGCTGTATACAAAAACCTTATAGACAGCTGACTTGTTGCCACTTCCTGACCTATCAGGCAATTATTTTGGAGGCAGCGTTTGTGCAGGAAGATAGGTTACGAAACAGACTTCTGAGGCAGCATAACGGTTTGTTCATCTACAACAAAATAGAGAAAGCTTTGGTGATAACCAAGCAAAAGTTTAATGACTACAATACTAATTTCTCGCTTGAAATAACAACAAAAGTGGAATTGTCCTGCAGCCAATTTGGGTTAGGTTTGGATGTGTTGTGGGTTTTTTTTTAGTTTAATGTGGCTATAGTTACTATGATTATGATGTAAAAATTAGCCACCAATTCAACAAAATGTAGAGATTGTGTTGACCAGACCCCCATCAAGTAATGTCTCTGATGTTCTCTGAATTGGAGTACTCAATCATCAACATGTATGCTGTTATGGAGCACCCCATAGTTTTAAAATGAAATGCATTCACAAATTGTATAGATGTAAAATTCAGGTTTTCATAAAAATTGGCCATATAGTGTAGCTTCTAAATTGATTAATACCACAGTGACTCTTCGTTCATCAACTAAAAGAGCGTCTGCTGGAAGATCTACATGTGCTCAAGAAAAACAGCTGAGGCTTACTTCTAATTTAGTCTCTTATATCACAGACTCATATATTTTCAAAACATTTCCCCTGGTCACATTAAACTGAAATGGGAAATAAGATAGGGCTGAGAAATCATGTTGCCATGGCAACAGAAATGAAAATATCAAATATTGATGAAATGCAACAGGAAATGGGGCTTCCTCGAGTTGGGCATATGTCTCATTTTGAGAGCGTGATTGTTTGATTTCATAGTTAGCACTTGAACAAATGAAGTACGTGTTGGCCGCAATTCACTTTCAGCCGTCTATGTTCTGTTTTAACCTGAAAATGTCAAAATAAAAGTTAGGATGCTATTTTTGTTTATTAATTTTTTAATATATGCGTAGCTTGGTGCTGCAGAAGAAAAACAGGTGGTAACAGCTGATAAAGCATCAACCAAAAATAAAGACTGATTGAGTACAAAGCAAGAGTGTAAGGAGACCTTGTGTAAATAATGTATGAAGTACAGCATAATCATGTCCTGTATAACTGAATCTCTGTTTTCACTATGAAACTGCAATCACTGAAAGTGTGAAACAGTGTAAGGTTTAAAGTATGTGATTGTTCCGACTATGGTGAGGGGATTACAGTGAAACTGACCAGAAACCTTTTTTCATTTAGCATTGTGAATAACATGTTTTACATAAAAGATGTTTACATATATTTCACAAGACAATACTGTGTGGCATAAAACTTTTTTTTCTAAACTGTAGACTTTTGGAATTTGAAAATCAAGGGAAATTGAATAAAAATCTTCTGTAGCTTTTCAATAATATGATATTTAAATAGAATAAGAAAAATTTAGACATCTATATTCTGTTCAAAAGTTTACACCACTGGTTCTTAAAGGGTTAGTTTACCCAAAAATGAAAATTCTGTCATTAATCACCTCATGATGTTCTACACCCGTAAGATGTTCTTTCATCCTCAGAACACAAATTAAGATATTTTTGATGAAATCTGAGAGGTACCGTATATGACTCATCCATAGACAACAATATAATCAAAACTTTCAAGGTCCAGAAAGGTACTAAAAACATCCTTAACATGACAAACCTTAATTTTATGAAGCGATGAAAATACATTTTGTGTGCAAAAACAAAATAAAAATAACATTATTAAACAATATCTTCTCTTCTGTGTCATTCTCATACGTTATTTACGTCCAGCGCTTACAGGTTCTCTGTCAGAATGCCGGCAAATTATTGGGATTCGGATGTAAACACTGAAGCCTTCACTGTGCTTACTGCATAACCTGCATATGGATAATGACAGGGAGAAGAGCTTGTTCAATAGAGTTATTTTCTATTTATTTTTGTGCACAAAAAGTATTCTCGTCACTTCATAAAATTAAGGTCGAACCACTGTAGTCACTTCCACTGTCTGAATGATTTCTTTAGTGCCTTTCTGGACCTTGAAAGTGTTGATTATATTGCTGTCTATCAAAATCATATAGTATTATGAATCAAGGGTATGTAAACTTTGTCATTTTTAATATATAAATTCAGGTATTTTTTTTGTCTTGTGGACTATATGTAAACATCTTTTAAGTAAAGTATCTTATTCAGGACAGTACTACATAAAAATACCATACATTTTGTATGATCCCTCTTATTTTGTTAAAATAATTAACAAATTGTACTGGGTTTGCGGAGTAGTTGCTTTTAGGCAAAACAATGATCAATGGATGATGCAATCTAAAACTGGTATTGCATCATGTTATTCCTAAAAGTCATGTATGATGCAATTATAATGAAGCTTGCATCACTCTGCTGAACAAATTGCCCTATATCAGCTCTAGAAATCATACAGCAGGGGTGCAAAACTCAATTCAGGCCACAGCCCTGCAGAGTTTAGTTCAAACCCAGCATCAACACACATACCTACAGTTGTCAAATAAGCCTGAAGGACTTTATGAGTGACACAGTGGGTTGAAAGGAGGGAGAAAGGATCTAATCGGAGCAGTGATATAGTTTATAGTTTATTTACCCCCACCCCCACCACAGGCAAGGAACCAGGGCAGAGATGATCGTATGGGCAGCCATGGTGGAGAGGAACCAGGACAGAATCCCTAGCCGGAACACCACCAGGACGAAAGCCCATGGCAGAGTCATGGGAGGTAGGACCCCTGGTGAAGACTTGACCAGAGGAACCAGGGGGACAGCTGGCTGAGAGAGAGCTGATGGTGGTGGAGACCCAGGCGGAGCTGAAGAGCAGATGGGACCGGGCAACTTTGAAGGCCCTGGAGGGTTAGGGTGGAGCTACAGTGACAAGCAATCAAGGTGGGGCTAAGATGCCGGACCACTGAGATCAAGGTGGAGCTAAGAAGCCGGAGGACTGAGATCAAGGTGGGGCTAAGATGCCGGAGGACTGAGATGAAGGTGCGGCTAAGATGCTGGAGGACTGAGATGAAGGTGGAGCAAATGAGGACCAAGGTGGAGCCTGTCAAAGCCGAAGGGATGGAGGGACAAAACAAAGCTGAAGGCCCAGAAGACCGTGGTGCATTCAGAGCGATGACTGACTGAGCCGCAGCTGATGAGAGTCGTAGAGACGATGGTCCCGGGTGCAGCCAAAGGGGCAATAAGCCAAGGCGGAGCCGACTGCTCTACAGGCCGAGGTGGAGTTAAAAACCTGGAGGTTCTAGGCAGAGCTAGTGGGCAAATACTCTAGGACTGGTGATGCAGATCCACAATAGGTAGATCAGGCAGAGACAAAGGTCTGGAGTGAGACAGTGCAGGCATTCACAAAAAAGTTTTCTTGGACAATACAGGAGACAAAAATTTCAGGAATGACTTCTTTAGTTGATGCAGAAGAGGCAGACGGAAACACACATTCAAGCAAAAGTGCTGGGTGATGAAATAGGCTTGGTGGAGGAAACGAAACGGGCAGGAAACACTCGCTTTCACAATATGTCAGCGCTTCTCCATCAGCAGCTGTTGAGGTGGTTGTGCTCCACGTCATCCCGTCATACTCTATCAGGAAATCCACAGGAAATGATGTTGCTGGCTCACTCACCTGGTCAGAAGCGGTTGGCTCAGGCTCCAGGGTGATCTGTGGCTCTGGCTTCGGCTTAAGCTTTTCTATCACGGCAGGCTCATGGTCTCTAATGGGCTCAGGCATCGCTCTGGGCAGTGGCTGGGGCGCTGTTTTCATCCTCACTCTCACAAATGGTGAAAGGGGGACTGTTGTTGAGGAGTACCCACTCCACATACTCCTGGAAAGTTCCCTTGAAAATGGGCAAAGAACAGAACAAAAGACAGGGCTTAAATACACTAACCAATAACATGAATAGAGGGTGTGCAAATGAATCAAACAATGAAAAACTATAGCAATGATCTGAAAACTAGAACAGAGAACTAAAACACATGACAAAAACTCACCCAAAACAGAAACAAACCCAACGATTTCTTACAATAAGATGGATCAGGTGTGTATAGTAAGGGTTGAATCTAAACTCTGCAGGGCCGTGGCCCTCTAGGAACTTAGTTTTGCACCCCAGTCATACGTTGTGCTCTCTTATTTTCCAGTGTTTGATTTTGTCAAGGGAAACATTTCTGTTTATTCAAAATGAGTAGAAATGCTTTGTACTTGTGTGAGCAGTGCAGATAACTTCAAATGGAGCAAATGGAGCCAATCAATTGTTTTAATTGTCATATTTGAATTCAGCACATCAAAATACATAATAAATAGCACATTTTATCTCTGAAGCAGACAACTTATAAAAACTTGTAGACCAGTGTAATTCCTGTGAATTTCAAGACATGTTTACATCTAAGGTTTTGTTTTCTTTAACAATCACAAAGCGATCTGCGAAATGAAGCATGATGGAAGATACACATGCTGTGCAATTGAGGTGCCACTCAATATGAATGCATCTCATTTACACATTTTCTTAGTAGAGAAATGCAGTTGCAAGACAAAGTATGTGAATCCTTTATCAATTTTTTACAGCAATAGATGAACAGTCTGCTCAAACCAATAACACACAAACAATTATATATTTTCATTTATTTATTGAACCCACGGTTTAAAAATTCACGGTGCAGGGTGAAAAAAAATAAAAAAGAAAGAAAGTGAATAACTAGGTTTGGGGCTGCTTTGTGCCTGAGGGTCTGGACAGGTCTGATCCACAGCTGAAAATGTTTGGTAGAGGTTATTGTCACTAAAGGTGGGTCAAAATCTTATTAAATGCACCATGCACTGTGAAAATTTACACAGTGTGTTCAAATAAGACATAAAATGTGTCTTTTTGTTTATCCTGACTTTGAAATTTATGTAGAAACCCAAGGCTTCGCATATTTTTTCTGTACCTTTCAATCAACATTATCACAGCATGTTATTTTGAGATAGCAAATATATATCAAAATAACATCCTGTGAGAATGTTTAATCATAAACGGTGCTTTACACCCATAGCAAGCCATAGAAGTGCCTTTTGATAACCGCTCTTTAATAAGTATGCAGAAGAGAAAAAGATTTTCCATTTAGGCTGTGTAAACGTACATAGCACTAGCTGGCATTTGGTTTCAGTCCATCAGAAAATGGTCCCACCAGTCAATAAAT
Organism: Opsariichthys bidens; assembly: GCA_037194245.1. Classification (NCBI taxonomy): domain Eukaryota; kingdom Metazoa; phylum Chordata; class Actinopteri; order Cypriniformes; family Xenocyprididae; genus Opsariichthys; species Opsariichthys bidens. The sequence goes on along the minus strand of CM074285.1, from coordinate 11,895,008 downwards.
ATGCAAGAAGGTAATCAGCCAGTCAATGCAGCAAGTAAACAAACAATCACAATAACAAGTTGAAGTTTACAGTAATAAGCATTAAGTGTACAATTTGTTTATATTTCACTGACATTTCCAATATATATATATATATATATTTCTTTAATTTGGCTTATTTATAGTCTCTTTTTTCACATTCAGTGGTCTGTGATGTAAACCCATGACAGTGCTGGCTCTTGTTGTCTGTCTCATCGAGAAGAATCCGCATGTAGTAACAAAGCAAGATACAGAGCGGCGCAGAAAACATTCAAAAAAGTAATCGAGGCGATGCTGACGGACATCTTCAACAATGCACAGCCTCGAACGTGATTAACTTCATTTTATGCACATATATAATAGAACACTACAGCAACTGTTTTGCAATACGTTTTCATTTCTCTACAAGTGTTTTTTAAGCTTGAATCTGTGCTACCAAACATACATGAATATAAAATATTTTTGCTTATTGTACAGTCAAACCGAGAAAAATATCAACCTTTTTAAAATAACAATCAGGCTTTACGAGTCTCTGTATTTTCAGATTTGTGTCATAACATAACTATATAGTTATATAATATATAGTACAGCCCATTTAATATACTGTTTATACACTATATATACTCTATAGTGTATATAGTAAAGTCCAACACGTGGCAATACCACACAAATGACTGTTACACTTAATCCATAGGTTCAGAAGTATGTTTAAGGCCATGAAATCCTACAGTCTTAAATTTCAAGATAAACATTGATTGTTGTAAAGAGAGACATAAAAAGCATCTGTACACGGCTGCAACACTGACAGACAAAGTGTAATAATTATTGAATAAGAACAGAATTGTAGACAATAACATCCAAATCCAATTAAGACACTATAAAGTGAGCCCCTTTGTCCCTAAAAGGGCGTGTCATTTAACTTGACTCCGCCCTCACTCCTAGCCCAACCCTTTCCCCCGCCCACCTGGCGGAGGTGACTGTGGTGCTAGAGTGTTGTAATCTGAGTCAACTCAGAGTTTGAGTTTCCTGTCCCTGGATTGGGTTGCGGCTCAGGGCTGACCAGGGGCAGCTCCACGCCTAGTCATGCGGGATTACTGTTCCCATCCGCAGTCTTGCAGTTGTAGGCCACCTCACGCGCTATGTTGCGCATACGGCTTGACTGCTGCGCATCAAGGCCAAACGGTGAGGGGTGGCAGAACTCGCGGAAGCATCGCTTGAAGTTTTCGTCCAGGAACGCGTAGAGGACGGGGTTAAGACTGCTGTTGACGTAGCCCAGGGCGATGCAGAAGTGCATAAACACCACCGTCTGGACGCTGCCCAAGTTGAAGCCCAGCGACTGCGCCAAGGCCATGATCTGGATGGGCGTCCAACACACTACGAAAGCTGCGACTACCACCAGCACCATGCGAGTGATGCGCCGAAGGTTGCGATCTTTCTCCTTGGATCCCGATAGGATGCGAACGCTGCGGAGGCGCTTCACCATGAGGCTGTAGCACACGCTGATGATCGCCACAGGAATCAGGAAGGAGAGAAGGAAAACACACGTCCCGAAAACCGGGTCCCAGTAGCTGCGAGGATCCGGGAGAACCAAGATGCACTCGATGCCTGAGGGGAAAGAAAAATATCAGTCACATTTAATATGAGTTTGAATTGAGGTAGCAAGAATTGTAAATTGAGTTTAAATGCAAGGATGTAGAATTAAATTTAAATAAAAAAAGTCATATAACTAAAAAAAGCTCAACCAAAAACTTTGAATGGAGGCTTGACAAAGCCTTTATTGGAAAAAGACAAAAAGTCTTGAAACTTTAGGTTGTCAGACAGACCAGCGCTATTCACTGTTCTGATGGCCATTGACAAGAAGTTTAAAAAGCTGAAAAAAACTTCAGAAAACCTATGAACCTAACACTGTATTTAATCTAAATATCTTGCAGAGTGGCCCTCAACAATATTGAGATTTTTACAGATTCAGCATGGCCTTTTCAGAAAATGTTTTTCACAGTTAATCATTTTCTTCCTGCCACTCCTCTTGACATTTTTGACAACCAACATCTGAGAGCATTAAAAGCTTCTTCATTCCTGAGATGTGTGAATCCGGACTTCCTGCCAGTTACATCAACACTCCCATGAAACATGTCAATTGCAAGTGCCAAAAGGTGGTCTTCCACCCATCTTAGCTAAAAGAAAGCTGGCATTAGTGCTCAAGATGTTACTTGCGGTCTAGTCTCACAGAGCCAGACTTTTGACTTAACATCTGGTTCAATGCATTCTGGATTTGAACTGCCTTCCTAGAAAGAAAGAAAATGCCTGACCAACATGTAAAATGACCAACCCCAGTTTGTTTTGATTGTAAAAAATAAAATACAGTCAAATCATATAAAAGTTACAAATACTCAATACTGCCATTTTTACTCTATCAATACTGGAACACAGTCGTGAAGGACTTTACATAATAAATAATAAGTAGCCTATAGCATCCAAATACTTTGCGAAATGGAAAGAGAGAAAGAGAGAGGTATAAGCGTGAGAGCAACGCAGGTTTAACCTAAATTTAGTTTTACATGAATTCGTTTCGGCTGGTTTAGCTATAAATGGTTGTATAGGCTGTGTTAAAAAAGGGTGAAAGCTGTAGGCTACCAACCCCAACGCAAGGGATCAGATCGATGACGCTTCAGATTTCAGGTTAGTATTTTTATGTTTGCCTCAATAGTTTAAAACAAAGAAAATATATATGATATTATATTATTAATCTAATAAACTTGCCTGTAAATATTGTTAACATGGTAATGGATCTCAATTTTTCCCAGTCAGACTTGACTCTCTGTGACTCGTTTGTCAGTGTTTGTTGGGGCAGTGTGAACATGACCGTTTCTTCTCATAGAATTCTAAATCCAACGGCCAGCTTGCTTGTTGGTGTTTGTTGGCATTTGTCGGTGCGGTGCGAATCGGCCTCATCGGTCATTCTGGTCTAAAGCTGCACTCTGACTAGCACTTCTGCAAATAAGAGCCAATCTGCAATTTTGTCCAGAGAACAGCGCCTTCCATACATAACCCCTTTTTTTTTCCTCCACTACTATCAATCATTTTGCAGGATCATTTCTAAGGCATTCAGATGCTTTGAATTCGTATCATCCAAAACCAGTCACTCAAATCACATCAGCAAAACAGTAGGATATTGACAAGTGCCGCCATGAATCCTCAAAGACCCGTGGAAACAGACTGGAAAAATATGCTTGCACACGGTTGGCATTAGTTATATATGCAAATAATAGAATATGTAAAACATTCAACAGTTTGCAGTGTTTCTGAATTTATATGGTCCCATCGATGTAGAATATGAGATTATAATTCATCATTTGCTATGTTGTGATCAAGCAACTCATTGTTCCAGGTCTGCTTGTTAATTCGAAGGCTATTTTGAGACGGAACAGCTTTGCAAAGCAGTTAAACACAGATTTAACATCTACACTGCCGGACATTTGTTTACAGACATTCATCCATATCCCTCCACCTCTGAATCTCTGTCATCCTCCCTCTGCTTCTGTCTGTCTTTCCCCGCAGTGTCAAAGGCAGCAGAACGCAACTTCATGAAGTGATGAATAAATAAATATGTTGCGGCCTGGCAGTAGCGGAGAGGAGAGAGAGTGTTACGAAAGAAAGCTGTCTGAACATTCTGCTGAGAGAAACACTGATCACATGAACTGTACAATCTAATTAAAACACCAAGACAAATTACAGTCATAAGACTTTGAGGGAAATGTGATGATATAAAATAATGTTATGAAAATAATGATAAACTTTGGCGCTAGAAAATTCTAGGATAAAAGATCAGTAACACTTTAATTTAGGGTCCAATTCTCACTATGAACTAGTTTCTTATTATCATGCATAGGATATCGGCTGTTTATTAGTACTTATAAAGCACATATTAACACCTTATTACCATATTCTACATTGCCTGTGTTCCCTTTGCTAGTTCGGCTCCATGGTTTTTGATTGAGATATCCTTATGTGTTTCTAGTTGTTAATTACCAGATTACCAGAATTACCAAATTAATTTTTTGCCCCGTATCGCCAATGTTAATGTGCTTGTTTCATTATTCCCTTGCAATCTCTTGTTTCTTTTGGACCTTAAAGATTGTTTTTGTTTCTCCAATCTTTCTTCATGCACTTTATCTCAGCCACATGTGAAATGTTAACTTTTTTTTCATATTATACACACTACCATTCAAAAGTTTGGGGCCAGTAAGATTTTAGTGTATATATACTGGATATAAAACAGCTCTTTTAATACAAAACTAACCTCTAATTGGCAAAAACGCATGCATAAGATCATGTATAGCATCATGTTTAGACTTCATCTGTATGTAAATACTTAATGGTGATCACTTCACGCAGAGTGAGCTAGAGATCAGAGGTGGGGTTTTTTTTTTTACACAACACAATGCATCTAAATGGGCTTATCCATTATTCTTCAGGATCTATTAGGTTCATGAATAATGGATGAAAGTGAAGAGGGTGTTGAGACGTTGCTGAGGGCACAGCAGAGATCCAGGACCTGGCCCAAGCGTCACACATGAATTTTTCCCCCATGAGATTCACTCTCACACTCTCAAAATGCAGTGAACACTGACATACTGAATGCACATACTTAAAGGTGAGATCTGCTTTGTGTTCAACCTGTTTGCAGCTAATACAATTAACCTAGAAAGGGACTTTAAGGTTGTTTTTGTTTGTTTTTTTGTTTTGTTTTTTTACTACAAAGCAACCTCATTCAATTAGGAAATGTTATCAAGAGCTCAAAGCCACAGGGAGGAAAGGCCCTTCTGGGTCACCTGTGGTTCTGCTTTCAGAACAGACTGCAGGGTAATTACTGTAGCTTCAATGGAACCTAACAGCAAAATGATTAACACTGAAAGGCTTTGATGTGCTTTTTAAAGCCCCTTAATAGTGCATTTATTATTGACAAACAAACCCCACACACATATACGGTCATATTATGATTCCCCTGTAGGTCTAAGGTGTTATAATTTGTTATTCAGTGTACTAGTACATCTTGTGGAAGTAAAACGGCTACTCCCAATTGAACGTTAAATAAATTTTTAATATTCACTGACTGGATTATGAGCTACATTCCCACATTTTCCCACATTGCAGCTCAGGGCATGTTTTACATTTAAGTCAACAGGAAAGAGTTTTTCCAACATTTGACATATTTCTGAAATTTAAATTGGATATTCAATATTCAAAATGGTATTTCGAGGAGGCCTTTTTTTTCTCACAATTGGAAACAAGGTTATTATATTTAACTAAAAATAAAACTATAAAAAATAAAAAATCAATTTTATTTCAATTTAGCTAGTTGCAAAGTCAACTTTGTTTAGTTAAACTATATAAGTACTAAAACATTACATTAAAGTCATCAGGAAAGAGTTTTTCCAATCTATTTTACTTCCATCATTTGTCATATTTCCAAGATTTAAATTGGATATTCAATATTCAAAATGACAATGAATATACAATATAATACCCATTGACTACCATACATTTTTTCCCTACTATGGTACTCAATGGGGGGTGAGATCTGCTTAGTCACAAACATTCTCTCAAATATCTTCCTTTGTGTTCAGCAGAACAAAGAATTTTCTACCGGTTTGGAACAACTTGAGGGGGAGTAAATGACGGCAGAATTTTTATTTTTGGGTGAACTATTCCTTTAATATAGTAATAACTACATATAATGCATAATTACATGCAACTAACCCTAAACCAAACCCCAATCCTAACCTGAACCCTACAGTAATGCTGTTAATTAATATAAGTCAGTACTTAAATGTATAATTACACTGTAACAAGGACACATTAAAACAAAGTAACTGGATTACTCTTAATTTCTCTGTAATTTCATTAGTTACTTCTGAAGCAATTGCATTAAATACCATATAGACAGTAGAACATCAGTAGACATCAAATGTATGTAAAAATGTATTTCTTTTTAATGTAACCTTTTCCATTTAAATACTTTGGTCAGTTCAAGAATAATTTTCGCAATTTATATTATTGATTTGAATGAAACAAAAGAGCAGTTTCATCTATTATTGTATTGTTTAAATGGTCGAGTTTGATATGGTATTAAGAAAGTATTCGGTAATAAATACAGAATCTCTTTTAGAGAGAATAATTAGTACAGTAATCTAATTACTCTGTTGAACATGCAATTAGTCGCTAGTAATTAATTACTATTTAGAGCAACTCAGCCAACACCGCACACACACACACACACACACACACACACACACACACACTCACCGTTGTCATCTTCCACATCTCCAAGTACTATAGCTGGGACCCCTATGGCTGAAGCCAAGACCCACACGCAGATATTGACCACTTTGGCCTTGTGGGGCGTTCGCATGTCCAGGGCTTTCACCGGGTGGCACACGGCCACATATCGATCCATGCTCATCACGGTTAAGGTGAACACACTAGTGAACATGTTATAGTAGTCGATGGAGACGACCGCTTTGCACAGGGCATTGCCAAAGGGCCAGAAACCAAGGAACACATCCGTGCCCTGGAAGGGAAGCGTAGCTAGAACCAGCGCATCAGCCAGTGCCAGGTTAAAGATATAGATGTTGGTAGCCGTCTTCATCTTGGTATATCTGCGAAAGTGACAGAGAAAGTGACAATACAGAAGTGAATGAAAATATAAATCAGGATGAACAGCTAAACACATTTATCCTGACAAAACGCAGTCCGTATTTGCGAGGAAACAGATTTCTGGTTGCTGCTCCGCTGGGCCTTCCACAACAATGGCATTAAAATGACATTTCACATCAAATCCGCTTTTTAATGTTTTGTCGGCAATCTCTTATTTCATTTGAAAGCTACAACCTGAGATCCCCACTGTGGAAATGCATCAAGAATCACAAACAATTACAAATATTGGAATCCGAATCACAAAGAGCTTTATTGCCAAATGTGCTTGCACACACGGTGAATTTTTCATGGTACATATGAGCAGAGCACTGCCATGACAATGCATTAAAAGCAGTAATTATTTGGTTGGAAGCTGTTTTATGATGTTTGAGAAAGGTTGATAACATTCGCTGTGCTGTACCAATGATCACATCATTCACAACAGCTTCACATCCTCTCAGGATCTAACAAACATTTTGACATTGTTGAAATGAAAATTGACGAGCATTATGATTCCTACCAACTTGAATGCATATCATATAATATAATAATAATAAATAAAAACAATAAATAGATGAACAAAGCATTTATTCTTTGAACACATGAGTAGTATTACACATACTATACACACATTCTAAAATATTTCGAAATAAATAGGTACATTTAATTTAATGTGAAAAGAGCTACATGCAAATAAAAATTGACTTGACATTTATTATTGCAATTATAATAATTAAAAATGAACTTTTTCTAAAAAATTGAAATTGCAGCATGTTTTGCAATATGAAGTGATCGTCAAAATCAATGCCTGGCCTAATCTAACATTTTGTCGCTCTGTAATCAATCTGACATTTAACAATAAAGAAAGGTAAATCTCTCTCTGTCTGGAGTTATGTTTATTTGTTTATTTAGACTTCTTTTTCATGTCATTTTAAAGAGTGTGAATACATTTAATATACCGAAGTTCTGCTTCTGACAAATGCCCCATCAATTCCAGTCCTTTCTAAACCAGTTCTGTTGCTGTTACACTTTCAAAAACCTCTTTTTGACCAATAGCACAGACTTTGTTCTTTCTCAATTGACCCTTTAGTTACGGTTGCTATGTCCGACAAGCCATACGCTCTCACGCCACACATCATGTTGAAAAATAAATAAATATAATTTTTTAAAGAAGTTTAAACAATAAATACCATATTGTGGCTCTTTAATGTGTCATGACAGATCGCTGTAGCACCTTCAAGCGGCTCGTGAACCGATCATCTCTTCATACTAGTTCATTTATAGCATTTACATAATCTGCAGTCAAATTCTCAGATAAACACATATACACATGCACTGGACAGAAAATTCTATTCCAATTTTGTTAAAAGTGATGGCTTAAATGACTTAAATCTTAAATGTCTAGAGTAACATCAGAAGCACCCTCAATGATTTGATTCTGGAACCGGGAGTTGCAAAAGAACCAGAGCTGCATCCATGCATTTCGTGTATGTGACTCACAGACTGAGTGAGTGTGCTGAAGAAGGAAAGGCAGACAGTACACATCCTCCTCCAGTCCTGAGTCACACATTTTAAACATACAACACCACAAGCACCACCGTGGAGAAAAATAATATTAATCAGAGTAGATGGAATCATGAGGCTTCTGTTTCCAACAGTAAGCACCATCACAACTGTTAGATTATTTGTTGAACATCTCAGGAAGTGGAACATGAGATTTGAATTGCATTCTCACTCAAACAGAGTTTTCATATTTCCAGCTGTATGATAGTACAATACAAACACTGACAGACACTGCTGTGAAATGACACTAGTGATAATAATTTCACTGAACTTCATAACCCTAATTATGAATCTGTATGTGTGAGTCAGTGTGACTAAGAGCTACACAAGCAATATTAGCACGCCGCTTATGAGCTCCTGTGGGTTTATGGTGACAAGTTGAAGCGGCAAATGAAAACAACACCCTGTTTTCACTGATATATTGTATTTCATAAGCAGTAAACAGACTTCATCGTTAGAAGTTTACGGTAATTCCCTTATAACTGACTCAAAATTACAAAGTATGTGTTGAATATTTTAATCACAACATTGCACTGATCATATTATGGATCAATATCTTAATGAAATCTTAATATACAGTTCGATTGTTCACTGTAAAAGCATGAGCACATAAAAACGGAGTACTCTCAGAACACTGAGATTGCTCTCACATAATGAACACATCTAATATTTTATTCTGTGGTAAGCAGACAAACTCGTCCATGGGACTTGAGACGTGTGTGTGGTGTGAAGGTGACACTCATTAAAAGATTAGTTCACTTCAGAATTAAAATTTCTTGATAATTTACTCAGCCCCATTTCATCCAAGATGTTTATTATTATTAACATTACATGACTTTTCTCATGTGGACTTTGAAGGTTTGAAAGTCCAAACTGCAGTTTCAGTGCAGCTTCAAAGGGCTCTACATGATCCCAGCCGAGGAATAATGGTCTTATCAAACAAAATGATTGGTCATTTTCTAAAAATATACAAAAAAGTACTTTTTAACCACAAATGCTCATGTTTCAATGCTCTGCGATACGACACGAATTACGCAATCATGTTGGAAAGGTCACATGTGATATAGGAAAAATTGTGATATAAGAAAATTAATCATTTCGCTAGATAAGACCATCATTCCTCGGCTGGGATCGTACTTCAATTGTACTCTCTTGAAGTTCCCTATATGGAGAAAAGTCCTGAAATGTTTTCCTCAAAAACCACAATTTACTTTCGACTGAAGAAAGAAAAACATAAAAACCTTTGATGACATGGGGGTGAGTAAATAATCAGCAAATTCCAATTCTGAAATGAACTAATCCTTTAACACTCACTCCATTCCCATGGCTTTTGTACGCACCCTGCCTGCCACACATACTTTTTCCTATTCCTATTTTGTAATTTCATTAAACTCTGTAGGTGAAATATGGAAAGAGGGCCTCTGGGATGAAAGCTGACTTTGCCATTGCTTTATTTCATAAATATCTGATGGTGTTTACACAGCTTTGAAACCTTATACTCTAGAGTCTGCAGGTTGATCACAAGCAATCACATCACTGCCGCATGGCACATGGTGATTGGCCTCTGCTGATCCTGCAGCCAATGAGGTTGTTTGCTCAACATTAAATGGTCTGTTTCATTGTTTGCTGTAAGCTACTTCTGATAGATAATGTATGTAGAATGTATATAAAGAATTGTATTTTAACACATACATAGATCATGGTGTTAGAACAGCTTGATTTAGTGAGTGAAATAATGTGATCGATTTTTATAGGCCATCTTCATCTCTGATTTATCAAAATGGGAATGTTGCTTCTTTCACAACGAATGGCAAATAAAGTCATGATCACGTTGTGTCCCATGTGTTTGTCACTACAGCAGAGCTGATCTAGTTTGTTTTTTCCACAGGGTTACCAAGTCAAACTAAAACTAGAGAGAGATTAAACATTTCACAGCAGGCATGGTTGTAGCAAGAAATTCTAAAGTTGGATGAGTAAAAGAAAATCTCACTGGACAGGGAGAGTTTGCTTTGAAATGTGAAGGCTGAGAGATTCGCTTTCTGTTAGTATGGGATGGAAAGAGGAAGGGACTCGTGAGAATTGTGGTTGATCTTGCACTGACAGCATTTCAACTCCTTGAAAACCAGACTGGGATCAGACAGCACTGAAACTAGACCCTGGGCCTGAGAGCAGCAGAGAGGAATGCAGAGGGAAGAGATCAATGAAGTGGAGGGATGGAGAGAGAGTAATCAAGGTTGAGACATCAGGGAGGGAGAAGAGCGTTCAGATCTACAGAGATGATGAGGCTGTGGTGGGCTTTTGGGGAGACCAGAGGGAATACATTCATGCACATCAGCTCCTCTACCTCCCTCTATAATCATGTCTCATTTACACAATCTTGGCCTAAATGTCTACAGACAGTTTTGGGCTTGGGCCAGTCTCAGTCCATTAACTGATGCTAAAACAGGAAAGATATGGGAAGCATAAGAGAGAGAGAGAGATTTCTGGAATGCTTTTACTTGAAGTAATAGATTCTAAGTGGGAATATTTTTTCTTACACTACAAGAGGGTATATATATATAGTATACTTAAAACATACTTTTTATACAGCTTTATAATGCACTCTTGAACACACACGGACTGAAAGTCGTTTCTTAAACCTCAACACATATTTCCTCTAATAAATTTGTGCAAACTGCTCTTTCTGAACACCAAATAACTTTAATTTTGTAATATAAGTAAGTCCATAAGCCATATCGTGTGTCATTAATCATAGTGGCAGTCGATGTGTCTGTAATGTGTAAACATGACATAAATGTCACGGTGGGAGTGATATGAGAGAGAGAGAGAGAGAGAGAGAGAGAGAGAGGAGAGAGAGAGAGAGAGAGAGAGAGAGAGGAGGGAGAGAGAGAGAGAGAGAAAGAGAGAGAGAGTTTCTGGAATGCTTTCTGGAATAATAATAATAAAAAAAAAATATTATAAATATCTATTACAAATACAAACAAGCGAACAAACAAACAAATAAAAACAGCTGAAAACAGCTGAATACTGAATAAAAAGTACAAAACTATATTTTATTCAATATTAAGGTATTATTTTATAAAGAATATTCATTTTGAAAGAAATTAATTTTATGAACTTTTATACAGCAAGGATCCATTAAATTGTTCAAAATGACAGTGAACACATTTGCGGTCTTACAAGATTTCAAATAAATGCTGTTCTTTTGAATCACGTGACACTGAAGACTGGAGTAAAGGCTGCTGAAAATTCAGCTTTGCCATTACAGGACTAAATTACATTTGAAAATATATTTAGATTGAAAAAAGATATTTAAAATGGTAATAATGTTTCAGAATATTACTGTTATTTTTACTGTAATATGATCAATTAAATGGAGCCTTTGTAAAAAAAAAATACAGATCCTAAATTTTTAAATAGTATCGGCTATAGCTCTTCTTCACTATTTGAAAGCTCTTCTTCACTATTTCAGGCATACTTCACTACTCGTCAGAACTTAGATTTCTCACTATAAATATTGCTTATCTGACTGTGAGAGATGTAACTGTAATGCTGATATTGTTCTCATAGTGTCAGTTCAGTTCTAATTTTGGTTCATGAAACTCTCTCCATAGATTATGCATCCATGCAGGAAAAAGGAATGAATAATCACTTGATCTCTGGAATAAATATTATATGACCTGCCATGTTAGATGATGTATTTATGTTAATTGTGTCATTTTTTGTCTTGCAGCCACTGAAGTCACAGGGAGAAGGTTGAGGTTGCTGGAATTTAATTTAATTTAATTTTCTGCAGCGTAATATCTCAAATCTTAATAAAGCGGCAGAGCTAGTGCCAGTGAAAGCATTTGAGCACCATTCGTGAGGCAGAGGAGTATTTCTGTAGAGTTTGTCACTCTGACACCTGATCTGCCAAAGACATTCACCGGCTTTCGTGAAGACCTCCTGAGCTACAAGTGTTAAATGTGAAGAGGTGTTCGAGAAACTAAGCATCTCTGTACAACTGATTGTGGAAAGTAATATGAAATTTAGTGAAAGTGAAAGTCGTGACATATTGTCAGGTATGGTGACCCATACTTGAAATTGGTGCTCTGCATTTATCCCATCCAACTGCACACACACAGCAGTGAGTAGTGAACACGGAGCAGTGGGCAGCTATCGCTACAGCGCCCGGGGAGCAATTAGGGTTAGGTGTCTTGCTCAAGGGCACTTTAGTCATGGTATCGAAGGTGGAGAGAGTGCCGTTTATTCACAATCCCCACCTTCAATTCCTGCCGGCGAGGGAATCGAACCGACAACCTTCACGTTACAAGCCCAACTCCATCACCATTAGGCCACGACTACCCTTTAGATGTCATTTAGTCTATATTTATAAACTTTGAAGTAATCTAGGGTTTTTTGGGTTTTTAGGGCTGCCCCCTAATAGTCGTCAAACCGCTAGTTTACATGGAGAGGGCGGAGTTTATGACCTATACCGCAGACAGCCACCGGGGGCGATCGAAATCCTTTAGCTTCACTTTTCAGGACAGCATGGATACAGTAGCATTGTCATACAGTAGATAATCTCAAAGCAAACACAGGTGGAGCTGAAAGTAATTTCTTAAACCTCAACACATATTTTCTCTAATAAATCAGTGTAAACTGCTCTTTCTGAACACTAGATAACTTTAATTTTGTAATAAAAGTAAGTCCATAAGCCATATCGAGTGTCATTAATCATAGTGGCAGTCCATGTGTCTGTAATGTGTAAACATGACATAAATGTCACGGTGGGATCTGAGTGATGAAGTTACTGGTGTGTAACCTTCCATTTGGGAGCGATAAGACATTTTACTCTTGTTCCTTCTTAGAGCCAAAAAAACAGCTTGATTCATGAATGATGCATGACTTGTTTGAATTGTCAACATCCAAGACAATACATATTTAATCATAAAAAAAAAACAAATCTTACTAGACAAAACTCTTTTACACAATAATCTGATTGAAATATCAAACATTGTGCAAAAGAGAAAAGATTTTTGGTGTGGGTGTTTGCATTGCATCAAATGCTGCTTATTCCACATGAACTCCAGCAACGAGAGAAACAAATCTCCTGTTGATCATGCCGATGTACATCAGTATTATTATATTTATTCACCCTATAGAATATCGATGACTGTTCCATTCATGACCGAAAATGATCAACCGATTGAACATACAAAGTAACTGTTTCTTTCAGATGCTGTGCGGATGGTTTTATAGGGTAAATTTACAAGGACGGTTATAGAAAATGATTTAATGTGCCTTTGCCACTTTGTATTATTACACACGCACAGAAACATATTGACTCAGTAGCGCGAGTTCGCCTTTGAAAGATATGCTTCAGAGGATGAGGAATTGAAAAGCAACACATATACAATTTAATGTGAGTTCATGTTTTGAGGGACAGAGAGACAAAAACAAATGTTTAACTTTATCCTTGGCATGTAATGAAAAGACAGCCTGATTGACTAAAGTTAAGTATTCATTGAGTAACAAATCAATATTTCAAAATGTTTTTACTGTATTTTCCATTAAATAAATGCAGCCTTGGTGAACATACAGTTTCAAAAACGGGAATATTAGTTTCTTCGCACTTTATTCAAACTTTTTATGAAATATTTTGTATGCATGTTGTGAAGTTGTGCCGGGAGTGTAAAACTAATGTACATTTCAGTATCATTTGTCATGACTTAATGAAACATACCAAACCGTGCAGACGTCATTTTCGGCCAATCTTTCACTCATTATTCCCAACCTATAATTCAATAAATCGCTATATGGCAGGTATTACGTATATCATTAGATGTTAGTTCATGGGGTTTAGTGAAAAATGCCACATGGAAGGAGCTGTCCTATGTAACCAAGGAGGAATCTGCTCATTCGTTTTGGATTTTGCTCATATGCTGGATGTGAATAGTCACAATGTCCACACAGAATTATATCAAATTGCTGTGAGACCACTACCATGTGGATGTAAAGTGCTGTGGTTGTTCAAGGAAGATTCGTGAGCATTTTGACAAGAGGATGAAAATCAACTGAATGTAGGACCACCTCAAAACAGCTTCAGGATACTGATCCAAATAATTAGAAGGATGTAGGGTGAAAAAACTTTCAATAACTTCAGTCTTTACTAGAGAGTAAATGTTTTTCACTTTAGAATACTGATCTAAATAATTAGTAATTCCTTCTGAAGGATTTGATTACTAGTTGGTTACCATGATCTTTACTTTAGAATTAATTATATATTATGCATTATTTACATTCATTATGAACCTGTATATAGTAGTTCTTAGTAGTTATCTGGGAGGTTTGAAATAGAAAAAAAAATAATTAAAAAAATAGCATTTACTGATTAGCTAATAATAAACTACCACATTCGACTATGCACAATAATGATTCATTAGTCTTGTTAGTTAATAGTAGCTACTAGAGTGTTAATAATGTGTTACTCATTTGTTCTTGTGTAGTTATTCATTAATGACAAAAGAGTATTCTAATGTATTACTATTTTATCTCCTGCAAAAAAAAACACCTTGTATTTGCCAAAAAACATTAGGAAGGGAATTTGGAAGATCGGAGCTGTGTTCTGCGATTCAACAACTCAACCTAGCATTGGATGGTTTCAGGCATGTTCGTAGGAGACAACTGGAGTGTTTTAATACCAAATACATGTGTGGTGCCATTAAACACGGCAGGGGACACATAATGGGATTCGGGACACATGTCTAAAGCAGGTGTTGGAAGCAACTACAAAGTTGCTGGCACTTTGAAAATGGATCAATACTTGGGAATCCTGCTGAACATATTGTAGCCAACTATGGTGGATCTGTTTGGATATCAAATGCATATTTTTTACATGACAAACAATCCTAAACGCGCTGCACATGCAACAAAGTTGCGTGCAATGAAAGTGTTCAAGCTCAGCATTTTGAAAACTTTTAAAAAGCCTCCTCAGTCCCCTGACCTTAAAGTCTTGGAAAACCTTTGGGAAATTATAAACCTGAATTATGATAAGTCATACAGGTCTTCCAATGAAACTCAACTTTGGTAAGACTTTAGAGCACAAATATTCTCGTCACTTTATAATATTAAGGTTGAAGCACTGTACTCACATGAACGGTTTTAAATATGTCTTTAATAGCTTTCTGGATCTTGAGAGGTTCAGTGACATTGCTGTCGATGCAGGCCTCTCTGAGCCATCAGATTTCATCTTTGTGTTCTGAAGATGAACTAAGGTCTCACTGGTGTAGAACAACATGAGGGTGAGTAATAAATGTCATTTTCATTTTTGGGTGAACTAACCTTTTAAGGAGGGTTGGAAAGACGTTAAGCAATACACATGCACAAAGTTTAGTGAGTCAATGCCCAGGACAATGGCTGCTATAATCAAAAATCAAGGGAGAACCAACAAAATTATGTATGCTTTATTTCCTGTGAGCTTTTTATGCCTTTTTTGCATAATGCAATATATTTCATATTTAATATGCTGGTGTTTGCCTTTCTTGCCAAATAATTTTGTCATGTTAAAGGTGCAGTATATTGACAGCTAGTGGTTGAAATGGGTACTGCAGTCCAAATTCAAAATATTAGAGAGGGTTGTCCCCCCCCCACGTTGGTTGCCAGATTAAGAAGACGCAACAGGAACGAGCGCAATGGACAACGGAAGGTGACGAGCCTTACACTATAAGTCAATGAGATGATTTATCCGCTTTTTAAAGACTCTGGTCATAGAGCGTTTTAGATTTTGATTTTTAGGTTGAGTAGAATCTGCGATCTCTGACCTCGTTTGTTTGCTGGATTCTGTGTCTGCAATACACTGTGTTTTCTGCCAACTGGCAACCAAGTGTGTTAAAATACTATTGGGTAAAATTGGGGGATCGGACGGGATCACAAAAACAAAAGCAAAAACAGGTATTCCGACACGGAACACACACTTCAATGTTGAATGACTGACTGTAGCATTGTTTTTCTGCATTTTTGTGCTTTAGTACAGTCAAAAAAATAGTATCCTTCCCAATACAACATACTCTTCATATTTTGACTGTTTAATAGAACCTGAAGTGTCATTAAAAGCAAATATTGCACAAAGTGATGTCCAGAGGAGATATTTTATATATAATTTACTTGTGTAATGGTGCAGTAACTCTGAGCCTAAATCAGGCAATGTGAGGGACCACGTTAATCATCTCAATACAGACTAAATGAACTGGGGAGAGAATTGGAATTCACAAAATGACTGGCAGCTCCGATAATGGCACCATTACTGTAATGACAATCATTATAACTATGGATGACACAAATGCTAAATTCATTCCCCTTAAATTTTGGTTGGCCACAGTACGAAGAAAAAAAAAAGTATAGTCAATGTAAACATCAACTTTAAAATCAGGCAAATACCTCTGCCAAATGGATGCTCTGGCACTGGGCTGAACAAATGTACTTGCGGTAAACAGCTAGTGCTCACTTCACAATGTCCTCTTTCAACAAATCAGTTAAATTTTGTCACAACAATGGCCTAATTGATAAACTTTAATTACAAAATAGTGACTGAAGTTTCTGTAACTGAGATGATCCTAGGTAAGTAGAATTGTAAATGTCTAATCAAAAGCCTGGTGACTTCAGACATTTGCTGTGCCATCTAACACATTTTATGTCATGCTGGGTGAAGCCTGCTTGAGTAAAAGCTTCTGCTTTGATTACGTATAATCAAAAACAAAATTTCTCTTGTCCCAGTCTCTGCCAGCGGTTCAGATAATACCCAGAAGGACCTGAGAGGATTACTATGCATAGAAAAGGACAAGAGAACACATACACAACAAACAACTTCATTAAAACTGTGTGGGAAAAAATCAAACAAGCATGAAAAACTCTTCAGCTTTCAAATATCAATCAGTATTGTTGAGAATGCAGCACAAAACCATTTATTTTTATTTTTATTTTTTGTATTTTAAGCATAAAAGTACCATAATATATTCGCAGATGTTTAGGAAATAAGCTCATGGGTGGGTGATCCCACCCACTGCCAATTCACCCAACAGTATTTCGACACCCCATGTTGCCAGTTGGAGAAAAACAGTATTGTAGCCACAGTAGCCAGCAAACGAACTGGGTCAGAGATCACAGACCGTACCCCACCTAAAAAGACTTGACATCCATGTAAAAAGCCCTATGACCAGAAGCATATCAATAATAAATAAACAAATAAATAAAATTCAACTGAAAGGCCTTACATTTTAAACTGCAGTCGTTCCTGTTGTATGTCCTCAATCTGGCAACCTGTGTGAGTGTGGAGTCTGAGGAGGAGGGAGAAAAACCCTCTCCAATATTGTCAATTTGTACTGCAGTACCTATTTCAACCACTAGCTTTCAATAGTACATATTGCACCTTTAACTTAATTTAAACTAAATAGATTGGTTGTCAATTTAAACAGAATACAGTTGTGCAGAAGTTCAAAATTCTTAAATTATTGCATAACATATTATCTGGGTATAATAAAATCACCTGCTATAATAATACGTGACGACAATAAGAGAACAATAAAAAAAAAAAGAAAAGAAAAATCATTCCACTTCACCCTGTCAACCAGTTTATGAGATTCTTTACAGCCAGAAAATATAAAGGTAAAATGGGGACGAGGATAATTAGAGGCATAAATCCTACTGGATATTTCAGATAAACTATTATCTATTATAAAATTAATCAGGCATTACAGATGGGAAGTTTTCCACAAACTGACATTCAGAGGTTTAGGGTCTGTAAGTTAGAGAATTATAAAGAATAATTATTTGTTCGTATTTTGTTTGTAATTTATTGTGACGGCACAGCCTGGTCTCATTGTTCATAGGTATTAATAAGTAACTTTCAAAGACACAAAACGTACATTTTGTGTAAGCTTGGATAGGTGCTGAAACGTACAATATGGATGTATTGGCAGCACTGAAACGTAACATTATTACCTTTTTACAGTGAAATAAACTAAAATATTTACAAATCTTTCATGTCATAAAGATATGTATAATTTACCTTTAATCAATTTACAGATAAATATAAGATCCCTAAACCCCACCCTGAACCTAAACATATCCATATTATACAGAATATTAAAAGAATAAAACATAATGGACAGGAATGAGTCTGAAAATGACAATTTCAGTCACAATATAGCATTAAAACAATATTTTAAACCTACCCATAACCACTTCTTAAAACTACTTACTGTTATAAATTAAATATAACAGACAAACAAGCGAATTCACAATAATTTACTGATTGCGAAATTGTAAAAACATTTATCCAAAGTAGTTCAAATGATGATGGGTCGTATTCCTCTCTGGCAGCAATAGTTGTTTTTTTTTTTTTTTTATGGTGTAAAGAGCAGAATTAAAGTTATTAATCCATGAAAATATGAATCCTATGAATCAGAATGTGGCTTCTGTCCGTGAAGGCACACACTCATTTCATATGTCAATCCAACTAAAACTCAGCATGTCGAAGCAGGTGAGAACCAATGAGCGTTCGATATCAATGCTGTAAACCATGTCGTAACGTTTGGGTGCAAATTTTAAGATTGAATTAAAACGAAAGTATATATATATATATATATATATATATATATATATATATTCAAGTGTGAATGTTCATTCATTCCCATGTAATCATATTAAAATTGTGCTATTATGTTTTTCATATCGTTCATGGAAAGTGAGAAAGTGAGAATCTCTCCTGTAAATACATACATCTTAACTGAGATTTCATAACAATTACCCAGAAACCGAACACAAGCCGTCAACCTGTGGCATCTTTATTACAGGCACAACACATCCAGTGACTTCAAAAACAAACAGCCTGCAAAGGGAAGTGAATTGAATTAGCCTCTGCCTGTACATAATTAATGATTTACATATCTAAACAGAACAAGTGCATGATTGCACAATTTTACATGTCTCTCATTTGGCAAGAAGCTGCTGGGAATCACAACTTTGTCTGCAAAGCACATTAAAGTGTTTGTGTCTGACTGCTTCTGCATTTTTGCCAAATGCTCTGCATTATCAACTCATACACCTGTGTTTACGCACACTGAGTCCTGTCTGTCAGCATGCTGAAGGCTAAAACAAAGACTAGTACAGCAGAGTATAAAGGCACTGTATTTTGCATTCAAAATGATGGCCTCCACTGGAACAATTACCAATGGAGAAAAACTGTAGCCATCTTAAATTGCTATTTAAGGCAGAATAGCTTGCGAGACGCAGTGGAGATCATCAGGGATACTGGACCTTCATCCAAACAGTCCAGAATTAGAAGTGCACATGAAGTACTCTAATACTTGGGGCTCGGACATGCTTGTGATACAGCGAGGTTCAACAGGCACACTGGATTTATGTCAAATATTTCACATTGCACATTGTTATTGCAATAAAAACAGAATTTGTTTTCCAACAGGGCATCAGCTCAGTGCCAGAGCCATTTAGGTGCAGGCGACAATAAAGTGGATGAGGGGCTGTAAATTAAAGCACGTGTAATTGCACAGCTATGTTATAAAAGATTCCCTTCTGAATTGTACTTGTTGTTTTTACTTTAAATTGTTACTTTACTTTACTTGGAATTTGAATTAGTCGACGCTAGTGTGGTTTGATAGGCCCTCTGCAAAATGTGTATTAATGTGTTGCATTCTCTGTAAACTCCAGGTCTTATTCACTTATGTTTTGTTCTGATGTATACGCAAAATGACATCAGAACAAGAGACCTGTTGAGATTTACAACAGGTATGCATACTTGTGCATTCCCTATCTAACCAATTATATATTTATATTCACATCTACAGTATATATACACACACACACACACACATCTCAATCGGGGCAGAGACCCACTAGAGGCCCTCCATTTGAAGAAGAAGAAGACGACGAAGAAGACATAGAAGAAGAAGAAGATGAAGACAACAAAAAAGACGAAGAAGATGATGATGATGAACAAGATGATGAAGAAGACGATGACGACGAAGACAAAGAAGAAAAAGAATACAAATAAGAAGACGAAGAAGACAAAGAAGAAGATGATTACAATAATCTTTGAAGATCTAGGATTCCCACGATCTTGGAAAACCTGGTTATAAGAGGAACAATTTTAAAAGGTGTGATTTCTAGATGTGGAAAAGCTGTGTACATTTAAAAAACAAATATATATATATATATATATATATATCTGGTAAATCAAAAACAACTGGCCACCGAATATTTTTGTGCACAATGGGGTAGAAGTCGAATTGGGGTTGGATCGAATTATTCTCCAATCGCTTTTCTGTTTTATCTCAGGATGTCCATCCCGAGGTGACTAGAAAGTATGTCAGCCCCTTTTTGGATCCAGCCTCTTATGAAGACTTGAGATAACTCAACCCCTGCTAGGACTTCAGACGACGCAAACTCTGAATCAGCACGCACTTTCCACATTTTGCTATATATCCTAATCATTGTTAACATGTATTCATTACTTCCATGAGCTCATTGTTTCTACCTTCAATTAATACAATGCTTAAATGAATACATTGTTAGCTAACTGTATGATTACATATGTACACTTCTGAAAGTACATAGTTTGGACAGTCAACTCTGATAAAAAATGACTTTAAATTGTAATGTTGACATGCATTCTCTGTAAAGCTGCTTTGAAACGATATGTGTAGTGAAAAGTGCTATACAAATAAGTGAATTTAATTGAACTGAAATTGAATTGAAAAAGCCCCAAAGAAGAATCTATATGACCAAATTGTTTAGATTTTTTGATGTAATGATTAATGAATTAATTCCAGGCCAAACGCATCACACTCTTAGTCACACAAGCCCTTTCATTCCCTTCTGTTAAGAGTCATGGTGTTGTCATCTCCCTTCATGTGATGTGACACTGCCTACAGTTTGTTCTGTCTGTTCAGTCTAAGGATGATTCAGTAACCGAGCAGATGTTAAGTGACTTGCCTTTTTTGGCAAAATGACTTCCCAGTGCTTGGTAATTAAGTTAAGTGTTTCCACCATGGTGAACACTAACGTTAAAACTTTCAGAGTCATTATAGATTCTTCTAAATGTTCAATGTCAAGCGACGGCTTCAGTTCTGATGATCTGGGGAATGAAGCCAAAGACCTAAATAAGCGTATGCCTTCAAACTCTCAGATCTCAAAGGATATTGTTTTATTCAAGAGATATGATTGAAATATTTAGACTGTGTTTGATCTGAGATAGCATCACAAGCAATTCCGACATCCGTTTATTAGCTTTGATCACAGCTAATGAAATTGCTTTGCAGAGGAGCTCACGATTCAAATGCAACAATGCACTTACTCATAGAAGCCTTTAGACCAAGAAGCAATCAAGCAAAACTAATAATGCCAATTGTAATGACCATCCACCTTGTATTGAAAGGCACTTCGAGAGTTTAGATAAAAGCATCTACGTGATGACAAAGTGAGTACAGATAGAAAAGAAAGTCTCTTTTATATCTTAATTAAAAGGTTAGAAATCTGTGTCAACCTGTGCCTCTAATTAAGACAAAGACAATGAGGTGATTGTAGACAGAGAAAGGGGTCAGCCATAAAAGGTTTAATTAAATTAAATTTCATACAGCACTTTGTTTGCACAAAGACGATCATAAGGTGCTCTGAAGCACTTTTTTTCTACATCATAAATAAATTAATTAGTAGACCTTCTGCTGGAGGTTCATGGGTGTTTTTTTTTAGGTCTCTCTTCAATGCGTTCCCACAATCAGTCAAAGGATTTTGTATTCAATAGCGAATTTCCCAGGTCACCTGTGCATTTGGAGTAATGTGACATTTATAGATCTTCAAGTATACTGAAGAGGGGCAGGCATACGTGCATGAATGTGTTTTTGAGCATTTCGAAAAGAAAGTGATGACCTAAGTGACCGTGAGGCGTTTAGGCTCTATAGCATCACTGAAGCAGTAAAGTCCAGGGCAGCGATCGCACAAGAAGAAGGTGATATCAGCTGCTGTGCGGCCTGCTTGAACCGCTTACACTGGATTAAAGTGAAAAATAGTTAAAGCAAAAATAAGCATCCTGTCACCATTTAGTCATCCTCATGTCCTAAACCTGTTTGAAATTTTAAAGAATGTCTCTGACCTTCGTTTTAACATTTAGTTATATATATGCTACTGTTCAAAAGTTTAGGACTAGTAAGATTTTTTAAATATTTTCCACTATCTGAAGTCTCTTATGCTCACCAAGGCTGCATTTACAGTAAAATTAATACAGTAATATTGTGAAATATTATTATAGATAAAATTGTGGATACATACATACATACATACATATACATATACATATGTATATATATACACACACACACATACATACACACACAATTGACAGACAGAGAGAGAGACAGACAGACAGATAGGACTATAAATTAAATTATAATGCTTTAATTGTATCATTGTGTCTTATCTGAAGCTAGAAACTCTGCTGTCTATTCTTTGTTACTGAATGGAAAACATGTGTATTGTTCAAAATTTCTACTTTTGGATTTTGACAGAATAATGCATACAGGTTTCAAAGAACATGGGGTGAGTAAATGATAGAATTTTAATTTTGGGGTGAATATCCCTTTAAGACCCACTGCTTTGTCCAGTGCAAGCATCATTTAACATTATCAGCCTGCCAGGTCTTTGAATAAACTATGAACAACTCTACATTCAGAAAATTCGGACTAATTCAACGGACAGAAATTCACTGATGTAGTGGCACTGATGGCCTCAAGTCAGGTTTTAAAAGAATTCCCTGAACAGACAAAACTGAAATTAAACTGTCTTTAATGTAGATTAAAATCGCATTGAAATAGCATATCTGCATGAAAAATGGCCTTAATAAATGTGCCATGAACTTGACAACTGATCATAGCTCATGGGATCCTTTTGAAATCCGTGGTGGTTTAATGTTTTAGTTAAGAGAGCAGACCACACATGTTGTAATGTGAGCATGCATTGCATTCAGGGATGTCAAAAAAGAAAGCCATTTTGAATCTCACAGAAAAGCCATTTATTGAATACCTCCTGTCTCAGCTGCTGTCTATACTCTCAAGCACAGAGTAAAAGACTTTTTCATTTTTTTTCTCTCTATGTGGGCCTGGATATACATTAAATACACATGTATAATGTAATGTAATCAGTCGCACACTATGCTCTCTAATATGCCTGCTACTGTCTAGTGATTTTGCAAGCCCTGCTAATTTGCTGGAAACAATTTCATTGCATCAATTTTAATAAAGATAAGGGATTAAGAGCATAAATCTACATATATAATGATATATATATATATATATAATGATATATATATATATATATATATATATATATATATATATATATATATATATATATATATATATATATATATATATATATAATGCGCCAATGAAGTTAGACACCCTGAATCACTGGCACATTGACCACGAACCAATGAATAAACAAATAAAATAATAGATAAGACATTAGGCATTTCTGAAATCATCAAAGGACTATACTATGCATTCAACCTGAAATCTGCACAAACTAGACAAACAACAAAAACATGACCATACAGTAGGACGTAAGATCAAATTAATCAAGCCTTTGGTGGTGAACTATACTGCTGTTCTTATTATGGTGAAGCTGCATCTTGTTGTAAATGAAGGCCAGTCATAAAGTGATTTAATTCTAATAAAATCATTATACACAGGAAAAAAAGGCACACAAATCACATAAGACCTCTAATGCTCAGGATGAATTGACATCAGCCTCAAAGCAGCCAAACAGCATTTACACTGAATTTAGGGCATGGCAAGGCAGTGCTAAAGCTGTTATGTAGCTTCATATTCATTCCTCCTTGTAATGTACTGTCTTCAGTCCAGTGAGAGAGGATGAATTCATTACAGCTCCTGTATCGATCTGACAGGCCTCAGCTGAGTCAACTGGAAGAGAACTCTCTCCAAATGCCCATAAACATATTTTACCACAAAGCTCATCCAGGGAGTTCATAGAAGAATGCTTGATGGGCAGTCGGACGGACAAACAGACAGACGCAAAAATGTGCATGGATAGACAGATGGATGGATGGGTGGATGGATGGATGGATGGACGGATGGACGGACGGACAGATGGATGGATGGACGGATTGACGGACAGATGGACAAACGGATGGATGTAAGTGCACAGACAGACAGACAATCCAAGGATGGATGAATGGACGGATTAACAGGCAGATGGACAAACGGATGGATGAAAGTGCAGTGATAAAGAAACAATGGTTGGATGGATGGATGGACGAACAGACAGATTGACTGGCAGATGGAAGAACGGATGGACACAAGTGCACTGACAGACAGACAACCCACGGATGGATGGATGGATGGACGGATGGATGGACAAACGGACAAACAGATGGATGGACAAAAGGATGGACGAACGGATGGACAAACGGATGGATGGATGGACAAACGGATGGATGGACGGACAGACTGACAGGCAGATGGACAAACGGATGGATGTAAGTGCACTGACAGACAGGCAACCCACGGATGGATGGATGGATGGATGGATGGACGGATGGATAAACAAACAGATGGATGGATGGATGGACAAACAGATGGATGGATGGATGGACAAAAGGATGGATGGATGGACAAAAGAATGGATGAACGGATGGATGGACGGATGGACAAACAGATGGATGGACAAACGGATGGATGGACGGACAGACTGACAGGCAGATGGACAAACGGATGGATGTAAGTGCACAGATAGACAGACAACTGACCCACGGATATACGGATACATGGATGGATGGATGGATGGATGGATGGACAAGATAACAGGTTAAACATCATCCCTTACACCATGGCACTCATGAAATAACCAGACATCCATTTGCTTCCACAACCGTCAAAAATGGTCAAACATCTGACTTCAGTCTGTTTTAACTGAAGAGATGCTAGTAAATATCATCAGACAACCTAGACACAAACAGAGATGAAACTCATGGAAATCGCTCAAACAGTAAAGGCTTTCTAGGAATGCATTTAGAAAGTGGATCCACACTCAGCATTGATTTAGACCAGAACAAGACAAAGTGATTAGAATGATGCATCCTGCCACTGGGTCAATGCTTCTGATTGGGTGAGATTGGTGAAACGCTGGTCTAGCAGGAACTCTCTTCTCTTAAAGAGGGAAAGAACAGCACTGCAGAAGTAAACTGCTTGCATCCACATTCCTACACACAAGCACATGACTGATTCACACAACAGAACATGCAAGAGGGAGATAAAACAATACATTGTGAGAGAACAGAGAGAACATACCACAGCCTTCACAGCTCAAATCTTCAACGGCACTCATCCAAGCAAAAGCAATAATACATCAGACTTATAATCATACACTTTCCTTCAGTGAGGGAGGAACAGTAAACACATTTGTGGCCTCCACGCATACTGGCAGATGGAGAAGGTGGGTGAGCTGGGTCTGAGTGGGTGATGGCCTAAAGACTCAACACAGAACAGGAAACTGAGGCTGCCTGATGATTAGTCTCTGGTATATCACTATGCACCATGATTCAACATCATTACAAGACAACCAGACACAATCACTTGTACTGTTCAGTTCATGGCTGTATCTGAAACCAAAATAATGCTTAAAGGGACAGTTCACCCCAAAATGTAAATTCTGCCATCATTTACTGATCGTTTGAATTCCATTGCATGACCAAAAAAGGTTTGGAACGACATGATATTGAGTAAATGATGACATGATGAAATTTGGGTTTTCTTTTCAATTTATGATTATCTACTTTTAAAACAATAATTTAGCTCATTTGAATTTGTTTTACATCATTAGATGTGGCCACATGGTGGACTGGAAGGCAGACTGAAACCTGATTTCTTAAAAGGTGTCTTCAAACGAAAACGCCGCCTGTT
Source organism: Opsariichthys bidens (assembly GCA_037194245.1). Classification (NCBI taxonomy): domain Eukaryota; kingdom Metazoa; phylum Chordata; class Actinopteri; order Cypriniformes; family Xenocyprididae; genus Opsariichthys; species Opsariichthys bidens. The sequence continues at coordinate 11,868,762 of CM074285.1, read as the reverse complement.
AATGCACTGACTGTCTGGGCAATGAAGCAGCAAGACAGCTGCCTTTGGTTTTGGACACAACCCAGTTGTCTGAAACCAAATGGAATTAAATCGGCTACATATGTGACCTTGCTATGAAATCCAAAGGATTGTGGGTAGATGGGTCTGTATTCTGACTTTATAGCGTACAGTATGTTGATTCACATTCTAATTATTAAATGAATTGGTGAACAACTAGGTGATGATACCATCAATAATAATTGCTTAATTGCTACTAGTTTATGGCATCTACAGTATAAACTAGGAAGTGTGCTAAATTATGAGAGAATGATGAAACAAAAGTTCTTGGCACTTTCAGATGGTCAATAAAATGAGAAAATGAGGTAAACAAGAAAACACTGATTTGGGGAAAAAGGAAGGAAAAAGTGCCATGATTAGTAAGATATAGATTTATGAAACTCCAGAACTAAAGCACTTGCATTTTGTAATACAACACGGGAATGGAGAGAGAAAGGTAAAAAGATGAAATAATTGAGAGAAAGCATGTAAACAGACAGGATGACCGAGGATTGAGGGTGAAAATTTATTTCACATCTCTAGGTCCACGAGCTGTCGATAGTGATCAAAGCCTGCTGGATGAAATGATTGTGCATTGGGGGTCTCAGCTGTATACAGTGGAGGTAAATTGTGGTCTGCCTTCACCTCAATTACTTTAATGGATAGTTCACCCAAAAATGTCATTTATTCACCCTCATGCCAAAAGAAAACATTTTAAAGAATGTTTCAACTGTTTTTGTCCATAGAATGAAAGTCAGTCGGATCCAAAACAGATTTCAACCCCATTGACTTTTATTTTATGGACCAAATATATTATAAAATATCTTATTCTGAATATTTTCAGAATAAACAAAGTCATTGAAAATCAAACTAAGTTTCGTTTTTGGGAGTCAAATGATTTCCAAATTGGTTTCAAAGTCAAACAGGAAGTTCTACCCTAAAACTATGCCATTGATTGGAAGAAGCAGTGTAGAAAAAGAAAAGAGTGAGAAAAGAAAAGAAGACAGTGAAACAAAGTTCAATGACCACTTTGGGCACTGAATTGTCCACTCCTGCACATAAACACTTCAGTCACTGTGCTGAAGGTCAAGACCTAGTGATCCGCTGTCAGGATGCAGAGGTTTTTCCCTTATGGGTCTCAAATAAACTTCCATGACAGTGCAGTCAATGCATTACCAAAACCACAGTTTACAATTCCTCATTTTGTTATTAAATAATAAAGCTCCATCCTGTTTGACCCATCAGCTTACCTGATAATGACGTACATGACCAGGCAGTTTCCAACCAGCCCCACCACGCAGACGATCATGTAGACCACTGCTATAGTGATCTTGACACCCCTTGGGAAGAAGCCGTCAGTCCCGTTGAAGGAGCTGAGGTTGTTCTGGAAAAGGGACTCGTTGTACAGATGGAAGTGTCTGGGGTCAGCAAAGCCGGTGGAATCATTTGGGAAATCCATGAGTACAGCTATTGCACACACACAAAAACAACAACACAAAAATGCTGAGTGAAGCGCACTCTCATACCATCTCATGTGAAAACAGACAAGCAAGGAGACCGGTTTTAGCTTGGTAAATGATGTGATCCTCATTTTTGGGCGGATCCACTAAGTTCTTCCAAAAATTAAACTCACCCAGACTTCATACACATGATGAACCAAATTTAAATCAATTAGAAAAAAGTCTTTAATTGTTTATTATAACAAAAAGAACTTTTCTCTAGCTTGTGTCCTAATCTAGCTCCTACGCCTACATTACGAATATTGTTGGCTCTCCAGCAAATTGCTTTGGTTCCACTTTTATAAGTCGCATTTTGTGTTTTCTAAACGCATGTAAATGTTAACAAAAATATGTGAAATAACATAGTTTTAAAACACTAATATTTCAAAAACTTTGTCGCCAAATTAGTCAGTCTGGAGTAACCAATGCAGGCAGCCATTTTGTTGTCATGTGACATGAAAACAAACCACTAGACAGTCAAGTCTATTGCAAAATAGAGACTTCGACCATATTAAAAAATGCTTTGTAAGTTCAAATTGAGCATCCCAGAGAACAAACTTATTGATATTTATGACTCAGAAATATACTTGTAAAATATTTATTTTACCTTTAAAACATGTTAAAAAAAAAAAAAAAAAAAAAATGTGTACTTGGAAAAAAAAAAACTTGTAATGCGTTTTTTTTAAAGATTTTTTTTTTTTTTTTTTTTTAAGATTTACCGTTTTTATCAGTATTATTCGTCATTGACCCAAATACATTTAGCTACAGTAGATGAGGTAGATGTGATATGTGAGCCGCATAGCGAACCATCTACTGTACTGTCAACAGTTTGCGCATGAAATACATCACACAGTTTGTCTACATAGAAAACAACCCATCCATGCGAAATTCCTGGTAACGTCCACACCGGACCAGACAAAAGTAAACAATCATTTCTATCACATCGCTTCAGGAGGATTCAAATAGAGCAGCACATACCGCTGTTAGAAGAAATCCCGTGTGATCGCTTATGCGTCCGACTCCTGTTTCCGCTATTCTTTCTGTTTTAGGCAGTCTCAGAGCTCTGTTTCCAACAGCCAAAGATATTCACATCACTCTGTATCTCAGGAAAAAGAGAAACATCTTTTTTTTTTGAGCGAGGGGAGGGGGAGGTGCAATAAAGCACTTGCTTGTTGTTGCGAATCTTCAGCAGCGACTTACATCTCCACTAGGTATCTTTCAGTCTCTCTCTCCCTCCTCTCTCTCTCTCCTGGCACGCGCTAACCCAAACGCTGATTACGCAGGGGTGGCGCGCGCATGCAGGTGTCAGTGCCACGCGCGCGCGCGTCTGAACAGGTGTCTGTGGTGGAGAGTCTGTATGTTTTAGTCTCGCAGGACACTTATAATATGTTCGTATGAAATGCCATAAAACATGTCAAAAATGGTTTAACGTTGCTGTTAAACGTGTATGCCACCACGTACACGTACTTTAAAAGAGAACGCTGTAAACATATTTTTTTAGAAAAAGATCATTTACTTCACAAATTACTTAAATATATTAAGTTTAAGGAAGCTATATGTATGTTTTACAGTAAACTACTGTAAACATGTTGGATTCTGATACTGATATGGACATTTAGCCTATGAATAAGGATTATTATCGTTAACCTAAATTTGTATATGATTTCAGATATTTCCAAACGCAACATTTCTCATTTTCATCTAGTTTAAACTGTACTAAATCAACTAAAACTTGATTTTTTAAAAAACAACAACTATATAGACATTTAAAAAAAAAAAAAAAAAAAAAAAAATAATACAATGGAAAATATAAAAATAAAATCTAATTCAAAATATAAAAAATGGACATTGGAATACATCTGAGTGTTTTATGGTGCATTTTTATTGTTTAGTTCATGTTTACTGCATTAATTTAGTGCAGTGTTTTACCCTTGTCTTTTAACAAACACATTTTAATAGCACAATTTTTGTTAAACAATGCTGAAATTGATGCAGTAAAGACAAAATGCTAATTAAAATGATGAAAAGCTTATAAGACAAAAGGTGATCCATAGCTGCACCTAAAATATACACTTTTGCTTGAATTTATATTTAAATACATCGTCCCACGTTGTCACAGACAAGGCTTAGGCCTATTCCCACACTAAAATGTCTGTTAGATCTGCTTTAACTGTTTGCAACTTCCAGTGATCCAGGCCTTTACTTAAAATGTTGACAAATAACGTCAATGGAAACGTTAGGTCAACTACCCATGTTTCACTCTTCATGACACTTGAAATATGCACCTCTCTGATCTCAAGCTCTTATATTCAAGTATCATTTGTGATAATTGCAACAAATTTAAATTGCAAAGTGCAGCAGTTTTAATGGGCAAGTCATTAATGCCTTTCGAATTATTCGCAGGATGCGGCTGATTTTGCATGCATGTTTCTTTCCTCGGCCATGTGACAGAGAACTGAGAAGCGCACGAATGCTTTCTCAGCTGAATGTCAGTGATGCATGCTGTATGTGCTGCCCTTAAATTTTTCAGCTCTGAGAACTTTAATGTGAGTTTGAATTGGCTACAGGGGGAGCTCATGCTCAGGTATCAATGCACCGGTGATAAATCACAGCATCGATAGTTTGACAACAAGATTGTGACACTCATCAGTCACATAAGCCTTGGTTGATTCTTGTTTTTGATGCCTAAAGGAAATATGCGTCGGAGGCTCAGAGTACTTGGTGCATTAATGTGATCTCATTAACATTTTGCTCCATGAATTTTTTGCTCTCCTAAGCAGTTTCTTGCACTGTGGACTAGTTGAGTTAACGGAATATGCAAAGCGTTACATATTAATAGAAATCAATGTCTGAGAGAGCAACCTGCTCAGTGAAATGTTATAGTTTAACCTGCTTCATCCCTGCTGATGGAAACCTGTTTACTGCACAGCCGTCACACTGGTCACTGTCCTTGGTGCTGAAACATGCAAAATTAAAACAGACAAGCTCCCAGTTCTTCATAGAACACTGAGCAGAAATCATGAAGGATAAAGGGCACATTGTCACATATAGAGCTCAGAAACTATAATGTTTATTGTCAATCTATGTTTAAAATGTTCTTACACTATTGTATGTATGCCAACTAGTAACTAGTACTGGTTATATATAACTATATGTGACAACTAGCCCCGACCTGCTATTTTAGTGTGTGAAAACAATTTAAACTGTAATCTTATTGCAATGCTACACACATTATTTGACTCTCAGCTGATTAAACCTGTTAGATGTGAAATATCCTGCTGTGCTTTTATAAGCCAGGAAATTAGCAGCATGTTCTGCTTGGATTCATTTGATCACTCGTATCATCTTATATGTAGCAAATCTGTTTGCATTATAAATGTCACTGTGAATAATAATGTGAAAATGTTGCACTATACAAATGTTAATGAAATCCTTCCTTCACGGTGTTGTAAAACCTGGCAGGTTAGACCAATGCTGATGTCATTTCTGATGTCATGTACTATTATATATCTATTTCCCCCTCTCTTGTGTACACATAGGCAACAGTCCCAGATTTGAATCATGTCCACTAAATGAGATAAAGGTTCACTTAATAGGCTACAGATAAGCTATATGTACTTGTATACACAGCTTTTACCACATCCCAATCAATAAATTAATTTATCCACCCACAAATTTATCCTTGCACAAGTCTACTATACAGCAACCATACAGCTTGCTTATATATATATATATATATAGAAGCCCTCCTGTTTTCCACTTGTTACCTGTATAAAACACACCTTTCCACACACTCAATCAAACAGACTCCAATCTCTCCACAATGGCCAAGGCCAGAGAGCTGTGTAAGGACATCAGGGATAAAATTGTAGACCTGGACAAGGCTGGGATGGGCTACAGGACAATAGGCAAGCAGCTTGTTGAGAAGGCATTATTAAAAAATGGAAGAAGTTTAAGATGACGGTCAATCTCCCTCAGTCTGAGGCACCATGCAAGATCTCACCTCGAGGGGCATCAATGATCATGAGGAAGGTGAGGGATCAGCCCAGAACTACACGGCAGGACCTGGAAGACAGCTGGGACCACAGTCTCAAAGAAAACCATTAGTAACACACTACGCCGTTGTGGAATAAAATCCTGCAGCGCACGCAAGGTCCCACTGCTCAAGCCAGTTCTGTCTGAAGTTTGCCAATGATCATCTGGATGATCCAGATGTGTTTGGAGGAAGAAGAAGGATGAGTACAACCCCAAGAACACCATCCCAACCATGAAGCAGGGAGGTGGAAACATCATTCTTTGAGGATGCTTTTCTGCAAAGGGGACAGGACAACTGCACCGAATTGAGGGGAGGATGGATGGGGTCATGTATCGCGAGATCTTGGCCAACAACTTCCTTCCCTCAGTAAGAGCATTGAAGATGGGTCGTGGCTGGGTCTTCCAACATGACAACAACCCGAAACACACAGCTACTGTTCTCCCCACTGAAAATATATTTTTCTATTTAAAAAAAAAATTCAAAGTTGAATTTTCAGATATTTAGCAGACAGTATATTATCTAATAACTTGTAGTTTCAAACTTGTAGTAGAATGTCTAAAGTGGACTATCGAAATAAAGTGTTTAAAAAAAGTTTTTTAACAAAAGTGAAAATAATAATGGTATAAAGACTTTTGTATACCTATTGACAAGTTCACCCCATGCTTAAAGAGTAGGACAACTTCTGACATTAGGTTTTGGGAGGAATCTGAAATCTCAGATAGAGAGAAAAGGATTACGGGTTATATGGGGTGAAGAGAAGCATTGAGCATGGAGCATTGAGGAGCTGAAATGAGAGGTAAAAAGAGGAAACCTGTGGGGGGGGGGGGGGGGGGGGTGACTGATAGCAATAATGGCTATGAGTGACATGGTGAGAGAAGAAAATGACCGGTAATGGATGAGAAGAAACAGCGGAAGTTAAGTGCTATAACATAGTGCTAAAATAGGGTGCAAAGACATTGAAAGATGGAAGAAGGGAAAACAACAAGGGACTGCTGTGAGATTGATGGCGCATGGGTGTGATGCCTCATTCAAACGACTCAAAGCTTTTGAAATTGTGGAAGGAAGAGTTTTTCTCAGATGTGCCACAGCATTCTCGGGTTACCACCATTATAAAAAGTATGGGTGTGCATCGGAGAAATAGGAAGAGATATTGTTTGCTACTTTTTTTTTCCAGCAAGACTTAAAGCAAGTCAAAATGAAACTGAGGGGAGTTAAAACAGGCATGTGTTTTGACATTGCATTTAACAGTGTTATTAAAGGTACAATATGTACATTTTTATATTAAAATATCCAAAAAACACTTGCACAGTGTTATATATTTTGTTCAGGTGTGCACTTACATTGTCCTAAATGTTTCCAAGAATTTGTAAATTCAGAGAAATTTACATCCCTCACTTGTCACTTGGCGCCTGTCAATAATGTAATATCTGCGGTATCTCTGGTTTCCGCTTGTACTGCATAGTAACCATGGCAACAGACACAGACAGCCGCATAATATCTAGCAGCGCACTGTTGTTGTTTTGTTCGAACATTATGGACCATGGAAAGCAAAAGGAGAAATAAAATGAGGATCAATACCTAAACATTACAACTTTCAACACACTCAAATACAGTTTAGTATGATATTGTTCCGTTACCTCACAGTTTTAATTAGTCAAATGTATTGTAAACATGTATGAGTATTATTTCAGCACATATGAGTAGTTCGGTTGAATTAAATGTACTCGTTTCTTTATATCCCCCGGGACTCCCGTATGCCACTGATATCTGTGTCTCATTAACAATCGCGTCAACCATTCTCGGCCACGCTCAGCTTCATACCACTGTCATGTTAAAAAGGATGCATTCACTCATCCATAAACATTATTTATCCAAAAATATTATTAGATCCAACGGCATGACGACAAGTTCCATGATTTCACATTCACTGCCTCATCAATCTTCACCTTTGTTATTGTTTTAGACAATAGAGTTTAGCAAGAGTTTAGCGACCCCTAGCAGATGGACGAATAACAGGGGATTTTTAGAAACGGTTTCTAAATAAAGTAGAAATAAGAAAGCTGTAAAGCATTCCACATTGGATTCTGGGAAATAGTGCTTCAGAGAGTGTACATAAAATGTACACTCAAAAAAAGAGAATTGTAGGTATAAAGTAGTGATCAGAGGTGTCAAGTAACGAAGTACAAATACTTAATACTTTCAAATAAATTTTGGGTATCTATACTTTACTGGAGTAATTCTTCTTCAGCCGACTTTTTACTTCTACTCCTTACATTTTAAAAAGAGCCTCATTACTCCTATTTCATTCCAGCTTGTCATCATTAAAAAAAAAATATATATATATCCAGATAAATCGCGCCATCTACATAGAGTGAATTTGATTGTGGATGGATGAGAAGTATAAACATATACCATTCTGGCACCCTATTGGTTTGTAAGCAATCCATCGGACCTGCACATGACACAAATCACGTCGCACTCCAGCAAGGACAAAACCAGTATTGGGGTCGTTACTCAAAAAAGATTATTTCTTAATAGTTATTATTTCTCCACTACTGCCTCATTTATCAAACTGGTGCTTTCTCTTCATCCTCCACAAATTAAGCTACAGTAGGTAGTTCAGTAGAGAGACATTTGTATAAATTAACGTTTGCGATTGACAACATGATTGACAATGTTGAGATAAGTAGGCTATACTGACTTTGTAAATCGTTAACATTACACCCAACACTGGACATAGCAGACGTATGTAGCCAAGTACAAAGATGTCAGTGGCAGAGACTCAAGAAGAGAAATGAGCGAAATGTCCCAACCAAGCACCAGCGAGGAGGTTGGCTGCCAGGATGAACAGTCAAACCTTATACATCCCTGGCTGTACCTTTAAGAATTTTTCATTATAGTCATTATGGGCTTTAGAAAAATGTTTTTTTGTGGAGGTGGGGTAGTGCACAATAGGCCCCTGTGGCGTGGCCTAAGCTTTTGTCCTTAATGGCTCTTTTTCCTTACATTACTCTTACTTTTATACTTTAAGTATAAACCAGTACTTTTTACACTTTTACTTGAGTAAAAAGCTTGAGTTGATACTTCAACTTCTTCTGAAGTCTTTTTAAACCCTACTATCTATACTTCTACCTGAGTAATGAATATGCATACTTTTGACACCAGTGGTAGTGAACGAATGTAGGGAATGAAGTCGTTCACTCAGAATTCGGACACCACGACAAAATGGCAGACACCCGATATAGTGGAATATATAGTGGATAGGGAACTGTTTAGGACACAGCTTCATTCTGGTCTGGACAAACAAATTCCATGTCCCTGGAATCTTATTGCGACGCATTGTGTCTGGTTAGGACAAATTGTGTAAAAAACAGTCCATGTGGATAAAAAAACAAAACAAAAAAACTCTAATATTGATTTAGTCTAAATCAGTAAATCATAATTTTTTGTCATTAATTTAGATGACAACTTTTTTATTTTTAGGTTTCCAGACAAAACATTTTGCAGTGAATCTTGGACAGACTTTTGGATTGTCTGAGATTAGGTTATGAAAAATAATAATAAGAGAGTGTGGTGAATTCCATTGAAAGGTAAAGCAACTTTAGCGGCACAGTAAGTTGCATTTCGTTTTGCTGAAAGAGAACAAAGGCATTTTTGTCCTTTGGAATAACATGCACCAATAAATTGCTTATAATAACAGCAGGGGCATGCATTAGTAAAAGTAAAATGGCCATAAGGAGTATATAAATGTTCCCCAGATCCTTCACTGCAAAAAGGTCGTTTCTAAAGGAACTGATGGATGTGCTTTGGAACGGAGAAGTGGGTGGTTACATCAGCAGATTCTGGTTATTAGGGAGGAAAAAGGGTGGGATGGTATTATGGAGGGTCTGCAGAGACATGAAGTGGTCAAATGAAGACTGAAATAGAGATCAACCTTCAGCCCTTCATCCTCAAATATAGAAATGCTCAAGCTTCAAACCATGCTCAGTTTCTCTCCCTTCTTCTACTGTTCCAACAGTGCATTCAAGGAAATCTGAACAGCAACAAAACAATCTCTTTATTCTATTCAGATCTATTAAACGATATGGTTTCAGGATTTACTTCATGGATGACTACCTAATTATCAAATCCCTTATATCTCCTTTATCTAATTTATACAGCAAGTGCTGAGAGATTGTGCTACTGATTATTAGAATAATTGAAGGCTCAGATGTGAAATGCATAATATGTGCTTATTTTTCATTCACATGAGCGGATGAATGTGCCACTCATAATGTCATTTTTTCCTCAAGAGTTCTTTAAATGAGCATGGATGTCAAGGCCACTAGCACTCCACATTTTTGACACCTGCCTATCAACGTCATTGCCGTACATGAATTTGTCAGCAGTCTGTCATGTTGTCATTCGCCACTAAGCATGTCTATAAATGTCCAACAATATGCTCTAACGATTTGTGGGGAAGTGTTACATCCTGTAGTAAACCCCCCGAACATAAAATGCACACATAAGACCTATTGATCAATGCCAGTTGAAGAACATGATAAAAGAACTAGGACAATGGAGCTACGTGACACTGATTGAGGAAGACAGAAGAAGTGTGTAGACTCTATTTTTTTCTGAACTGCACACTGAATTCCACAGATGGAGTTCAGAGGATGTCAGCATGGGATCAATTCCATTTAAATTCAATTAGACGTAACAGACAAAAGAAGTGGAAGTACAGAGGGATAGAAAGAGATGGAGGGACAAATCATTACAAGTATACTACGACCCTATTCCCCTTCAAATTATGTGCTTATTGATTTTTATCCTCATTTAAAGTTCTAAATTACCTTTCTTATTGACTATATAATGCTAGATTCTGATTCACGTTCATTTATGTTAAGGAAATTACATTAATTTATATTTGAAATGAATCTTATTTAATATCAGACGAGTACTAATGAGCAGTTTCCCAGAATATCAGTACTGGTAATCGCAAACGAGGCAATCTTCAAAAACATCACAGTTAAAGCAGATTATAAATCAAATAGCTAGTATTGAGTAACTTTCATTTACATTTGACTAGTTTTGCTCTGACAATGAAAACAATTGCCACAGCAAGACAAAGTAGCGTTTCAGTTCTGAATTAATTGATGTTTTTGAACAAGTCTGTTGAGTGAATAATTTAACGACTCGCGTTCATTTCTGATTGAGCAAATGATTCAACGAATCGTAAAAACAATGGTTGGATTCGAATATGCATACTAAGTATGAAAAGATTAGTATCTCCAAATTCACAGTATTCATAACAGTATCCCTAATGTGACCTATACTACTTTCGGCGAGATTCTGAAGGACCTGATGGACACTTTACTAACCCATGAGGCCACGAGAGAGGATTTGTGAATGGCAGTAAAACGATGGTGGTAGGTCACATGACAATGATAACATGACGAATGCAGTACATCCGGATTCAGAAGTACCTACTTAGAGAGTGTTTTTGAACATTATTGATTTTTTTCGTTCCTGAACGACTCAGTTGACTGAACGATTCAGCATCTCACTCAAAGATGTTACTGACTGAATTACGTAACCTGCAGAAAAATTCACTGAAAAATTCCCACCGCTAAAAAAAAAAAGTCTGTCTGAAACATGCAAATATAGGCAAGCAGATTGAAATTAAAAGCATTCCTAGATATCCAGGGTGAGGTGTGCATTTCTGCCATGGTCAAAGTTTATTTTGCAGACAGTGATTTGGATTGTATTAATAATTCAGTGATGCATTCAGGTCGTTTCCAAAAGCGATATTTTCTCTACCACACCAGTCAGACGGGTTAAGCAGACGCAAGCAAATGTTTCTCTCTTCCATTTCAGCTAATTACAAACACTCCTACGCAAACATGGCAACACATTCAGAAACACACATACACACACTCTTTTCTTTAAACTAATGACAAGCAAGACAAACAAAGCAAAGAGTCTGTCAACGGGTGGCCTTTCGTAAACAAAGCAGGACTGACTCTAAACTAACGAGTCCCACCTCACCACCAATGGTCTGTTAGCAGCCCTGAGCCTCAATTAGCACTGATCCTGTATATATACACACAAACACCTCATAGTTTGCAATTATAATACACACAAATCACATGTCCCTCTTGTACCACAGTGTCAAATTGCTTTATACAATTATCCATTCTGCTTCTTTAGAGTAATATTATTACGTCCAGTTCATGTAACGAATGAGTACACAGATGAGATTGACTGAAAAGAAATAAACTGCTGAAATGAAATTGTGTTACAGAACATTCTGTTATTAATGTTATGTCCAAACAGATACGTATTTTGAAAGCAGTTGATTAACCGTGTTTCTATCAAAATAATAATATTTATGTATATATCATCATATTGTAAAAGTGTGCTTTTCATTGGTTCAATAAGATCATCTTCAGACCTTAGCATCAAAAAGTTATGAAATAACGAACAAATGAATATGACGAAGAGCACACCAAAATGGATGTGAGGCTATATCTCTGCAACGCTTTAGCGAATTCTGACCAAGCATGGTGTGTGTTGTTTCAACCATGTTATGAGGAAACATGTACAGTTTCAGCACAGTGGCACCTAGTAGTCAGAAGATATGAAAAATGGCTGAAAAGTATCACAAGACTGGTCTCTACATATAGAATAATATCTCATTTTTCCATGTCGGACATTTTTGGCATCAGCTATTTTGAATTTTGTTACGTACTGGCCTATGATGCCTTGAAGGTACTCAAAAGTTTTGGGGCAGTGTCAACTTGTGGTCAAAAATTATAATGAAATTTCAAAAAGTGCTAATAGCTTTTGATTCATTTTGCCTGTTTTATTGAAACGGGTTTTGATAGCGAGAACCGAGAACAATAATGCCATAGAGTGTCAAACTTGCTGTCCGCCATTTTGAATTTCCTTGAAAACTCGTAATGTGCTCGGCTCGGCTCATACTTCCTCTCGCACAATGTGAGCCACGACCATACAAGCATACACGCTTTCCACGCGATCGCTGTTATGTTTAAACATCCCAACTTAGGACATCAATTTGCCAAATAATATATTTTGTATATTGTCATTTTCATTTTAAATTAACTGCTGGATTTCAAAATTGTTTTACAGTTTACGAAAAGCCACCCTACAATAAATACAAATATTATGTGGAATATGGCTTTGTAAAACTTACAATAATATTTCCTATTTCGATATTACCTATAGGCATTCCTCTGAAATCACTAAATAAACAACAGGTCAGTAAACAGCAAGTTTTTATTGTGACAACATACCCTAAAATGGTACATCCTTCTCCACTATTTTCACCCCCCTGAGCAAAAGCAATGGAAATGTTTAACAGTTTTTTTTTTTCATACCCATGACTTCAAGGTAGAAACTTACTCTCAAAACTAAACCCATCCTGAGACATATTCATTCACTCAATGCCAATTATTAATGTAAAGCTGCTTTGCCACAATTTGCATTGTAAAAAGTGCTATATAAATAAACTTGACTTGACTTGACTCAACAAGCTCCAGTTTCGCCTATATTCATGACAATACATTATTACCACGGATAGCCTTTTCCAGGTACTATAGATCCTCATGATCCACATACCAACTTCTAGTCCTGGAAAAGAGAGTTGAGAAGGCTTGTTATAGGATTAGAAGTATGTTGCATCATGTTTGGAGAGAGTCATTTAAACAGTGTGATTAGAAGAATGGACCATTTGGCTGGTAAATCAGCAGATGGACACATGTAAGAGAGAGAAAGGAGGACACAAAGGAGGCCTCTTACTTCTGATGGACTAAATCCAGCCTGTGGGTGCGCAGTGGGTGTGTGCATGAGCTTATAACTCACAATGATACAGACACACATCCAGAATCACAAACCCACACAGACTCCCGCACAGATCTCCAGCACGTCACTCCTGTAGGCAGGTCAGCGCCCGTCCATCTGTCTGACCTATTGGAGAGCAGTGGAGGGGAGAGAGACTGTAGAGACAGGCAATTACACAGACGCAGAGCTTGACGGACAGCTGTGAAGGTCAGAATGGCAATCTGCAACACAAATGTGCAAAAAACACACTTATATAGACTAAGGCTCAATGGTGTTATCTCAATCTAGGCAGAAGGCTACCACGGATGGCAGTAGAGGTGTGGTATTAGTGTGCTACAAGTATTTGACAACAGCATATGCACTATTACTCGAAGCCTGTACGTTTTTTTTTTGTTTTATCGTGTTTCTTAAGAAATCAATACTTGTAATTGATCAAAGTCAAATAAATGTGGTTCTTTTGAACTTTTTGTTTATCATAGAATCCTGTAAAAAATAAGCAGCACAATTGTTTTCAACATTAATAAACGTAATTGAGACGCTGAGTGATGACACCGTTTTATAGCCAAATTAAACTAGTTTCATAAAATTAAGAAATGTTTCCTGAGCAGCAAATCAGCATATTAGAATGATTTCTGAAGGAACATGTGACACGGAAGACTGGCGTAATGATGACAAAAATGTAGCTTTTCATCACAGGAATAAATTACATTTTAAAATATAATAAAATAGAAACATTTATTTTAAATGGTAATACTATTTCATAATATTACTGTATTTATGATCAAATAAATGCAGGCACAGTGAAAATAAGAGACTTCTTGTCGTGTGTGTGTGTGTGTGTGTGTGTGTGTATGGGTATATATATCATAAATATTGAGGATTTAGGAAAGTTAGGAATCTGGCACTACTTTTGTTATTTTGTTTGATCACTGTTTTTGGTTAGGGAGCTGGGTTTGCATATTGTATTTTTCTTTTCTTTTTCTTTTTTTTTTTGATCTCTTGTTTTTTATCGTCAGCTGTCAAATTGTCATGTTTTTTTTTCCCATATTTTTTTTTTTTTTATGTCTCCTTAAACTCTGTCATTGGTGTTGGGGGGCATGAATGGGTGTTCCTTGTTTTTCCCCTTAGGTACAACTACGGTTTCAATTTAAGAAGGCTTATGATCGGATGAACAACAGCATATGTTTGCGCATCTGTGTGAGTGGGTGTGAGAAAATACATTTTTTGTGTATATGGATCAATAGAGATTGAGGAACAAGGTTGAGCATTGCAAACAAGCCTGCATTTTTGCGATTTATAACTATGATTTTCCCCTGCAGTGTAATTCCTCTGGCAACGAGGCGATCAGAGGGCAGAGCATGTTAGCTTTGAGAATGTGTAAAATTGCTCTTTGAATAATTTTGCAGAAATGTGTCAGAAGTCATCAGTTTCATTCACTGAACGCTGACTGACGAAATTATTCAAAGGTCTAAGAATTTTGAAAGCTGAATGAAATGCTCAAAATTAGAGTGAATAGATATGAATAGATATGAACCATCAGTTTTTGCCTTTCTGAAAACGCACAACTTTATTTCACTTGACATTCAGTGAGAAAGCTGAATGGTCGCCTATACGTTTACTTGTCATTTAGCTTAAATAATTGTCCTCTTACATGTGAAGATCCATGCACTTCCAGTTCATCAAGAAGAGGAACTGTTGGATGTTGTAAAACGGCAAAACCTCTAACGTATAAATCAATATATTTTAATATCATACTCATTAATGGAATGAGCATAATACTCTGATTTGAAATGTTTTACCAGTTAACCAGACTTACATGGAGCGACACGATCTTACTTCCATAATTTTACATATACGGGAAACAGGATATTCAGGACAATTCAGGGCATTTGATGGAGGGAGAGGTTGAAAACATAGCTTTATCAGCTGAAAAGTAATTTTGATCAATAATTCAATAAACTTTTTTTTTGACTGATGAATCATGCATAAAATGACCAGAAATGTTTGTTCAGAAAGTAAATAGGATCAACTTTGTTTTCATGCTTTAATATACACTCATAACCCCACATTTAATTGTCTTGATTTGAAACAAAAGAAAGCACTGTTCAATTTGACTCCATTTCATGGTCCCTCCCTACCGTGACCTTTAAAGGATGTCATTGCATTCCTTACAAATTATCCATCTCTAATTACTCATTGTGATGCTTTCGTTGACCTCCGAGCTTAATGTGACTTGGACTTGAAAAAGGCTGAAATGGCCACAGGTTTTACTGCAGTGACATAAACTACTGACCTTTCAAGTATAGTTCATTCCACGACCCCCACAGCAATGGACCTGCCCACACACCGCTGTTAATTAAACAACCTCTTGAATGTCACAGTGCAGCTTTATCTATCACAATGAATGATGTTTCAAGCCCAGAAAATGATTGCTGTTGTCTAACTAAACTAAATATGTTCATTCTTCATTGTCTGGAATTGATTAGTGACTAATAGAAACATTGATTAATGGATTTTGTTATGTCACTGAAGTGGAAAATCAACAAGCGAAATCTTTTTTCATCTCCAATTTAAAATGTCATACTAAATACAAAATGGCTGCTGGAATAAAAGGGCAATCAATAAAGATCCTGTCCTCTTTGGGACCAATAATAATGATAATAATAATAGATATGTTAAATTAAACAGCTGTTCAAAAGATTTTTAATGATTTTGTCTCTTATGCTCTCTAGAGCAGTATTTATTTGATCAAAAATAACAGAAATATTGTGAAATATTATTACAGTTTAAAACAACTTTTCTATTTGAATATAGTTTAACATGCAATTTATTACTGTGATGACAAAGCTACATTTTCAGCATCATTACTTCAGTCTTCAGTGTTACGTGATCCTTCAGAAATCATTCTAATATGATGATTTTCTTCTCTAGAAACATTTATTATTGTTAAAGTTGAAAACAGTTGTGATTTCTACATATTCTGAAAGCTGGATAAATAAGATTTCCATTGATGTATAGTTGATAGGAACTATTTGAAAATCTGCAATCTGAGGGTCCAAAAAAAAAAAAATCGAAATATTGAGAAAATCATCCAAATGAAATCCTTAGCAATGCATATTGACGCACAAAAATAATTTTTTGATATATTTACAGTTGGAAATTCACAAAATATCATCATGGAACATGATCTTTACTTAAAATGCGAATGATTTTTGGCATAAAAGAAAAATCGATTATTTTGACTCACATGACATATTGTTGGCTATTGGCCGTGCAACCCATGTGACTGGTTTTGTGGTCTAGGGTCACATATGTATGACTTCAAAATGAGGCTCAGTTTAGTGGGTCTAAAAGGTTAAGATTGCAGATGCCATTTTTCGTCAGTTTTTGGTGTGGTAAAGAAAGTGAACAACATGAGAGGTCTATTTAGAAGTGTCAACAGTATAAAATGTCTGAAATCAGAGCTTAAAGCAGTTTAAATGCATGAGGGCAAAAACAGACAGGTACTGAAATATGACAAAGCATTACCAAACTACAAGTAAATGGAGCAAATACTTCCCATGACCTCTAAAATACCGTAACAAAAAGACACATTGGTTTTTACTATATCAGTATTTAAAATCTCCATTTTTGTTCTGTTTGTTTTCAGGGACATTTGGTCGACAAAATGCCGGCTAAACCTGGCCCCCACAAACACACCCACACGCTCCCTTTGCCCAGATCATTGAAGAAATACCATCAAATTGTGCTGTACTGCTCTGGTCTGGGTTTGAGACAGACAAGATCTAATTATATGACAAGGGTCTGTGCAGAAATGTGCCTGCAGCTGTAGTGTTTCTCCATTTACTCACTCCACCTCTGTCTCTCTGTACTCTCTCCCACTCTCATCCTCCTTCATGCATCCTTTATCATCATTAGCTGCTCCTAAACTCTTATTCTGTTCATTTATCCTGTTCCGATCTTTATTTCTAACACCAAACCATTTATCAGCTTTCCTACTGGCCCAACCTCTGAACTAGCTTCATAAGCCTCTTGAAGGTCTGTAAAAGTCTAATTATTATATTATTGAAAATATTTATAGCGGCAATCAAACTGACAATGTTAGTGTGAATATCTGAGCATCGTGGAAATATATATATATTTTCTCTGTTGAATATGCAGATAGAGCTATAAAAGGTAAAGAGACAGCTAAAAAGTGTGAAACTGTGGTCGTCAATAAACAAACAATAAACATGTTGTAAGGGTTATGTTTAGTTAATTTGTGTTTTAGTTTTGATTTCTCTGTTCCTGTTTGTCTGAGTTCTTGTTCCTTGTTTGTTTCCATAGTCATCTGTTGATGATTATCCCTTGTATCTACGTCCTTACTTTTCCTGAGTTCTTTGTTGTTTGTTAATGTTATGTTAGAGTGTGTAGCAAATTAGCTCAAAATGGAGATATTAATTATTAGTGTTACGAATGAGGCTCCCTCTTTGCGTCCTCCGGATCAGCAGAGGGAGCTCTCACCTGAGTATTAACTGGTTTCAGACTACAATTCCCATAGACCCGCAACCTGGGACTGAACACACACACACACACCTGACTCTAATCTTCTCACTATAAAAACACCACACCGACACCACTTAAACGCGAAGTCTTGATCATCCCATTCGATATAATTTCTGAGCGATTATTTCCTGGACTGTTATTTCGTTGTGACCTTGGACTGTGTACCCGTGATTGAATCTCTGCTGCCTACCTGACCCTTGCCTGTTATCCGGAATCTGAACCTTGCCGCCTGTCTCGACCCTAGCCTAACTCTGTTCACGTTTATGGTTTGCCTACGCTATTGCTATTGCTGTCTTTTGACCCTTGCCTGTCTGACTCGGAGTATTTAATAAAAGGAATTGCAAATGGATCCTCACGCCACTGACTCTTCATTACAATTAGTCATAACTCCTTATAATTATAAATATTTGGATCAGCAGAATTTATATTACTATCAATTAATCTTCATCCAGCGAACACTCAGTATTGATTGTCTATCAACTCTCAAAGAGGATATTTTTTATCGCCACAGAAAAATAAGTCTTTCTTAGCATGTAGCGTTGATTGTATCGTTAAAGGGACATTGGTTTACAACCAGTGACCAGAATCAAAACTCGCATAAATGTGGACAAAATTTTAACTGAATCATGAACACATAGCAAGCCTAGACAAAATGGAAAGGGCTCCTTTTTGGTGGAGCAAGGAGACCATTCCCTTGAGGACCACATGAGGGACTTTCAAGATCTGGCCTCACCCACTATTTGCATATTTTTCCACTCCGGTTCAACAGATTTCAAAGTATGCCTGCCTGTGGATGGTCCTCGGAGAAATTTCACAACATATACGAAAGCCTCTCCACTCACCATCTGTCTCATAGACGAGGTCAAAACCAGTCACACCGCAGTCCTAGATCCCAGCCTGCTGTCTACCATGCCTTTTGTTGACCAACTGCCCGAGCTCACTGCAGATCCAGAGCCCATGCCCGCCACGGAGCCGGAGCCAGACCAAAGGCCCTCTTCATTCCAGAGTCCACGCTCAAGGTGAAATCTGACCAGGGTTGAGAGCCAATAACACCATCCGTCCCAGTGAGCGTTCTCGTGGAGTACGAGGGCATGGAGTGGAGTCCCATGAGAAATATGAAATAATTAAACCCCAAATTCTCCTGTTGTCATTGGTCCTTCCTAGCTCAAAGTCTCCTTTGTCACTGATGGTCCCTAGGCTCCCACCAGCTAGTTCCTTGGCTATGCCTCCACTGGCTCTCTTCAGTCCCTAGGGTCCTTTTCTGGTGGCTCCGCTCTGATCTGCCTCCAGCTCAACCTTGGTACATGGATCCCCTGTCTCCGCATTGGGCCGCTGAGCCTGTCACTCCACCTGGGGCCTTCGACCAGTCACCTTCACCTTGGCTCCAGTTCGGCCATAGTCCTCAGTCCCACCAGCTTCGCCTCAGTTCTCCGGCACCCTTACTTCATCTTGGCTGCTCCTCACAGCGTTTCCACCTTTGTCTCTTGGTCCATTCGGTCCTACTCCTTCTGGGAGGGGGGTGTAATGTAAGGGTTATGTTTATGTTTTAGTTTCATTCCTTGTTTGTTTCCACGGTTTCTAATTGAGTACTGTGTTAAAGTTATGTTTGAATATGTAATGCTTTATGGTTTCCTGGTTTTTATTAAAGGGATTCCATCATCTTTCTGCATCATACATACATACATATATATATATATATATATATATATATATATACAAAAAGAAGAAAGGAATTAAGTTACAATTAACATGCAGAATTATTTTAATAAATTTACATGATAGCATATGCAGCAAACAAACAATGAGGGAAGACTCTATTCATTTACCTCAGTCATTTTGAGATAATGTGTCAATTGATACTCTTTGACTCACTAACCAAATAAACGACATCAAAGACAACTAGCCAGGTGATGGTTTCTTTATAATCATGAAGAACTGTGAGATAGACTAATAGGAACCAAAGGACTGGTCCAACTAATGAGATCTCAAATTTACATAATCACTGAATTAGTATCCTAAATATGCATAACAGGCTCTCGAACATGCTTGCAATAGAAAATGCTTCAAATCTCCCAAGCTCTTTCAAGTGTCTCACTGAGTATTTCTACTGGATTTGAATAATCATCTTCCATCATAAGTGTACATGGGGAAGAATTACAATAAGAAGATAGTCTACAATGTTAAAAGCAATACCAAAAAGTGTAAAACTCAAAATATTTATTTACCATTAACTTAACAAGGGCTTTCATTTCTACTAAATTATATACAGTGAATATATATACTTCAACTTTCATGATTTTATATTCATGAAATATTTTATATTCATTTAGGAAAAAAAAGCACAAGGGTTTACCCCTAAACTTAACAGTTACTGGGGTGTAAGTAGATTGTATGAATATGAATTCATACAAATTAGACATAAATAGTTACAAATTGCAAATAAGATTGGGTTAAAAAATATTCCAAATGGAAAAACTAAAACTATATCATATTTTTTCACTATATTATATACTTCTCAGTGGTAGACTTTGTTCCAAGAATGTTATGGGCCCTTTTTCAAGCATTAAAGTACAGTACACAGTATAAAGCGTTAGATTACAGGGTTTTTTTGAAGATCATTTCGAAGTGTCTGGTAACAAATGATGCTAGTAAAAGAAGGGACATATCTCTTTTTCATTAGCATTTACACAAACACACACTGAAAATGATTTTGAATTGAACGGAGTACCTTGATCAAGACAGAAGAAGGTAAGCAAATTCTATTTCTTTCCACTGTGTCTGCTTCCTTTTGGGACTTGGCCTGGTATTGTACAGCCTATAATTTGGTTGAATAGGGCTGCGGAAAACAGCAGCCCAGAATATTGTGTGCAACAGTTGCTGGCTGATTAAGGTTGCCAGAGGTGTTATATCAGAGGACATCACAACAGTGTGGGACTAATTCTCCAGTCTGATTAGCTTCCAGTGCTCACAGAGAAAAGATATACTGAGATAAGAGGGTATAGAGCAGACCAAAACACCAAAGGAAATAACACAGCTCTCACTATGTCAACATATTAGCATGAACAAAACATGGTGCGCTACACCTTTGTGTGTGTTTTGTAAGTGTTTTTTAACCTAATTTCGCTCCTCGCATGCGCGTTAATCTTCTCCTTTAGAGGATTGTCCATAATCTTATTGTTTTCTTTGTATAGTTTAAATCTCAGTCCCTCGCCTTGCTGTCAAAACATGCATTCTCTACATTATAAATGGCACCGCTTGCAGCTGCATTCTGAACCGGCAAAAGAATAGGAAGCCTGAGGATTTGCGATACAAAACATAAAAACAAATGCGTAAATATGATACACTGGGCTTTCTCTATAGGCATGTGTTAACTTAAAGTTGGTTTTATTGCTTTCTAGAAGAGATAGTTGATAGATTGCTATCACATCAAGTTACACTGCCTGAAAGGACTAAAAGGGAACTCAAACGGGGAGTGGGAGGCAAGAGAAAAGATGCACCACAGGGCGCTGGTGTAAGAAAAAAGCAGAATCAGGTGTGTTTCTACTAACACAGTTGGTGTTTGATTTCTCATCACTTGTCAGGACTGCACAGACGCCTTTGCAAGCAAATTTCACATTTCCCTGACAATAACACTTTTTAGACAGGACTAGTTTTCCTGGAGGAAATATAAATTCACGGATGAACTTGATTTTAATCCTGTCTGATTTTTTTTCCCCCCTCACAAAACCTTATATATTACAGAGTAGTAAATATTTCAGAGTAAATTGCCTTCTGTTATTCAGTCATCCTTTGAGACATTTAATCCTGTCTAGATAGAAATGTCAGTGAGTGTAGTATATTATTTTTCCACAATGCTCCTCATTTCTTTCGACCTCCATTCAATTTCATAACTAAAGTAAATGTCTTATTGCACACCTGGTGAACCCTCACTTTTCACTTTTTGCCAACTTTCTTGGTAAATAACTATTGATTCTGGCACTGCCGGCATCCTATCTGACATAAAAAGAAAATTAAGTTAATAAGGAGATTTAAGTTGATTGCAAACACATCTCATAATGGTGTTTATAGCAGTGTCAATCCTTATATTAATTTTACATATAGCCTACTGCTGTAATGAAATTATTTATTAAACATGACAGTCTTGTTTCTGCCTGTTTGAAAAAAAAAAGTTAATATTGTGTTTTATAATTTTTACAACACGCCACACACATTACAGTTTTACTCTAAAAAGTTCCTCTAGCAATCATTACAACTGTACCTCAGTATGCTAAACAATGGCCAATAATATTTTTTGAAATTTATAACAATTTATAACAAAAAAAATGAACTCAGTAATGGCTCTGAAAGATTCGGTCTGATTCCAACCACTAAATCGCAAGCGAGGCCGTTTCATGAATCTTTTTTTGGAAAATCAGACACAACGGCTCATACTGTCTTTGTTGTTGCCTGCATTTCCACTTTCACTGTGGTTTTAAAGCCATGGAAGTTGCGGCAGAACGTTTATTCCTTATTGTGACATACAAAAGAGTGTAGCATATTATTGAACAAGAAAGAAATTTCTCAGTGTACTTCTCAGCATCAGTTCTCTGCATCAGTTGATGACTGGATTTTTGCACACAAAAAAAATGAATGTAAGCTTGAAGTCAATTGTAGGAAAGGGGCAGCTTTAAGAAGACTAAATGATAAAAGAAGTTTGGCACGTCACCAGAGAGAAGACCGTTCGAGTTATGATAAAACATTCCGAGGTCAAATAATAGGGCAAAAAAAGAAAAAAGAAATTAAACATGCATGGATGTTTAATTTACAATAAGACTTAATGGATTAGTTCACCCAAAAATGAAAATTCTGTCATTAATTACTCACCCTCATGATATCCACACCCGTAAGACCCTTGTTCATCTTCAGAACACAAATGAAGATATTTTTGATGAAATCCGAGAGCTATTTGACTCCTCCATAAACAGCAGTTTAACCACCACTTTCAAGTTCCGGAAAGGTAATAAAGACATCGTTAAAATAGTCAACGAGGTGGTTCGACCTCAATTTTATGAAGTGACAAGAATACATTTGTGCACAATAACAAAACAAAAATAATGACTTTATTCAACAATATCTTCTCTTCTGTGTCATTCACTTATGTGGTTTACGCACAGCACTTCTAGGTTCAATGTCAGAACGCCGGCAGAGTATTGGCTGATGCTATTAATGTGAGCAGAATAGGAGAATGACACAGAAGAGAAGAAATTGTTGAACTAACCCTTTAAGTAAGCCATTTTCTGTGAATGTTTGAGACTTCTGATTCATTAGCGGCTATAGATAACTAAATAACTAGAAGAATAACAAAGTGCAGTACTTTTTGAACTACAGCCAAATGTTTTTATGATTGTGATTATAAATTAAGATAATGTAATAATAAATAACATTTTGCAATATCAAGCAGCATAACGGACTGTTTTTGTATAGGTAAAATAACCAGAAGTAAATCACACCGGAAGCCTTGCCATGCTTACTCTTACGTTAAAAATAAAATTGCTGGCAATTACAGCTCAAAGAGCTAAACATGGAGACCACCTTAATTAGCTGTCCCACAAATCACATACAGACACAGACCTTGAGATAGGCTGCACTAATGACAGCAAAATGTCTAGAGTTCCTTCAAAGAGATGCTGTTCCACGGACCCACATTAGACATTAGCTATTATACTTCAGACTACAAACATGACGCTGCAAGAGGTTAACATAGAGGACACAAGAAAGAATCTCTAGGAATTCAGGAAACATAAGATATTAACCCAAGAGAATCATTAGATGTTACGCTAATGATGTGCTAATGGTCTTGTAAGAGATTTTCTTAGGACCGACAACACAAAGGAGGCAAAACATAACATAAAGTACAAAAATAAACCACATCAAATTATATAAAATATGGAATAAAAAAGTCCATAAATCTTCCGTTTTTATTATTTTCATGCGGTCAAAATGGTGAAAAGGTCAAAATGGTGCAAATGGACAGATTAAGAAGCTTTATGCTGAACGTCATAGGGCAAACAGACAGCAAAATTTGGTTTCATTGCATCTGTTTGTTGGAGAAATTTTAACAGTATGAACTGATTTTAATCAGCTAACCAAAATAGTTGTTGCTGTTTTCTTTGATTTTAATCAAATGTTAGTGAGAAAAAAAAAATTATGCTCCGACATGAAATTTCCATGTACTGGACTATAGCCTTTGTTGATGATTTTAAATGCATTGTTGGAGACGTTTACCATTTTGCATTGATGGCCTCAGCACATTATGAATATACTCTTAATATGAGTACAAGAGACACAGTTGAAAGTGCAAAGTATATTTTCTTTATAATACAGTAACACAAGGTTTATATGTTATTAAGAGTGTACACAAATAAAAGTAGAACCTTCATAGTTGTCTTTCACTAACCTTTATGGCCATAATTAAGCTCAACTCAACTTTATTTATATAGCACCATTAAAAACAATTGTTGACCACGGTGCTGTATAATGTGTGAAATTTTATCAAATATTTAGCACCATGTACAACATAAATTAAAACACGAAACAGAATAGACCAGACCAGAAACAAAACAAATCAGCTACAATTAAACGCCAAAGAAAAAGGATGAGTTTTAAGTTTTTGTGATGAGCAGGGCGTGACGTGATTGATAAAGAGCGTCAGCTGCGCACGGCACTGGTCTCGTATCTCTAACGGAGGAGCATAACAGAGGAACATTTAGCCCAAAGAACATTTAGCAGTCTGTGGTAGGATGACCTAAGAGACCTTCCAGGATTGTGAATGGATGGCAAGTCAGAGATGTAAGCAGGAGCTGATCCATTTAAGGATTTAAAAACCAGCAATAAAACTTTAAAATCGATTCTGTAGCAAATTGGAAGAAAATGTAGGGATTTCAGAACTGGGCTAATGTGCTCTTGTTTACGCACACCAGTAAGGAGCCTAGCAGTTGCATTTTAAACCATCTGCAGATAGTTAAGAGATGTCTGGTTGAATCCCACATAAAGGGAATTACAATAGTTGAGCCTTGTAGAGATAAATGTGTGGATCACCCTTTCAAAAGTCCTTAAAAGAAAGAAAGGATTTCACTTTAGCAAGGACTCAAAGATGGAAAAAAATGGTTTTCACTACTGCATTAATCTGTTTATCAAATTTGAGTGCATTATCAAAAAACGCCCAAATTCATAACTAGTGGTTTCACACATGAAGACAGAGGTCCAAAATTTAAGCAAGAAGAACTAGCAGCTTCTGAAGGTTCAAAAACTGTAATCTCAGTTTTGCCTTCTTTGAGGTGGAGAAAATTTAGAGACATCCAGTCCTTTACATCCGCTATGCAAGCCAACAGAGTTTCCAAACCCATGTTGTTTGATCCCAGGGGCAGATAGATTTGGGTATCGTCAGCATAACAATGAAAGGAGATGCGGTGTTTCTTAAAAATTGACCCGAGGGGGAGCTTATACAAGGAGAATAAAATTGGAGCAAGAATAGAACCTTGAGGGACTCCACACGTGAGAGGAGTTGCATCCAAAGTAAATTCACCAATGCTGACAGAGACCCTTCTACTATTCAAGTAGGATTTAAACCATTTAAGGGCATTTTCCCGAATGCCCACCCAGTGCAGTGCTCAAGTTTCCGTGATAAAGAGAAAGTCTAGGCTGCGAGAAGTAAAAGTCTTTGAGGATAACCGTCTTGTTTACAACTGACCTGGCGTTGATTAAAGACATCCTGATCAGCAGCAACTCCATGGTCCGCTGTGGTGCCCGGGAAAGTGAACGGAGGTACTGACACAGACGATGCCTCGGTGTGGACTGTGTGAGCAGCCCTTGGGAAGCTAAGAAAGATGCTACAAACTGTTTCGTGTGCACACAATTACACTAAATGTGAACCATACAGGCACAATATAATAAAACTTCACACACAATTGCATAATTTGAAAAACTTCCATTAACATCTTTAAATAATAATTCCCCTGAGATTGAACTTTTCATGAAATAACAACTTTTAAAAAAATCTACTTAGCTAAGTAATGTCAATGAATATGAATCATTCACTCTGAATATGAACTTCAAATAAACACTAGACATGAGAACATTTAATTTGCTTTTGCATTTGTAACGTACATACAGTTTGACATCATAAAACACGCATTATGATTTGCTTAGTCACACCTGACATCTCTTTTCTTTAACCAGTGCATCAACATCAGAGACCAGTTTTTGGGTAGTTGCCATCCTCATACTGTCATTTAGATGTCTGTGTGTGAGTCGAGAGCGCAAGTTGGACTTGTTAATGTTCATTACAGAAAAAGCCTGCTGAGGAACATGCTGAGGATTTCGGAGGCAAAGGCTGACAGTCTGGGGAACCCTGGTCTGAGGTATTGGTAAAAATAAATCCACAGTGACTGTTGTGAATTTATCTTTCAAAGGTGTGTTGCACTACAGTTCGATTAATTCCATTTGCAGTTCGTACATCTGCTGCGCTCAGTAAAATGGAAGTGGAATATTGAGAATTGCTTCTCAAGTTCATTGAAGATGTGAAAGCGATTATGAAATTCATTCAGCAGTCTTAGAATTATTTTATTTGTATTTGTCCCTGTTGTCTTTGTTGTAAGCAGTGCACACATATTTTAAGCAGGGGAAATGAGCTGGATTACCTTGAGACAGCTGTATCGCCACAGATCTAGTTTCATTTCAAACCCAGGGTCATGCAGCCAAGCCAGTGGCTTCCCTTTGTCTTTCATGAACTGACCGATTTCTGAGCGCGGTTCAAAGAATTGTTTCAGTATGGCTCCTCTGCTCAACCAGCGAATTGTGGACTGTGATCAACACTTTTTTTTCATTGGCAATCAAACAGCTGGCCTTTACAGATTCATCAGTCCCTGGTCTTTTTGTAAACAGTGATTGCTGTTTTTTCAAAGATGATTTGAAACAAACAAAATATTGCAGCAAATAGATTTTAATTACTGAAAAAATGCTTTATTTAATATTTTGGATTATTGTAGCTCAAATCATTCCCCAGGCCGGATATGACACCTTCGAGGGCCAGATTGATGAACTATTTGTTTAAAACAAAATAATATGTGATCGAGGTGAGGTGATTTAGAGCCATAACCATTAAACTATATCCAGTGGTCTATATTTGATGAATATAAAATAGTTTTAATTCAGTGCATATGTGGCCCAAGGGGCAGGGGGTTGTTGAATTCAAATATTTTTTTGCCGAAACATTTTCTAAATAATTGAACCGAGGCAATATGATACATTTTTCATGCCTCAAAGTCTCCAAGACCATAAGGATCCATGACCACACAAATCTTGATTGATTCAACTGAAGCAAATACTCTATTCCCAGAGGGGGAAAAAAGGCCAATAACGGAGTGTCTGTTCACACTAAGTGTAAATAGCATCCCTCGTTGGCAAACATTATTTACACTAGCTCCACCCACAAATGACTAGTAGGACCCCTCAATAGTGGCACAGCAATAGCAAGTAAGGCACGCATACCTGGCTTTCAACACGATCGACGCGGGTTCCAATCCGCCTTTTGCCGAGTTTGCATTTATTTTCAATAAAAATTTAAATAATGTTCTAAAAGTGGAAATACACCGCGAATGAGTGTTTAATAATAGGGGGTAGTCGTGGCCTAGTGGTGAGGGAGTTGGGCTTGTAATCAGAAGGTTGCCGGTTCGATTCCCATGCTTCTCCACCTTCAATACCATGACTAAAGTGCCCTTGAGCAAGACACCTAACCCTAATTGCTCCCCTTGTAAGTCGCTTTGGATAAAAGCGTCTGCTAAATGATGAAAAAAAAAAAAAATAGTAATATTAAAAGTGTTTATTGGGTAGGGTTAGAGGAAGGTGTAGGGAGAGTTTTTATTCTCCCAATAAGGCAGCATCCATTTAATAATTTTATTAAATATAAATCATTTACACTTTATATTATTGCATCCTGTTAATATACAAAAATATTGAGGTGCAAATAGTATCTGCCAATATGAAGTATAGATAGCATCTAAATACAATTTACTCTTATTGCAAAGAACTGATACTTTTACATCTATCCCTATTTTCACTTAGTGTTAATAGCATCTACAGCAGCTGCCTATTAATAATACATGTGTGTCATATGTTTAAGTGCTATAACAGAGTTTGTTTTTGAAAGTGAACCAGCATTTACTGTGTAAATAATGCATATACATACAGTGGGTGATCTACTACAGCCATGAGTCTTTTTAGGAAAGATGCAGCAAGTTTTTCACACCTAAATTTGGGGATCCTCTCCAGTTTTGTCAGGTTGGATGGTAAACATTGGTGGACAGCCATTTTTAGGTCTCTCCAGAGATGCTCAATTGGATTTAAGTCAGGGCTCTGGCTGGGCCATTCAAGAACAGTCACCGAGTTGTTGTGAAGCCACTCCTTCATTATTTTAGCTGTGTGCTTAGGGTCATTGTCTTGTTGGTAGGTAAACCTTTGGCCCAGTCTGAGGTCCTGAGCCCTCTGGAGAAGGTTTTCATCCAGGATATCCCTGTACTTGTCCGCATTGATCTTTCCCTCGATTGCAACCAGTCGTCCTGTCCCTGCAGCTGAAAAACACCCCCACAGCATGATGCTTCCACCACCATGCTTCACTGTTGGGACTGTATTGGACAGGTGATGAGCTGTGCCTGGTTTTCTCCACACATACCGGTTATAATCAAGGCCAAAAAGTTCTATCTTCATCTTATCAGACCAGAGAATCTTATTTTCTCATCATCTTGGAGTCCTTCAAGTGTTTTTTTTTTTTGTTTTTGTTTTTTTTAAGCAAACTCCATGCAGGCTTTCATGTGTCTTGCACTGAGGAGAGGCTTCCGTCGGGCCACTCTGCCATAAAACCCTGACTGGTGGAGGGCTGCAGTGATGGTTGACTTTCTACAACTTTCTCCCATCTCCCGACTACATCTCTGGAGCTCAGCCACAGTGATCTTTGGGTTCTTCTTTACCTCTCTCACCAAGGCTCTTCTCCCCCGATAGCTCATTTTGGCCAGACGCCCAGCTCTAGGAAGGGTTCTGGTCGTCCCAAACATCTTCCATTTAAGGATTATGGAGGCCACTTTGCTCTTAGGAACCTTAAGCGCAGCAGAATTGTTTTTGTAACCTTGGCTAGATCTGTGCCTTGCCACAATTCTGTCTCTGAGCTCTTCAGGCAGTTCCTTTGACCTCATGATTCTCATTTGCTCTGACATGCACTGTGAGCTGTAAGGTCTTATATAGACAGGTGTGTGGCTTTCATAATCAATCCAATCAGTATAATCAAACACAGCTGGACTCAAATAAAGGTGTAGAACCATCTCAAGGATGATCAGAAGAAATGGACAGTACCTGAGTTAAATATATGAGTGTCACAGCAAAGTGTCTGAATACTTAGGACCATGTGATATTTCAGTTTTTATTTCTAATAAATCTGCAAAAATGTCAAGAATTCTGTGTTTTTCTGCCAATATGGGTTGCTGTGTGTACATTAATGAGGAAATAAAATGAACTTAAATGACTTTTAGCAAATGGCTGCAATATAACAAAGAGTGAAAAATGTAATGGGGTCTGAATACTTTCCATACCCACTGTATATATATATATATCTTATGTCTTCCCAGTTGTCCTCTGCCACCCCCACCGCTGCATATTTATTTATTTATATATTTATTTCCACTTGCTTCAGTGCTAATGTGTGTATGTGTGTTTACCTTTGTCACATGAATTCCATAATGTCTGTGAGATGATAGAAGCTTTACTCAACTTTATTAGCGGGATTAAAGGAGATGATTTAATCATCAGCAACTGAGGCTGAAAGAAATGAAAAAAGAAGCCAGCAAATTGGGGTGAAGATTATGATGTCTTCATCAATTAAGCTCAGCTGACCCATCATGTCATTGCACATGATTTTGTCTTTCGTGATTCACCACTAACAACAACTTATGTCATCACAGTGATGAAGGAAGAAATCCTGAAGAACCAAACTTGATTTTCTTTTGTTATTAGTCAGACACAGAATATGGAGTCAGGAAAGAAAGTCACAGATGAGAATGGAGAGTTAGTAAGTTTTCTAATATTTTAGTCATTTGTGTTTCCTCTAGTATTTGTTTTCAGATTTCAACAATGAATGCGTTTACATGCGCAATCTCTCACAAATTATCCTTAATAACCAGACAATGAGTAAGGTCATGTAAACACTTGTGCTGTGATCAATTATTGGGTAAAAGTCATACACATAAAACAGATTTTTTAAGAAGGTACTTTGAAGACGACCAGTTGCCGAAACTTTAGTCAATAAATAAGATTAAATATAAATCATTTGTGCAGTGAAAGACTTTTTCTTTTACGTATGGTTTACATATAGTCATATATTGTTTTAATTTAAAGTGTGTTTACTTGTTTTTTTTTTATGTACTTAATACCTTTACTGTACCTGTAAAGATCTTTTCCAGCATTCCGATGGCTTATAATTTGCTGTGTTCATGTCTGAAGAAAAACACACAATCTCATGTAAAAATGGTTACATTTCATTCTTTTGGTTTTATAATGGGCTGATTTATAATGGAAATAATGAGTTTGTTGTACGTGTGAAAGTATCAAGTTGCATACATTAATGAATACATAAGATTCCAATCAAGTCAGAGATTTCATGTTGATTTCAAATGGTTTAACATCTAATTATATGACATTTTATTGTAAAATACTGTTAAATTGATTGTTTGTAGTAAAAACTATGAATTACCATAAAATTTATTGTAAAAAAAAAAGAAAAAAAAGAAAAAAAAAAAAAAAAAGCATGACACCAGAATGTGGCTTTCTATTTTACCAGATGGTATAATTCATCATCTTTTTTAATTATTAAGTAGCTTGATATATTAACATTATATAAGTTTTTTTTTTTTTTTTTTACCATAAATATAAAAGGGTTTTCTTTTGAGATATGATGATGTGCAACCACATTCTAATTAATAGAAATACTTTCTGACTTAGGTTCATGCACCAAATTACAGGCAACAAGTATTAGTCAATATCACGTGTCTTTAGAGCGCTTGACGATTATATCCTCTCCTCTTGGAATTCAAGTCGAGCCATTAAAGGCTTGAAGAGAATAGAGAAGGTCTAGGCATTCACTAAGAGTTAGCTTTGCCACTACAGCACTCTGCCAGGAAAGCTAATTACTGACGAGAAAGTAAGACTCCGTAAAAGCACCTTGGGGGAACAAATTGATCTACAGAAACTAGCAATTTAATGTGGATTTCTCCAGAAGAAAGGACTGTTAAAACATTGATTGCTTAAAATAGAATCTAGCCTACCAGCATGGACATTTTTCCCACAGCAAATTTTTAGAGCAAATAAACATCAAAAAATATATATAAATATTGTTCCCCTTTATTATTATTATTATTATTATTATTATTATTATTATTATTTAAAAAAATACTTGTCTACTTGTTTCTTACTTCTTTCTCTTTCTTCTACATGAAAAGACCTTTGTTCAACTTTATTCTCTGAAAAGTGTGATACATTCTTTTTTTCTTAATCTGGGTTTTCTGAAGTTTTACTCTCGGTAATGGAAATGTTCCCAAAGTTTATACAATTTACATAACTGCTTTAATGCATCATAAGGAGCTAGATGTTAGACGCTAAATGCTCTTTATTGTGCTTTTTTCCCCTAATTTAAAGAGGATCTCTGCTTTTTTTTAAATTTTACCTTTCCTTTAGTGTCTAATGTAGCTGTTTGTGCAAACACTCTGCAAAATTACAAAGCATAAAGTCCACAGTGAAGGGAGTTCACTCATCTGACAGAAATCACATTAAATGCCTGTAGTCCTGCCATTATTTCTGTAACATAGTTATGTTTACACTCTCAGTCCAAATCTAATAATTTATGTATACGATTGGAATCTGATCTAAAATGATTGATTTCCGTATCGTGTATCGCAACTTTTCAGATCCGATTTGTGTGTCCATGCCGCTCTTTCGTTTTCTTGAATATCTGGTTTCTATGACAATGCTGTTGCGTTTGTAAGCATACGCAAAAATGATTTCCAGAAAAGCGATTTGAATAGGATTTTAAACCACATATGAATGTAGTTCAAAATATTTCATGTGATTTTTGGCCATTCACACTTGATAAATCTGATCGAAATTCAATCAGATATGCACAAAAATCTGACTTGGACTGACTGGGTGTCATTTGCAAAGCTATGGTAAGCAATTTGGTTATTTCTCATTATTTGGGTTAATGGGACCATATACAAGTTGAACAGGAGTGGTGCAAGAATTGAGCCTTGTGGGACTCCGCATGTCATGGAAGTCTACTTAGACTTATAGGCTACGTTTGAAAACGCATACTCTCTTCAAGAGGTACTTATTCACATAGTAAACATCCCAGAGAGCACTCTTTAGTCCCTTTTCGAATGAGAACTGTCAATGTGTCCAAACACACTATGGGGAAACCCTCCAGTTTGACGGTGTCTGGAGCACGTGATTCAAACACAACAAAGTCATTGGACAGAGACATCCCGTGACGTGGCTATGTGTGCGACCGTAGTAAAAGAGGGCACCTGTATCACGTCGACAATTTCTTTTGTCTTCAGGATCTGTTTTTTGCATATGTGTTAACGTGATTATCATGAAAAAAATACTCAAACACTCATTCTCAGTGAATGCTCATTGTTTTTGTCGTACCTATCACTAAGGATGTGGGACGTGCGTTTGAGTGGAATGTCTTTGACTCAAAGATGCTGGAATGTGCTGGGAAGGATGCATTCCCAAAACTATCTACAGAGACAGGTAAGGAGCTTATCTTTTCTGTTCTCTCCTGAGGGATAGTAGTTAGCGTTTGTATGAGCGTTTGCATTTCATAGAGTCATTCTGCTGAGGCATCCGCTCACCTGAGCTTCAGCTAGACATTGACATCAATTGTTCGGCACTCTGTGAGGCCAACTGTCTCTAAGGATAAGTAGAGCTGGCCTCCTCTCCTTTTTGAGAGTCATTCTGCTGAGGCCTCCACTCACCTAAGCTCCAGCTATATAGTGACATCAAGTGTTCAGCCCTCTGTGAGGCTGCTTTGGTAAACTGTCTTTGATTGGACCCATCTCGGGCCCTATTTTTATTTGGCTCAGAGACGCTGACTTTGAGTCAGGCAGTGTTGGGCATGTCTTTGTATCTCTCTGGGAATCCCCAGGGGTTGAACCAAATCCTCCTAGTATAGTGACAAGGCGAGGGAACAATTTTTTTTCTCTTTGCCTTTATTCAATAATAGTAATGCCTGTCAGGGACTGGCATTTCCAGACCTTGAGCTCTGCCCGTGACGGGCACTGCTTGCTCACCGTTGTAAGGGTTCTTTCTTGCAAAGGGCATGGGCCTAGGTTGTGGCCTTACGGAATAGTGTCACTGACAGTGCCGTGTTTGACCTGTATGATGGACTGGTCTCCGGCATCTAAGTCCATTGAGCCTTCTTTTTGCTAACCACAGCCATGTAGGCAGTTATTCCCTTAGCATGGTGGAGTGGGTACTCGTTCCCTATAGTGTCTCCGGACGCAGTGTGAGTTCCCATTGAAAGGGAACGTCTCAGGTTGGGCATGTAACCATGGTTCCCTGAGAAGGGGAATGAGACACTGCGTCTCATTGCCATGCTTCGGGCATACCTGGTAACGTCTTCTTCAGACAAAGAAGCTGTTGACATTTACTACAGGTGCCCTCTTATACTCACAGTCACACATGTAGCCACATCATGGCCTGTTGCTGGCCAATGACATTGTCACGTTTGAATCAAATGCTTCAGACACCGTCACACTGGAGGTGTTCCCCGTAGTGTCTCCGGACGCAGTGCGAGTTCCCCTTCTCAGGGAACCATGGTTACATGCGCAACGTGATATGTTTTCCAGCCCGTCAAGAAGTATGTATCTCAAACTCAATTTTGTACATCAATTGATTAGTAAAGATCATTTTAATTCATTCGAACAACTGCAGAATGAGCTACCAAAAACAGACTTTTTCAGCTACTCACGAATAAGAGACTTCCTTAAAAAACAAAGATTGGGAGGGGATTCTTAATCCAAAACAAAATAGAAAAATTATTGATGAATATTGATAAATATACAAATGGGAAATGGAGAATGAGGGAAATTCCCAGAAAGAAGTCAGGCATTTACCACTTATCTAAAAAAAGAGAAACTGCTTGTAGATAGGGGAGTGTTTCAGATAGGGGAGTGTTTCAAGGGCGCAGGTTGATATTTTGAGATGCTGCACAACTTGTAAGACTTTACCATCAATTGCCTCAAAATTAGGTTGTGGTCGAGTCTTTCTGACCTCAACGCAACACAATGAAATGTTGATTGCATTTCTGATATTATTGTGCTCCTCAGAAAAAGTGAGCAAACTGAATGCATTTGCTTTCGGAGAGCAATTCACTGAGAATGTGACTTGAGGGGCTTGCTAGGCTCTCTACAGTAGCAAAAAGTGTGGGTGTTAAGTTGCTGTTTAGTGGCTCTTTAATACAAGATTTTTCATATATATAAAAAAATATAATAAAAATAAAATACGATCCTGTCTATCTGTCTATCTATCTGAAAATTTAAACAAATGAAATTCACTTCGTTAATTGTTCCTCTAGTAGAGGTTGCATGAAGGTGAATCATCTGTATGGATGGATTGCCTCTTCATCACTATGTCCTTCAGCTGTGTTTAAATGTTGGCCTAGGGAAGTTGTTAGTATACAACTATATTGATATATAGTATAAAGATAAAAAGCTATAAAACAACAACTGAAGTTCATATGACAGCTGATTATAAGATGTTTTGAAATACCACCAAAGTTCCTTTAAGGCACATAAATTCAACTGGCTGCAACATAACAAAGAGTGAACAATTTAAGGAGGTCTGAATACTTTCCATACCCACTGTGTATATATATATATATATATATATATATATATATATATATAAAATATTGCAGAATGGTGTGCTTCCCTAAAATGAAAAGTTGTTATAAAGAGAAATGATCAGATGTAATCTTTCAACAAGACATTACTTCTGCCCACACTACAAAGACAACCAAGAAGTGGCTTGAGAACAAGTCCATCAGACTTATGTTTTGGCCTTGGTGAGAGTTTGAAGCCATTATTAATATTGAGCGGAACAACACTGATTCTTCTTCCATTTAAACCATTAAAATCTTAAGCACATTTAAAGAAAACAATTCTTCCTAATTTCCTGACTGGTCATTTGTGATTAAGATGGTTGAGACCATTAAAAGACCACTAAATATTTTGCCACTTTTTGGCTTGGCCCATTTTTAAAAAAAAAAATTTTCCCAGCAGTTGATTTAAACTGTTCTGGGACTGTCTTTAGGGGTTTATTAGATTAGTTGGTAACAAAAGAACATTTAAATGTTAATTAAATTAATCGCAGTGCACATTCCTAATATCTAAAACTCATTCCCTTGCATAACCCATGACTGCATAATAAATCTGTTTATAAATGCACTATTAATTAAATAATAAATGTGTGTTTGTTTACTTGATAAAATCAACTTTTGTTTAAATGGGTCTGGCAGTATGTCTAATTTAATGTACTTATATGAAAAGAGGCATCCATGTTCACACTGTTGTGGGACTCGCATTCATACAGTAGAAATATTAGCAGCACGATCATTGACCACACTGTCCATGAAGACAATAAATGATTATAGATGATGTATGTTAACTTAAGCAACATGAAACAAATCGATTAATTAGAATGGAAATGACTCTGGTGCTTAAATTTCCATTATCAATTGCTCATTATCCCTTCGGTTGAATGATTGGTCACATCATTGGTTAGGGATTGTATTATCTATATTTATGTTTTCGATACAGTTTTACAATCTGATCTACTAGCATGCAATAACAGCTAAGTTAAAATGATAGTTCACAAAAATTCAGTTTTTATTTACTCATGTGTTTAACAAACCTGTCTGACGTGAATTACAGTTTGAAATATGTGTTTCACAGAAGAAAGTCAGTCAAACGTCTTTGAAACAACATGAGTAAATGACAGAATCTCATGGGGGACAAAAATCACTAAAGAGAGATATACTATACTAAATTAATGTACTATTAAGTCAATGCCACTTCCACTGTAGGTCCCAAGGTCCTCCACAATGCAGTAGTTGCTGACCTGTAGATATGGTTTTGCAATACATCAGTGATCCACACCACCTGAGATGCTGTAGCCATGCCTTGTGCAACCAATTTCGGTCTCCCAAATAGTGTGCCATGATCACAGCTTTTAAGATACTTGTGATACTCCACACAGAATGACATCTGTAAATGGAACAACACAATTCCAAGTGAAGTGCAAGTTTCAGTTTAATGAAATTGATGTTCCTGTGAACTTTCAGTTGGTCTATGATGTTACACTAGATAAGGCTTTGATGGTTTTGTCTTGAAAGTGCTGTTTTTTTAAGGTAGCATAAGTCTGATAAGAAAAGAGGTAGAAAGAGTTAGAGTTTGAAAGATGACTGAGACAAAGAGGGATATAGGGTAAGCACTTAAAGATGATTGACATTTAAATGGGCAAATGACTTTTTCGCACAAAGCACTGAACTACACAGTAAAAATTATACCAGACAGCAAAAAAATATATACTTCATATAGTAAGATATCAATCAAAAGGTTTCATTTAAGTCATATATTATAATTAAAATGACAATCAACCTGGCTACTATTACCCTTTTAAGGGTCAGATAATGTAGAAATATGTTCTTGAAGTTGTAGTGCATAATTCCACTAGTAGACATATCGGTACCATATTCAATTCAGTACAATTCACATTTATTTGTATAGTGCTTTTCACAATACATGTAGTTTCAAAGCAGCTTTTCAGAAAATGCATGGTTCATTCTGAATTAGTCTATATTGATTAATGTTTACATTGACATTATATATGCCATCATGTAATGCTCACTTAAAGTTCAAAATCTCTGTTAAATGTATTTTTTTTTTTCAAAAAAATCAAATCTTCAAATGAAAATCCATTTTTCATACTGTACATTATAATGTTCTAATGTCTAAATTCACTTGTGACATTTAATTGACTGATTTCAATTTTTTGTGTATATTTTTTTTTATTTAGGCAAAATGTTATAGCATATGTTATTGATATATTTTTTTCTGCATGTCATATGCGGGGCTTCGTATTTTGACTAAAATCATATAAAACAATTTACTTAATTACTCGTTGCAGTTGGCCTTATGCTCCTAGCCATGCTTGCACAAGTCATCATGCCTTTTTTGTGCTTGGCCCCATTAATTGCTGCTTGCAGCTAAATTTCATTATTGCTTTCATTAATCTTGAATTACATACTGTTGCAATTGCTTTCTACAGTGTATCTGCTTATGATTGCCGCGGGTATTGTCTGTGTCTATGTCTCCTATTTATTTTTTGCATTTACGATGCAAACTAAACATGAAACAATTCATATAAAGCAAACTTTACAATCTGTATTTACATCTCTCCACTTGTGCCCTCTGGAATCTTGTAGTTTTGTGCTCGGGCAACTGTTTTATGTGTCCTTTCACATGAATTGAATCAGTTTATGCTCATAAATGATGCATGACAAAGACAAAGACTGACAGGTGGACTTTTCTCTGTACATGCCTGTCCAGAGGGAAAGGTTTTATGGATGTGGACGGCATTTAGAACATTCAGAGCATAATGTGCCTGACTGAAGGTCAAGCACTGGCGCATCTGTCTGAGAAAACATTGAAATGAAACAAAACTTGGTTTAATCACCAGCACGTGATCAATGGTTTTGAAGGGATGAGTGATTTAAATTACATGGGGTTTGCCAAAAATGCCATAAATTTGACCTTGAAAGTCTAAGAATGAGTTGTCTCTTTTTATTTTTTTTACATTTAACATCTATAAACTACTGTCAATTTACCTTTAGCAAAAAGATAAAAACATTTTTATTACAAAATGCTATAAATGATTATGTTATTGTAAAAGGCTGGCTGTGTAGAAACGCACACTATGAAGACGATAAATCTCAAGTCTTTACTAGATAATCCAACATGCAAACACAGATGAAGGCAGGAACACAACATATGCACAATACAAGATCAGACACTGAACTGAGGAAAACCAGGAACTGGTTTAAATACACAGAAAATATGTGTTAATACACATAAATTAATAAATAAATACACAGACGCAAATGTGTTGGCTCATTCCAGGAATCTGAGATAACCTTCTACCTTAGATATACATCTCAATCCCTCTCTTCATCTGTCTGTCTCTCTCTTACCCTCCCTGGCAGACACTAAGTCACACAGGCGCTGCCTCTTTCTGTGTTAATGTGGCTGTCTTGTCATCCTCTGGAGGAATAATATGTCACCTTTCATTTATGTCTAGCCCCACATACAAATACATGCACGCACACAAATGTATCCATTACCCTGTGCTTTGCAAGAAGCATGTCTTTATTTTCCCCTTGGAAATTTGGCATAATTGCTTTTAAGATTACAAAAGGCACATTCAAATTAGTATATTACCTCATACATCCTTTAACAGGTACTGTGGATTCTTATACATTTGCTGTGGAGTTTTTTTATGTAATTTGTAAATGGACTACCTGTTTGTTTGACCAATGGCGTGTGAGAATCGATGTTCTCGGCATGTTCCCAGGAATGTACCGAGACTAGTATCATGACCAATGGCAAAGCTCATCAAAAGCTATTAGCATTTTTCATAATAAATTTTGACCAAGAGCTGGCACTGTCTCGAAACATTTGAGTACCTTCAGGGCAGGGTGCCGATGATAAATATTCGGTTTCTCCAGACCAGTAGGTGGTGCTGTGCCAAAACTCTGCAAGTAGGCTCAGGTCATGCTTGTGATAACGCGTACCAATTTTCGTCTCAATAAGAAAATGAGTTGTGGCAATATAGACGCACATCCATTTTGATGTGGTCTACGTCAGATTTGTTCTTGGGTTAATCAAGAACGGTTTGGTTTAACTTTTGCCAGCACTGTCTGAAAATGATGACGCAAGTCAATTTTGCTAAAAATCAGAGAAACCATATGAGTTCGAAAAAGTAGGTTTTCAGGAAAATTCTAAATGTTCATGATAAAAAATGATGTCACAGGTTCAAATTTTACAGTATATATGTTTGCTCTGGTTAATGTACAGACTGTTCTGCAAGGCATAGACTCAAGAGTGTAGGAGGAAGAAGAGGAAGAAAATAATCTACTTGGTATATTGAATAGAAACATTCTATGCTTGTGTCCCAATTCAGAGGCTGCATCCTTCGAAGGTCTCTGACTTCAAAGACCACACCATTAAAGTCCACGAAGGTCAGACCCAGTGTTGTTAAATGGGACGTTCCAGCCTACGGAGGATTACTCTTGACACCTAGCAACTGTGACAGTTGCCCTTGACAAGTGGCAGTAGCTTTTGTTCTGGACTTTTTTTTAAAGTTATATTCAGCTATCTGAAAGCAGATTGTCTAAATATGTTCACCTTGGTCCATTTATGTAGAAAATAAAGAGTAAACTATATACACTTGCATTTTATTAAGATCCCAACATTTGAACTGCTTTAAAGTTTTTATTTTTATTTTATTTTTACATTTGTATCATTACATACTCAATTAAGTTGGAACCCAATACTTGCATTTAAAAATGTAATCCAGCAAATTCTCTCACAAAAAATCCTCTTGTCACCGGTGCGCAATAAATTCTGGGGTAAGCTATGACAAGAGGCATCCATGCATTTGATCCTACATTGTACGGGAAACAAAGGATGCAATTCAAGGCTACATTTGAAGGAGTCTTCGAAATGGGACAGCCTCAGTTACACTGCTGTGATGCAATCTTCCTTCGAAGGATGCAGCCTCTGAATTGAGATGGAGCTTATGTTATGCTCACATGAATGGTAATGGTAATAAATAAATTAAATTTATTAATTCACATGCATATGAAAATACTTCAGAGTAAGCAATTCCTGAAGCTTGGCAATCAAGGTTATAATATTTCCAAAAATGTACATTCATCTTCAGCTCATCATAACTTCATTCCTGAAGAGCCGTTGTGGGGGCTTTAATTTCCATAATGAGCATGATAATGCAAAACTCAGCATTCATAAATACAGACAAAATGTCAGCCTTAGAGGCTTCATCATCTAAATCCTCATGGCCAAACATCTAATAGCCCTTTACTTCTCCTTGGTGGCATATCTTGTTCTTCCTGTCCATCTGGTAGATA
This sequence comes from Opsariichthys bidens, assembly GCA_037194245.1. Taxonomy (NCBI): domain Eukaryota; kingdom Metazoa; phylum Chordata; class Actinopteri; order Cypriniformes; family Xenocyprididae; genus Opsariichthys; species Opsariichthys bidens. Next base: position 11,828,519 of record CM074285.1, on the reverse strand, counting down.
TTAATGCACCGAATTAGGAAGGGATTATGGGAAACGGCCATTGTTTATTCTTGTAATGCCTCTCCAGAATTTGGCTGTACAACAGTGAACAAAAAAGCCTCTTCTGTTCTGTCAATGAAAATTACGAGAATTCTTTTAAAATTCTCCAAATAAATATAAAATATTTAAGCTATCAGCTGACAATCTACAATTGATCGTACACGGAATTCTGAGTGTTTATATCCATGCACGTCAGTGGAAAAAGGCATATAGTATTATAGTATTGCTAATTACTGCTATATTGCTAAATCTTCACAAATTTTCGTATCAACAGAAAAATATACCAGGACAACCTAGCTTTTCTCAAGAATCCCCTTCTAGGTTCACTGTTAATGATATGCTAGCCCGCCGACACGTCCTTGTGATTGGTCACAAGGTAGTTTGTGACATCACAGACACCAGTGATTTCAAACCACGGGTTTAAGACTGTCTTTTTTTCACTGCAGTTTTAAGGAGAAAATACTCAGCAATGGTGTTGACCACATACACATATAAACATCATTACAGGGGGTCTTTAACTACAGCTTTCAGCCAAAAGGTTGTCTCGACAAGGTCTTTTTTGTAGCGTACTATCAAGTCTTATAATATTTAACAGGGCTTCACTGTCATATATATATATATATATATATATATTTTGTTTAAAGATTATAAATCTACAGCCACCTTTGACAAAGACTGCCAATCAAACTCTCCCACAGGTAACAAAAATCGAACATGCCTGAATTCTGCTTTTCACAGCATTTGAACTTAATTGTCCATCTGTGCCGATTATGCTGAACAGGCTGCTTAGATGACAGTTGTCCAGACTGCAATCTCAGGTTCTCTTGAATTTGTTCAGCTTCAATATGACTCCTAATCACTATGATCCGTGCCATGAAATTAGGATTCTTGACACAAAGACACCGCCGGGCCATGGAACAGAGCTGAATGTTAATGCTCAAGAAGTGACTAGCCATGACTCAGAGATATAGACATAAATGGTAGCTATCTCCTTCACAGTAATACAGGTAGAAAGAGACAATGATTGCTCTGAAGATGAAGTGATAGTACTGTTCGGTAATCTTAAAACCAGCACGGATCAGGGGAATAGATTCGAGGCTGTAAAAGACTTTCGATTGACCGGTGGGATAAGACTGCCTTCAGGGAGTGGAGTGTGGGGCAAAGGCCATTGAGAAAAGGGATTTAATGACTGACCTGAGCCTCCTCTTTCTTTCTGCCCATCTCTTCTTCTTTTTAACAGCTATCTGTCTTGTCCTTGAATCTGATGTGCTGGTCAGAGGGATTTACCAACCGATAGCTGTCAGCGAGGGAGCGACGTCTTCGGAATAGAAAGCCCGTGCCTCAGGGAGACGTACGACATTGTGGCCGTGACCCTCTTTCCAGGAGCAGATTTAAGTGCTGCATGCAAACCAGCGGCCTTGTGACGTCCTGCACGTCCACTTTGCCAGGAAGCTTGAGGAATTCACATGCTACTGGGCAGAAATGACATGAACACAAGTTCAGTTCTATGCACTGGATTACAAAACAGATACTCAAAATTTTGGATTGGATTGGATGAGCCACGTTCACTGATGAGCTTGTCGTCGAAATCGCAAGAATGACATCATTAGTAAGAATGGACTAGAAAGGATAAACCAGTCGATATGTTCTGCTATGTATTGCATAATTTTTCATTGAAAGTGTTCATAAATTTATTATTGTTTTGGATTTACTTGCATAATAACTGTATGATAATCATAGTTTAATTTCCATTTGCACATTTTCTTTGTAAAGAAAACGTAACAAATAACATCAAATGATATATTATTATAAACTATAAATTTAAAGCGTGTGTGTAATATATACTTTTTTTTTGAGTCAGGTCCATTGAAAACTACTGTTCTGACAGAAATAATACTCTATCTTCTGTGTAAAAACACAAAATATGATAGTTTGCAAAATATCCAGGGGGACAGGGCTCTCAAGCTCCAAATAAAGAGAGATTAAAAAAAAGGTGTCACATCTAGTTTTGTTTTTGTTCATGTTTCATGTATTATTTTGTAGTTTCATGTTCATGTCTCATTTCTATGTTTATGTTTTGCCTTGTGCTCCCTTTTGCCATGCGTTTCCCTTGTTTGTCATGTGATCCTGCATGTGCTCCCTTGTCATGTGTCCTATATTGTCATTGGTTCATTGGGTTGAATGTGCACAGGTGTGTCTTGTTATGTCATTGAGTCTGTGCATTTAAACCCTCATATTTTGCCATGTGTCTTTGTTAAGCGTCGTCCACGTATCACTGTTGGCAAGTTATGGTCATACCAGATTTGCCAAGTCTTTGTCTTTGTTTTTCTTCACGTTTTGGATTTAAGTAAATAAACTGCACTTGAGTTCTCTAACACTTGCCTCCAGTGGATTGTGTTACAAAAGGACAAATGAAGGTCTTTTGATGTCATTCAAAATTTTCAGTGAGGAACAGACCAAAATTTAAGCCGTTATTTGCTGAAAATATTACATTTCATCGTAGCTCTCAAATATCATTTAATTCAAATATGGTATGTTAAGCATTGCAGCAGTTTTGACGCCAGTGATGTAACCAGTGAGAACCAATAGTATCTTAACAAGCAACTAAATCATATTTGAAGTAAATGCAAATGAGATTTGAGAAATATGTAGTCCATGGAGTGAGAGATCAACAAATACTCAATGTGCACGTATATACTCTCTGCTAGAGTTCAGACCTTTCTTTGTAATTCAAATGTTTTACTGAATATTTTTGCATTGATTCCACAGAAAAGTCTGGAGTCTGTTTTTGCTCTACTTCTTTTCTAAGTTAGACTTCTGACATCAGTCTACCCCAACTTTCCATTTCACATTCATTTGTTCGCACACATTCTTATCTGCTGATAAATCTTCTCATACTGCGTGGCCCCATTCATCCATTTGATTCATTCATTGAATTTAGGGATGGATTGAATCTGAGGATCTGATACAAAGCGTCTATTCATTGCACACCTGTGTGATGGCACAAAATTGCGTGTGGTTCTAGTAAAAATGCTCGAGCTTTTGAGAACGTGCATAACCATATTGATTTCATCAGTTCAATAAAGAGGAAGCATGGGATGGAGGGGTATTATTAAGCCCAAAGATGAGAAATACTATCAGCTTGTGCCCCATCACCTGTGGAAAACACAAATATGAAAATATAATGGGAGGTGAAGGAACCTTTTCTTTTTAGTCAAAGCCAATATGATGATAAGATAACCATGTGTAATTAGAGCCTAAATATGGGCAGAGGCGAAAACGAGCACAAAAGAGAGAGAGAAAAAATGGAGGAGAGATTGAACAGAAGGGAGGATGGGTAATGACAGTCTCCAGGGTCACAACGGGAGGAATGGAGAGAAAAAAAAGGTGACACTTTTATTGTGTGCAAAGTCCCTGAGTGCATACTAATGTAAGCCTGCTGTAACTCTCACTCATGGAGACCAGCTTTAGAGAAGCCAAAGTAATCAAGCTACTAAAAAAAAGTAGCTAAAAATAAAGAAGCAGTATTTATCTGGCATAAATTAATGAACATGTCAATTAGAGTGACAGAAGTATAGGTATAATTCACAGAAAAATGAAAATTATTTCATTGTTTACACACACTAGTGTCATTCCAGAACCTGTATGCAGTTTATTTTTTTTCTTTGTGGAATAAAAAGAGACGTTTTGAAGACACTTCAGAGACCTTTTTCATACAATAAGCAAAAAGCGTGAAAAGGCACTAATGAAGTGCCAAAAAAGTTGAACACAAAAATATACTCCCACTATAGTATAGTATACTATAGTTTTGTGTGATCGACAAATTGTTTATTTACTCTCATTCATGTCAAATCAAATATAGTGCATTGGGAGCAGGTTGGATGTCAATAACATCAAATGTCTTTGGATCTCATGTCTCATGACCAAATAACATTTTGTCAAACCTGCAGGCTTTGAACAATGTGAGGGTTAATGAATAAGGACAAAATTTCATTGAAGTAGCCCTTTAAACATAAATCTGACTACAACAGGAATCATTTTATATTATTGCATGAAAAATATATTGAAGAACAGCAGCATTTAACTAAACGTTCCCAAACTTCCCAAAGCAACATATGAAAGAATTTTTTGAAAGAAAGTCTCATTTTAAAGTTGTGCAAAATGTAATGTGACACAAAAGTTGGTTACAGTAAAAACTACACTTTTGAAAATTAGTGACACTGATTAAGACCCTATATACAGTATACTAGTTTTAATGACGACGAAACAGGGGTAATCAGATGATATTATAAAATCTAATCATTCATCAAAATGTAACCACTCTTTTAAATGTCTTCACATAAAAATCTAAACAAAACATTGCTATAAAATGTTTTCACTTAAGAAAAAAGCAATGAATGGGATATTTAAACTCTTGACATCTGGTAAGCCCAGACATTAAAGCGTGTATAGGCTTATTACATATGCGAAATAATAATAATTTATATAAATACACATATTAATAAAGGCCTTCTGAAGCGAAGCGATGCATTTGTGTAAAACAATATACATATTTAAAAAGGAATGAAGTAAGAAAATATCTAGCTTTTACTAGACCACCTTCTGTATTCTACTTATGAAGAAACTCTAGCAGTTCAAAATGCTTCCGCTACGTCCTTCATATTAAACTTACAGAACTGACGGGATGCCAGCTTTTAGATTTGAGGTGATCTACACTATAGTTCAAAAGTTTGGGGTCGGCAAGATTTTGTAATGTCTTTTTATGAAGACATTTATTTAATCAAAAATTTACAGTAAAATTACAGTAAAACAGTAATATTGTAAAATATCATTACAATTTAAAGAAATGTTTTAATATATTTTGAGATGTATTTTATTTTCCAATAATGGCAAACTGTTATCAATGTTGAAAACAGTTGTTGTGCTTAATATTTTTATAGAAACCATGATGCATTTTTTTCAAGATTTTCTGTTGAATGGGAAGTTCAAAGAACATTCATCTGAAATAGAAATTTTGTTATATTATATGTTTTTATGGCTATTGGCAATCAATTTATTGCATCAATGCTGAATAACAGTATTAATTTCTTACATTTTTTTTTCTAATTAAAAAAAACAAACAAACAAAAAACTTACTAATCCCAAACTTTTGAACAGTACTGGGTTTGCTATAGTGCTCTTAATAGTTGACGAAATGAGTTTTTAGCAGATTAATATGTTATGTTGGAGAATTTCAGTAAGCTATGTATCATGAAGCTGAATTCCACACACGGCTGAACAGATAATCGTTCACTAGTCCTGTGCCACTCACTCTAACAACGCATGTGCACAAAGCAGACCAAACGTAACCCCCTCATAACCCCCAAAAAACCTAGTGGACGCAACATAGAAGTGGACGCAACGTAGAACAATTCCAACGTGGGAAACAGAGCATAAAAATTTATGACATCATCTTGCACTCATGGGCATGCACAATTTTTTTTAAACTTCCTGTTTCAATGTGAAACATGTCAACCCAAAAAAGAAACTGGCCATCATCAAGTCATGTTTTTTTTTTAGGTTAACCTGAGTGTATTCATTATATCAGGATTTACTGTCCAAAAAAACAGGAAGCTATGCAAAAAAATTCACGCTAAAGGCTTGCTAATAAAAAAGAGACAACTCTCTCCTCTGTTCAAAGTCATCCATTTCAAAATCCATTTCACAGGACACCCCTGCTTTCATAATCGGCCTCTTATCAGCTTTAATACAGTCAGAAGTTTGTGTTTGTCTCTTAGCTTTAAAGGAATGGAGCAGACAGTCTGTGGGGCTAATGTGTATGTCTACACAGAAAAAAAAATGCTACAGGGCATTGGTGACTATCTCTGCAGATGACAGAGACACGTGTACCACTAAAAGCGTATGATGGAAAGCTCTAGATCCCATATACAGAAAAATAGAGGAAAAAAACATGGATGCCACACAGCTGTTGCCACTGAAGTGCTTAAAAATCAGTGCCACTGACACACTGTAAAAGATAAACATGGAAAATGTACTTCTGCCAGGACATTAAGCTTCCATTAACCCTAAAACACAACACCTCATACTATGTCCAACAACGAGCACTATTACAACAGAGCTTCAGATTAGTGTGCTAAACTAGCTTTACCGTGTTAGTCGGACAAAAACAGTGCAGCAATCACAGCATTTAAATAATTCCCATGCCATTTAAAGAGCTTGCAGATACATCTGCAGCACATACAGTGGGCCAGAAGTCTGAAAGACAAGACAAAAATCATGAGATTAAAATGTACTTATTTGGTTAGTGACCTAGAAATTCACACTGACTTATCATAACTTTTCTTTGTTTTAAAATCTAAAAACTTTGTTCATTTCTAGGTTAAATGAGGGGAAAGAGTTTTTGGACCCATTAAGAGTTTTCACTGCACATCAAGACAGAAAATCTGAACTTGAGCGCTCGCTCACTGAAAAGCTCATCCACAGATAAGAAATCTCAAGTACATCTATGTGCTCTTCAAGTGGAGTCAGAAATATCCTAATTGTGCTTTCTCCGCACACAAATGACCAAGCAAAGTCATATTTACGTGGGGGGGCGAACTGAATTTTAGAGGTTACACGAGTTACCAAGCTGTGATGATGGAAAGGGTGTGAAGGTTTGAAACTTTACAGAAAAAATGATCTGTATTTCAGATATCATATATATAAAATCTATGTACAGAGTTAAACAAGGAGAAAGCAAATTTGTAGTGAATTATAATGAATGACTTTCAGTTGTTTTGAAATGTGATAAAGTGATAGAAATGAACAATGTTGAGTTTACTGTTCACAATATAATAATTCTTTTATTTTGTTTAAGCTATTTTTGTGTTATGCTTAACTTGTTGAAGCATAATAATGAACGTTAAAAAAAACAAACAATAATTGTAGACACGGACAAATGCATCGTGCAAAGCAGTCAACACGTCTTGGGTACAAAGGGAATGCCATCATTTTTAAAAACAGCCTTCTATAAACAACAGAAGAAAACACAGAGGATGACATAAAAGAAGAACATGCACACCAACATATGCTAATTTATCTTAAGTATGCAATGTCTGTAAACATAGACAAATGTACAACACAAAGCAACCCAATAAAAAGGAGGCTAAACTCCCTCTGAAACGTTACACTTATTTTAGAAAACAAATAAGGATTCGCAAACTATTTGATGTTAGATTTTCATCATATTTGTTTTGTATTATTTTTGTACTGTTTCTTTTCTGCAATGAACTGTCCAAGTTGCTTCTCGAGATGCTGACTTCTCCCATTTGAAAAGCTAAAGCTGCTTGCTCCTACAGTGTTCATATACTTATTCCTGTCAAACAATGTGAGATCACATCGACAAATTTATTGTACTACCAGGTATATAAAACCTCAGGCTAGAGTGCAAATGTCCTTACACATTTTGTAACCACCATTTATTTATTTATTATTATTATTATTGTTGTTACCCTCAGGGCTATGGAGGAGTGTTTCATTCCACAGCTTCAATGTACAGCTCTAAAAGAGCCTGGAGCTTTCAGAACATTTACAGCTGCTGCAAACGGAGGAAGCCGGAGCAGAAGAGATGAAAGAACAGCGCAACAGCCTTCAGAGGAGGCCTGAGGACCTGCAGAACCTCAACTGAGAAAGAGAGTTAGACTGTTGCTTCTAAACTGCAAAACATCACATTTCATGATCACAAGTAAGGGCAGATCAAGGGTAGATGTGTTAGGACAGAATGATGGCAAAAAGCAGCTCTGCAGAGATATTTATCATGCTAGCAGGCTTTTGCAGAGCTCACTTCAAGGATTCAACAATGGCCAATTTTTCTTGCTCTTTTGACACAACCCCTGTCTGAAAGGCAATGGTGTTTCTGTAATTTATAGGAATATTTTCAGTATTAGAGGTCTAGTTTCAAGTAAAACTGTTTGGCGCTTTACGTAACACTATCTATTTAGTGATAAATCGTTTGACATTTGTACTGACTACTGTATAAAGGACATCAGGGCACCATACAGACTTTATCAAAGAATTTGCTGATTTTCTATCAGAGTTAGTACAGGCTGCAGATAAAGTCTTAATTGTTGAGGATCTTAATATCCATGTAAATAATAAAAAAGATGGATTGGCATTTATAGACATTTTAAACTCTATTGCAGTTTGACAATGCGTGTCAAGGCCCACTCATTGTCGTAATCATACTTTATATCTAATATTGTCACATGGAATTGATGATGATGGCATTGAAATTCTGCAGCAGAGCGAAGACAAATATATATGTATTTATATATATATATATATATATATATATATATATATATATATATATATATGTATATATACTGTATATGTATATTTCTATATTTACATATATATATATATATATATATATATATATATAATCTTCAATAAAGACTTGCTCCCCTCGTCTGTCCTTTTCTGTAGTTATGGAAATACTCCGACCCCGTCCTCCAGCCATTACAATTTGGCCCTTGTCAAACTCGCTCAAATCCTCACGCTTGTCCATTTTTCCTGCTTCTAACACATCAACTTTGAGGACAAAATGTTCACTTGCTGCCTAGAATATCCCACCCACTAACCGGTGCTGTGATGAAGAGATAATGTGTGTTATTCACTTTACCTGTCCATGGTCATAAAGTTATGTCTGATCGGTGTATATTATATATATTTTTAAGCCATCTTGGTTCCAGAAATACTTTATTCCCATTTGAATAAAATCAATGGGATTTTTACTTCCGAAAACCTACCGTTTTATTTGTGCCACAACAAACTTCCCATATTTATATAATACTAGCATCTCCATCAGCTGTTTGGACCACCCTGATGAACATCAGTGTGAACTATGCCAGTAAAAGTAAACATTATTTACTTACAGAATTACTAAGGGTTCAGTAACAAATGTAAGGTCAGAGAGATGGGCAGAAAACCGCCATGTAAAAATTAAACCATTTTGGTGCAGAAAACCTTAGCTAACATTATAAATGGACTTCAGGGAAAATAAAAGTACAGAATATGGCCTTTTTAAAGCTGCTTATGAGAAGCATGAGGCAGGGCAGAACATGCTCTCCAGACATGCCAACTAATTGTCCCTCAGTCAGTACTGTTCATTTTTCTGACAGTACACCATGTAGAGCATTTAAAGCTGAAGTCACACAAATTACTGGTGCCGTCGGACAAAAATAACTGACATATCTCCTAAGGGTGCTGACAGTTATTTCTGCTCATGCCGATGTTGCATAATGGAGCATAATGTTTCCCAGAGCATCAATTTTCTTCAGATCTCCCTTTGCAGCATGGGAAAGATTCACAAGATGCTTGTGATAATTGCAGGGATGTCAGTGTTTTGAGGGGGAATTCTTCCACAGATACGTGTAGGTCAGACAACCTGGTTCTGAGATCCATTGTGATGAAAAGATGCCCTTTGAAAAGCTGACAGAAAGAAACCTATGGCAGGGAACATCACTGGCATGTGAGCAATAGCAAAAGAGGTATAAGCCTATGTATTGTATTTCAGTAATCTTCATTAATCATTCCTCATAGTCATATTTTAATATAGATGGAATCACTTTCACAATGATTTTTTTTCATCTGATGAATGCTAAAAACACTGACAGTCAATCAGAATCCATCCTGTTTAAAGAGCTTGGGTATTTAAAGCACCAGATAGAGAAGTGTGCGTGTAATAAACAGGACGATATTGTGTGTTGGTGTTATTCTTTTGACTTGTGTGGGTTTTGTTCAAGCTGTTTACCGACTGTTTTGTTAGTCCTCTACCATGAACCAGCAGTATCACTAGATATAAAATGAGATTTGGGGCTTAACCTGTTAGTGGCATCTCAATGTGCAAAGCTACATAGACATAGAAGTGTAAATAATTAAAACCAGAGCTCCATTTTTTTCATGCCTTTTAAATACCAAACAGATTTGCTGTAAAAGATATACAGATATACAGTATAAATATTATTTTTAATTATCCTTTTTTTTAAAGTAAGTTTGTAACTATATCAGTGTATATGTTATATATGATATTAAGGGCCAGGTTGCATTTTAATCTGTGATTTCCCACATCTGAAAACTGGTAAAATGGCTTCCAGCAGGTGAACAGACTTTTCCCGTGAGCAGACAGACGGATAGTAGCAGACGTGAGAGGGGGTGGCGAAATGAAGCAAAGAGAGCTGCTCGAATAAAGTTACCCGCTAAGGTCACAATTCATTGTGAATGAGAGAGGCAGTCAGGTGGAACGGAGAGCGGGCACAATCTTGTGGAACTGTTGCAGATGAGCCATAGTGAAGTGGAGTGTGCGGGTATGTGGAGATGCTGCCTCAGGGAGCGCTGCAGTCATTACCTTTATCGCCTACGCCAGAACCCGTCAATGGTTGTGACTTAACTGTCACCATGGCTTAGCGAGAAATGTTGTAAAAATTGACATAGATAACTATGCTGCTTTTAATTTTTTGCATGCTTCTCTGAAGAAAGATTACAATGCATGATCTTTCAGGCTGCAAGTCTGTGCATCAACCTATAATAAGACCTTTTGGAGGGATTGAAGAGGAGGAAGATCCGAGACTAAAAATACTTTTTTTCCCAGTCAATTCAACAGTGCTTACTGAGAAGAATTTCATTAAGACCCAAAGATTATGAATAAATCTGTCTGTGCTCCAGTATACCATAAAAATATTACATGCAGATTGGCATTTAATCTTTCAAAATTACCAAAGGCTGGAAATCATATAGATGATACTACAACAGGTTAATAAATAAAATTTGTGTGGGTTGTGTGTGCAGAATGTCTCCAAAATTGGCAAAATTTGGATGAACAAATCAAAAGTAGGACAGGACTAGGTGTGTAAAAATGACGGTTGATCTCGATACATATATCAAATCTCACAGCTAACGATGCAATACTTGCTGATACCTTGCTGATATTTGATGCAACCAAAAATATGTAACATGAACATTTCTCTGAAAATTGCACATCTTGTACCTCAATTGGGACATCCACAGAAAAAAAAGGGAGAGGGGCACTGAAATAATCAGAGCTTTTCAGTTTGGTCTAACAGAGGTTTTCAGGCACTGAAATGAAAAAGTAATCAAATATATCAGGGTTCCTCAAAGGTGTAGGAGTGAAAAAATTGGTCTGTGCTAATGTTAAATAGTGTTGTCAATGCAACGTCATTGCTTACGTTGCGTAACCACTGGTACATTGAAAACGCTCGAGCTGCTCCGCACCAGTGGACTGTCAGCACAAACAAGGCCAATATGAAGAAAAGAAAAGTGGACACTGAAAATAGACGACTCAAATGTGAATGGACTAAAAAATTTTGGTTTATTTTGCCTGACTACCACAACAAAGAAAGTAAACTGTATGTGAGAAAGTATAGTGTTTGATTTTGTATTATTAGTTACAGAAAGGCAAACTAAAAGGCAAATACTTTCTCATTTACCATCAACATTCAGAAAAAAACACATCTATATCATTAAAATAAAATCTCTGAATATCGAATTGAAATTTAATTTCACAGACCTTACAGATTTATTCGAATCCAGCAGTGAGATTTGCTGGTGTCTATTTGTGGCCCGCATGAACACGTGTATTCTGTGCATGACAGTCGATCTGTATGAAGTGATTGCGACTTAAGTTCAGCTTCATTGGAAACACGATCGACAAACATACATACACACACACACACACAGCCATCGGCCATCAAAGACCAATTTCGGTCGACCACTAGTCGGTGGCCCTTGTTTTTTTTGTATTGATGGCAGAATTTTGCCCCTTGGTGAAAACTAATTGAGGAACCCTGAAATATATACCAAACTGCATAGTCTTCACTATATAAATTATATATAGATTTATAGAATTGAAGGTATAAAAGTTATTTAGTCAAGAAAAGTAAGAGATTTCTCTTTGTCTCTTGTTAATTGATTAATGACACAAAATGCAGCAGGAATATTTGGCTGATGTCACTTTAAGAGCAAATGCACTGATCCACGAATGTACTGACACACGCATATCACTTCCAAACTGTTTACATTCACTTAAGAAATAACCGACTGTGTTTACTAGGATATTCACCAAGACAGTCATTTTGACAATTTTGTCTGTATATGTCAGCTCAAGCACAAAAGTAGTGAAAAAGAACTTGCTTTCTGTGCGAGTACTACAGATGTGTGCACACAGAAAACTTCTCACAGTGTTCGAGAACCAAAATTTTTTCCTTTTTGTATCTGTTTGTGCTTGAGTGCTTAAACTTGCAAGGCTTAACCTCTACAGACCTGAGTTGTTCCACTGAGCAAATAATTATTTATTTATTTATTGAGCACTTGATATTTGCTCTTCTTTAGTTTCTCATTTGCTAAGAGACACTAAATGAAACTAGGATCCACTTGATCTTCATCATCACAGTCTTAGCACAGCAGAAGTCTTCTCTTGCAAATACCTTAACACTTTTTCACTTTTTTCACACATTTTTCGCACCCTTTGTCAAAACAGTCAAATATCTCATTAAAAGATCCTACTGTGGATTCACCATATAGAACAAAAGGAAAACATCTATTCAGCTGATAGAAAGTACTTGCCTAATTAAGAATATCTAACGCACCCATGTAAAACTCATTTGCGCAACTCTTCAATCAGCAATCAGTACTCATTCATCCATAAAAGATGCCACATCTGTGTTGCTACTTGCAAGCATGGATGAAAGAGGTCAAAGGCATGAAGAAGAGTAAGAGGGCATGGCAGAGTGGCCCGAGGAAGAGGTTTCTGCACTCGTATTGGAAGAGCCGCAGCAAGAGGGCAAAATAGAGCTCAAGTTTCAAATGAAATTTGAGCAACAATTATCAACCATGTCATCAATCATGGCTTGTCCTTTAAAGAGCCTGGACAAAGGGTCCAGCCTACTGTGAGTCAGAGCACTGTGGTATCTATTGTCAGGCTCTTCCGGAATGAGAACAGGTAAGTCAGTGTTACTGTACATCAATGTTACTATTTTACTGTCTACAGTAATGCAGATATTTCATCAATCCCATTCATGTGACTGTCATAATTTAAATTGATATACTTTTTGCTTTTACTTTATAGAATCCGCCACACTGGTGGCAGAGGAAAGATCTTTAGTGTCTTTAGTGAGTCTGCCATTGTAGATATGGTTGTGGCAAACAATGCAATCAGACTGCGTGAAATCCAGGCTGCAGTAATTGCAGATCAGGGAGCATTTAGAAATAAAAACTGTGAGTTTGGCAACTATCGATCGAGTCTTTAAAAGACACCATGTCAGAGTGAAGCAGCTGTACAGAGTTCCATTCCAAAGAAACATTGTAAAGGAGGCAAGTTTACGGCATGTGCAGGTACAGATTTGTTATTGTAATACCTTGTTTTACCATACAGTTCCATTCGACTGAAATAATTGGCTTTATAAATTAGCTATTTCTTTGAGAATAATGGTCCTTGAAGCTGAAGGGGCACATCATAAATCCATTTGTGGATAAAGCCCGTTTCAACGGCTGACGGAGGAGACGCAGGAGGAACATCATTGGGCAGAGGGCCACTGTTTCAATGCTAGGTCAGAGCGGTGCCATTATCACCATATGTGCTGCCATTTTCAACGACTAGGCCCTTTGCCACATACACTATTGGCCCATACAATACAGAACGCCTCATCACATTTCTTGATGCTCTGAATGAAAAACTGGTTCCACCCAAAGAGAGAGGGCTGTTGAGGCCTGGCATGACTCTGTATGTCATCATTTGGTACAATATTGCCTTCCACCACTCTCGCCTTGTGAATGAATGGTTTGCAGCACAGCCTCGTATAATGATGCAATTCCTCCCCGAATACTCTCCTTTACTGAACCCAATCGAGGAGTTCTTCTCAGCTTGGAGATGAAAGGTGTGTGATCACTGACCATATGAGCAGATGTCCCTTCTGGAGGCAATGAATGCTGGTTGCCTGGCAATAGGTGCAGAGGACCGCCAGGAATGGATACGCCATGCAAGGAGGTATTTCCCTCACTGCATTCCAATGGAAAACATTCAGTGTGATGTTATTGAGAACCCGTGGCATAATCGTCAGGAACGAATGGAGTAAATGTGAAGTTCTAAGTAGCTAAATGAATTTTTATTATTAAAGATATTTCCACCCATAAGTTTTCTTTGGTTGCTTTTCTTTTTTTTTTTTTTTTTTTTCCAGCATTTTAGTTTGAAAAGGGGCATTTTTATATTGATAGTTTTGTAGTTTTACAGTTTTGTAGTTTGTCCGTTGTGTAATGATTGATTGGAAAAAATAAATTAATTTGACCAAGTTGTGGGGTTTGATGGAAATATTTGCTTCTGTTACGTAACATTTTAATGTTTTGTGAGCGTTAGAGCATTTTGCAAACAAAATGAAGTCATTTTGGCCATTGAGATTCAGTTTTAGCCTTTGAGTTAACCATTTTGAAAAAGGGATGTCAGAGTGGACAAATGTGCTCAAGCAAATGACTAACTGTAATGTATAAATGAGTTCAAATAAGATTGTGCAATTTTTTTTTATTTCCTTCATGTCCACTACAATGGACATCAGGTCTGAAGCAACAAATTGGTCATCTATTAACCATATAGTTCTTATGAGCTAGAGTTCAAACACTGAACTATAGCATTGAAGCCTTTGAAAAGAATACCTACTGTAACAGAGCAATGCATTAAGATTACAGGAAAAAATGTAAGATGATGAGAGGAATTCTCAATCTTGTTTTATTTTTGTAGTTTGCTGTGGGTGAATGGGAATGTGTTTATATGTTTGTGTGTCCTTGCTGGTTTTGATATATGATTATGTGCATATAGCATCAGGACATCAGAGTGTATTTCATTTCACATTCGCTGCTTGTTTTTCACAAACTAAAAAAAATCATGTGTTCTTCAGCTCTGAAAGATATTCAAATTAACTTTGAATATCATCACTTGATACTGTTAAGATTATAAAAGGTGCAAGTTGATGATGCTACCATGAACATAAATCTGCATATAAAAGATAAAAAAGGAGCTCCTCCTGTCTAGTTGGTTAGCCATGACTGTCTTTTGTGATGCATGAAGCTAAATCATATTAAGTTATGGGTCATACTTTCATTGTGATTGGTATATTAAGGACCAAATACTGACCAGGCAGTACTTATATTATAAAAAAAATTAAATCTTATTGGTTTAAACTAAAATCCATGTGATATCCATTCCAATGGACGTAGCATCTGAAAGGGTTAAAACACATGTGTTGAGTACGTGGTATACAAACTCTCACGAAGAATACAGAAATGCAGACTTTATACTTTTTATACTAGACTATAAATACTCAGGCACCATCAAACAGAAGAAAACCACATCTAACATTCAACGAGAACTGACAAAGACTGCGGAAGAACACAGGGTATATATACACAAGGTATACAGAGGTAACTAATTAAAAAGACACCTGAAAGGAGGACTCTAATCAAATCAGTAACCAAGGATACAGACAAGCAAATGAGGAGAACTCCACTAATAAACAGAAGAAAGCTGACTAAGAAACTGAAGACAGATGGGCAACGAAAAGTGATAAAAAACAAACAATGAACATTAACCAAGTAAACCAAACATGTAACAACGTGCAACTGATAAAGTTTTGTAACAATTCAGCACTTCCCTGATCAGGACAGTGACAGTTCTGTCTTTCAAACTGTTCGCGGACCATCAGGCAGTCTTTATTGTCGAGCCCAGGTGAGTTTAAACAAGAAAGCACGTGTTGTCACTGCTAATGCATAGATGGGTATTGCGTGGAGAGTGTGGAGAGTGTCAAAATAAAGGTGTCTCTTAAATATAGACACGCACATATACATATATATACAGTTGTGTTCAAAATTATTCAACCCCCCAATGCTGTAAATGGTTTTAGAGAATTTAGAGTACATTTGTAATTGAATTCAGAATGAAATCCTACAAGGACTTCTTAAAGAAGCATATGCAACTAAAATGACATCAATTGGTTTTGTAATACAGTAGTAAATGTTTCTTTTGTGAATTCTTCATTGACACAATTATTCAACCCCTTAAAGACTACCACTCTGAAGAACAGAGGTCCATTGAAGTGTTTTCAATCAGGTATTGAAAGCACCTGTGGATGTCAGGGAGCAGCAATAAAGCCTAATAAGCACCAATTAGGCAGCTTTAAAATGACTGTGATACTCAGCTCCTTCTAGACATTTACTGGTGTGGTTACAAACATGGTGAAGTCAAGAGAATGGTCCAGGAAGACAAGAGAAGAGGTGATTACTCTTCACAGGAAGTGCAATGGCTATAAGAAGATTGCAAAGATGTTAAACATACCAAGAGACACCATAGGAAGCATCATTTGCAAATTCAAGGCAAAGGGCACTGTTGAAACGCTACCTGGTCGTGGCAGAAAGAAGATGCTGACTTCGACTGCTGTGCGCTACCTGAAGCGTAGAGTGGAGAAAAGTCCCCGTGTGACTGCTGAGGAACTGAGAAAAGATTTGTCAGATGTAGGTACTGAAGTTTCTGCTCAGACAATACGGCGCACCCTGCGTAATGAAGGCCTCCATGCCAGAACTCCCAGGCGCACCCCCTTGCTGTCTCCAAAGAATAAGAAGAGTCGACTGCAGTATGCCAAAAGTCATGTGGACAAACCACAGAAGTTTTGGGATAGTGTTCTGTGGACTGATGAAACAAAATTAGAACTGTTTGGGCCCATGGATCAACGCTATGTTTGGAGGAGGAAGAACAAGGCCTATGAAGAAAAGAACACCTTGCCTACTGTGAAGCATGGCGGGGGGTCAATCATGCTTTGGGGCTGTTTTGCTTCTGCAGGTACTGGGAAGCTTCAGCGTGTGCAAGGTACCATGAATTCTCTTCAGTACCAGGAGATATTGGAGGACAATGTGATGCAGTCCGTCACAAACCTGAGGCTTGGGAGACGTTGGACCTTTCAACAGGACAATGATCCCAAGCATACCTCCAAGTCCACTAGAGCATGGTTGCAGATTAAAGGCTGGAACATTTTGAAATGGCCATCGCAGTCACCAGACTTAAATCCGATTGAGAACCTCTGGTGGGACTTAAAGAAAGCAGTTGCAGTGCGCAAGCCTAAGAATGTGACTGAACTGGAGGCTTTTGCCCATGATGAATGGGCGAAGATACCCGTAGCTCGCTGCAAGACACTTGTGTCAAGCTATGCTTCACGTTTAAAAGCTGTTATAACTGTAAAAGGATGTTGTACTAAGTATTAAGATTGAATGTCACTTGGGGGTTGAATAAAACTGATAATGATGAGAGCAGAGAAAAGACATTTGTGGTTATTTCATTATAAATGTTATGTTATATTTGTCTGACCTACACGTGCCTCTTTGATTTAATTGTAAGCAGGATGACTGAATGATCAAAATCAATGTCAAACCGGCCAAAACAATCAATTTCAGTGGGGGTTTAATAATTTTGAACACAACTGTATATATATATATATATATATATATATATATATATATATATATATATATATATACACACACATACATACATACATGTATATATATGTATTTATTTATTTATTTATTTATTTTTAAATTTATATAGGTATCGATTTTCAACACATTGCATCAATACATCATACTGTTTAGTCATTTGATTGTATGTATGTCCGACAAGCCATGCGCTCTCACACCACACATCACATTCTCACTTCTTCAAGTGAAAAATACATCACAGAGCAAAGAGAATACTGACAAAGCGTCGACAGACAAGACAGAGCAGGTTACTTTTGATATGAAACAGTTTCATATTTAAAATATATGAATTTTTTTAAAAGTTTAAACAATAAACAACTAACGTATAGTGGCTCTTTAATGTCGTGACAGATCGCTTCTATACTTCTACACAGGTGCCGGTCATATAATTAGAATATCATCAAAAAGTTGATTTCACTAATTCAATTCAAAAAGTGAAACTTTTATATTATATTCATAAGGAAAATCCCAAATTCAGCATCTCAGAAAATTAGAATATTGTGAAAAGGTTCAATATTGAAGACACCTTTAAATGGTCTCCCAGTCTAGTTCTGTAGGCTACACAATCATGGGGAAGACTGCTGACTTGACAGTTGTCCAAAAGAGACAAGGAGGACAAGACACAAAAGGTCATTGCAAAAGAGCTGGAGTCAGTGCTTCAAGAACTACTACGCAAAGACATATGCAAGACATGGGTTTCAGCTGACGCATTCCTTGTGTCAAGACACTCTTCAACAACAGACAGCGTCAGAAGCGTCTCGCCTGGACTAAAGACAAAAAAGACTGGACTGCTGCTGAGTGGTCCAAAGTTATGTTCTCTGATGAAAGTAAATTTTGCATTTCCTTTGGAAATCAGGGTCCCAGAGTCTGGAGGAACAGAAGAGAGGCACACAATCCATGTTGCTTGAGGTCTAGTGTAAAGTTTCCACAGTCAGTGATGGTTTGGGGTCCCATGTCATCTGCTGGTGTTGGTCCGCTGTGTTTTCTGAGGTCAAGGTCAACGCAGCCATTTACCAGGAAGTTTTAGAGCACTTCATGCTTCCTGCTGCTGACCAACTTTATGGAGGTGCAGATTTCATTTTCCAACAGGACTTGGCACCTGCACCTAGTGCCAAAGCAACCAGTACCTGGTTTAAGGACCATGACATCTCTGTTCTTAATTGGCCAGCAAACTTGCCTGACCTTAAGCCCAGAGAAAATCTATGGGGTATTGTGAAGAGGAAGATGTGATATGCCAGACCCAACAATGCAGAAGAGCTGAAGGCCACTATCAGAGCAGCCTGGGCTCTCATAACACCTGAGCAGTGCCACAGACTGATCGACTCACGCCACATTGCTGCAGTAATTCAGGCAAAAGGAGCCCCAACTAAGTATTGAGAGCTGTACATGCTCATACTTTTCATGTTCATACTTTTAAGTTGGCCAAGATTTCTAAAAATCCTTTCTTTGTATTGGTCTTAAGTAATTGTCTGAGATACTGAATTTGGGATTTTCCTAAGTTGTCTGTTATAATCATCAAAATTAAAAGAAATAAACATTTGAAATATATCAGTCTGTGTGTAATGAATGAACGAATATAAAATACAAGTTTCACTTTTTGAATGGAATTAGTGAAATAAATAAACTTTTTGATGATATTTTAATTGTATGACCAGGAAGATTTTCAGAACGAGGGTGAGTAAATTATTACAGGATTTTCATTTTTGTGTGAATGCCCCCTTTTAGCTTTTCTGTGCTAATGCAACAGACTATTATTACCTCAATCAAAAGTCTAATGTTGTACCATATAACCCCTCTCCTTTCACATCATGCTTAATATGAGCATGTCATCACTGATGATTTAGAGGACGCCTTGTGTTCTTAGAGCAATAATCCTAAACGTTGAAGAGGCTTTAAAAATCACATTTACTCTCCACCAAACTGATTCTTCATGCCCGAATAAACCATCTCCAAGTGTCTCTCTCTGTTTGCATAACGAGATTGGGAGCCACATTCATCCTCAATGCAAATGACTGCAATCAGTTAGCGAGCAGAAAAGCGATTCGTTTTTAAAGGGAAATGGAGTCGATTGTAGTCTCGTCCCATTCCCGAATGACTTCCATCGCTGTTTTCTCTCTCACATCATTGAATTTAATTTAGATTGAAATGGACTGTTAAGCAATATTATGTAGAAACACATTATGACATGAAAATCTCATTTTGGTCCCAAAAGTCCACATTGCAAACACACCAATAGTTTTGTCAATGCTATTCTCTTGTTTTGTTTTACAAACCACCTTTTTTTTTTTCAAGATTCAGGTTCATGACAGTTGTTTTTTGTTGTTGTTGTTTTTTTTTTGTTTTTTTCGTTTCATACCTTCTGGTTCTGCTTCAAGGTCTGATCCACTGAGACCCATAAAGACACTCCACTGGTGCGACACAATTAAAGACGGTGGGGAACAAAATTGAGTTTTTAATCAATATGCAAATTAGTCATTTGTTGGGTTGAGTGACAGCAAAATAAGTTCATCTCTATGTGACTGTCTGTGTGCCTGTGTTTTATGGGATAGGGAATGTAAGATTTTCATTCAAACAGTCATGTAAGCCAGGTTTAGGATGAATGACTAGATGAAAAGCAACACATATGAAGTGTTCATTCAGGAAAACCATGAATCTCAGACAACACCCCATGCCGTGCATGCACTTGCCCACAACCGCATACAAGAACACACAATCACAATATCGAACACAAACACTAAAGCAATGACACCGGGTGCCCTGAAGGAAATGAGACTGTCTGAGAAGATGAAGGGCCTCAAAATAAACTCTAATAAGAGTTTCAGATGTACTCTGAGCAACGGCTGAGCTCGGGAATGGGGGCCTGAAATCCATGCAGCCACAGTTCTCTCTATCCTTCTCTTAATAAGAATATTCTCTCTGCCATTCTCTCTCCTTGACTTACTGTGGAATTGTGGAGCTGTCACATCACTCTAAGAAAGAATTAATCAGACAAGACAAGACCAAACAGATAATCTAACAGAGAAATGATGTCTCACTATCCAGCATTCAATTATCTTTAACCATATCATATGAAAGAATAACGTAGTGAGCAGGCCAGACTCCTCTGGAATATATGTATATGCATATATGTATATCAGTGGGTACGGAAAGTATTCAGACCCCTTAAATTTTTCATTGCAGCCATTTGCTAAAATTATTTAAGTTCATTTTTTCCCTCATTAATGTACACACAGCACCCCATATTGATAGAAAAGACATTTCTTGACATTTTTGCAGATTTATTAAAAAAGAAAAACTGAAATAGTCTACCTGTGCAATAGTGCATACCAAATTAACTTTTATAGGATATATGGTGCGACTTGGTCTGCTGTACTGCTAAAAACCAAAATCACTAAGGGTGCACAATACATTTTATCAATGGCAGAGGCATTTATACATTTGAATATTTAGCAGCAGTTTATTTTGGATATTTATTTGTTCGTGTTCATGTATTATTATTATTATTATAACACTTACAAAACGATTCAAAAATTTTAGGGTGACTGATCAAAAATGAAAAGATATGGCATAATATTACAAAAGATTTCTATTTTAAATATATGCTGTTCTTTATAACTTTCTATTTGTCAAATAATCCTAAAAATGTGATTTCCACAAAAAAAAAAAAAAAAAAAAAAAAAAAAAAATATATATATATATATATATATATATATATATATATATATATATATATATTAAGCAGTTTTCTACAATTATGAAAAAAAAATGTTTCTTGTTCATCAAATCAGCATATTAGAATGATTTTTGAAGGATCATCTGACAATGAAGACTAGAGTAATGGCAAAATTTTAGTTGTGTTTAATTTTTTAATTCTTTAAGACAAAATAGTATGGAATTTGCAATTATCTGCCATAATTGTAATATTGCTGCATTTGACAACCAAACAATCCAAACTAGCTAGGCAATTAAAGCATTGTTTTCATGGAAAGACTGACATGATCTCAAAACAAGTGGCAGTCAGAGTGACTTGCTTTCATTATCATGCAGGAAGGATGGTTGATGGTCACTCTAATGAGTCACAGCTAAGATCCTCCCAGGGTTCTCTGGAAGGAGCTGAATGTCAACTTGATTTGAAATACATTTGATGCATTTCACACAGAGAGCCAAACCTGTAAAACTGCCTGACCTTTACAATCTGTATTTTTACAAAAGCTGTATAATGCAGATATCTAAGACATGCTCACAAATAGCTAGCTAGTAAAGACCCCTGCTTGCAAACACAACTGCAGCCGACAAAATTTGGGGGTTTCTTTGGTTTTGGGATTCATGGGGACTTTGTAACTTTACAAATGTTGATTTACTTTCAGTGGTCATTTCTGAGCGTTATAATTTTGTGTCTTGTTCTCCTGGTTAGATTCTGCCTGTTTCCTCCGTGTACCGATTATTCTCTGTTTGCCCTTGTTTATTCTGCTCTGTTTACTGGACTGTGATACTTGCTGCCTGCCTCAACCTTATTTGCCTGAATTACTATGACTCTGCCTTCCCTATGACATTTCTGTTTGCTGTTGTATGACTTTGCCTGTTTGACTACCCTGTGCTTGGATACCATTCCGCTGTCACCTCATTACAAAAGTACACGATAAATGGAGTTACTGTCTACCAAAAGAAGGAAAGAAAGAAAAAACGATGTTGAACTGCCTGAAACGAGTCTTCAGCAATCTATGTAGGTTTGTAACAAATTTGCAAAATGCCAGCCTATGGTCTTCATTGGCTGCCCTTGAACAGTGTGACCTGCCCTCAAACACAGTAGTTGTAGCAAAGACCTGGAAAAGTTTGGTTTGTGTGTTTTATATGATGAGAGTACGCATTTTTTCTACACCACAAAAGCAAATCCACTTTGCATGAACTTCCAAAGGGTTAGGAATCAGACTTCTGGGAGACATGTATCACATTATTTAACAGTCCACCTGGACACAAGCCCACTGTGATGCCAAACCCCCTCATGGAAGAAGAAAGCCATCATGTTTACAATTGTGACAATGAGTGCTTATCAAGCTCAGCTTAACAATGGAACAATGGATAAACTTATCAAAATAGGTCCAACAGTTTTACATACCGGTGTGTTATTGTAAAGACATCAATGTTACATTTTCACAGTCCTAAACATGACGCTGAACAAAACACTATGATGCTTTACAGAAGGTCTCTGTGGCGAGGGGGGCGTGGTTCTGCGAAGGCTGCAGCGGGAGAGAGAGACGGGAGAGGAGCGGTGAGTAAGCGGATCAAGCGTTAATAACGATCACCTGTGCATCCTTGCAGTAATTGGCGTGGAGAGACGGCTTAAAAGCGCCACTCGCCGAGGAGAGTGGAGAGAGACGGACTGGGAGCTCGGGGAGGACTGGCTGCTGAAAAGAAAACCGGAGGTGGAAAGATTGACGAGTGTTGAATTTGCGCGTGAAGAAGTGAAAGTGAAAGCTGCTTTGAGTTTTTGTTATTTCTTTGTTTTTGTGGAAAGTGAGAATAAAACCCCGACTCCCAGTCACGCTGACCCTGGCTTCTTCCTTCCTTCAACTGAACTACATCACACTGGTGCCGAAACCCGGGAAGGAAGAAGAACGCCGCCGTGATCATGCAGAACCCGTCAGCTGGGCCATTTGCGGACATCATCCAGTCGCTCGCGGGCCTCCACCAGGAACACCATCAGGCGCTGCTGGGCATGAGGGACGATCAGGAGAAGAGGTTCCTGGCCCTCGTTAAAGCCCAGCAGGAGGACCGCGCGCTGTTCCGGAGCTGGATTGACCGGGAGGTTAAGGCTGCGGGAACCCCAGCGACCCCAGCCCCGCCCATCCACGTGCCTCTTAATAAGATGGGGCCGCAGGACGATCCGGAGGTTTTTATTGATCTCTTCGAGCGGTCGGCGGAGGCATGTGGGTGGCCCAAAGCGGACTGGCCAGTGCGGCTAATTCCCCTGCTGTCCGGAGAGGCGCAGGTGGCCGCACAGCAATTGCCAGTCCAGAACCTCCTGGTCTATGACGATCTAAGACGCGCCATCATTCAACGGGTCGGCCGGAGCCCAGAACAACATCGCCAACACTTCCGCTCCCTGGGCCTGGGCGAAAGCGGCCGGCCCTTCGTGATGGCGCAGCAGCTCCGGGACGCCTGCCGCAAATGGCTGATGGCCGCTCCCAGCGGCGTCGACGACATCATCGACAAAGTGGTGCTGGAGCAGTTCGTGGCGCGGTTACCCCCCCAGACCGCGCAGTGGGTCCAGTGCCACCGTCCGACGTCGCTGGACCAGGCCATCCAACTGGCGGAGGACCAGATGGCGGCGTGTCCAAGGGTCAGCGAGGCCCTACCAGCAGCTACTCTCTCTCTCTCTCCTGTGTCTCCGGCTGTCTCCCCTCTCTTCCCCAAACCTGTCCCTCTTCCCAGGTCCCGAGGAGGTCTTCCGCCCCGAGCCGCACCCCGCTGGAGGGACTCGTCTGTCCCGGATCCGGCCGCGGGGCCACGGGCGCCACCCAGGGGCGCGGGCACGACCAGCAGCAGTCCGGTCATGGGTCCGGAGGATCCCCTCTCTCCACGCCAATCCCTTGGTCCGCTTCCCGCCCCGAGGTTAGCGGGGAGGTCCGGGCCGGCCTGTTGGCGTTGCGGGGACCCGTCCCATTTTATTGACCGTTGTCCAGTAATGGAAGTGGGGACACTGATACGGGTCCCGGACGCCCCGCAGGCTGCCCCCGATCAAGCTGGCCTGTACCAAATACCCGTGAGTATTAAGGGGGGTACATATCAGGCTTTGGTGGATTCAGGCTGTAACCAAACCTCCATCCATCAAAGCCTGATTCAATCGGAGGCATTGGATAAAAGCCGCATGGTTAAGGTGCGCTGTGTGCACGGGGATGTGGTGGATTATCCTCTATTGTCCGTGACTATTAAATTTAGGGGACGAAAACAAATGGTAGAGGCAGCGGTCAGCCCGCACCTCAGGCACCCGCTAATTTTGGGGACGAATTGGCCCGATTTTAAACGATTGCTGGGGTTTTTATGTGCGGGTGCTTCCTGGGCGAACAGGCGTAAGGAAAAGGGGGCGGTGGCTCAGCTGGGAGAAGCTGAACCGGGACCTGTGAGAACTGCGTCAGGGGAACGAAGCGATCTGGAGAGAAGATCGCTCGCAGATCGCGATGATTTTCCCCTGGCCCAGTCTCAGGATGAAACGCTCAAACACGCCTTTGAACAGGTCCGTTCTATCGACGGGCAGCTTCTCCAGCCAACTCAACCGCTCTCGTACCCTTATTTTGCCATCCTAAAGGACAGGTTGTATCGAGTGACCCAGGACGCTCAGTCAAAAAAAGATACAACCCAGTTGTTAGTTCCGAAGAGCCGTCGGGAAATGCTTTTCCAGGCGGCCCATTGTAATCCTATGGCCGGACATTTGGGGCAAACCGCGACACTGAACCGTCTAATGACCCGATTTTTTTGGCCGGGCATTCACGAGAACGTGCACAGGTGGTGCGCGGCGTGTCGGGAATGTCAATTGGTGAATCCACCGGCCACTTCAAAAGCACCATTGTGCCCCCTCCCCCTTATGCAGGTCCCCTTCGAACGAATTGGTATGGACCTCATCGGGCCATTAGAACGGTCGGCATGGGGCCATCGGTTTGCATTAGTCCTAGTGGATTATGCAACTCGATACCCCGAAGCAGTAGCGCTCCGCAACATCTCGGCGAAAAGTGTAGCGGACGCTCTGTTTCGTTTGATCTCCCGCGTGGGAATCCCAAAAGAGATTCTCACGGATCAAGGCACGGCGTTTATGTCACGAACTCTCCGCGAACTATATGAATTATTGGGCATTAAGTCGATTCGCACCAGCGTCTATCACCCACAAACAGACGGGCTGGTGGAACGATTTAATCGCACATTGAAAACCATGATTCGAAAGTTCGTTCACGAAGACGCCAAAAATTGGGATAAATGGCTTGAACCCCTCTTGTTTGCTGTGCGCGAGGTCCCGCAAGCCTCCACAGGGTTTTCCCCGTTTGAGCTTCTCTATGGGCGTCAACCCCGTGGGGTGCTTGACCTCCTAAGAGAGGCTTGGGAGGACGGACCTTCAGACGCTAAAAATGAAATTCAGTATGTGCTGGACCTGAGAACAAAACTCCACACTCTGGGGCGGCTGTCTATGGAGAATTTGTTACAGGCCCAGGACAAACAAAGCCGGCTGTACAACAGGGGAACAAGCCTCCGTAAATTTGCACAGGGAGATAAAGTGCTTGTATTACTCCCAACCTCTAATTCTAAATTACTCGCCAAGTGGCAAGGACCTTTTGAGGTCACACGACGAGTCGGGGAACTCAATTATGAGGTGGTACGAACGGACAGGGGTGGAGCACCTCAAATTTACCACCTCAATCTCCTTAAAAAATGGAACGAGGCGGAGTCAGTGATGCTGGCGACGACAGTGAGTGGGGAGGAGGATCTTGGGCCAGAGGTAAACAAAATGGACCAATCCCTTGCCCTGGCCCCGGGGGGAGACCACCTCTCGCCGTCCCAGCTCACTGATGTAGCCCGATTGCAAGCAGAATTTGCTGATGTGTTCTCACCCCTACCGGGTCGGACCGACCTCATTCAGCACCATATTGAGACCGAGCCGGGCGTGGTGGTGCGCAGCCGGCCGTATAGACTGCCTGAACACAAGAAAAAAGTAGTTCAAGCGGAATTAGAGGCAATGTTAGAGATGGGAGTAATAGAAGAATCCAACAGTGATTGGGCGAGCCCGATAGTTTTGGTTCCTAAAACGGACGGCTCGGTTCGATTCTGTGTGGATTATCGCAAGGTGAACGCTGTGTCGAAATTCGACGCGTATCCAATGCCGCGGGTTGACGAGTTGCTTGATCGGCTAGGTTCAGCTCGATTTTATTCGACACTGGATTTAACAAAAGGATACTGGCAGATCCCCTTATCTCCATTGTCTAAGGAAAAGACAGCTTTCACGACGCCGTTTGGATTACACCAATTTGTAACGCTTCCGTTCGGGCTGTTCGGGGCTCCGGCCACTTTTCAGCGTCTAATGGACAGGATTCTTCGCCCGCACGCAGCGTTTGCCGCTGCCTATTTAGACGATATTATCATTTATAGTAATGATTGGCAGCGGCATATCCAGCATCTGCGGGCTGTCCTGAGATCGCTGAGGCAGGCCGGGCTAACGGCCAACCCGAAGAAGTGTGCAGTTGGGCGCGTGGAGGTCAGGTATCTGGGCTTCCACTTGGGTCACGGACAGGTGCGTCCCCAAATTGACAAGACAGCAGCGGTTGCAACCTGCCCGAGACCCAAGACCAAAAAGGAGGTGAGGCAGTTCCTGGGGCTGGCGGGATATTATAGAAGGTTTGTACCTAATTATTCGGACCTCACCAGCCCGCTGACTGACCTCACTAAAAAGGAAGCACCAGAGCCGGTCCAGTGGACGGAGCCGTGCCAGCGGGCTTTCACCCAGGTAAAGGCTGCCCTGTGTGGCGGGCCGCTTTTACACTCTCCTGACTTTTCTCTCCCTTTTGTGTTGCAGACGGACGCGTCGGACAGGGGGCTGGGGGCGGTCCTGTCCCAGGAGGTAGGGGGTGAGGAGCGGCCGGTGCTGTACATCAGTCGGAAGCTCTCAAAGAGAGAGACGATGTACAGCACCATTGAGAAGGAGTGCTTGGCGATCAGGTGGGCGGTCCTCACCCTCCGCTATTATCTCCTGGGGCGGGAGTTCACTCTCTGTTCGGACCACGCGCCCCTCCAGTGGCTCCACCGCATGAAGGATACCAATGCCCGGATCACTCGTTGGTATCTGGCGTTACAGCCTTTTAAGTTCAAAGTGGTCCACAGGCCGGGGGTACGGATGGCTGTGGCCGACTTTCTCTCCAGGAATGGGGGGGGGGGCCGCAGGCCGGAGGGCTCCCCGGCCTGAGTCGGGCGGTGGGGGTATGTGGCGAGGGGGGCGTGGTTCTGCGAAGGCTGCAGCGGGAGAGAGAGACGGGAGAGGAGCGGTGAGTAAGCGGATCAAGCGTTAATAACGATCACCTGTGCATCCTTGCAGTTATTGGCGTGGAGAGACGGCTTAAAAGCGCCACTCGCCGAGGAGAGTGGAGAGAGACGGACTGGGAGCTCGGGGAGGACTGGCTGCTGAAAAGAAAACCGGAGGTGGAAAGATTGACGAGTGTTGAATTTGCGCGTGAAGAAGTGAAAGTGAAAGCTGCTTTGAGTTTTTGTTATTTCTTTGTTTTTGTGGAAAGTGAGAATAAAACCCCGACTCCCAGTCACGCTGACCCTGGCTTCTTCCTTCCTTCAACTGAACTACATCACAGTCTCTAAGTGTTTTTTGGCCAATGAAAGCTGCTATGGAGTCCAGACATTCTGCCATCAGTCTGAAGATCTGGATACATGAGACTAGGGCCATCTGACCAATCATAACAAACTGGGTCATATGACCAATCAGAGCAAAGTAGACCAATCGTAACAAACTGGGTCATCTGACCAATCAGAGCAAAGTAGACCAATCATAACAAACTGGGTCATATGACCAATCAGAGCAGAGTAGACCAATCACAACAGACTGGGTCATATGACCAATAAGAGCAGAGAAGACCAATCACAACAAACTGGGTCATATGACCAATCAGAGCAAAGTAGACCAAATCACAACAAACTGGGTCATCTGACCAATCAGAGCAGAGTAGAACAATCACAACAAACTGGGTCATATGACCAATCGGAACAGAGTAGAACAATCACAACAAACTGGGTCATATGACCAGAGCAGAGTAGAACAATCACAACGAACTGGGTCATATGACCAATCAGAGTGGAGTAAACCAATCACAACAGACTGGGCCATCTGAGCAATCAGAGCAGAGTAGACCAATCACAACAAACTGGGTCATAAGACCAATCAGAGCGGAATAGACCAATCACAACAGACTGGGTCATTTAATCAATCAGAGCAGAGTAGACCAATCACAACAAACTGGGTCATATGACCAATCAGAGCGGAATAGACCAATCACAACAGACTGGGTCATTTAATCAATCAGAGCAGAGTAGACCAATCACAACAAACTGGGTCATCTGACCAATCAGAGCAAAGTAGACCAATCACAAAAAACTGGGTCATCTGACCAATCAGAGCAGAGTAAACCAATCACAACAAACTGGGTCATCTGACAAATCAGAGCAAAGTAGACCAATCACAAAAAACTGGGTCATCTGACCAATCAGAGCAGAGTAAACCAATCAAAACAAACTGGGTCATCTGACCAATCAGAGCAAAGTAGACCAATCACAAAAAACTGGGTCATATGACCAATCAGAGCAGAGTTAACCAATCACAACAAACTGGGTCATCTGACCAATCAGAGCAAAGTAGACCAATCACAAAAAACTGGGTCATCTGACCAATCAGAGCAGAGTAAAACAATCACAACAAACTGGGTCATATGATCAATCAGAGCAGAGTAGACCAATCACAACAGACTGGGTCATCTGACCAATAAGAGCTGAGTAGACCAATCACAACAGACTGGGTCATCTGACCAATCAAAGCAGAGTAGACCAATCACAACGAACTGGGTCATATGACCAATCAGAACAGAGTAGACCAATCACAACGAACTGGGTCATATGACCAATCAGAACAGAGTAGACCAATCACAACAAACTGGGTCATATGACCAATCAGAACAGAGTAGACCAATCACAACAAACTGGGTCATATGACCAATCAGAGCAGAGTAGACCAATCACAACACACTGGGTCATATGACTCATCAGAGCAGAGTAGACCAATCACAACAAACAGGTCATATGAACAATCAGAGCAGAGTAGAGCAATCACAACAAACTAGGTCATATGACCAATCAGAACAGAGTAGACCAATCACAACAGACTGGGTCATATGACCAATCAGAGCAGAGTAGACCAATCACAACAGACTGGGCATCTGACCAATCAGAGCAGAGTAGACCAATCACGACAAACTGGGTCATATGACCAATCAGAACAGAGTAGACCAATCACAAAAAACTGGGTCATATGACCAATTAGAACAGAGTAGACCAATCACAACGAACTGGGTCATATGACCAATCAGAGCAGAATAGACCAATCACGACAGATTGGGTCATCTGACCAATCAGAGCAGAGTAGACCAATCACAACAGACTGGGTCATATGACCAATCAGATCAGAATAGACCAATCACAACGAACTGGGTCATATGACCAATCAGATCAGAATAGACCAATCACAATGAACTGGGTCATATGATCAACCAGAGCAGAGTAGACCAATCACGACAGATTGGGCCATCTGACCAATCAGAGCAGAGTAGACCAATCACAACAGACTGGGTCATATAACCAATCAGAGCAGAATAGACTAATCACGACAGATTGGGCCATCTGACCAATCAGAGCAGAGTAGACCAATCACAACAGACTGGGTCATATGACCAATCAGATCAGAGTAGACCAATCACAACGAACTGGGTCATATGACCAATCAGATCAGAGTAGACCAATCACAACAAACTGGATCATATGACCAATCAGAGCAGAGTAGACCAATCACAATGAACTGGGTCATATGACCAATCAGAGCAGAGTAGACCAATCACGACAGATTGGGCCATCTGACCAATCAGAGTAGAGTAGACCAATCACAACAGACTGGGTCATATGACCAATCAGAGCAGAATAGACCAATCACGACAGATTGGGCCATCTGACCAATCAGAGCAGAATAGACCAATCATAACAGACTGGGCCATCTGACCAATCAGAACAGAGTAGATTCTTGGAAAGGAGGAGTTTAGAGAGACAATCCTTTAATGAACTGTTTCAAACACTGTGGGAAAAGAGTTAATACTAAATTGTAATGCTTTTTTACAGCATAAATATGTTCTTGTAATAATTGATGAAAAACTTTTTGGTCCATTGTAACAAAGTTCGTAAATATGGGAAGAAGGAGGCGGGAACCGGCGAACGGTCAACAGATTTAATAGTAAAAGAATCAAACAATCAAACAAAAAGAATAAGGGCGGCAGTTCCTCACGGCGACTGCCGCCCACACAAACAAAATAAAACACAACATAAAATCCAGGCCTGGTCCTCTCTCGTCCTTCACTGTCGTCGCTCCTCCTTTATGCTTCCAGAGCTCCTCCGTGAAGGACTCGAGACCGGTGCGCCGAGCACCTGAAGCTCGTTAACACTCGCGTCACCGGCCTCGCGCCAGAGGAAATATGTCTGAGATGGACATTGTTACGTACTATGACGTTTTTTTGTACTGATTTGGGGGCAGTTGTCTGTTTTTGTTTTTCTCTCCCTCTCCTGCGCTGCTGCTCTAACAGGTGCTGATTGCTGGCACCTGACGCTCATTTCCCAGAATCAACCTACTAGAAACCAGCTACAAAGCAGTCAGGAATGGACAGAGAGAGCAGAGGAGAGAGACAGAGCCACTTTTCTCCCCATGGACCTTCCCTACAGCCCCAGACATTTGTTGCCAGTTGACTACATTTACATTTACATTTAGTCATTTAGCAGACGCTTTTATCCAAAGCGACTTACAAGTGAGGAAAACAAACAAGCGA
Organism: Opsariichthys bidens; assembly: GCA_037194245.1. NCBI lineage: Eukaryota > Metazoa > Chordata > Actinopteri > Cypriniformes > Xenocyprididae > Opsariichthys > Opsariichthys bidens. The sequence goes on along the minus strand of CM074285.1, from coordinate 11,797,293 downwards.
TTCTTCATGAATTGGCAAATAACACAGGAAGTGCTCACAATACAAGTTTCATACATTGCTCAGTACCATAAGCTAGAGTAGGAAGGGAAAAGGGAAGGAAAGGTTTTTTTTTTTTTTATGAGGGGATCAAGTGTTCACGGAAGAGGTGAGTTTTCAGCTGTCTCTTGAATATTGCCAGGGATTCTGCGTTCCTGATGAAAGTAGGGAGATCATTCCACCAGCAGGGAGCAGTGAAGGAGAATGATCTGGAGAGTGATTTTGTGCCTCTCTGTGACGGTACCACAAGCCTACGCTCCTTTAGTGATCGCAGGCTTCTGGTGGGGACATAGCGTTGTAGCAGTGTGTGGCGGTAGGAAGGTGCAGAGCCTGTGGTGGATCTGTAAGCAAGCATCAGCGCTTTGAACTTGATGCGAGCAGCGAGGGGTAGCCAGTGCAGAGAGATGAAGAGGGGCGTGACGTGGGCTCTCTTAGGCTCGTTGAAGACAAGACGAGCAGCAGCGTTCTGGATCATTTGAAGAGGTTTGATTGCACTTGACGGCAGACCAGCCAGAAGAGCATTGCAGTAATCAAGCCTTGAAATGACCAGGGCCTGGACAAGCAGTTGTGTTGCGTGCTCAGTCAGGAAGGGACGGATTTTCCTGATGTTGCGAAGTGCAAATCTGCATGACCGTGCCGTCTTTGAGATGTGGTCTCTGAAGGTCAGTTGGTCATCAAAGATAACTCCAAGATTTCTGGCCGACTTAGATGGGGTGATGGTGGTTGTACCCAGCTGTATGTTGATGTCGTGTTGTAGGGTAGGAGTGGCAGGGAAGACTAAAAGCTCAGTCTTTGCCAGGTTGAGCTGCAGGTGGTGTTCTTCCATCCAGGTGGAGATATCCGCCAGACAGCTTGAGATCCGTACAGCTACTGTGGAATCATCTGGCTGGAAGGACAGGTAGAGTTGTGTGTCATCAGCATAGCAGTGGTAGGAGAAACCATGTGCCTGTATGATGGGACCCAGTGATGTAGTATAAATGGAGAATAGGAGGGGACCAAGAACTGAACCCTGAGGGACCCCAGTGATCAGTTGATGAGGTTTGGATACCTCCCCTCCCCAGGCAACTCTGAAAGACCTACCTGTGAGATAGGACTCAAACCACTGAAGTGCAGAACCTGAGATACCCAGTGACGAGAGGGTGGACAGAAGAATTTGATGGTTTACGGTGTCGAAGGCAGCAGATAGATCCAGCAGAATGAGAACAGATGATTTGGAACCAGCCTTTGCAATTCGCAGGGATTCCGTGACGGACAGTAGCGCAGTCTCTGTGGAATGCCCGCTCTTGAAACTAGATTGGTTGACGTCCAGATGGTTGTTCTGTGTGAGGAAGGATGACACCTGGTTGAAAACAACTCGTTCAAGTGTTTTTGATATGAATGGTAGGAGAGAGACAGGTCTGTAGTTGTCCATGAGTGATGTGTTTAGCGTGGGTTTTTTAAGCAGTGGGGTTACTCGAGCCTGCTTGAATGTGGTAGGAAAAGTGCCTGTGTGGAGAGACGAGTTAATAATGTGTGTAAGTGCTGGTAAGAGAGTGGGAGAGATGGCTTGTAGAAGGTGTGAGGGGATGGGGTCTAGAGGGCAGGTGGTGGGATGAGTGGAGAGGAGAAGTTTTGATACTTCCGCCTCCGTGAGAAGGGAGAAGGAAGAGAGAAGAATAGTGGATGAGGAGGGGATGAGTTCCTGTGTGGGTGGTGCAGAGAACTGGCTCCTGATGGCAGATGTCTTGTCGGTGAAGAAATTGGCGAATTGATCAGCAGTTAAAGACGTGGTGGGTGGTGGTGGAGGGGGACAGAGGAGTGCGTTGAATGTCTTGAAGAGTGAGCGTGTGTTTGTAGCGCCGTTGATCTTATCGTGGAAGTATGAGGACTTAGCTGCATGGACTAGTTAATAGTTGCTGTAGAAACTGAAACCTGTGATAGAGTTCCAATTGATACTGCTGTTGTGCTTTTGCCTGAACGGGTAACGTCAACTCTCAATGTTGCTGACGCCAATCATAGTCTTTTTATTTTTTTTTTCCTTTCTGTTAAATATTCTTTATTTGTAGGGAGGAGGGTGCCATTTTTTCTTTAATACTTTTTCTCCTGTTTTGGGGTAAGTTATAGGGAGTTAAGGAAGTTTCTTTTGTCTTTTTGTTCCTTTTGTTTTTCATGATAGGTAAGTTAGTCTTAAAATTGAGTTAGTTGTGTTTTGTTTGTTATGTTAGCTATATGCCCCCTCCTGAAGTCTCTTCTTTTTGTGTTTGTAACAGCATTCCCTGTAATAATAATAAAACATTCTGCAATAATTCTCAGATTGACAGAGTATTTAGTGCTGGGACTGGGAAAGGGAAGCTCCATGTGGTCTCACCTCTCATCTTTCTTTTTTTTTTTTTTTTGTCACGTTTTCCTCGATCCCCTAGACCGAGTTGACACGGGGAATGTGACAAACTCTCATGACTGAAGGACTGATTGGGTCACTGCCTCTGTACATGCAGCAACATCATTGGACCCAGTGTACAAAATCAATACACACTCAAAGAGCAGATAAATACTTTGGTCCATGAAGGTTAAATCAGCGAATATGTTTGCAAATTCACATAATTTAAGTGTACTGAATCATTTTGAATTCAATTTTGAATCCAACTGAAGACAAGTGAATCCCAAACCAATCATTTCGCAGTAAATCTTTTTGCAGATTTACCCCCCTAATTTGATCACTCACGCAATTTAGAGAAAATAAAGAAAAACTTTTCAAACTTTCAAACGAATCACACCATTTCATCCACTCACAAAGACGATGGTTAAAATGAAACAAAATGGATTACCCAGAAATGTTTGGTAATGGGGAAACGAAAAGGCTAAGCTAATTTATTTTTATGAGAACAGGAAGCCATTACATTAGCACTTATAATTAGCAGCCTTTCTTTTAACAAGGTATCCAGGCAACTGTGACACACATAGCACCAGCATCTCATCATTGCTTTCAAATCTCAAATAGTGTTAGAGATCCTGAGCAGACAAGTTCAAGGTAAATTCCTAAAAAGACAGTAATTTAATCAAAGTTATACCATAACTCAATGCACTGGTCATTCCTCTGAAACACGGAGAAATCCGTTTAACATCGAGCCAAGTCACCAGTTTGATTTACTGACTTCAGTTACTTGCCATACCAGCCCTGTTACCTGTTTATTCGCTTGTCTGCAAATAAAAGACTTTAATTCATACTCTATACCTTGTCTGTGTGTGACACATGCTTAAAATGTCCATCTTTACGCACAAAAGCATATTATATGTATACTTTGTTTTCTTCTACTTTAGAACCCTTTATTATGATTATCTAATCAAAATATGTGTTAAAGTGCGGATAAAAAAAGAACTAAAATTGAACACATTTCTGATTTTTAATGTTTCTATCGGCTGCAGGATTAGGATACAATTTAAATATGCAACTTCGTTGGATAACAAATGCATAAAATCGAATAAATGGATGTAAACTAATGCAAATAGATGGAAACAATAGTGACATTAAACAGTTGGTGTTTTTGTCACATTGTTTTAACCGCTTGAGGTAACGTTACTACTAATGTACTACTTCTCTTAGCTTCAACGGCAAACAAACTAATTACTTCAGTGATATGAAAACATATACTGTAATATACTGTATATCATACCGCTTTGTTGTCTGTTTTAAATCCGTTTTTGAGCGCACAGCCTCACGTCACATGTCAAAATAAACTCTTCAAGGCACCAGTGATAGTTTTTATTTTGCCTCTAGAGGTCGCTCTCGTACCGCACTCTTCTCAGCCTCTCCAGAACAGACGCAACCCGAAAAATTAAATCAACCTCAGTTGTGCGAGCACTTGTTTGCACCCTCTGTTTTTCAGATGGAGAAGCATTTACTATTGATCACCGTCACAGTTATGTCTGTCTGTTTCTGTTCCCCAGTCCTGTCTTTAATCTCTTGTTCCTTGTTTTGAGTTTTAGTCCTGTCAGTTGTCACATGGTCTTTGTTTTGAGTTCTGTCAAGTGTCATGTGTTCTCTGTCTTGATTACCGTCTGTCATTCATTCATTTAGCTCAACTGTGTCTCGTTAGTCATGATGTCTTTCACCTGTGCCCCGCTCATTATCCTCCTATGTTTCTGTGTATATATTCCCCCTGTGTCAGTCCCATCCTTGTCCGGTGTTAACGTTTCATGTGTGGATTTTCCCTGTACCAGTGTTTATAATTAAAACGTCTTTATAATGCAGTCCTCCAGTTCCGTGCTTCCTTCCTACACCACAGCGTTACAGAACACCGGACCTATTGAACAATACTAACTACGACGACAACGAAACCAGCCGATGCTGAAGATCGTCTGTGGGGCATCCAGCAGCGGGGATGTCCGCTGTAGAGGTATGTGGGGGAGTTTATAGAGCTCTCCCATCAGGTGGGCTGGCCGGATGCCTCACTTAATGCCGTGTTTTGAATCGAAGAGTAGTTTTTCTCTAGTCAAATTTAATCCTAGACCTAAATGCATCAGAATTCGAGGTTGAAGAATGTGTTCTCCGGCCAGTCCCATCCGAAACACTCGCCCCACCAGCCCACCTAACGCCGACTGCCCTCACGTGCCTCTCCAATGGAGCAATTCCTATCTGTCTGTCTACCCAGTCCCGAGATCACCGTGGGGGTTTTAGCAGCACGGTCCTGGGGTCCAAGGTGTTGGACCCCCCGCTGCTATTATTCCGGTTGACGCCGCCGCTGCTCGCCCAGAGTCCCAGCACGCTGCCGCTGCTCGCCCAGAGTCACAGCACACCACCGCTGCTCGTCCGGAGTCACCGAATGCCGCCGCTGCTCTTCTGCAACGGATAACCACTCAGGATTTATGAACATTGAAACTCTACCCGTTGATACCGAGTCAGTCCCTGAACTATCTATTTCCCTGAACGAGATCACAGAGATCGCGCCCGAACTTTCTGTTTCCCTCGGTGCGATCACAGAGAACGACCCAGGACTGTTTACTATCCCTGACGCAATCACAGAGATTGCCCCAGAACAATCTGTTTTCCCTGAAGCGACCACAGAGGTCGCCACTGAACTTTTAGTTTGCCCTTTTGACCCTGATGCGACCACTGAGGTCGCCATTAAACTATCTGTCTTCCCTGAACCTTCTGCCTACCCTGAGGCGACCATGGAAGTTGCCCACGAGCCCGCTCCAGCCCACCACGAGCCCGCTCCAGCCCACCACGAGTCCGCTCCAGCGCACCACGAGCCCACTCCAGCGCACCACGAGCCCGCTCCAGCGCTCCACGAGCCCGCTCCAGCGCACCACGAGCCCGCTCCAGCGCTCCACGAGCCCGCTCCAGCCCACCATGAGCCCGCTCCAGCGCTCCACAAGGCCGCTCCAGTGTCCGATCATCCGCCGCCTGGGTCTGCGCCCAATCATCCGCCGCCTGGGTCTGCGCCCGATCAAGGTAGAGTGAATAAAACAAGTCTTAAAAAGCCAACGTGTAAAACCTTCAAAATTTTGTTCTGGAAAGCTAAAAGTGTGATGCAAAATGAAAGGAGGAGCAGGTTCAATCCTTAGTTCCCATTAGCAAAAAAAAATAAAATAAATTGATAAATAAATATGATGTGAAAGCATTTCATATAAGCACTGTGTGCCACACACACCAGTGCTGCTAGAGAGGTGGCTGCAAACACACTCACTTCCAAACTGACTCTGCAGGCACACAGCGTCACAATTCACCCTCTATTTCTCAGACAGACTGAGACATTATCAACCCGCTATGCATTAATAAACAGCTCCAATCAATTCATCCCTCGTTTCCCTGCTCCTCTCTTTCATTTGTTCTCCATTTCTTTCGTTCTCTTCTCTTTTGATTCTTCTCGTAGGCTCCGGCCTCATCTGTTCTTCTCCCTCTCTGATTTTCCACTCCAAGCCAAGACGCATTACATCTCCTAACGGCTCTCGCTCCGTATGTTGCATCTGACATCTGTAAACAAGTACCGTCCTGCCATGCCCCACCGTCCTTCATGTCTGATCCATTCTACTGTTCTCTCAGCTAGCACACACTGTTCTTCCTTCCTGAATATGTCACACTACTTATAAACATAGCTATACACTTAGAAAGTACATTTGTCAATTAACCTAAAAGAAAAATGAAATAAAAATGTGATTCATGATATTTAACCAGGTGAAAAAAAAATAAGACACCCACGTTGGTTCAGATCAGAAATTTTGTAATTCAGTTGCTTGTTCACACCAACACGAATGCTTGTCATGAAAATTCAATCCAATTTTCACATGCAGTACAGTATATATTAAGGTCGCAGCGAGTGTTCAATATGTTGCAACTGAAAAAGACACATGGAAATATAAAAAACTAATTAATTAAGAAAACCAACATCCATTTGACAACGCGTACAACAAATACTCAACGCAAACAAATACAGAAACCCACTGCAATAGCACAGACCACAACGGAAGTGTTTCAAGGGAACCCAACAAGTGACGAACCTGGCTGGGACATGCTTATTGTTCAATGTCTACTCATCAGTAGTGTTGTCAAAAGTTTTTTGTTTATTTATTTGTTTATCCATTATGGAGTTGTTGTTTTTTTGTTTTTTTGTTTAATGCAGCATTCTATGTCTATACTGTATGTGTTTTTAATATTTAAAAAAATATATATATCATAGATTGTGGTGACATCACAATCATGTTGTATTGTGGGATATGTAGCTGCCTGAAGAGTACATATGAAGTAGATTAGCTCCCTCTGTCAAAAATTGAGGGAGCAAGGGTTTGTCCATGTAAACTTCCCTCATTCACTTCACGAAGTGGAACACACTTCAAAATGGCGGCAGGGATTCCCCTGAAGGGAAGTGCTTAGGGAAGTTCACCAGTGTGTGTCTAAAACTGTTGTGGAAAGCAGCCATAGTGGTTGCAGCATGAGAAATACAAAACAAGATGGCCATCCGGCTATGGACTACAATTGCCAGGCTCGTCAGTGGTGGAACCATAGCTGTTACAAGTGAAGGAGAAAAGCTGTTAATGAGATTAGAACAGAGAGACTGTGTCTGGATATATAGACTGAAGCTTTTTTCTGTTGTTATGTTTTGAAGTTTTAAGTTGATGATTAAAAAGAAACCAGTGGCTTCATCTCTGCCTGAACTCCATTTGTGAAGCTATCCACCCTTTGATGATACCCAACCTCTCACAATGCCACAGCATACTATTTGTAGTGCGTTTCTGTATTTGGTGGCATTGTGAGTATTTGCAGCATATGTGTTGTCAAACTGATTTGCCGTTTTGTTTTCTATTTGCATGGGTTTTCTTCAGTTGCAGAGCATTCTCTCAGCCACTATAAGATGGATATAGTCAGCTAGTTTTTGTGATGTAAAAAAGTAAAGAAAGAAATCATGAGAACTTTTGCACCTTTAATGAAAAAATTACAACTTATACAATGCCACTGATAATCAAAGTGACACACGTTCACAGTCGCTTGGCAAATTAATCTGTTCGTGAGCGTCATCAAGTTATAGCAGTGGCTCTGGGCTTGTGATCAAGGGAGGGAATACTACTGGTTGCCCAGTTTTATTCGCAGTGTGTGGGAAAACAAATATTAAAACACCTCTTCATTTGAAACAAACAAACAAAAAAAAATTGCTCTGTTTACAGCATGCAAATGTGTCAGTTTCAATGGATGTACTAACAGTCATTCATTGATGTAAACAGTCCTGAAGTCTGGCAGAAGTGAACAGAATTGCTAAACCACATACAGCACTTGATTACTACAGTCCTTAATTGTTACTGAATGAACTCCTAGTAATTTCCGCAAATTATCTTGAAGTTTCTGACTTACCATTGTTTTTATTTAAATTTGAACCATTAGCATATTTTTACGCCATATTAAAAGTATAATGTCTAAAAATTTTTATATTAAAATATCCAAAAAACACTTGCACATAGTTATATATTTCGTTCAGCTGTGTACTTACATTATCCTAAATGTTTCCAAGAATTTGTAAATTCAGAGAAAATCACAATTTTAAATAGTTCCCCATCCCTCTCGTCACTTGCACCTGTCAATGACGTAATATCTGCGTTATTAACATCAGTTAATTGATCATCAGTATGTATGATAATCTAATGTTGATCTAGCTTACTGTTAAGTCTCATACAGCCAACAAACTAATACTAAACATTACAACTTTCAACACACTTAAATACAGTTTAGTATGATAGTGAAACGTTTGACCGTTAACGTTTGAAGTGAAACAGCACTGCATTACCTTACAGTTTTAATTAGTCAAATGTATGAGTATTATTTCAGCACTTATGAGTAGTTCGGTTGAATGAAATGTTCTCATTTCTTTATACTACCGTGTGTCACTGATATCTGTCTCTCATTAACAATCGCGTCCGTGATTCTCGGCTACGCTCAGTTTCATATCACAGTCATGTTTAAAAACAAGCATTCACTCATTTCATAAACATTATTTCCCCAAGTATATTATTAGATCCATCGGCATGACGACAAGTTCCATGAATCCATTTTAACCGCTTCATCAATTCACGCCTTTGTTATTGTTTTGAATTGTTTAGCGACCCCTAGCGGACAAAAAAACTACATAGTGCACCTTTAAATTACTCCTTAATTAAATAGACTTACACTAATAAATCAAACACTGCAGGACTTTAATCTGAAGATATAATTAGGCAGGAATGAAAAATAACAGCAAATCAAGTCACCTTTACTTATATAGCGCTTTTTACTATGCGAAATTATGGCAAAGCAGCTTTACATTAATAATTGGCATTTTACATTAATAATTAAAAGCTTTACATTAATAATTCCCAAAGAACATGGTGTCATAGTCCAGCTTATTCTATATATTATTGATTTATTCCATTGCAAAGATCAATAGTTAGTAGTCTAGTTAATTTATTTATTTCAGAACAGGAGACAACAGTGATGTAAAATGAGGGATACCAAAAACACTGCTGAATATCAAGCAAGTGTCCCCAACCAAGCAAGCCAAAAGCAGCAGCGGCAAGGAACCAAAGCTCCAACAAAATGGAGAATAAAACCTTGGGAGAAACCAGGCTTATTCAGGGGGCCAGTTCTCCTCTGACCAACAGTGAACACTTCCCCGATATTCAGGCAGAGTTACAGGTCATAAGTCCACTTTGGGATCGCAACAGTCAAAATATTTAATCCAGTTCCATCTAGTTTGAGATTTTTTTCATCACACTGGTATGGAGGGTTTGCTGGGGGTCTGTGCCACTGTTTGATGTGTCGGTAAGGCCCTCACAGGGATGTGCTAGTTGACAGTCTCCGCCGACACCCCAGGCCCACGCTGCTGCCGCACACAGGCGGAGGTTTCCCAATCTGACCCGGACAAGGCCCGGATCCAGCCAATCACTTTAAATGGTAAACCTCGGGATAACCAGAGAGACTAAAATTAGCGTAGACGCCATTCTTCCTCTGATGTAACGAGTACATCTGGCGTTTTTAGTATAGATTTAAACTGACAGAGTATGTCTGCTTCCCGAACAATGCAAGGAAGATCGTTCCAGAGTTTAGGTGACAAATAGGAAAAGGATCTACCGCCTGTGGTAGATTTTGGTATTCTAGGTATTAACAACTGTCCAGAATTCTGAGATTGTAATAGACGCAAAATACTATAATGCATTAAGAGCTCACTCAGGTACTGGGGAGCTAAGTCATTTAGTGCTTTGTAAGTAATTAGCAAGATTTCAAAATCTATATGATGTTTAATATGGAGGACCAGGAGTGCCACATAAAAATAAAATGAAGAATCAGTTAATTCATTTAATAATTCACACATAAAAATGTATATAAATAAATCACTTTTATATAGGCAAATAAATAGACATATCTAAAGCTGTTTATTTAATTCCCGTTTTTAAACGTAGATTAATAGAACAATAAAAAATACATTTGTAATTAATTTTAAATCGCTTGTTCGAGTTCGAGCAACACGATCATGCAAAATGTCAGGCGAATCTGAACGTGTTTGGAGAGGTTATAATGGTTTTCGTCGGACTGTCTTTAGTGACACAACAATACATCTTGCTGTCTCTTCAGCCGGTACATCCAACGACTGGTGTTGTTCGAGAATACTTGGAAGTTCAACCATAGCGTGAGGGCTACTAAGTCGCTGAATGACCTCAAACTGAACCAAATCCTTCCATTTATTGTAACCCACAATTATCCGCGGCGTTAGCCGCATCTTCCCTCAACTGAAAAACTCTTTTACAGATAAAATGATAATCGAGAGGAGATTTTCTTTCGCAAAAATCAGCTAAAGCTAACAAATCATCTACAATACCTCTAAAAACACGTTTAGCTTCGCCTGACATTTTGCGTGATCGCGTTGCTCGAACTGTCTTTAGAGAGTCGGCTCTTCAAATTGAGGCGAAAGCTGATTGGTTGCTCCCATGTCTGTACTGTCCAATGGCATTTTAGAAAAGCATTTGCCAAATTCTTTTTAAAAAGCCATTTAAAAAGTGATTTAAAAAGAGATTTAAATACGCATTTAAAATTATTGAATAATGTACTATTTATTGTTTTATTAATCTACGTTTTAAAAAATGAATTAAATAAACAACTTTAAATATGTCTATTTCTTTGCGCATATAAAAGTGATTTATTTATATGCATTTTTATGTTTGAATTATTAAATTAATTAATTGATTCTTCGTTTTATTTTTATGTGGCACTCGTGGTCCTCCATAGTTTAATAGGGAGCCAGTGCAGTTTTGACAGAACTGGGCTAATATGGTCATACTTCCTGGTTCTAGTAAGGACTCTAGCAGCTGCGTTTTGGATCAGCTGTAGTTTACTTATCAAGCGAGCAGGGCAACCACCCAGTAGAGTGTTACAGTAATCTAGCCTTGAGGTCATGAACGCAGGAACTAACTGTTCCGCATTTGTCATTGAGAGCATATGTAATTGGTTTAGATATATTATGCTGTTACACATATGCTAGAAACATGGCTTTCAAATGAAAGATTGGTATCAAAGAACACACCCAGGTTCCTAACTAAAGACGACTTAACAGAGCAGCCATCAAGTGTTAGACAGTATTCTAGGTTATTATGTGCTGAAGTTTTTGGTCCAATAAGTAGAATCTCTGTTTTTTCTGAATTTAGTAGTAGGAAATTACTAATCATCCAATTTTTCATATCAGCTACGCATTCCATTAATTTTGAGAATTTGCTGGTTTTCTCAGGGCGCGAGGAAATATAGAGCTGAGTATCATCAGCATAACAGTGGAAACTAATGCCATGGTTCCTAATGACATCTCCCAAGGGTAGCATGTACAAAGTGAAAAGCAACGGTCCTAGTACTGAGCCTTGCGGTACACCATATTGAACTTTTGATCGAAATGACATTTCTTCGTTTGCTTCTACAAACTGATAACGGTAAGACAAGTATGATTTGAACCATGCCAATGCAATTCCACTAATGCCAACATAATTTTTGAGTCTATTCAAAAGAATATGGTGGTCGATAGTGTCAAAAGCAGCACTGAGGTCTAGTAACACTAATAGAGAGATACAACCACGATCTGATTAGAGCAAATCATTTGTAACTCTAATGAGAGCTGTCTCAGTTCTATGGTACGGTCTAAATCCTGACTGGAAATATTCACAGATACCATTTCTTTCCAAGTAGGAACACAGTTGCGATGATATTGCCTTTTCTAGTATTTTTGACAGAAAAGATAGATTGGAGATCAGCCTGTATTTGACTAATTCTCTAGGATCATTAGGATTCACTAGGATTCTCTAGGATCAAATTCTCTGATTTCTTCCAGCTGCGCTTCATTTTTCTTGGACAACAGCACCATTTCTCACTCCAACAGCACATGCGTAAACTCTTTTGGAATTAAGCTGATAATTAAATGATATTTTTGCAGCATAACTCAAGTTAATTGTATGCTGAATAATACACCATCTATTAAAATAGGCTAGCAGTCCTTTAGCTTCAAATGCTGTATATAGGTATAACAACTGAGTCAAGAAAAAGAGAAGCTTGAAGCTCCTAAAAATACAAAACGCTACTTTAAAGACGTTTGTCCAAACATTTGCTATATCTTCCAGACCAGAATTGTTATACAAAACTGTTTGTAAGTTCTTTGGCACATACACTTGTAATAGAAGAGTTAACAGTCCATTCAGATGACTAAAATAGTGGGCACTCTGCAATGCTGTAATTACAACAGCCAACTACTGAACTTGGTGACACATAATTACATGAATTATTGGTACCGTGTGTTAGAGAGACTTATTAATGGGAGGTTCAGTGATGTGTGAAGTCTTCCGGTTGACGATTAACTCCAAGGTGGAGCTCGATATTATTTCATAAAATGTGATGAATGGCTTTGAAAGGTTTTGGATAAATTTTCCACGTTGCTGCCAACAGGTCTGATGATTACTTTCTGCTGAAGAGAACTTGAACTTTATCTAATGAAATAAGAGAAAGTAATGAAAATGAACAGACAGGACAGGAATTTAAACTTGATTAAACAGCTTGTACCATGACTGCAGTTACAGAAGCATCCATCATGATTTCATGACTGGGTGACTTAAAGATTCTGCATTAAGCTGAAATGCAACTATAGAGAGAGAAGGGCTTTTCACTGGGTTAAGCGACATTTCAGACTGTAAGAGGTTGTTTGTGCCACTGGGTTATGAAACCCAGCCCCAGAACACCACTTTTGATGGGTTAACCTTGAACTGCAGAGGCAAAGGTGCACAGTGTAAAGTGATGCTGTGCGAGAATGATGCAGAAAGTTTAGAAGCAAACAATCAATCATAAACTGCCTCGGTGCTTACCAAGCTACAGGCTGTGACTAGAGTAGTCGAAAATATCAGTAATTTGGGGATTTTTTTTTTTTTCAGTTTAATTTGTTAAAAATATTTAACGCAATTAACACAGAATCAGTTTTTTCTGTCATTCTTTTGCTGCGCTACAGTATATGATCATGATATTATTCATTCAAATGCTATTAATGCATTAAAGTGTAATAAGTTGTAAAAAAAAAAAAAAAAAAAAAAAAAAATCACATCTGTACTGGCACGTCTGTGAAGCGGCTCTCTATGAACCAACTCCCAAAATGTGCGCAGAGAATGGCACTTCAGGCAGCGGGTCAGTGCCACAATTCAGTTCTCTTTGGCACTTATTTTATTACTTTAGTACAAATTTTTATTTATTCATATAGCTACACATAACTGTGTGTGTGTATGTGTGTATATATATATGTGTATATTTGTCTTTCACAAAACATGAAAACAGTTGAAAACATGAAATTTAACTCCGCTTTTTCAGACTGTTAGAGTCAGAGAATCACCGATTGCTGTTTAAATGTAATTAAAATTCAAAGTAATCACTTTGGTAATCTAAAATACTTTTCAAATGTAACTGTAATGAAATACAGTTACTCAAATTTTGTATTTTAAATATGTAACTAAGTTACTTGTATTTCGTTACTCCCCAACCCTATATATATGTATGTGTGTGTGTGTGTGTGTGTGTGTGTGTGTGTGTGTTTGTGTGTATGTATGTATTATGTATCTATATGTAAATAAGTGAACAAATTACTCAAAAATTACAAGAAATCAGACACCTTCAGTCAGTGAATCACTCAGACCTGTGAATCTGTCTAACTCATATAATTATGAATAAATAAAACATCCTAAGCATATTCACAAAAAAGTGACATTTACAGTAAATTGCACAAAAAAAAAAAATCAAAGCATAAAGGGATAGTTCATCCAAAAATGAAAATGTTATCATTGTTTACTCAGTCTCATGCCCTTTGAAACTCAAATGACTGTCTTTTTTTCTGGAGAACACAAAAGATGATATTAAAAAAAAATTCTGAGCAAATGAATGTGTTCTTCTAAAATTCTCCTTTTGTGCATCACGGAAGCAAGAAATTCATAGTTTTGACATGAGGGCGAGAAAATGATGACAAAAGTTCTCTTTTTGAGTGAGAAAGACGCTTGATTAACAATTTTAAGAGTTGTAAACCAAACTGAAACAAGTATTAGAATGAAAAATAGGGAAAATGACCTGAAACACCTCCAGACTTCCAGAGTGCTTAATCAAAACCCTACATCCTTTAATTACACGCACAGAGAAGTGACAGAAACGGAAGAGGGTGTATGCAGTCCCCATGGAAACAGATCGCCATGCCACCCAGAGCACAATGGGGCACAACTACGATATGAGGAGGTGAGAAAGGGGCAATGGATATTAATAATTGAAAAGTGAAAAAAAAAGGTTATACAAGGAACATGAGAGCAGTAAGAGCAGATCAAAGCTAAACACATCATACAGACTTGTGAAGAAAACATGCTCAAACAGAATAAATTGCATCTACTTCTGCCTCTAAATACCAGGGTTCAGTTAGATCAACACCACTTAGCTTTAGCACTTCATGTGTGCTGGTATGGCATTAAAAATAACAAGTGTTGCTTTAGGAATTTAGAGGGGTTGGTTATATATGTGGTTTATTAGGTTTAATCAGTGGTGGACGAAGTACACAAACCAAATATTTGAGTTAAAGTAGAGAAACACTAGGTAAAATTTTACTCCAGTAAATTAAAAGTACTCCCTTTTAAATTTTACTTGAGTAAAAGTACAAAAGTATTAGCCTTCGTATGTACTTAAGTATTCGAAGTACTATAATTTATTAAGGCTATAATAGCCTCAGTTTTTGGGACAAGTCTGTTGCAGTGTGCTTACTCTTAGCACACTGATCTATTAATAGAATATTATTATTCAGAGACTGATATCTATTAAAATTACCATGAGCCCAAAACCTTGAAGCCAAACAATTTCCTTTAGAACCAAATGAAATAACAGGATTTGAGAGTTTATTTTAAGGTTTATTTGAAAGTGTTGCAAGTTTAAGTTTAATAAAAGCTTGTATTAAATGCAGGTTCACATGAGTTTTCTTTTACTGTATTGTATCTGAATGTCTCTTCAGAAATATGAACTGGCCGTATCAGATTTACTGTAACAGGAACTATTTTTTTGTATCGAAAGAAACACACTTGCCAGTCGGGTGTGCGATATTGACAAAAAATGATTTCTCAGTATTTTCTAAGACTTTTCTGATAATGATAATCAGATGATATTTTGCATCATTCAAAAATGTTTTATTTGGCAATGTAATTGGTGACAGTGTTTGTTACATCTTTCAATCTGTTGGTTTTCCTGTCATAAGGAACTTTCCTGCTAAATGATTGGCCCATGTTTTTTTTTTTCATAATCCTCATATTAGGGCAAAGGCTGACATTATTTAATGCGCAGCTTGTCAGAGCAGTACGGCTCTGTGATCAGTAGTAAATGCTTCTCCATCTGAAACGCTTTGACTGATTAAACATGACTAATAAACACACGACTGCTTTATTATCTCTCAGAAGGATGCACAACTGTCGTTATGAAGTAAGTTTGGAGTAAAAACATGTTATTAAATGTTGTCTTTTGTTGGACAAGATGTTAATAAATGCTTCTCATGTCTGGAAAGATGTTTTACTCACGCTGCTTTTTCAAATGTACATTATAAGCGACTCAAACTAGACTTAAAATAAGCCCTGCCTTGCAGAAAGGCGATCTCTATTAATAAGGGGCTTTCCACTCCACCTGACAACTGTTTTAGCATCATGCGCTGCATGCAAAACTAGTCAAAATAGAATTTATATTCCAACATAAAGTGCTAACATCAATATCGGAGCACTGAGCTTCAAACTTCGGTGAACATAAACAATGAAACTTAACATAAACAATGAAACTGTTTTCTCCAACCAACTGTTGGATTACTCATTTAAAAATGAGCACTATAATAAAAATGGCATACCTCAAGGTGTTTCCTAAGATTGGAAGGATAATTTTTGTAAGAAGAAATTCTACAATTCCGAGGAAGGCAGTTGAAAATGAAAGACTCTTTCTTCTTTTCAACGATTTCAAAAATTTGCGCAAATAAGGCCATGGGTGTTGTGGGACGTTGGAGTCAGCAGTTCTCGATTCTTCCATGATGAAGGCACTGGCACTCTCAATGCTGTGCCATTGCACTGACACTGAACTGCTCGCGCTAAGTAAGCAACAACCAAGTTCAAAACAGAGCGCGCGCTGAACCCTGATTAGTTTGCCACACACTTAAGTACAGTAACAAATTACATCTACTTCGCTACTGTCCTCCACTGGGTTTAATACAAAAAAAAGATGTCCTCAAAATGTATTTGGCAATATTTTCTCATAAACCTATCAAACAGTTCACTACTTTTCACAACCATTTTGTACATTTACATATTTGGCTGTCACTTTTATGCAAAGCAATATGTTTCCTGGGAATAAAACCCATGACCTTGGAGTTGCTAATGCCATGATAGCACCAGATCATCAGACCAGCAAGACCACTTTGCCATACAATATGTCGTTTAGTATTACTATAATTTATTTGTTATTAGACATCTTGACTGGAGACATAAATCTTCCATGTTCCCCTTCATTCCCTTCGGTTAATTATTAAGTTGGAATAGCCAGGTAATAAGCAAAGGAAGTAGTTAGATATTTTCCATGACGTTAAATAGAAACACATTTCCTTATGCTTGTAAAAGCAAGTGCAATAGATTTGTTAATATTTGTCAAAGAGAAACAGTACTACTGTCATTTGACACCAGTGGTAATCAGTAAGACTGGGTGATGTGATAAATTTGGGTTTGTAGTTCTCACTTCAGTAGTTATTCATCATTTAGTCACTCAGAACATCCAGTGTTTTATTAAAGTTTGGGGGAGCACGTTTAGATAATCTACCCAGTCAGCACGAGAGTAGATGCATATACATCTGGCATGTTGGGTCTGGCATATCACATCTTCCTTTTCACAAAACCCCATAGATTTTATCTGGGGTTAAGGTCAGGCGAGTGTGCTGGCCAATTAAGAACCCTGGTCCTTAAACCAGGTACTGGTTTCTTTGGCAGTGTGTGCAGGTGCCAAGTCCTGTTGGAAAATGAAATCTGCATCTCCATAAAGTTGGTCAGCAGCAGGAAACTTCCTGGTATACAGCTGCGTTTACCTTGGACCTCAGAAAACAACACCAGCAGATGACCCCAAATCATCACTGACTGTGGAAACTTTACACTGAACCTCAAGCAACGTGGATTGTGTGCCTCTCTTCTGCTCCTCCAGACTCTGGAACCCTGATATCCAAAGGAAATGCAAAATTTACTTCAGTCCAGCAGTCCAGTCCTTTTTGTCTTTAGCCCAGGCGAGACGCTGTCTGTTGTTCAAGAGTGTCTTGACACAAGGAATGCGACAGCTGAAACTCTTGTCTTGCATGTGTCTGTGCGTAGTGGTTCTTGAAGCACTGACTCCAGCTGCAGTCCACTCTTTGTGAATCTCCCCCACATTTTTGAATGGGTTTTGTTTCTCAATCCTCTCCAGTGTGCGGTTATCCCTATTGCTTCTACACTTTTTTTCTACCACATCTTTTCCTTCCCTTCCTCCATTAATGTGCTTGGACAAAGAGTTCTGTGAACAGCCAGCCTCTTCTGCAATGACATTTTGTGTCTTGCCCTCCTTGTGCAAGGTGTCTTCCCCATTATTGTGTAGCCCTACAGAACTAGACTGAGAGACCATTTAAATGTCTTTTCAGGTGTTTTGAGTTAATTTTGCTGATTAGAGTGTGGCACCAGGTGTCTTCAATATTGAACCTTTTCACAATATTCTAATTTTCTGAGATACTGAATTTGGCATTTTCCTTAGCTGTCAGAAATAATAATCAAAATTTAAAAAATAAATAAATAAACATTTGAAATATATCCGTCTGTGTGTAATGAATGATTATAATACACAAGTTTCACTTTTTGAATGGAATTAGTGAAATAAATAAACTTTTTGATGATATTCTAATTATATGACCAGCACCTGCATATATGTATATATATAGCTTACTTACCACAACAGTTTACCAGCATCCCTGCACCCCTTCATCCTTCTGGATTTTGGCAAACAGCCCAACTCGGAGACCTCCTCTCAGGCTGCACATCAAATACGGATATTCTGTACTATATCTGATTATTTCACAAGTTCGCATTTACCTATAAAATATTAGAAATTTGTATACAGTCATTTTCTTTTGTTTGGTACAGACTGTCATGCTGTGTGTTGATACGAACCAACAGCCATCACTCCAGTCTCTCAATTACAGGCCACCTGTGCCTCAAGCACCTGTGATAAATCAATAATCTACTCACTTGTTTACTTCTGCTGAAAGCACTTACAGCACAGCACTGACATGTTACCGCAGGAATGATCAGTGGACACCACACTCTGCTACTGTTATTGATGAGAGTCTTACCATGATTTAATTCATGAGAATGCACTGTTGAAAGTCATTATGGGGGTGGTGATCTCTGACCAGTGCATAAATTAGAGACAAAGCAGATTATATTACTGGTATATTACTCATGAGCTGATCTTATTTTATTTCATTAGACTGAAATTTCTATGTCATTAGACTTAAAATGTATTATTTATTGTTTGCAACGACAACTAATACGTGTTTATACACCGATCAGGCATAACAAACCACCTTCCTAAAATTGTGTTGGTCCACCTTTTGCTGCCAAAACAGCCCTGACCCATTGAGGCATGGACTCCATTAGACTCCTGAAGGTGTGCTGTGGTATCGGACACCAAGATGTTGGATTGAGATCTGGGAATTTGGAGGTCAAGTCAACACCTCAAACCATTCCTGAACCATTTTTGTTTTGTGGCAGGGCACATTATCCTGCTGAAAGAGGCCACCAGGGAATACTGTTTCCATGAAAGGGTGTACATGGTCTTCAACAAAGCTTAGGTTGGTGGTACGTGTCAAAGTAACATCCACATGGATGGCAGGACCCAAGGTTACCCAGCAGAACATTGCCCAAAGCATCACACTGCCTCCGCCGGTTTTCTTTCTTCCCATAATGCATTCTGGTGGCATGTGTTCCCCAGGTAAGCGACGCACACGCACCCGGCCATCCACGTAATGTAAAAGAAAATGTGATTCATCAGACCAGGACATCTTCTTCCATTGCTCCATGGTCCAGTTCTGATGCTCAAGTGCCCACTGTTGGCTCTTTCAGCAGTGCACAGGGGTCAGTATGGGCACCTTGACTGGTCTGCAGCTATGCAGCCCCATACAAAACAAACTGTGATGCACTATGGATTCTGACACCTTTCTATCAAAGCCAGCATTAACTTCTTGACCAATGTGAACTACAGTAGCTCATCTGTCAGATCGGACCACACGGACCAGCCTTCGCTCCCTACGTCCACCAATGAGTCTCGGTCGCCCATGACCCTGTCACCGGTTCACCACTGTTTCTTCCTTGGACACTTTTGAAAGATACTGACCACTGCAGACTGGGAACACCCCACAAGAGCTGCAGTTTTGAAGATGCTCAGACCCAGTCATCTAACCATCACAATTTGGCCCTTGTCAAACTCGCTCAAATACTCACGCTTGCCCATTTTTCCTGCTTCTAACACATCAACTTTGAGGATAAAATGTTCACTTGCTGTCTAATATATCCCTCCCGCTAACAGGTGCTGTGATGAAGAGATGATCAGTGATATTCTCTTCACCTGTCAGTGCTCATAATGTTATGGCTGATTGGTGTATATATACATGCACACTCAGTGACTTTGCTATTTTCAGATTTGATAGAAAAAGTTCTATCATGACTTTTTTGATCAATATTTCATAATTTTGAACAATTGCTTACACACTAATTTTTTGGAAGCTGGCTATACTGACAATGTATGCGGGCACCATATATCTTTGCATAAATGATGCATGGCTTCTTTAGTTATTTCTTTATGCCGTTTTGATCTTTCGAATATTGTACTGTTCGCAAATGGCTGTCCTACTGATTTGTTTTCACCTTGTTCAAACTGTGTATAGGATGTACTTTTGTTCATGTATTGGGGTTTTATCGGCTTGCATTTGTAGAGCTCTTTATAGCACTTACACAAATTTTATGTGTTTAGGGCTGTAAACAAATGCATTTTTCTATTCCACTGTGCTACATTTCCATTGTTTTTCAATGTAAACACGAGCTACACCTGTCAGTGCAGTATGAATCGGCCTTTGGACAGTTGAACTCACGTCTCGTATCTCTTGCAGCATCTCACGCATGTCAAAACTATCTAAAATTGCGGGGCTCAAATTAAAACACGTTTAACTTTTAAAGACATTGCACTTTTTCTGTTCCACTGACCTGCGTCTTGCGTTAACTGCAACTGTTGATTGGTAGCCCTGTGTCAATATCTATAGAAACTGTACAGTCTTATCCTATATCGTTTTTGAAAATGTATTGATGTATCTTTCAAAGTCAATATGCTGCCCTAGTTTCAAAGTCAAGCCTAGAAAAGCATTCCAAATGAAAGCTGAAAAGTTTTACACAAACACAGTACACCTTTAGTCAAAGTAACAGACCTATGATGATGTTCTGTACATTTTTTTTTTGTACGTTCACGGTTAAATGTCAGCTGCCCACAACAGTTGTCATTTCAAGTTTTAAATGGGAAAGCATGTTTTATAGTATTCAATTAGAAAGTGCAGGGTCTAAATCAAAGACACTTCTATATAGATAACAAAATCCCCAGGCAGCACAATCCACCAGAATGGCAGGGCAAAAACAAAGGCATCAATTTGAGAATAAAAAAATAGAAGCTTTCATTCATGTTGCCATCGCAACACTGAGTTTAGCAGCCAGCAGCAAACCTGTATGGCCTCTTTCTCCTTGAATCTCAGTGGAAGGGTTAAAACACTATTTGCAAAACACACAAATATAGTAACTGAGTAGGTTTTGTCCTCGGTAAGCAAGATTGTATGGTATGATTTAAGGCCTGTGGTGTCCCACTAACAAGCATTTCTTAAAATACTCAGACAAAAATTCTGAGTCATCACAGCCTTTCACAAAGATCTGCAGACAATAGAACACAGCCAACAAAGAGGCTGAAAACTAACTATTGGTAAGATTTAAATCATCTTTTCATTTCAGAGTAAAATCTATTTATTTTAAAATGCATGAGCCGTGTTGTTTCTGAAATATATTCATCAAACATTTCCAAAGAAACTAGAATGCATGGACGGGGATGAACTATCTGCTGCAATCTAACAAGTGTATCCATCTTAAAAAGACACAGTTGTATAAACAAAACCATCTCTTCTAAATGCCAGATCTAAAGTCTCCAATAATGGCAGAGTGCTCTGCTCTTAGATTCGGTCTTGATAAATAACTGAGAATTTGCTATTCATGTGTAAAGCCTGTAACTGTAAAAATTTTTTAATCCTCCAAGATAATTTCTTGACAGTATGATTTGACTTTAAATGGGTCATGGCATGAAAAGTCCAATTTGCCTTAATCTTTTGACATAAGAGATTGTGTTACTATTAAAGCATCCAGCAAGTTTCAAAGCTAAAAATATCCACCACATTATAAACAAAGAATTTATTTAATCATTGCGGGATTTGTGAGGTCACAAAAAATACTGTATATCTGCATATGACTGCCTCCAGAGCAAGACACAGATGAATCGTCGCTTCATATGTAGACATGCATTCAGTTTCTGACATATTCCACATGCTTGTGTTGACAACAGGACAAAGGAAGAGTGAAAAAAAAAAACGTTTGCTTTGACGTGTTCAGTTTAAGCAGCTTGATTTTGTCTAGCTTTGGAAATGAGTGGATGGTTCATTTAATGGTGAATTGGATCACGTCAAATGATCATATGATTGTTAGGAGCATTTTGTTTTGTATGCGAGGCAGTGTTATGGAGAGATTGCAAAGAAACTTTTGTTGAATGATGAAGCTGCCAACTTGAATTGGATCTGACAGAAGCTGCATCACAAACTGCGTGTAAATAATCTCATAATATTTTCTCTGTACTTGACGATTCATAACTAATATTTTATGTACAAAATTTGCACATTTTTACATATTTGCTTGTTTAAAATACCACTCACTAAGCAAACTCTTAAATTGTCACTCTTTGTTATATTGCAGCCATTTGCTGAAATCATTTAAGTTCATTTTTTTCCTCATTAATGTACACACAGCACCCCATATTGAAATAAAAACACAGAATTCTTGTCATTTTTGCAGATTTATTGAAAAAGAAAAACTGATTAGGACTGATGGTCCTAAGTATTCAGACCCTTTGCTCAGTATTTCGTAGAAGTACCTTTTGATCTAATACAGCCATGAGTCTTTTTGGGAAAGTTGCATAAAGTTTTTCACACCTGGATTTGGGGATCCTCTGCCATTCCTCCTCCAGATCCTCTCCAGTTCTGTCAGGTTGGAAGGTAAATATTGGTGGACAGCCATTTTTAGGTCTCTCCAGAGATGCTCAATTGGGTTTAAGTCAGGGCTCTGGCTGGGCCATTCAAGAACAGTCACCGAGTTGTTGTGAAGCCACTCCATGGTTATTTTAGCGGTGTCATTGTCTTGTTGGAAGGTAAACCCTCGGCCCAGTAGGAGATCCTGAGCACTCTGGTGAAGGTTTTCGTCCAGGATATCCCTGTACTTGGCCGCATTCATCTTTCCCTCAATTGCAATCAGTCGTCCTGTCTCTGCAGCTGAAAAACACCTCCACAGCATGATGCTGCCACCACCATGCTTCACTGTTGGGACTGTATTGGACAGGTGATGAGCAGTGCCTGGTTTTCTCCACACATACCACTTAGAATAAAGGCCAAAAAGTTCTATCTTGGTCTCATCAGACCAAAGAATCTTATTTCTCACCATCTTGGAGTCCTTCAGGTGTTTTTTTTAGCAAACTCCATGCGGGCTTTCATGTGTCTTGCTCTGAGAAGAGGCTTCCGTTGGGCCTCTCTGCCATAAAGCCCCAACTGGTGGAGGGCTGCAGTGATGGTTGACTTTCTACAACTTTCTCCCATCTCCCGACTGCATCTCTGGAGCTCATCCACAGTGGCTCTCACCAAGGCTCTTCTCCCCCAATAGCTTAGTTTGGCCGGACAGCCAATTCTAGGAAGGGTTCTGGTCGTCCCAAATGTCTTCCATTTAAGGATTATGGAGGCCACTGTGCTCTTAGGAACCTTAAGTGCAGCAGATTTTTTTTTTTTTTGTTGTAACCTTGGCCCGATATGAAAGCTCAAGCGCAAGTTCTGCCAGGAAGACTCAAATGTTACGTCACTGAGTTTAGATCTACATTTAGTCATTTAGTAGACGCTTTTATCCAAAGCGACTTACAAGTGAGGAATACAAACAAGCGATTCTTCATGAATTGGCAAATAGGCACAGGAATTGCTCACAATACAAATTTCATAGATTGCTCAGTACCATAAGCTAGAGTAGGAAGGGAAAAAGGGAAGGATAGGGGGTTTTTTTATGAGGGGATCAAGTGTTCACGGAAGAGATGAGTTTTCAGCTGTCTTTTAAATATTGCCAGGGATTCTGCGTTCCTGATGAAAGTAGGGAGATAATTCCACCAGCAGGGAGCAGTGAACGAGAATGTTCTGGAGAGTGATTTTGTGCCTCTCTGTGACGGTACCACAAGCCTTCGTTCCTTTAGTGATCGCAGGCTTCTGGTGGGGACGTAGCGTTGTAGCAGTGTGTGGAGGTAGGAAGGTGCAGAGTCTGTGGTGTATCTGTACGCAAGCATCAGCGCCTTAAACTTGATGCTAGCAGATCTAACCAATCATTATCCAACACTTGTAGTATATAAGATTGGTACTAACACACGTCTGAGTTCGCAGATGCTGACGTCAACCTTTACCTCCATCCTCCCCACCAGCACCAGGATGGTCCCTGTCCATACCTCCGGGGGGGTCGGCTACGCCCCTGCGTTCATCTTCAGGCAGGAAATGCAGAGTCGGCAACCCTCAGGATCTAAGCTACGGACGGGGCCTACGCCAAAGAACTTTCTTACTATATTTGCTTGCTGAGTGTCAATAAATATCACTGTTACGTTATCTTACCTCCCGAGTCTTTCTGGTCGAACTATGCCTTACCACAATTCTGTCTGTGAGCTCTTCAGGCAGTTCCTTTGACCTCATGATTCTCATTTGCTCTGACATGCACTGTGAGCTGTAAGGTCTTATATAGACAGGTGTGTGGCTTTCCTAATCAAGTCCAATCAGTATAATCAAACACAGCTGGACTCAAATAAAGGTGTAGAACCATCTCAAGGATGATCAGAAGAAATGGACAGTACCCGAGTTAAATATATGAGTGTCACAGCAAATTGTCTGAATACTTAGGACGATGTGATATTTCAGTTTTTCTTTTTTAATAAATCTGCAAAAATGTCAAGAATTCTGTGTTTTTCTGTCAATATGGGGTGCTGTGTGTACGTTAATGAGGGGGAAAAAAGAACTTAAATGATTTTAGCAAATGGCTGCAATATAACAAAGCGTTAAAAATTTGAGGGTGTCTGAATACTTTCCGTACCCACTGTATAGGCAAATTTTCCAGACAAATTGTCCATTTTTGAAAAAAAAAATATATATATTTACTTGCTTAGAGTATCATCGTTTTAAATATGTATTAATTCATATTTCTATGATGGATTTTCATAGTTTAAGGTTGAAAGGCATATATAAAAATAAATAAATCAAAAACAAACAAAAAAAATGAATCATGACATTCATCCTTTCATAATGCAAACTTACCATAATTCAAAAAAAAAAGTAATTAAATCAAATGTGAAAATAGCCCAAAAGTGTGGTCTTTTGCAACTAATTGCTTTAGTCAGAGGCTGATGTTTCATGCATGTTTGTTCTATTTACAAATCAAAGGAATGTCCCATTTCAACATTGAGTGCATATACGCACCCATATCTGTTGCCTTAAAAGCCTTGTCTCCGTCATTCTCTCTGAGTGGGTGTTCGGATCTCTCTTATAATCCCACAGATATACTCACATTACCAGAGAGAAGAAGAACAGCGCAAATGCACAGTGATCGAGATGAAGCTCAACACTTTGTTTATTTATGCTTTTTATACTGCTGTTTACTGCTGTTACTGATATTTGTGAAAATATAACACCATTATGTTTGTTTTCACAAAATAAATGCTTTTTCACAATATATTGCAAAAATGCTCCAAACAGACCACTTGTCTTTTATAGAAGTAAAAAAGCATTTAAGCTCACTCAAAAGAGTCCAGTTCTACAAACTCTACAGATATAATCATGGAATTTCTAATATCAAACAGACATGACCATGATCAGCACAACGAAGAACCTCAGTCACACGGAGCTGAATACTAACTGCTGTTCAATCCCCGGTGCTTCTGGCAGACAGACTGTGGCAGTACACAAAGGTGGTAGCAAACAAAAGATGAATCCAGTGAAGAAAATTAAAAGGCAGATTAAATGTCTGAGTCAGACCCCAGCGACCCTGTTAGACCCTAGTGAGTAAATAAACAAAAAGGCAAAGGAAAGAAGACTTTGCTCCTGTTTCCTTGGACATTTCTGGAGACCTATTTATTATAAATGTGCAAGCTAAACAATTGAGCAAAGCTAATTGAATGGAGTACCCTCCAAAGATATCTGGACAATGCTGCAATATGACGCAAAATGATTATGAATTGAAGCCTTGACTCTAGGGTCAAATACTGACTGTCAGCTCTCATTTAAAAGGTATTTCTGTCCAAAGAAAATTTGAATATCATTTTTTAATGAATGACTCAAGAGTGTTGAGCAGAACACTTCCTTGCTGGAAGGAGATCAGGGGGTAAAATTCATATATAAATAATACAACTGAATAATAACAACAATAATAAAACAACTCTCAACAAAAATGTTGTTTTAACAATGTACGAGCTGACATTCAGTACGTCGCTCTCGTCCACGCTTTCACTGTGTGATTCAATTACATTAAAATTTTCCATCCATTTGGATTACATAAATAGTGGTTATACTTATTGTAAATATGAGTTTCCTGGGTAAAAAAAAAATTGGACATGAATGCACTCATGTTGAAACTTGGATGTAATAAGCTCGTAATCGTGACTTCAGAAATGGGATCGATCAAATTTCCTATAGTATGTGAAGGCAGCATTAGAGTACCGTTGAAGCAGTGTCTAAGAGTTAATGAGATCATTAAGTGATGATTGAACATTAATGATGAACACCTGCTGTTAACAAAGAGAATCACTGAAGGAAAGAGAAACAACTACAACTGACTTCAGTCACAGTCTTCGATGAAGTCAACTGAAGATAAAAGAAGACATCTCTCAAGTTCTGATTAAACAACTGAACAAACTATTACCAGCTTCACTAACAAAATATCATGTCGCAATATATTGCAATACTAAAATGCAACAACATCATATCGTGGATAGTGACGATATGTGTCGTGTATAGTTCACCCAAAATGGCAATTATGGTGTAAAAAAAAAAAAAAAAAAAAAAAAAAATCTTTTAGTGTAACTTTAGTGTCCGTTCTACATTAAACTACTATACATAATGTTGGATATAATGTAAAATAATGCAATGAGGGAATCCTAATAATGCCAAATGCCTACATTATTTTAAATATATCTAGTTAGTGTCAGAGTGCAAACATATTCATCTAAATTAAATCTGTTTAAACACTCTAGAATCATGAATATTTGTATTCTCGTGTCAGCATTGTTGTACAATGGGTAGCCAGCACCATGTCCAAGCCTGTTCATTTCTTTTCCTAATGTAATACCAAATTTTAATTGAGTACATTTTTTGTTATCCTTTTACCATATGTCTTGGAGTACCGCAGTAAAATCGTATCATGAGTTTAGTGTTGTGATATGTATTGAATCGTGACGTAAGGATATCATTATACCCCTACTAGACTGACTTTATTTCTGTCATATCTCTAAATACGTTCTTAAGAGAATTAAAAGATGTCTAGATTATTTATTGAGATTCATTTGAAGTTACCATCTTGTGTTGACTTTAATATTGCTCTTGACTTCATTGAATAAGTTGCACTCTGGTTGTTGTAACTAAATTTTACAAAAATGCTTTTGTTATGGCACAAATGTCAAGAGAATGCATGATCAGGCGCTGATGGTTAAGTGATGATCATAATTCAGTGACCTGGGGGTAAAAGTGCCAGTCTTGTATTTATATCACATTATATAACCAATATCATGCGCAAGAGTGCTGTTTTCCAGAATATCAGCACAATTGCATATTGTGATTTTGATTGAACAGTTCAATTTACAAGAAGTTAAAATTGTGAGTAACATTTTAGACTCAAAAGTGGTATTTTTTTATCCATTCCAACACCAAAAAGCCACAGCAGGAAAGTTGCAAAACTCTGAATGAATAGGCTGAATAAATGACTCAATGGCTCAGTCATTAAGAGTGACTTGCCGCCATCAGTTTTAGTTTAATATTTAAAACAGGCGTAGAGGTGTGACAAGATCTTGTGCCACACATTAGTTAAAACATTTCAAAAT
Source organism: Opsariichthys bidens (assembly GCA_037194245.1). Lineage (NCBI taxonomy): Eukaryota > Metazoa > Chordata > Actinopteri > Cypriniformes > Xenocyprididae > Opsariichthys > Opsariichthys bidens. The sequence continues at coordinate 11,769,794 of CM074285.1, read as the reverse complement.
GTACCTGCATTGTTTTGCATGTTGTGATTTTCATTCAAATGAAAGACTAGTTTCCCAGTTATACATTTCATCATTAAAGATTTCTTTAAAAAAAAAAGTGTTAAAAATATTTTCGTCACATTTCATTATTATGAACCCAATATCGTGTATCATCTAGTCTTGCTAGATCAGCATTTCATCAAACCCCAACTGATTTCATTTAATTGGTAACATTCCTATAGAGTTTCTTACTACACTGACTGAATTTATTGATTAAATATAATAATTTGACATAAAAAAGATACAATTAGAAAAACAATGCGCTTTATTAAAGGCAAAAATGACAGAGAAAACTATTTAAATCAATTTAAAAATGCCTCAGGCAAGTATGATTAGCTTTGTGAGTCAGCTGTCCATGACAGGCCTATAACACACTCATCAAAATATAGTCTAATTATCATTATCAACAAAATCCCCCCAAAATGCGAGATCTCATTTATGTCAATATCGCACACCTCTATTAAAAACAACTAAAATAAAAGGAGACAGACATTTCATGTCTCCAGCACCCAACAACCATAATGCTGTTGCAATGGCCAAAGTGAACAAATGAGTTTGAGGTGGAGGATGTAATGGGCAATTAAAAGGAGACAGAAAGGAGCAGTTGATTCTGATCTAAGAGGACTGTGGCTGATAGAAGTTGCTGACTTCTGAAATATAACCAAGTGCCCTTCTATGTAAACCTTTCACACTTTATATTGAATTCTGAATTGAACTGGTTCCCAGAGAAGAGAGGTCAGGATAGGTGATACATGGAATGCCATGTTGGTATTTGTCACGAGTCTTGCAGCAGAATTCTGCATTAACAGAGACTTGAAGAATCAGAAACTATAGTTTTCTGGAAGCTGACCTGCATTTGGCTTACAGAAAAATAAATACATGGAATAATAAGCAGATTCTGGTGCCCCAAAGCACAGTACTTCTTCTGTAAATCATAGCGTTGAGTTGGTTTGGGCATGTAGCCCAGGCCCTGGAATTATATTACTACTGACCTTCATAGAAGAATGAATATAGGTGCACAAAACATAAAATCTGCTCGGATACAAACACCTTCGCACTCAATGTGCTGTGCACGATTATGTCCAAACCTTTATAATGCATTGACAGTGAGTCAGAATGAGTTGAATAATTTAAAACTCTCTCCAGTTACTTTTTCCCACAGTGTGCAGCAGGTTTCTGCAGTATGGATAAAGTAATCATGCTGAAAGTCCCAATTGCTGAGTAATAGCTCAACTGATCGATCCTTTTACCAGGCATCTATCCTCAATTATCTGTCCCTCTGCTGTATGTTGAAAAGTTGCCACTCATTGACCTATATACCAAAGATGTGTTGCCTCAGACACAGTAATTGATTGAATGAGTGTAAATAGATGCCCACTGATCAATTAAGCTAAATGAACTAAGGATTTTTAATAGCAACCCATGAGTATTGTGTTTCATTTTCATTTATTTATTTATAATCACTTGTCTATATTACTTACTATTTTACTTTTACTATTTTACTAATCTTCCTTGCTCTTGCCTAAAGTTTTTTATTGTACTTTATTTTTAATATTGATAAGTTTGAGATAAGAAAATGTCTCCATTTCAAGGTTTTTAACATCACAGGATGATGTTGCAAAGCAGTAATTTTACATTGCTTTTGATTATTGCTTTTGCTTTGATATAATAATACTTGTATTTGTCTGGTCAGATGAAGTTGGGATGAAGCTCAGACAAAGTCATTGCATTGAAATATATGCAAGATTATTCATTAAACCCTGCTCATGTGTCATCACCAGTTTATCTCTGCTATTTCATGCCTTCCTCTGTCAACCTCACAGATAGAAGACTATTAGTTAATAAAATCCCGGATAAAATGCATTTTTGTTAACTGGCTTTGGGCATCAGACAAAACTCTGCTGACATTTTTAGACGAAATAGATATCTACTGATGGAATCTGTTAAAGAGACTGGATCCAATATCCCTGGCTTTGAAATTCGATCATTTTTGTGGGTAGGATGTCATCGTAATTTGATGTAACAGAAAAACATGTAAAACTGTATTATTAAGAATATATATGCAAACTAGGGCTGTAAAATATATTGTTACAATACATCATGATACATACATGATATTATAGACTTTAAAAAAACATATCGAATTGGATATTCAATTGTGCATTCTCATTTCCTCTATTTTTAAATTAAAATTTTCCTCATTTAAATTTTATCTTTAGCAAATTTGAAAGTGAAAAACCATTTTTCATATTGTCCACTGTAATCTCAAGATGGATCACTTGTAACATCTAAATAATTGATTCCAGTTTTAGTGGGCTTTCTTTGCGATTTAGCAGTTTTAGCAGACATAACATGAAAATAATTATCAGTTTGTGAGAAATGTATCAGAATTTTAATATGCATCTCTAATCCAAGGCAAATATTTGCAGAACATAACTGTAATTGTACCACTCAGCTCTCACTTTAACATAAATGTAAGCCTGAACTAAGCCACTACAGTGCAACCACACCAAAGCACGCCCATCATCTCTTCCATTTTCTTATTTCTTATCCTTCTAAAAACTCATTTTCAGGCAGTGCAGTACGGTTATGCCTCTGTAGACCCCTTTGTGTTAGGTTAAAAATGGAGGCAGCTAGCAAATTTAAATGTAAATATCTGAGCCAGTGCTCCCAAATCGAAATTGTTTCCACTGGAAAGAGCAGCAAATAAAGATGCAGGTGCATCCCGATAAATTAGGAAATTAGTCATGGAAAAGTTTGTTTATTTCAGTAATTCAACTCAAATTGTGAAACTTGTGTATTAAACAAATTCAATGCACACAGACTAAAATAGTTTAAGTCTTTGGTTCTTTTAAATGTGATGATTTTGGCTTACATTTATCAAAAACCCACCAATTCACTCTCTCAACAAATTAGAATATGGTGACATTCCAATTAGCTAATCAACTCAAAACACCTGCAAAGGTTTCTTGAGCCTTCAAAATGGCCTCTCAATGGTCTTTGGTTCACTAGGCTACACTATAATGGGGAAGACTGCTGATCAGAAAGTTGTCCAGAAGATAATTATTGACACCCTTCACAAGGAGGGTAAGCCACAAACATTCATTGCCAAAGAAGCTGGATTCAAGCATATTAACTGAAATTTGGTTGGAAGGAAAAAGTGTGGAAGAAAAAGATGCACAACCAACCGAGAGAACCGCAGCCTTATGAGGATTGCCAAGCAAAATCGATTCAAAAATTTGGGTGAACTTAACATGGAGTGAATTGTGGCTGGGCTCAAGGCATCAAGAGCCACCACACACAGACGTGTCAAGGAATTTGGCTACAGTTGTCACAATCGTCTTGTTAAGCCACTCCCGAACCATAGACAATGTCAGAGGCGTCTTACCTGAGCTAAGGAGAAGAAGAACTGGACTGTTGCCCAGTGGCCCAAAGTCCTCTTTTCAATTGTATTTCATTTGGAAACCAAGTTCCTAGAGTCTGGAGGAAGGGTGGAGAAGCTCATAGCTCAAGTTGCTTGAAGTCCAGTGTCAAGGTTCCACAGTCTGTGATGATTTGGTTATGTAATGTCATCTGCTGGTGTTGGTCCATTGTGTTTTTTTGAAAACCAAAGTCATTGCACCCATTTACCAAGACATTTTGGAGCATTTCATGTTTCCTTCTGCTGACCAGCTTATTGAAGACGCTGATTTCGTTTTCCAGCCCACACTGCCAAAAGCACCAAAGGTTGGTTAAATGACCATGGTGTTGGTGTGCTTGACTGGCCAGCAAACTCACCAGACCTGAACAGTATTGTCAATAGGAAAATGAGAAACAAGAGACCAAAAAATCCAGATGAGCTGAAGACCATTGTCAAAGAAACCTGGGCTTCCATACCACATCAGCAGTACCACAAACTGATCACCTCCATGCCACGACAAATTGAGGCAGTAATTAAAGCAAAAGAAGCCCCTACCAAGTATTGAATACATATACAATAAATGAACATACTTTCCAGAAAGCCAAAAATTCACTTTTTATTGGTCTTATGAAGTATTCTAATTTGTTGAGATAGTGAATTGGTTGGTTTAAATGTAAGCCAAAATCACCACAATTAAAAGAACCAAAGACTTATTATACTTCCGTCTATGTGCATTGAATTTATTTAATACACAAGTTTCACAATTTGAGTTGAATTAGAATGAACTTTTGCACGACATTTTAATTTATTGGGATGCAACTGTAATTATACTTTAATACTTCAACTCAAACTTTAAAGGGAACATATTATGCACATTTTTTACAATATACAATTTAAGCTTCAGGTGTCCTCAGAATGTGTCTGTGAAGTTTCAGCTCAAAATAAACGTACAGATCATTTATTACACCATGTTGTAAATATCCATATTTCAGTGCTAGCAAAAACATATCATTTGCATGCATGTGTCTTTAAATGTAAACGAGCTGCTGCTCCTCGTCCCTTATCCAGGACAGCACTTCCTTCATTCATAGCTCCTGCATGCATCAGATACTCTGCCAAATACTAACAAGACATCTGCTTGGTTTTGATTTTCATTTATATAGCGATCACACTCTTCAGCTATATCAGTTTAAACTTCGTTTTCTGAGCTCACACATCTAAAAGCACATGCACAAAAAGATGACTGTCAGATGGTCTTGTGAGTATTTAACTTTTCTTTCATGTTTTATTGTGCTTAAACTGTCAAATACACAATAGGTTGTTTTGTTCGCAAACATAATCGGTTATATCGGTGAACATAAACAGCAGAGACAGAAATCACTAAATTGTTAAATAAAAATATTGAATTGTTAAATAAATTGTTTATTAGATCTGTGGCGCATTCCTTTCAAAAATAAAACGGTTCCACTGCGTCGTCAGCGGCTCAGATGTCAAAAGTAAATGAAGAAGGTTATGTTCATCCCTACATCCAAAAACAAAACACCTCAGTTGCTTAACATTCTTGTCGTTACAGCGTTGAGACAACGGCAGACTGTGTACAAATGCTCAGGAGTTTATGCTAATACAGCAATGTTTGTCAAAACGGGGGCGGGGCCTGTACAAAGTTACATCACTTACGGCTTTTTCTGAGACATTGCTTATGATTTATGGGGCTTAAAAAAAGGAGTGGTGGATTTTTATCATTATAGGTTGGGTTGTGTACACACTTCCAACACACGCATTTATGTTTAAACACCATGTAAAAGTGAATTTTGCACAATAGGTCCCCTTTAAAGGTTGCTTTTCGGTTTTAAATTACCAGCTGGGATGTCGATACATGATTTTTTTTGTGGCTCTTTCCTAACTACTTAGATATCATGTTGGAGATTAACAAGATAACAATCGATGAAAACTGCAGTCTTGCTGTCTGCCAGGTTCTTGCGGGCATCAGGGTGCTATATCAATGTCAGCAGCACAGCTTGAGAGTCTGGAAAATAAACTGCTTTATAAAATATACAATTTCAATTGATTCAGCTTTCAACCACAAGAATGCAGTAGGAGGTGCATACTGTACAGTGGGGTCCCACATAAAAAAAATCTGGATTTAAAAATCCAATTTAATCCTGTCAATAAATTTGGCACTATGGGTCACTAATCAAGTAAGTCAATTTGTGACATTGATCATGTGATTCTGTGTACAGACAGTCAGATGAAGATTAATTGTAATGATTATATCTGCTTCTCTCGATTAAGAATAATTATCTGTGAATTTGGCCAACTGGTTATTTATTCTGATTTATTTATTTATTTATTAATTTATTTATTAACATTTCCATTATCTTGCAACAAGTCTCCCTCCACAAGATTTCAAGCTTGCCAGATATCAAAAGTTTAAATTCAGTGCTCTGAAAAGCTTTATCTTAAATGGATACATTTTATTCCCAGTGTTTACCTTAATCTTTCCAATCTGGCAACCATACACATTCACCTTCTCTGCACTGAAGAAAAAAAAAAAGATTGGACAACACCAACAATGAAAGTAAGTTGGAGTTTAGCAATCTCCACACAGACTCAACAGAACTCAAATGAAAGTAACACAGCCAGTGTGTGTTCCTGCAGTAAGATACTTGTGCTACTGGATTTGCTGCTACTAAATCTGCAAGCAAATCTTCTCAGAGAGGAATTGTAATAAATCCAAACATGAATCTCTCGACTATATTGTTTGTGATTGCGGTTACTGAAGAAATGCATTACGCACCATATAAGCGACAGTAAAGTCATTTTAGTTATTTATCAAAATAAATAATTTATGTAAAATGTTCCTTGAGGTTCACCTCTAATGTTAACAGACAAAAATAACAAAATAATAAAAATAAATAACAAAAATTTTTACAACTTTCACAGCTGTACAGAATGTGTTGTTTTTTTAAACCGAGATTAATCCAATGTTCCACTGATGACATCACAGCAGCATTCTGAACAGAAGCTATATAGAGCAGATGCACCTCAGAGGCTCATAGCAGTAGTAGTTGAGAATCAGTATCAGTATTCCCTGACTACTATTCATTAAATATCAGTTTGGACTTCAGTAGATTAGTGTCTAGTTCAGATTGTTTTCAAAATCCCCGTAGTCATTGTTCGGCTCAGTGATGACAATAGCCGGGTTTCCATTACAGATTTACGCAAAACTTTTGGAATATTTTCTAGATATTGATAAAAAACTATTGCGAAATGACCACGTTTCCATTAACTGATGTTATGTGACTAAAATGTAATTTTTTCCTCTCACAAAAAGTCATTTCGCAGTCATTTAAATAGCCATTATTTTTAATCGAAGGAGTAAGTAGGCATAATCTTCAAGCATTAATAGCAAGGAAAGCTCCTTATACTTGGGAGCGGCCATGCGTGAGGAGTTTCTGGGTGTTGCTCCCTCCTATATTCTTCAAGGTCTTGATAAATTGTGGCATTCCTTTGATGTTTAGAATGTAGTATTCCCAAAATTCTTTTGTCATTTATGAGTTTAATAAAGAACTCTATCTAGTCTTCTGTCCAAACATCCAACCTTCTTTAAAGAATGATTAACTTTTACATAAGCCGGCACTTTCAATCAGAACGACTCTGTGACACTGTTTGCTGCCTTTTATCCCGGTCAAAATGGAGTTCCATTATTTCTTATGGAGTTCTATTATTTCTATACTTATGTAAAGTGTTGCTCTTAATCAAGCAACAGCATGAATTTGTAGCATATTACTGCTGGAAGGTATGAGGAAAAAACAGGCGCAGGAAGCTGAACTTTTTGGTGGCTGTACATCTCAATACCATCTCTCCCTCCTCTGAAAAGCAGGAGTTTGATGATGAAGGTCAGTAGTAATGAGACATTGCGCATTCTGACAACCCCTGGCCTCTTGATGAGATGACTTAGAAGCAAAGTAAATCTTTACATGGCAGAATTTTTATTTTGTTCAGTTTATACGAAGGTTTATCCCACCCATCTCAAACGGATTTCTATTTCATTCGGTTTGGGCATTTTTAATTCCAATTAAGGGGTTTAAATGGACCATTTACATTCGGATTGTACTTTTAAACTGATGCCCCATGTAAACGCACCTACTTACTGTTTACTTGTCTTCTGTAAGCTTTTTTGTTTAACTAATGTTAGGAGGGATGATTAGATACGCTGTAAAAAAAAAAATCCAGACTTTCACAAAATTTAACTTTATTTTGAGCAAACACAAAAGCATTGAAAAATCATTTTTTTCATCCCATCCCAATCATTGCTGTTTTCAGACAGAACTAATGACAACATGTACTATGATTTCCTCTTTTCATTAGCCTGCATAAACGGTTTTTCTTTCCGGTGCCCTTTCAACTTTGGTAGCTCCATGAAGTTCAGCCAGTCCTCCAGCCCTGCGCCGTCGAGCATCTGCAGAGTCCGTGCTAGAGGATCCTGTGGCTCCACTTTCTGCCTTCAACCTTTTCACTCCATTTCGGCCTGTTGGCTTCGACCTTTTTTCGCCACGGACCTACGGGCCGTCCGATGTGCACCGTCGTTCCACCCTATGGCTGCAGCAGCTTCTTTCTTCCCTTCGGTATCATCTCTGTCCTCCATCACACCAGCTTCACCTCAGCCCTCGGGTGCTCTACCTCCACCCCAACGTTCATCGCTGCACCATTGCAGAGATCTCCAGAGCCAGTGATGTCGCTTGAGTCGGCTCTCCGTCAGTGCTTTTGGATCTATCTGCCAGTCTCGGTCAGTCCTCCCCCAGATGCTGTCAGTCACCACTACACCATCCTTGACTCTGCCATGGACTGGGTCTGCGCCACCAGGCATCCAACATCTTTGGTTCAGGGATTTCGTCGTCAACCCATCACCATCCCATCACTTCAGCCTCTCACCATCACCTCCAAAACCCTTTCCAGAACTCCCTTTTTTGTTACCTTAGGGGGGTTTACTGTAATGTTTAGTTTGTCTTAGTTTTCATTCATAACATGTGTTCCTTTGTTTGCTTTGAGTTTCCGTCCACTCATCTGCTGCCATAGACACTAACACTAATCATCACAGCTGTTCGTCTTTTAGTTCATGATCGTGTATTTAAGTTTCTTCTGTCCAATCAGTATTGGTCTGGTCTCCGTATTAAGTGTATGTTGCATCCTTTTTGCCTATCTTTTGGATTATTGTTATTAAAGCTTCATGTTGAAACCTTCATTCTGCCTGTTTACCTGCAACCACCCATGACAGGTGTAACAGATCTGAAAAGCTGTTTCATGATGTAATGTTTCTCCCCACCTCAAGGGGGATCTAGGGAGGTTTCTGAGGGAAAGGATATCCTTTTAAGAGGGATGAGTAACACTTTTTAGTGAGGTATTGGCATAGCTTTGAGTGTTTGCTCAACTGGGTGATACAGGAGACCCTAAAATGAGGAACCTCTTTGGTTCTACAGCTCAGTGTAAGTTTGTATATATGCATGCTTGTTCAGAGGGTTGTCTTTTGGCCTCAGTCGTCTAACAAGGACACTTCAACTGGACTATATGATCGTTTTCTTTACCTTTGGTTATTGGGACAGACGTTTGGGACATTATATATTGAACTTTTGTGGATTTCCTTCGAACAGTTCTAACAAGATGACTGTGAGAAACGGACTTTATGTCTGATTGAACTCAACATGGTGTGGTTGGGCCAAAATGTCTAACAATGTCTGAATTTCTTATCTTTGGATGTATTTTTTCCTTGACATTGTTGTTGTTTGAGATGTTTATTCTTCAAACTCTATTAATATATTCTGCTGTGCTCTTGGAGGAATGAATCCCCTTCATTTATTTATGTGATCGAATTGAGAGTGTTTCACAGGTACACATTATACAGTATTTTTCTTAAATAAAGACGTTATAATAAAAAGTAATTCTCGTAATTGGTCAGATTAAAATGAATTCCGTTAGTGCGAATAATTTGAATAAGTGTGAACGCTATAACTCCCATAATAGCAGTGCAAAACATACCATAAAATATAAACAATTATGAAGAATAGAGAAAGAAAAATTCTGATCTGGAAAAAGTTGGTGAGAAGTCCATACAGTTAATGTCCGAATCCCAGAGGTAGAAAGTCAGACAGAAATCTGAACGATGAAGGTCTTGCAAAAATTACAAAAAATATGTATAATCCACAGCTTGTGTTAAGTCCCCAAAGACAAAGATTCATGTATATAATCCTTGTGAAACGTTGTCCAGCATCAGGAATTCACACAGGTTGAGGCATTTCCTGCACTTTCAAAATCACGGCACTGACCCAGCATGAATTAAACCATTAAAGGCCCCATACTGCCATTCGAGCTGGCCAAACCATGTGGGACTAGTGTACCACGCTAACCCACTTAGCGGTAGTCACAATGCATGAAGTCCTTTTACAATAGACAATAAGTGCAATTAGAAAAACATCAACAATATTATAGTGAGTAAATACACTATGACATGGACAAAAACATGACTTACTTATACTGGACGATAAACTTGCTCAACAGGAGTGACTTGTGAGTCAAAATCAGGTAGGACATCCCTACCTCCATAGCAGACTGACTCCTTCTCTCGACTAAACAGCAATTATTCCTGCCTGCATATAACTCACTAGCGCCCCCTTCATGATGAGGAAGAAGAACTACAAGAAAACCATGATAACAGTTTCTCAAACTGTTACAACACTGCCATCCGAACCCTAGTGCACACCAAAAAGCAGACCAAGACCCACAATTTTAGAGGTCTTGGTCTGCTTCTGTGGTGTGCATGAGGGTTTGGATGGCAGAGTTCACACTCATTCCAAACAAACTGTTGTTAAACTGAAAAATGAATCCAACACGACACAAAGACATCTAAACTAGACTTTAGTCCACAGATGGCCTTCTCTGCCTTTATGCCTTCCATCCAGTAGCTCTGCTCCTATAGTTCATCAGCCAAATCAGGGAGGACAGATGCTTGTGGCCAAACCCTTTGAGAAGGGACCTCTTTTCCAGGAGGGACAATTTGGCATTCTCAACCCAAGTTGTGGAGCCTCTTATCTATGGCCCCTCAACAGAAACCGTCACGCCTTTCCCTGGAGGTCATGAACACCTCAGAGGTGAGGGCCCCCTCTACTAGACTCCAATATGCTCAAAAGTTGCATTTTTTGGGGGGGGCTGGTATTTAGCCCCGGATATAGACCCTCTTATCTTATGTCTATGATATTGTCTATATATCTAATATAGACACTCTATCGATTCATAAATGTACTTTAGTCAAGTATCGAATCAAAATCATAATTTTGGTTTCCGGACAACACAGCTTAGTTTTGGACCTTCAGTAACTTCCGTCGCAAAATATACAGGTGCATCTCAATAAATTAGAATGTTGTGGAAAAGTAAATTTATTTCAGTAATTCAACTCAAATTGTGAAACGTGTGTATTAAATAAATTCCATGCACACAGACTTAAGTAATTTAATTTTGATGATTTTGGCTCACATTTAACAAAACCAACCAATTCACTATCTCAACAAATTAGAATACTTAAGACCAATTAAAAAACATTTTTAGTTAATTGTTGGCTTTCTAGAAAGTATGTTCATTTATTGTATATGTACTCAATACTTGGTAGGGGCTCCTTTTGCTTTAATTATTGCCTCAATTCGGCGTGGCATGGAGGTGATCGGTTTGTGGCACTGCTGAAGTGGTATGGAAGCCCAGGTTTCTTTGACAGTGGCCTTCAGCTCATCTGCATTTTTTGGTCTCTTGTTTCTGTCATGAACAACAGTTAAGATGGCATTCCAGGGACCAGTTTACGACAGGGCCCCTCTCTAACTGCTTGTGTGAAAGGAGGTGCCGCATCGTGATTGGATCTTTGGTGAATGAACACGTATGAATGATCAGCAACATCAGATAAGATGATAAGAGAACTGCCAGACACCTCTTCCAGAGAAGGAAGGGGGACCTTCTGCACCCACCACAACCAAGGAGAAGACTTCTCATTGGACGACGCATTGACTCTAATCACCAAACTCATTCCTAAGATTTGGGCAACGACTGCCATAAAAATTCCTACAGGACCTCCTGGATGCAACAGCAGTGATATTAGACAATACACAAGTTTCACAATTTGAGTTGAGTTATTGAAATAAATCTACTTTTCCACAACAGTCTAATTTATTGAGATGCATCTGTACATCAGAAAAGCTGGCTGTTTTTTGTGTTTCAAAAGAACGGAACTACAAGTGTGTGAACACATCCTAAAGCCGGGCTCAGACTACAGAAGTTTTAGGTCGATTTACCACTCCTGAGAATCTGAGAAAAAAAAAGAATTATGTCCATCACATTGTCCGGTTGCAGTGTTTGGCCCAGATTATCTGGTAATGCAAGGCGTTTGAAGGTTGAGTTTGTAACCTCCCGATCTGTATATCAACACATTTTTATGGAACATGTTTGATATTTAGGCTTTTAAATCAGGAAGATTACATCAGTTCTTTAACAACAGCCAATGAGAGAAGCAAATGAGAAGGCTTTTGAAATCGCATTCGCAAAACCAGCTGCTGTATGGGTCCGTCAGAGATGTCAGAACAGCGTGTGGAAGTGTTGCAACAACACATCGGCTTGAATAACGCATCTTCAAAAATATGACAACCGTAAGGACAAAGAGAAAAGCTGGGAAGAAATCCCTATGGGTTTGAACATGTGTACAAAGCCGTAAGCAAATGTAAAGATAACCCGTTTAGATGTCAGCAAACTAAAGATCTGCTACGTATATACCTTTACATCAGATTCCCCATGAGATCACGTGAGGTGCTCCTCAGGGCATGATAATCTTAATAATATCCTGTAGTGTGTGCTGTGCTACAATTTTCAAATCTTGTAGTGAGTACATGTTTGAGATTTGCGAGACAATATGTGAAGATTTTCCTTATGTGCATGCTGCAACCAGATTTCATAATCGGTTACGATTTAAAAACTCCCGGCTCAAGAGAGTGTTAGATGACTCTAAAGGTAACTTAAATATAAAAACAGGCCGAATAAGAATATGCAATTAAAGATCTGAAATTATAATATATCAATAATAAAGCATAAAATTAATATTGTATAAATTAACATCTATTGTGCATTCTATCCAAGACTGGATATATTAATTTTTTCTTGGTGTTAAATTATTTTCCTCAGATATTTTTGTTTCTCCCCATTTAAGGGTTAAGTAATGTCTTAGTATTAAACACTACTCACAGCTCCCCCTCCAAAAAGACATCAGCAAGAGCGAATGACTCACTGGCACATAGGCTCGGTGGTGTTCATTATATAACTGCATTAGTGCATACCACAAACAAACAAAATGAATATCCCACACCATTTAGGTGTGTACTTTGTGAAGATCTTATTAGCTGGTTACCAAGAATACTAACAGTTTTGAACACATCTGGAGTCCTTACTACATGCTTACTAAGGCAAACTACTCTTTGTTTCCTCATGAGACTAATTCCACCTCTGAAACAAGATAAATAAAGCTCTTCTCTCTTTAGTGGATTACAATAGACATCATAGTGCAAAACAGCTCCCTATGTGTCAGGTTAAACTCTACAGATGGTCAAAAACATCCCCAGGGAAACATTCTCAACAGTGATTACAAACAATTGGTTTGTTTCTCAGAGCGACTCTGGAGACCCATGGACAGGTTTTGTTTTCCTAGCCAACTAAATCTAATTGAGCCAAAGAAGAGCTTAATAAGTGCTTAAATCAGGTGTGCAAGCAGTAAACTCAAACTAAATAACATGTCTTGTGCCTGTAGGCCACAAACTGGCTTCCAACATGAAGACAATGAGCTGCAATTGGGTTGTTATATAGCCCACAGGTGAACTTATTAAAGTGATTACTTGGCATAGAAGGAAACTATCAACATATAAATGTAGGGAACACAGGAAAATGGGAACAGGGAAAAAAGAACAATTAGCATTTTAAAAGACTATGTGTCAGCATGGAATAATGGAAAAGGTAATCTAAATGTAAAATATGCAAATCTAATGAGCATCCACAATTGAATGTCCAATATTGACCAGATGAAAAAAAATCCCTAATATCTATAAACATGTATATGAGAGATATTTTCTCTCTCAATATCAGAGAACATGAAACATATGTGAACACCAGAATTGTGCTGAAGCCGAGGACAGTTCAGCAAGTTGCCACCTGTTGTGTGAATATAAAATAGAAAAGTTAACTCCTGTGAGAGCGAGATCTGTGCATGAAACTAGCTACCTCTTCCCTTTCCCTCTGTCACTATGGTAATATCATAACTGAGCTGTATCTCTGTCTGACAGGTGCGGTATGGCCTGAGACTGAGATATATTCTGGAGATGACTGATGGGGAGAGGGGAAAAGAGGGACAGATGCCAAGGTGTGTCAGACCACACCATGAGATCCAATCAAACTCAATCACTCAGCTCAGCACCACAACCATCTGACTGGAACTTATGCATCCACTCCCACCTGAATTTTAAACCTGGTCCTTTTCATTTTCACTCTGGACAATACACCAGAGGAAAACAGAAGAGCTCAGTTGTAGAAGTAATATGGCTGATGTGATGTTTCTCCACGAAAGACAGACACAGTCGCCAAAAAAAAAAAAAAAAAAATCTATACTTTGGTCTGACAGCACAAATGCCATATTTTTGTTGTTATTGAAACTATCAGATGTATTAGATAAACTATATGACATGACGTCAACTTAGTATGAAATATAGCTGGTCTTAATCATATCAATTCACTGAAGTTAACTATATTTAATTATGAAATAATCAGTGTAATATTTACAAATGTAATAACTGGTGGTCAGGCTGTTTCGAAGAAAAAAAAATTAAAATGTGTTTTGAACATGTCCTTAAAATTGTCAGAACCAAGAAATAACATCACAGACATTTTCAATGATAAATAATCATAATAAAATGTCCCTTTTTAAGCACAAATTAAAGTTATAAGTATGCTCAAGCACAAATATTCCACCTTGGTAGCAAAATTATTGTATATAAAAAAAAAAATTACACATAGATTGAGTAAACTTTAATGTAATTTTAATAATAAAATGTAACAATAAATAACATATATGATACATTTATGGAAAACTACAAACCAACATTTGTCCCAAACAAGATAGCATCTCATAAGTGACATCTTAAACTAAATTTGCAAATCTGTTAGCCATTCTTCTTTTCTTTTTATAATTTTTTCTACTTAATTTTGATGTTCATTTATTGTAACCTGGTATCATGGTTACTTCATACAAAATGTATTAAAATTAAAAATACTATTTAATTTGAACTAGTTAATGACAATTTAAGACTTTCAGGTTCTATTTTGTTACCTATTTGTGAAAAATATATCTTATCTGCGCCTATTTATAAATACAATAATATATTTTTTATTAATATGAAAAAAAAGATTTACTGAAGATTCATGTGGAACAAAATATCAAAAGTGAATTATCAGAAAATGTGACGGTGCAAAAAGTAAAAAGAAAGTCACATTTTCTGTTAATACACTTTTGATATTTTTTTTCTACATGAATCTTCAGTAAACCTTTTTTTGCTCAAAGGACCTTGAACTCTGCATATGTTCGGTGTGCGGTTTCCCCTTTTTCACTCAATGTAACCTATTTGCGATATCATAGCGGTACATGAGCTTAATTTTTAATGTTACTGGTCTGTTAAGAAAAAAGCTGATAAACAATTAATTACTTCCTCCATTTGAACCACTACAGACGCACACTGCTGGCCATGAGAGTTTCGATTAGTGCCTTGTGCGTGACATGACAAATCGGCACACAGCAGATTATCTGTGCTTGTCAATTTATGCTAGAAAGAACACAAAATGTTTGCCACATGGAAATTTTTGTGAAAAATATGACATCAGAATTGCAATTCACCACTGTAAAATTAATTTAAAAATGAAATCATTTAACCGTTTTAAAGTAGGCTACATTTAGTAAATAATTTTGTGAAAAGAAAGATTTAGATGTTTCCTTGATGTTCCGTGTTTTTAAAGTAAAAGCAGCCATCAACTGTATTTCTCTGTATTCACTTGTTTTATTTTTGTAAATAAAAAATGTATGCAAGGATTTAGATTTATTGACCAATATATCGGTTATCAGATAATTCTTCCACATACCGGCCAAAATTTCCATATCATAAAATTTTCCTATTTCCTTGCTAACCTAACACAGAAACATTGCTATGTGGTTGTTCAGGTCAAAATCTTTACCACAAGTCTTTTCTTGTCTCTAGATATTCCTCTGGACTTTTTTCACCCATTTATTGTCCATTACCCAAAACCATTTTTCTAGAAAAGTAAGAGTACACCTCTTTTCAACAATCCACATAATGTGAGATATCATTCCTGTCCATATGGGACGCATTTACAACAAACCGCAATACCGGGTCCCAAATAACATCTGATAACAATGACCTTATTAAACACATCAATTCGTGCGAACATTTATAATTCAGAATCAATATTAGTTGTGCAGCTGCACAATGAAAACACCATAAAATAGGAATTAAAAACATTATATACAGTGTCTTTTACAATGTCCTTGTTGACCATGGCATGTAAAGTGCTTTTTGCAGAGCTGGTCGACAGAGAAAAATAAAACGTTATGAGTATTTGTGAGGCAGGCCATAAATCACCAGCCTTGTAAGAGACTGCTGCACAGACAAAGGGAGAGAGTACACAGACACACAAGAATTCACAAAAATGAAAAATTGCCATATAGAAAACAAACGCAACAAATGAACACAACCAGCATCGTCTTTTTGCTCTCTAGTGGTTTTAATGGACTGAAGCCATTTGATTTATTTATAAGACACTCTATAAAAGTAAGTACAGAAACAGACAGATGCAAGGTGAGTCACAACGTCTGTTTATGAGCGCTTTTACGCGTGTTGCAGAAGGTGCCAGAGGTTTGTCCTTTGCCTGAGCTTTTAGTAAAGGTAAGGGACATTCAAAAATATTAAAAACATCCATCATCCGGACAAACACGCAATGTTTGAGACCATCCAAAATGAAGAATATGCTACAATCTACAAAGCAAACTACAGAAGACTTGTGAAATCTTAAAAGCCACCATTTATTCATTTACACACACTGTCAAACTTAACTCTTTTTGTTAAAGAGCATTTGATGTTTTATGGCCAGCTCTCTTGGCAGTGTGTGATGTTATTGCATGTCACTTATCAAAACTAAACTGAGATAGACCAAAGGGCTCCAATAAATAGACTGTCTCCTAGCAACACCTTGACTGGTGACTTTCCTTCTCTCGCCGGTTCACCCTCAGTCAGACACGATTGGATGACATGGATGGATGGATGGATGGATGGATGGAAGGATGGGTGGATGTATATGGGCAACTTGCTCATCCTGTGTCCTAAACACAACAAGAAATGTTTCCTTTTACAATAAAATTGAGATAATCTGAACACTTTTAAGGATTTTAGATTAATTACACCAATATATTTAGAGTAACAGAAATTAGGGATGCACCGATATTTCACCGTGTCAGTCGTGAAAAACTCGGAACAACTCTAGCAAATGGTATCGAAACATGTCGTTCAGCTAACAAGAAATCTTTATGACGGCCAAGAAGCTAAGGTTCAAATGGAATATAGAAAAAAATAAATATATTCCAAAAAGCTACTCTAGAGGAGGATAACCTTAAACAATCGGAGGTATGCCAACACAACAGTGCTGACTGAAGCAGAGGAAGATATGGAACATCTGCGGAGGAAAGTCAGAGAAGAAAACCAAAGGATGGGACAAGAACTGAACATGAAGAAGACCAAGATCATGTCAACAGATAACATTGATACATTCAAGCTCGCTGGAGAAAAAATTGAGATTCCCTTATGAAAAAGTATACTTCAAGTTCATTTTATGAAGTATACTTAAGTAATGTTCAAGTATATATTTTAAGTATCCTTTATTTAGTAAGTATACTAATATAAATGAGTACTAAACTTGTAAAATACTGGTTAGGACTAAATTGGCCCACTTACAATATATAAAAGTACGTTTAAGTGTACTACGAGTGTAAAACTTGTAAACTTTCTAGTCTAGTTCACAGCTATGTTTCTCATTTGTACTGCATCTGCACTACAAGTGAACTTGTAAGTATACAAGTGGTTTACTATTTTAATACAAGTTGTACATTTTTTTAGATTATGAAAGTACACTTTGAAGTTTGGTAGTCTTATACTTCAAGTTCTTTGAGTGAACATAACATCACGCTCATAGTTTAATATATTTATTATATTTGCACTTTCAGTACACTACTATGTTCAAATTTAAGTATTATTTTTTTATGCTAGAAATATACCTTTAATTTTACCTTGATTTACATGCTGTTTAATGTTTGATTGCGTTATTTTACATTTGTGTGAGCAATCATTCATTTCAGCTTCTTCTCCTGTGTTTTGATCCGGAGATTCTGAACTCTTTCAGAAGATGTGTCAGTCAAGTACACTTGAGTGCAATTTTAAGTATATTTCTGAGAAGTATATAAAAAGTAGACTGAAAGTATATTTGTTTTTTAGTTTAAAAGAATTATACTAGCACACTTGAATAAACTTATTTTTCGTAAAGGTTCTTTCGATTATAAACCTTTTAGGTGCTTTTGTTACCACTGATTCGACTAGCAATCAAGCGATATAAGTCTTTTGGCTCTGGGTAAGATGGCTACAAAAGACTCTAGAAAAAAATATTCAAAGAAAAGACATCAGATTGTAGACATAGATAAGACTAGTTCAGGCTCTCACATTCTTGGTTAACAACTACAGCAGTGAAAGCTGGATGATCCGTAAACAAGATGGAAGGAAGATTGACTTAATCGAAATATGGTGCTGGAGAAGAATCCTTCTTGTGTCATGGGCAGTGAGACGGACCAACAAGTCAATAAGAGGAAATCAAACCAGGAATTCCATTCGAAGCACAAATGATGAAACTACGATTGTTGTACCTCGATCACACGGTTCGAAGAGAAAGACAAATGGAAAAGATCAAGGGTACAAGGTGCAGAGGATGACTGAAATTGAAATGGATCAATACGATTACAATGACGACAGGACAGTCGCTGGCGGATCTCATCAGACTATCGCAAAATTGAATCCTTTTCAATTCTTTAGTCTATCAAGTCAGCAAGGCTTGAATCAGAGCTAATGGGACATAACTCTATAATGTTGTGCAATCCAGTTTAACCTCAATTAACTACCACACTTACCTATTATCTCTTTTGGCTGATGCAAGCCTCATTTTTTAGTTACAACTGAAACCAAATGGGCAATATTAAAAGTTGATTATATTTTGTCTAAATAAATACAACATAAAAATTAAATTAAAAACTAAAATCAATGTTTTTTAAATGCTTAGAGGGAATTCCGGCATTATTTTGAGATTTGCTAAAGATTACATTTAAATTTTTATTGTCTTTAAAAAGGAACTTGATGTGTTAGATGATGGCAAACATAATCAGAATGAAAAGAACAGGGGAAATGAGCATGAACAATTAAATACTGATTTTTATTTGTCTGTCTGAAATTGTATAATACCACTATATCAGGCATCCCTAGGAGAAACTAAGCAAAAATATGATGATTAATGTCAAGAGAAACATTAAATTTCCGTGATCCTCTTAATTCTATACATCTCCATGATGTGCATGAAGCAGTTCAATAATAACCATGTACATTACAACAATTGTTTCATATAAAATTATTTTCATGCAGATTTGTGAGGTATAAATAGTTTAAGAGAACGAGAACCGGGAAAAAAGCTCCAGTCGTGCCATGAAATTAAACATAGTGCAGGTGGAAAGGCTTGTCACTGACAATTAGCTTGTATTTACACTGCAAATCTGATGGATGGAAAAAATAAATTAAGACTAGATAGAGGGAAGGAAGGCTGTGAAGACGCTAAATAGTAATGTAGGCAGATGGCTGATTGTCAGAATGAAAAGATGATTGGTGCCAATTGAAGCCAGCAATGCAGTTTTGTTTTGACAAAGAAAATGCTCGTGTTTATGGGGTGCTGTCTCGTCTTCAGTTGAGAAATTGCACCATATGCCTATTCTATTTAATCAGTGTGCACTATTCATAGCTAGAACTTTCACATTTTTCATTGCTACTGTATTCCACATTTCATCAAAATAGACATTTAATTGCTTGAGTGAAAATTGTAAACTGTGAAATGGCAGATTTGGCATACTTATTCTGTTTAGTTTTTTCTCTGCCATTGGCTTCTTTCTCTGGCTGTAGTCTTTTCCTCCTGTGAACTCCACATGAGACTTCTCTTTAAACACCCACTTGGCAATGTTTCACTTCAGCTTTTTTTTTTTTTCATTTTTTCTGTAGCACAGAATAACCCACACATCACACACAATTATCACTCACAATACTAGATCTCTGGCACAATGATTCCATCAGCTGTCTGATTGCTTGTTGTATCTCTTGTTTTAGGCATTGTTTTCACGTTCTCTGAAACGGGCCTCTTCTCATTATGTTGATCCACGAACTACACATTTTATAGCGTGTAATTTTCACAAGTAAATGGGGCTTATTCATGAAACACAAGCAGAGGAAATTTTGGTGCAATTTTCCATTGAATTGAATGTAACAGTTTATAGTTTTACAGGTTTTATGTGTAATATTACACAGATTTTTTTTTTTTTTCAGATTTCCATCCTAATGACTGTTTCCAAACAGGTTTCACAAACACTCAATCTGCATTTGGTCAACAAACAAATACACCATTAATATTTCAGGTTATACCTAATGTATAGTTTCGTGCAAGGACAAAAAAAAGCTCCCCACAAAGATTTTCATCATATACAGCATGACCAACAGAAAGCTGCTTTATTTGAAAGTGGTGCCTCATGCATTTCATTAATGTGAACACACCTTTACTTATCATTATCCTGGCATATTTAACTGATAGAAAAAAAAAATCCACTTAACAGATTTAATGTGTTGCTATATTTGGTGTGCTCAATTTGCTCTTGGAGATCTAACTGCCTGCTTACTAGAGAGTTTAGTCAAATATCTACTGACACATGAAGCAGCTAATCTCTTTGGGGTCTTTTTTTTTCACTAGAGGCGGTTTAAACTCTGCGGGAAAGAAGATCTCCTGGACCTGGGTTGAGCACTCTTGATCTAGATGATAAATTGAGTTGGATCATGATGCTCAACCCCTGGGAACTCTAAGGTTGTTCAAACCAGACAAGCAAATCACCCCCAGATCAATACCTCAGCCTGAAGCCTGGCGAAGGGTTTGGAGGTAATATAAATCATTAAAAGCAAATAACAAGCCACAAATGGTGAACACGTGGGAGGAACAAATGCCAGCTCAACAGTGATTCAACGCTCAATGCTGGACCCATTGACCCTTGATCCTTAGAGTAAAATCATAAAAAAACACAAGAGAGAAAGAGAAAAAAAGCCTCAGAGACATGATGGTTCCTTCTTGGGTTGTTTACCTGTGGAAGAACTGGCTGAATAGAATGCTATCTCCATCTATCCATGGTGATAGGCTGTGCTGAAGGATTATAACCTTGAAATGTTCCTCAGTATTGAATCAGAAAGGGGTGGTGCAGTGCATGACATTTAAATCAGTCTATAGCCCACAGCAAGATATACACATCTGTCAACTAGAGAAATCTTTAGTTCATCAAAAATGACAATTCTGTTATTATTTAGCCTACTCACCCATGTGTCAATCGTTTGGTTTTCTTTTCTCTTTTTTTTTTTTTTTAGACAAAAAATTGCATTTTTTAGGAATGTCCTGATCACTTTTCAATATAATGAAAGTGAATGAGGAATGAGGCTGTCAAGCTCCAAAATGTCAAAAGCTCACTGTAATCCGCTGACTTATGCAATAAGCCATATGCTTTGTGTTACGATAAGGCCAAGATCTTTATTCTAGGAAAACGGTTTACGTCATATGAATGTGCGCTAGTTTATTTCCATCTTACATTTTACAAACTGGTGAGTGGATTGGACAGACTGAATATTTACCAAATACGTGCTAAAAACAAAAAGCTAGATATGTCATCATGACAACGCCAATTATGATCATGGTGTTCTTACGAAAAAAAAGTTCATTTTAAGAAGCATACTTAATTAAGTATACTAATATCAATGTACTAGTAGTAAACTTGCAAGCGTACTATTTCAATACTGCTTGGTACTAATTAAAAATCATAATAATGAGCCTTTAATTGCCTATACCTAATGCTTGATAGCCAATTAGCAATTAAAGCGCATACATATAGTTTGCCACAGCACACTGGCAAAAGTAATGATTATGAGTGTATAGTGAAAAATAGCAAGGAGATTATCTAAACATTTTAATCATTCATTGATAATGTTTTCTGTTTTCGGACGACTCGTCATCTCCGCAGTACTGGACGCGCATATATGCATGTGGTTTACATTATCTGTAAACATTTATTTTCCATTTGAATTGGTTCGCTTAAAAGTAGACTTTTCTAGGTTTCTATAGATATATTTCTCGTGTCTGTGAGGCAAGTGTACTCTTTCGGTTCATGTTTGTCACGTGCTAAAGTTCAGCGGACTAAAGTTGTTACTACTTGCATGTTTTAAGTGATAAGCCATATTTGAGGTCGATGAATGATTGGACTTCCTGCCATTAACGATCTCTCCCTCGCGGACTGCGTGACATCGCCACTTCCTGTCTTGATGTAATGCCTTGAACTATCCAGTCTATTCAGGGATTTTTCCAGTATATCTTGGTCACTCTGTTCTATTAACCTTTGTATTTTCCATTTTTGTGCTTCACTATCGTACTTTCTTTCGGACATTTTGCTGGTATGCCGTCTAGCAATCCACTAGTTGCAGGCGGCCGACATGTTGGATTTCCAACTGGATTATTTGATTTATACTTTATATTTGTACTTCCAGCGCAGACTGCCAGAGAAAGCCGAAAAATGATCTCTTATAGTTGTTTACAGAATCTGTTACATCACATAAAATATTACTACTAATATATATAATTATCACATTAGCCAATGGCATTCAAACGAATGCATGAGTTAGACTAATGAACGAATTCATGGGGCATACGCATATCCAATGACAACAATACCTACTGTAATACAATTAGAGTTGTTTGCATAAAATGCCTCATGAACATTCACACATTTGCCCTCCAATAGGCTACAATTTATCTCCATAAAAATACTATCTTCTCAGTTCTGCACATATTTTCACTTACCTAGGCTACATCAATTGATCCATCAATATGATCACTACATATTTTACAAATTTTTTTCATCATCTTTTTAGATAAAACCAAGGCCTGTAAAAAGAGTAGTACATTTATTTTTAACTGTATGTAATCCCTGTACCCAGGCCCTATTTGTCCTGCTCTGAGCAGGCTTTGAACCTGAGTCCTCCTGCATGTGAATCGGACGCTCTAACAAGGAGGCTAAATTGATGCAACAGTTGATTATAGCATTATATCATTATGACGGATCACATATTTCCACATATCTCGTTGAACACACAGAGGTACACAACACTATGAGAAGGATGTTTTCTTTCATATCTGATAGACCATCTTTTCTCTTTAATTTATCTTCTCTTTAATTAAAAAAAAAAACATGTATCTCTCCAAGTTTCATACTTAAGTTTCACCAAATGCCCGCGTCACTAAGACTAAAGGGCACGAGCGGAAGTAACTATGCACATCGCCATAGTTCACCATCTTGTGGACCTATTCCATAGCAGTGACATAAATCAAAATGATTGACATGATTTGACCAGCGGCTGATTGGACAGATCTATCCAATCACCTGCTTATGTTTAATGTTTCTTATGAAACTAATAACAGTTCCATAAGAACCACGTGGGGCCCCTAGGCTGCAGCCAATGCAAGCCTGTGCATTAGTCCGCCCCTGCCCAAAAAACGTCACTGTCTTCATGGGTTCGACATTTCATTGAGTAAGATTACGCAGATTAGATTTATATCTTGTTAAATGTTTGATGATCGCAGTTTTACATTTGCGCATTACATCTTCTATCAATTCTTTCTGCTTCTTCTTCACCTGTTTGATCCGGAGATTCTGTACTATTTCAGAAGATGTGTAATAGCGCCCCCTACTGTATAACGGTGAAAACGTGGATAGCCGGAAAAAAGTAAAGCAGATTTGAAGTAATTTGCTGTGTACACCAATGGACTATAGCCTACACAAAAAATCAGATTTACTCAGAATTAGGAACATATCTGTTTTCTTAATAAATCAATATTTTTAAACAATGTTTATAAGTCCGTATGTAAAACTATGTGAAAACAGTATTTTATAGGTTACTCAATCAAAAGATCAAGCACAACGCAAGCCAAATGTACTTAGAATACTTTAGTACATTTGACTTTGAAGTACATTTTTTACATACATTTTAAGAATATCTCGATCAAAAAATTGAGAACATGTATTGTCGAAATATTTTTAGAGCTTTCTGTCAGTATGTCAAGTGCAATTTTAATTATATTTCTGAGAAGTATATAAAAAGTAGACAAAATATGCTTTCTAATTTTTTGTTTAAAGCTGCAGTCCGTAAGTTTGCTTCTTTGTCGCCATCTCTGTTTGAAACCTGCAAATGCAGTTATTTGGAGAATCATCATCTTCACGTGGGTTGTACATCGGCATGGCTCCTAAGCCCTCGCTTAGGAAGTATGACCAAAATAATAATTTTCAAAATTAGACATTCAATGGAAAATGTCACCTGAACAAGTAAGTAACATGTCTGCCACTTTTGTTCTGAACAACTGAGAAAAAAGAGCATTACAACAAATCAAATGGGAATTAAATCTAACGGTCACTTAGCTCAGATCACGTCAAACCATGCAAATTATTATTATTGTCATACTTTGTTTTCAAATTGTTAACAACATCAGCATTGCGTGACTACATGTGTATTAGTGTGTATTAGCGTTACCTGTAGATTTCAATATTCTGTCCTGTCTAATCTCCAATTGTTCATTTTTCATACCATACAATCCATCATCAAAATGATGTTTAATTCCAGCTGCAGTGAGAAAAGGCTATAAATGATGTCGACTAGCTGTGACTCCTTCTTTACGTAAACAAACATGATATTATTACGCAAAGACGAACAGCTGCATGCTTGAATTTCCCGCAAAAACCCACCAGAACCACCCGAATTATAAAACATTATTACAAACTTACCATTAAGAATGGGAGGATAAGATAAGGAGAGGATTTTGAACACTGGCTGGATATGTACTTACTCAAAAATTGATTTTAGATCATTTTTAACCCAAAAAAGTTACGCACACCTCCTTTAAAAGAAGTATACTAATGGCGCACTAGAATAAACTTCTTTTTCGTAAGGGTGGCTTTCTCCAGTTCTGAAATTTTGTTTGGAATAGCTACATAAACAACGGTTATATAAACAGAACTTTTTTAGAATCTGAAATCAGATTGGTGTCTGTCCGACTGATGAAAATGAAAGCACATAATTATTGCATACCATGTAAAATGTTATGTGTTGGACTACTATAGTTTTTATTAGTAGGCTAATGTAAATCATTCAACAGTGTGTTGTTAGCAGGTATTTCAAAAACAGTTAAAATGGTAACTTGAACATAACATTTATTCAACTACTATAGTAAATGATATGCAAACAGCGAATTTTCTTAACATAAAACCACACTTCACAACTTATTCCGAGAAATAGCAGTAGACAATGGTCTTAATGACATATGTCTCATATATTGTGTCAATTGACCATAAACATTACAGTAACAGACATAGGCCTACATATCATGAAAACTTCCGACTGATGCACTGTGCACCGGGTCATTTTAGGTAAAAGCCGTCCGTCAGTCACAGAGTGGAACAGTGTCTGTCCGCTTTCTCAGAGACATTGATAGTAGGCTATAGTAAGCTATAAGCTCGAAAGTTAAGAGCCTTAAAATACAGTTAACACTTTGTTAATTATATGCATTCTACTGAACAAAGTTTAACTCTATTTTAAGTCTTCTAATAACTTTCGAGCAATAAAATTGGGAGGCGAACAACGTGGCTAAATATATAAAATGATAGTCTAACAACAGAGCACAGTGAATCACCTCAACAAAATTTGCACTTTGCTCATCCATGCAGGGTACAGCCAATTAATCACAGCACATCCTGTCATTAGCCTGTTTTAGACAAATAACTACTATAATTACATGGCCTCCGTTTTATATTTGTCTGAGAGGTTGTAAACTTATCATCTGGTCTGGGATCACACCGATAACAGCACCAGAAACTCATTCTCAGTGCTTCTAATCTTTGTGTAATAATCTCACTCTATTAATCACATCACTCTGACACACACACACACACACACACACACACATACAAGCAAACAAACAGACAAGCTACAAGATACACAAGGAGCAGCTGGCAGATGGAGAGAATTCTAAAGTCCAGACAGTCCGGGGTGAAAGAGGACATAGCGTATCATCTTTTCCAATTGAATTTCAATCTGTAAATACCTTTGCGTGCAACTGAGACATCATGCTATTGCTGCCTTGTTTATTCTTTCAAATGCTCCCACTTGTCTGATCTATCCATCCACATAAATAGCTGCTCAAAAGGGCATTCGCATTTACAGTAAAGCCAAGTGTGATGCAGTGAGTGTAAGACACAATGCAAAGAGATGCCCCATGTTCAGATGGGTGCCAGTTGACCTTCTTTACACACCTGATAGTAAGCCAGCTATAAAGATGTTTTCTGAATATAGAGGGAGGGAAAAAGAGAGCAGCAAATAACTCATCCATGTGTGCTACAGGCATGAATGATATTTCAAATCAACTCCTAAATCTGATGATCATGGAGGAAACCCCTTTCAAGTTAGCTTAACTGGGTACACTATTTTTAAAAGTTTGGGGTAACCACTATATCTGTAAAACTTTTAAAGTCTTTTATGCTCAGAAAGGCTGCATTTATTTGATCAAAAATACAGTGAAAAACAAACAGTAATTTTGTGAAAGGTTACAGTTTAAAATTACAGTTTTTATTTTAACGTATTTTTAAATGTAATTTATTCCTGTGAGGTCAAAGCTGACCATAACTATTTGAGCTTTATGGAGACACATTTATATGGTGTAAGAAAAAAAGTAAGTGAAGTAAGTATTAAAAGTAAGTATTTTAAAAGTATTTTAAAAACAACGTTGTTTGTAAAAAAAAAAAAAATTTATATATATATATATAATTGTATTAAAATCAAATATATCTACTTTATATTAAGATGATAGTAGTGAGGAAAAACTACAAAGATTCTTGAAAGTTTATAATATATTTGTTTATTTGTTTTTTTTTTTCACAAATCTGCTAAAAGCCTAGAATAATCATGATTAATTTCACTGGCAATGTGCAAAAACCACTCCGAATCAAGTATGCTAGGACAATGAAAGTTTTCTTCAGAAAAAGAACTTAAAACATCCTATCTACTGAACACTTCAAGCATTACAAGCTTGAGGAACTCACATTACTTACTTGAGGGATTGATTAAGTCATTGTCTCTGTTAATTAAAGAAAGTGGAGAGGGTGAGCGGGCGAGAGAGAGACCAGTGCTATTTTACCACTGTTACCGCGGGTTGTTTTTCATGTCCACGCGTTGAAGTGACCCCAAATAACATATTTAACCCCTGCCAGGCAAAATTTACCTTGGGAAACCTACCAAAAACGTGCATTTTACCCCCTGGAACACAATTTTTACTGTGGGACCCCCATTCCCACAAAGCAATTGGGTGGGTTTTGCTGTGAAAACCTGGCAACCCTGAGAGAGACCCAAGGCTGACAGTTATTGTGTGTGGTGTGTCCGCACTGCAGACCTTGTCTGTCCTTATATTTATCATCACTTGCTTTCAGCAGCAAATGAAACATGAAAACTGGACACCTTCTAGCTTTTGACTGCCAGGGCCAAAAAGCAGTTGGCTTTGGCTTTAATTGTGTCCTGTCCACTCCATTTTTCCACACTCCTCTTTTTCCATCTTTGGCATGCTTGTCATTTGGAATCCACAGCCTGCAGGAATAAGCCAGAGAACAGAGTTACTGTGGCAAAAACAGTCGTCGCTTCTCGTCTCTAAACGCTCAGCGGTATAGGAACTCCTTTTCAGGGTCACATTTCACCCTGGGGAGACCAATTTGCACGTTTTACATTTACATTTGACATCAGTTTACTAGCATGCTGCTTGAAAGATAAGTGAAGTAATTAAGGAAACAGAAATTAAATGAAAGTCCTCATTAAAGTGAAAAGTGAAATCTACTCGAAAATATTATATGCAACTAAAAGGACTTCAAGCTGAGATTAAAATTGTATCCTCCTCCAACATTTCATATTTTGTCTGTACATCATTATTCATCTTTGTTCTCTTCCAAAGAGGTCAATGATCTTTTCCGAAGGAAGCCCATTATACGTAGGCCTTGTTCTGCCATCATCTGATTGTCTTATATACACATCAAATTATATCCATATAAGGACACAAAAGTTGCAATGTGTAATCATCAATGCACATTATCAGGACCTAATTCCCCTTTCACCTCTGTATTTCACATGCACATGTACACGATATTATAGTGATTAACTGTCAGATCACAGATGGGGTATAGGCTTGGCAAACTGTCTTCTTCTTTTTTAAAGACCCCATTAAAGCAAAATTGGCATGTTTTGTTTATAATCATATGAGTTTGATCCATAAATATTGATGACTTCATCTCATACCACATCTACTGCAAAGATGCTCTCAAGAACCAGAACATTCCATGAATATATAAATATCTAGGGCACAGGCTGATAGGTCTTTTACGTACAGTCTTCAATCAATTGCATCATTACCTCATTGCAGAAGCTGATTGGCCTTTGCTGATCCTGTAACCAATGAATTGCTCGCTCAACATGTAAATAATCTGGTTCATTGTTTACTATTAGCTAGTCCTCCAGCACAATATCAGAGTTCCTCTAAAACCCTCCACCTCCCCAGCTCCACCTGCCTAGATCTGCATGGCATTTATGTATGTCTATTTATGCAGCAGCAGCATATATTACATGCTCACACCAGCATGTCTGTGTACCATATCTAGTCCATCAAGAGCAAATACATTAAAATTGCCATATTCAATAACATGCTGAAATTATAAAGAGTTGTCATGATTGAATCATAAATACTGCATGTCATCAATATATTCAGCAACAGCACAGTATGTCACGTATTTAAAATAAGGAAATAATTTGATCGTACTTCTCTTGATGACCGTGAACCTCTTCATCAGAATGGTCACCCTCAGATTTAGGTTCTAATATTTCCAAAAACCACAAAAGTTTAAAATCCTTCTTCATCACACTCTCAATCTGGCCCGTGATGGTGAGAACTATTCCACACCTGAATGTTAAATATCTCCAGTACTTTTATTGTGACAAACTTGCCTGGCAGTGATGTTAAATAAAGGTTAATACCGTTTTGTTGTTGTTTTTAAGATAAAACTTCAATATTTCCCATCACAAATTTCTGTTTGAATTGTCAACACAGGAAAGAAAACTCTTCATCAAACCATTTCATTGGGTTTTTAATCACTAAGACATGCTCAGCAGGGCATAAATAACTGCTCTGCTGCTAAAGAGTATTTACTCTATCTCTCTCTCTCTCTCTCTCTCTCTCTCTCTCTCTCCATACAAACACACACACATTAGAATCAAAGAGTCAGTGTGTCAGATATTAGTGCTGGAAACCCACACACACTCTCAAGCAACTACACATTTCAACAATTTATACTGAAAGTTCAACTTTTTTTTTCTTTTCAAGCATGGTATGGAGTTTCTAAAGATTAATAAAAGCACCCTCGGAGAGACTGTGAATCATTTCTTCCAAGAGCTTTTAGGGCCTTTATGGGCTCAGAGCCAAACAGAGAGAGCTCTTAGAAACACATTTTTCAAATATGAACTTCTGGAGGAGATGGACAATTTCTCCTCACTCTACAAACAAAGGATGTGATGGTTTCATAGGGTTGTTAAACAAATATAACTAGTTAAATTCAACTGACAGCACTAATGACACAATATTGATTTCAACTTGTCACTCCATTTCTTTAAAAAAGCAAAAATCTACGAAGCACACAATGGAAGTAAATGGAGACATTTTTTAAAAAAGGGAAAAAAGATCAGAAATGTGAAGCTTTTAATATTATCGACTACAAACATGAATTTGTTTTAAATAAAAATCTATTAAACCTACACTCAAAAATAATAAACTTAATAAGATGCATATGTGTTAATCATACATATATTAAACAAGTAAGAATGGCATTTAAATAAACATAATGTGTTTTAAATACAATAAACAGGTTTATGTATTTGTCATTAATAAATCCATTTCAATATATGTAAACCAATCTCATACATTTACCTAAATGAAGCTTGCTTGTTGAACCGTGTTTATATTTGTAACTGATTTAATGTAATTGTTGTCACAAAAAACAGATTTATGCTAATTCCTAGGAATTTTAATACACAGATTTTGAAAAAATGTTATTTAAATAAAATCAAATAGATGCAGATATTTAATAAACTATGCCATGATGAGTTTTTTTTCCTCAGTATTTTTAAATGTACATTATTGTATTATTTAAGCTGTAAAGTTTTTATCATCATTTTACGGTCGTTTTGAGGTTTTGGCCATTGTATTGTCATGGAAACAAGTTGTAAAATAAGAAGAAGTAACTTTCCATATTTTCCACATTATATAGTTCACAGATCACAGCAGGAGTTCTGTGTGTTACTGTGGGATCCATAGTGATGGAGAACATTGAACTTTGCACAGCACTCTGAGATCAATGTTAACTGCGTGGTGACATGAGCAGCCAGTCCAATTTCCCCCAAGCAGCGTCGGTAATGCTCCAATTATAAGCCAACAGAGGGAGGTGAGAAAAAAGGCGTGCAGGTTTGTGTACAGAAGTTCATTTTCAGGAAGTGCGTGCATGTTTGAATTCCTGTCCTCGTTTGTTTACTCATTGCAGAACAGGATGCGAACAGGCAGCATGTATCTCATCTCTCATCTTCTCAGCACCTGTCATGAGGAGGAGCTGGGACTCATGCCAATCGTCTGCTCCTCCCTTCACAGAAACATATTAAGCAGCCAAGTATCTCACACACATGCAAAACTCTCTTTTGTCATGCTTCATTGCAGTTATTGTTCAGTTCATTGGTTTCATAACTCAAAATAACCATAACTTAACTGTAAAAAGCATTGCTTTGGTAGCTACTGTGATATCAAATGACAATACCATGGGACTTATGGGGGGTATAACATGATTGCCATATTCCTATAGGCTTACTCGTACTCTATTCTTCGATGAATACAGGTTACTGCACATTCTGAATTTCTTTTATGTTGTGAACTGTGGTTTTTATTCTCTGAAGTACGTTTCAGACTCACTGTAATAGGATACGAAACTACTGCAATGTCATTTCACCCATTACTTTCATAGTACAGAACTGGGTCATTGCTTTTGTCTACAAGACAAAGATCAAGTCACCATGGCGACTTTAGTAAACAGCTCGTGTTCAGTTCTTCACCGGCAGAAGGGAGAACTCGTTTGAGTTTTGTGAGGTAAAACGTTTCAAATTATAGCCTCAGATATGTTTACTGTATAGTTTAATGTTTATAAGGGTTATAAGTCCAGAAAAATTAGCGTTGCAATAATCTTCTTTTTATTTGATTTTTTTTCAGTGGCGGAAGCAGACTTCCATAGTACGGTCTTATTTTACTTTAATAAAAAATAAAATATACAATATATAATGAGTAGTGAACGAGAACAAACAATTTACCACTGGCAACATGGAAAATAAAAGTAGTGCTACATAGGATACACATGATGCATAGGCTATTTGAAAAGTTTGCATTCATTCCCTACAATGTACAAACTGTTATTGTTTTATATGAAACAAAAGTTTTAGGCTATGTTCTTGTCAACTTGAAAAGCTAATTTAACATATAAAATGCTGTTGTAGGCCTGTAATTTCACAATGTTGTGGAAGTGAAAGATGGCAGAACAAGAACGACGGAACAGTATTTCTGTGAAGATGTGCCCTCAGCAGAGAGCTCGTCACGAAGCCTACAATGAGCCGTCTAAAGAAACCCAGAGATGGATGGCAGAGGCGAGACAGCGCGTGTGCACGCATCTAAATCATCAAAAATCCCGTCAGGTCTGCAACCCCACCGCTGCTGCCGAGCGTCAGAATCAACTCACAGCACAATTAAAAGCCGCTGAGGCGAGGAATCGTGTTAGACAACTGAGACTACACTATCAAGACCTAAAGGCAAGATGTTTGTTTGTTGGTTGGTTGGTTGGTTGGTTGGGTCACTCAGTATATTTTTCTTTACGTTGCCCTAGCCAATAGCAGTTGTTTTGTACTTGTGATTGTTATAAATCCATAGCCACAAGTAGCCTATTGGCTGTGACATACATTTTGTTTTTCGCAGTTTGTTGCTTTAGTTGGGGCTTCATAGATTGATTTTATAATGGATAGATGCGCTTTTTTGGGATTCAAAATATTGGTTACTATTCACTCCCATTATAAAGCTTGGAAGCTTTTTTTATGTAACTCCAATTGTGTTTGACTGGATTTTTTTGGCTTTAATTACCCAAAAGTTTGTTCTTGGGTTCTTGTGTTAGCAATAGTTACCTCCAAAGCTAGTGCATCCATCATCGCTTTGCATCATAATGGCCTCACATGCAAGGAAATTGCTGTTTGTTGGATCATCAAGAACTTCAACGAGAGAGGTTCAACTGAAGTGAAGAAGGCTTCAGGATGTCCCAGAGTGTCCAGCAAGTGCCAGGACTGTCTCCTCTGAGGAGTTGGCTATAGAGTCGCATCAACACCAGTGCAGAGC
The DNA here is from genome assembly GCA_037194245.1 of Opsariichthys bidens. Classification (NCBI taxonomy): domain Eukaryota; kingdom Metazoa; phylum Chordata; class Actinopteri; order Cypriniformes; family Xenocyprididae; genus Opsariichthys; species Opsariichthys bidens. The sequence goes on along the minus strand of CM074285.1, from coordinate 11,737,357 downwards.
TGCTCAATATTGTCATTAGGTGGGTGTGAATGCATCTGCATGCACAGTCAGGCCAAGACTTTTGGACAATGGCCTGGTGGACAATGGCCACTAAAGCCACTTCTCTCCAAGAAAAACATCAAGGACTGTCTGAAATTCTGCAGGAAGTACAAGGATAGGACAGCAGAAGATCTTTAGAAGTTATTTTCTTTGTTGAAGCCCTCGTCAGATTTTGGACATCTGGAAAATCGATTGGACGAGCAAAGGTGACTGCTACCATGAGTCCTGTGTCGTGCCAACAGTGAAGCATCTTGAGACCATCCATGTGTGGGGTTGCTTTTCATCCAAGGGAGAGATCTTTCACAGAATTTGCCCCAAAACACTGTCAGGAATAAAGAATGGTATCAAAAAGTTCTGCAAGAGCAACTTCTTCGAAAGAAACATTATTTTCCATGCATTTTCCAGCATGATGGAGCACCGCGACAAGGAAAGAATGACAATGATGTGGTTCGGAGATCCTTATATTGAAATTCTGGATCCGTAGACAGGCAATTCCCCGGATCTAAACTGGTGGTCAGTCCTCAAAAGCCAAGCAGACAAGCAGAAGCTGACAAATTGTGATCAACTCCAAGCGCTAATAAGGCAGGAATGAATCACCATCAGTCAGGATTTGGCCCAGAAGCTGATATCCAGCTTGCCAGAGTGAATTGCAGAGGTTATGAAGAAGAAAGGACAACGCTGTAAATATTTACTCTTTGCACATATTGAATATGTTTGCAAATAAATCCTTTAAAACTTATGAAATACTTATTGTTTAACAGTATACCATGAAAAAAAAAAATTCTGAAGCAAACGTTGTGAAACACCAAATGTATGTCACTGCAAATACTTTTGTCCATGGCTGTACAGAGTCATCCGATTTATTTATTTTTACAAGAGCCATATTTAGCTGGTCATATCTTTTAAAAACCTTTTTATCAGCCACACACATGTAAAATAAAACTGCTTTATTGGGTTACTTATATGACTTGAGTCTTCATCTCATTTAAAGTTGGCATGAAATTAAATTGGCCTCTCTCTATTTTCTCAATGCATGCTTTTGATCTAACTGTACACAATTTGTGCATGCATGCATACGTACATTACAAAAAAAAAACATAATTTTCTTGCAAAATGCACTCCAATAAAATTTGTTTCATTTACAACTTCAAGAAAATCATTTACATTAATTTCATGTAATTTATCTGGAAAAAAAAATAAATAAGTGCACCTTTAATCAAATAAACATTCATGACCCTCTGGATTTACACAAGTGTGAACATGTTAATGATATAAATCTTACCCAGTTCTTTGGAAGGATACTCAATAGAGCATTTGGCTCCTTGACACTTGCCTAAAAGTCTAATCTCTCTCCTTTACAAATTTTTAGGAGCAGGAAATTAACGTAATGATTTCATGCCAGTCTGACGCGCAGAGGGCTGTACACCTCGAGCATTTACTCGCTGTGAGAGAGAGGAAGATAAACCACACAGACTGCATGGACCAATTACAGGTGGATTTTTTGCTTAAAATATATCAAATCTCATAGATACCTAATACTTTTCTTTTATTATCAGTATAAACGTACTGTAGCTCAAGGAAATGCGAGTCAGGCCCCAAAATGTTGTTCTACAACAGACGTAGGAGCAGAGGGAGTCTGATCTTTGCTTCATTTCCCCTCTGCCACTGCTGTAATGTCTTAATAACGTTAAGCAGCCCCCAGTTGACAATTTCTCTTTGACCGTCACAGTCCCGATGCTATCTTCTAAATGAGCATGACCAGAGAGAGAGAGTGCTCCAGATCTCCACATATTACAGTTGTGTTCAAAATTATTCAACCCCCCAATGCTGTAAATGGTTTTAGAGAATTTAGAGTACATTTGTAATTGAATTCAGAATGAAATCCTACAAGGACTTCTTAAAGAAGCATATGCAACTAAAATGACATCAATTGGTTTTGTAATACAGTAGTAAATGTTTCTTTTGTGAATTCTTCATTGACACAATTATTCAACCCCTTAAAGACTACCACTCTGAAGAACAGAGGTCCATTGAAGTGTTTTCAATCAGGTATTGAAAGCACCTGTGGATGTCAGGGAGCAGCAATAAAGCCTAATAAGCACCAATTAGGCAGCTTTAAAATGACTGTGATACTCAGCTCCTTCTAGACATTTACTGGTGTGGTTACAAACATGGTGAAGTCAAGAGAATGGTCCAGGAAGACAAGAGAAGAGGTGATTACTCTTCACAGGAAGGGCAATGGCTATAAGAAGATTGCAAAGATGTTAAACATACCAAGAGACACCATAGGAAGCATCATTCGCAAATTCAAGGCAAAGGGCACTGTTGAAACGCTACCTGGTCGTGGCAGAAAGAAGATGCTGACTTCGACTGCTGTGCGCTACCTGAAGCGTAGAGTGGAGAAAAGTCCCCGTGTGACTGCTGAGGAACTGAGAAAAGATTTGTCAGATGTAGGTACTGAAGTTTCTGCTCAGACAATACGGCGCACCCTGCGTAATGAAGGCCTCCATGCCAGAACTCCCAGGCGCACCCCCTTGCTGTCTCCAAAGAATAAGAAGAGTCGACTGCAGTATGCCAAAAGTCATGTGGACAAACCACAGAAGTTTTGGGATAGTGTTCTGTGGACTGATGAAACAAAATTAGAACTGTTTGGGCCCATGGATCAACGCTATGTTTGGAGGAGGAAGAACAAGGCCTATGAAGAAAAGAACACCTTGCCTACTGTGAAGCATGGCGGGGGGTCAATCATGCTTTGGGGCTGTTTTGCTTCTGCAGGTACTGGGAAGCTTCAGCGTGTGCAAGGTACCATGAATTCTCTTCAGTACCAGGAGATATTGGAGGACAATGTGATGCAGTCCGTCACAAACCTGAGGCTTGGGAGACGTTGGACCTTTCAACAGGACACTGATCCCAAGCATACCTCCAAGTCCACTAGAGCATGGTTGCAGATTAAAGGCTGGAACATTTTGAAATGGCCATCGCAGTCACCAGACTTAAATCCGATTGAGAACCTCTGGTGGGACTTAAAGAAAGCAGTTGCAGTGCGCAAGCCTAAGAATGTGACTGAACTGGAGGCTTTTGCCCATGATGAATGGGCGAAGATACCCGTAGCTCGCTGCAAGACACTTGTGTCAAGCTATGCTTCACGTTTAAAAGCTGTTATAACTGTAAAAGGATGTTGTACTAAGTATTAAGATTGAATGTCACTTGGGGGTTGAATAAAACTGATAATGATGTGAGCAGAGAAAAGACATTTGTGGTTATTTCATTATAAATGTTATGTTATATTTGTCTGACCTACACGTGCCTCTTTGATTTAATTGTAAGCAGGATGACTGAATGATCAAAATCAATGTCAAACCGGCCAAAACAATCAATTTCAGTGGGGGTTGAATAATTTTGAACACAACTGTATAACAGGTGGAGAGACGTATTCCAATTATCTTCCCTTAGCAGGCCGATATTTAAGTGACTGCTTGTGTTTTCTTAGCCTTCATTTTAGCCTTCAAAAAAAAAAAAAAAAAAACCTTTCATAAGAATCATGACAACAGGGGTTCTAATCTGACTGTCCTTTCAAAGTCATTCTATCTTTAGAAGTAAAATGTCAATGCAGTGCCAGGTGTCATCTGTGTAACCTCGGCAGTGTTGGTCAAACCGCTGCCATGCGAGACCCTACATCGATGGAATTGACATTACAAGGACTCGAGCTGATTAAAAAAAAAAAAAGAGCACACTCTAATCAAACTCGCATGATTTATTAATCTGTAGATCAATTCTTGAGGTCATCATATTAATGACAAGTAAATACAAAACTGAAAACTGTTCAGTTCAGGAGATTGTATTTTTAATGCTAAAGGTCTCTGTAAGTTTTTCACTTAAAGGAATAGTTTACCCAAAAAGTTATCATGCACTCATCCTCTGTAACGGTTGCTGTCCAAGGAAGGAGTGCATGACAAGGAAGTCTTGAAACATATAATCATTTACTTGAAACACAGAGAATGACACGTGCAACACCAGGGAAACAACATTCTCGCTATAAGAGACAGACTGAAACTCAGGGCTAAAATACCCTGAACACACTGGGATGACTAGACTAATTAACAAGAAACAGCTAAAAGGAATGAGCTAATGATGATCTCAAAGAAACACAGAACCAATGAAGACAAGGGACATCACAAAACACAGAGTCCACACAGACATACACGTAACATCCTCATGTTCCATGTTCCAAACCGGAATTTTTTTTTTCTGTGGAATACAAAAGTAGATATTTTGAAGAATGTCTTAGTGGTTTTTGTTGCCCAAATATAGAAAGCAGTGTTATTTTAGTATTATTTATTTATCTGTTAGTTTAATATTTTTTTTTTACGTTTTAATTTTAGTTGAATTTTTAGGGATTTTGTTATGTGCTTTATATTACTATTTGTTTTTGTTTTTTGGTTTGTTTTAGTTCTGTGTTAGTTTTTATTTATTTCTAGTTAGTAATTTTACTTAAATCATTTAACTCTCTGAATAGTTTTAGCATACTGAATATAGCAATGTTAATGTATTTGGTCTTGGCAGACTTTACTATGCTGCAGCAAAAATAGACATACATAAATCCTATAGCAGATCTAGACAGGTGGAGCTGGGGAGGTAGAGGGTTTCAGAGGAACTGGCACGCTGCAGGACTAGCTTACTGAACCAAGCAATCTCATTGGCTGCAGGATCAGCAGAGGCCAATCAGATTATGCGGCAATGATTGCGTACAGACTGCATGTAAAGGAGCCTGTGCCCTCTAGAGTTTCATGACTTAACTATATATTAAGTTAAGTTTTCCATCTAATATTTCCATCTTATTTTTTTGGAATTAACAACTGCGAAACTATTTTTAATAGTTTTAGTTAACAACAATAACACTGAATCAAAGTCGTTGTTTTGGCCCTCACTGACTTTCATTGTACATACAAAACCAGTTGAAAAATTCTTCAATATCTTTTGTGTTCTACAGAAGAAAGAAATTCATGAAAGTTTGGAATGACATGTGGGCGATTAGACAGAATTTTCTTTCTTGGACAAACTATCCCCTTAATTCGACTGCTTATGAAACGTTTCTGTTGTAGCCATCCTCATTTGCAAGTCGCTTTGGATAAAAGCGTCTGCTACATGAATAGATGTACATATAAATTAACTTGGAAGTGCATTTTTAAGAACATGAACTTTTCAAATAAAATGTTTAACATTTTCTGTTGCTTATCTTTTTTGGACTCTATTTAGAGAAGAAGAGTTGAAGAGATCATAGAGGATGAGAAAGGCCTGACCATCAACCGCAGATGACTGAAGACAAAAAGAAACATATTTTCTGAATGATCTGAGACTAAAAATGCGGACTATAATTTTTTATGTTTGATTGTACTTTCTAGTCAATGAACCTTGGTTTCTGAGCATACAAGATATGAACAGTAAATGTGTTTCCATCATAGTTTATGCACATGGTTTCTTATCGGATGAAAAAATCTATATTATGCAATATTCCAAAATGCGCAGAGGTGGAAACATAGCTAGTGTTGCAAATTTCAAGAAATACATTACCTTACTACCACAGACCAATAAAACATTGATGTTTAGGGATGTACTGATTTTAAAATTCCAGCTGATGCAATAAGCTGATAATATTTTCATGTCATTAATGACCAATATTAAAGTTCTATACTATCTTGTGGGAAAAAAATCACATTATAATACAGTATAAAAATTTTTCATTTAAAAAATACAATTTTCAGTATATGACATTTTTAATTGCAAAAGAACATAAAATTACCAAGTTTTTAATTTTAGTTTTTTGTTTGTTTGTTTTTTTTAATAAATATTTCAATTTAGCTTTTAGTTTTTTATTTCAGTTTTAGTTTTGGTAATTTTAGTATACTTAAACTTATTTCAGTTAATTGCCAAGGCAGCATTTGTAATTCTATTTCAGCTTTATTTCAGTGATCGCAAACCATTTTTAATAGTTAGATGACAGCAAAGGTACTCTAAATATAAAATATACTGAATGTAATTGTTAATGATATGGTCAGATATGGTTCCGATATAGGAATGTATCCTAAATTCTCTTCATTTTATAGATATTCATTTATATTTGAGCAATATCACATTAAAAGACTAGGACTAACTGTTGTATAAAATCCACCGTGCAGCACTTGCAATAACCAGAGGTCTGAATCTCTGATCTTATTGTATCATATTTCACAGTTTCTGCTATATCTCCAAACTAGGTTTCGGAAACCAAAGGGGGATCCCAAAGCGGAGACTGTATGTTCAGTAATTCCATCTCAGCAGATTATGATCGAGAACAAAAACCCATCTAGACAAAATGAAAGTCTTCAGCTGAAGCACAGAGGTTTTCATGTTGAAAGAAAGAAGGAGAAGAAGAAGAAAAAAAGGCCCAGACTGACATTACCGTCAAATAGATGTGAGAGTAAAGAACAGGGCAGCTTGCCATGTCAGTAGCAGTCAAACAGATTTCTGGCAGCAAGGCTTTTTGTGTGTGTGAAGTGTCTGTAAAGCATCAGGGGGTGAATCTGGCAGCGGGGGGTCGGACTGTGAGTGGATGATGTGTCTGTAAGGTGTGCAGGGGTGTAGTGCCTGAATAATAGAACTGCCCTCTATCACCTTGCAGATTGCTGACGTTACGACAGAAAGGGAGCTAATGATCATTGCAGTGTGTCAAAGTGCTTTAAGTTTGATTCTCTCATTTCTTCACCCTAAGTGAACAAGCTGGTTCTCTGCCACAGAGAGAGGTAAACAAAGTCAGAATTCAACCTACTTATGGCTTAAAGTCATTATGTCAGCATTGTAATTAGAGGGGAGGGAGGGTGAAAGATTGGTCAATTTCATGTCTCTTAGATTAAAGATGGGGTAACGCTGAAGATGACAGGAAGCAGATAACACAATTAGCTGAGCTGCTAAAGGTGGGGAGAGAAAATTGCCTGTAGCCTTAACAACATAGACTATCATTAATTATACCTTAACGGAATGGCTTTTTAAAGACATTCTTATTGTGCTGTGCTTAACTAAATGCTCAGCAAAATAGGTGCTTTCAGGAGGGATAAGCGTTTAACCATATGATAAATCAAACTACGGACATTTTAATGGTGTATATTGGAGGGGGTTCAGCCTTACAATGAGGCAGAGAGCTTTACTGACACCAAGTGGTCGTCACATAGGCGTCCTCTCGTAACCCTTAGCCACCTCCTATAGGCCCCATAGGCTGTCTGTTGAACAGCGCAGTTTTATCTAGAGAGATTCGCTACTTCAGGTGCAGTAGCAACGTGGCGCTCTATTAGTAAAAAGACAACGAATCTTGCGATCATTTAAAGTAATTAAAGTTGCATATGAACCCGGCTGAGTTTTTTTTTTTTATATCTTCAAGAATCTTGCAGAAATGCTATTGGGGGGATTTCTTTTGAGTCGTTTTTCTTCTTGGTGTTTGGCGCCCCCTGCTGGATACTGACAAGATTTCTATGAAGACGTGATTATGAATTAATGATGCTTAAATTAATAGAAATTCTTTGCGATTTAAATCCTCATGTCTGCTTTGTGGTCTGTTATATAAAATGGCTAATATTTGAGTCAGGCAGAAGTTATGTGAATGCCAGGGTTATTCACAGCTATATAAGAGAGAATAGGCTACATGAAAGGGAAATGACTGGCTGCATAAAAGTCAGATAATGCAAGGCCTAGTCAGCGTTACTCTAGGACTGAATTCCCAAACGTATCACCCAAAAATGCTTATCAAACGTAAAGTTTGGCTATTTTAATCAACGTATTGTGTAGGCTACTATTTGAGATGCCGGATTATGGGCAGATCAACTTGAAAAGTTCCGCTGTAAATGACAATTACTGAGGAAGTCCTTCGTCAATCGACTGAGTAGAACTGTCTAAATCAGCGCATGCGCAATTCATCCACAGCCTGCCTCCGTAAGGGTGTCGATTCTCAAGCTGGAACATTGGAGGAAAAAAAGATACTGTATTTTACACACAAAACAGGCAAAAACAAACGGATGTGCTTCAGAAAACGAAACGGCTACCGCCCTCCAGATCATTTTAATGCCAAAATTGTAAGTATTGTCATCGTTAGCGTTTTTCAACAGCATGAACGTTGAGTTTGCCAGTGGATGGTGGGTTCTTTTCCGTTTTTTTTTTTCTCCCGAAGAATGGGTCGTCCTCCGTAAATCCCAATCTTCTTTTTCCACATTTGTTTTTTTTTTTTTTTTTTTGTACAGTCGTATGGGCAGGAACTTACTTCTATGGCTTGGTGAAAACGAAGCTTTCTTAGAAATAGAGCGGTTGAATGTCTTCGAGATTGACCACAGCGCTTATTCGCAGTCGAGGAGGGAATGCCGCTTATTTTCGCGTCTCCCGTTTCGCTTCACCAGGATGGGATAGATATGTGGTTGAAGGGCTAAACTGAGTTGTCATCTGCTGTAAGATGTATTTTGCGAGCCCCGTGCGGGAGTCGCGCGCCCGGTGTGTGTGTCAGGGGCATTACGGGCTTGATTTTTTCCTCACAAAAACAATATTTGCATAACACATTACGCTTTCACCACAGTCGATGTTTTAAACCTCTATCCGTAAAGCAGTTTTTGGGGAGCATTTCAGTTCATCGGAGAGTGAAAGCTAATGCACAGATTATAGCGTTGTATGAGGGGGGTATTTTCAATTCAAACATCTAGGAAGTGGGGGAGGATAAAGCTCAGGTTATCATCTGTCACTGCCGTATTTCTATTTCTGCATTTCTATAAATTAACCGCATATGTCTCGTAACCCATGAGAACGAACCCCGAACGCCTTTTTGCGTGTATTCGCGTGTCTCTTTCGTCTCGAAAGATGTTCTTTTTCCCTTTAGCTGGCTGTGTAGTAAAGCGCGTTCGCGATGCACGCGCGGGACCTTCGGGTGAATGAATTCTGTGCGCGCGTTCTCGCGGCGATGGGGGGGCGGGGCCCGCGGTGTCGCGTGGCGGCGTTGCTTTGAACGCGTTCGCGCGTGTCGCTGCAGAAATGGAGGGGAGACACAGCGCTCGTGCAGCTCTGACGTCAGAGAGAGAATTCCCGAGGTTAAGAGATATTTATGTCCAATCAATGACTATACGTGACCTTTTGGTTCCTCAGAGGAAGTCAAGCCTGGATTGTTTTCGTTGACTACACCACAGGCATGTCTGTTAACTTGACGAAATCAAATAGCTGGGAATGCAGGTTGATTGGGACACAGTCGAGTTTAAAATTCACCCTAATCATCACAGTTTATGTAGCCTTCTTAGTTTGTGGTGACAACAGGAATGTCTATATTTAGCAAAAAGAAGGACATGTTTTGAAACACACCAAGTTGGCTGAGCTTCCACGTGGGCATGCCAGTCAAAGCTCAGCTACTCTGGTATCTGTGGCAGGAGTCAGGTTTACTGAGCTTAATTAATTTGTTCCACAGTCACACTCTTACATTCACAGAGAAGGTTTGCATTGTCTTTCTTGTAATGGTGCATTTGGCATTTATGAAAGCATATGTCTTCTTGAAATGTGAGAAGAGCTCGAGTGCTCATGGCCATTCTTGTCAGGGAGTAAAGACCTTGAAAACTAGTGAAACCAAATTTAAATCAGCAAACAATAACTGCCATTATTGTTGGCCTATTAAGGACCCTGCTCTTTCTTGTGTTGATGTATTTCTTATTGACAAAGCAAGTTTGAGCAAAATAAATAATAATAAAATAATAGATAGACTTTAGTTATGTCACAGCCATGAACCATGATTTGCTACATATAGGCATTTGGAGGTGGTATTGGGGGGAGGGCATTCTCATTCTAGAAGCATTTGATTGGACAAAAATCTGTAGTGTAGGATGAGTCATTTTCAATTTTTTTTTTTTTTTTGTTTAAAATGCGAAGCAAGTTTTCGCTACAGAATTAAATTTTTCAAGAGTGGAAGTGCAATCCTCCCTTTAATATATATAAATGTAATACATATATTTTAATTAAATATAATATATAGAATTTCAGTAAGATCATTCAATGAAGCATTTAATTCAAACTGCTAACCTCTGGGTTCCTAAGTCTTTTTGTTTAATTCATTAAAGTTGGCATGAAATAAAAATTCACTATTTTATAAACACATATTATAGATTTCATTGTGGACGACACATCCGTACGTAATTTTTTACATCATAATGTTTAATCATAGCTCGATCTTCTACCAAAACAACAGACATCTCTCTGGTGCAGAACTTCTCCAATCATTTAGTCCGCTTAAACCCACCCCTTCAAGCTCACATTCACCTGTCTGCTTTCAAGGTGACGAAACGAGAGCCATTTCATGCATGCCGCGTTATATAAATATATTCGCAAAGTAACTACCGCTTAACGTTTAGTGACACATTACAGTGATAAAGAAACACGTGTGGATGAGAAAAAGCATAAGACACTTTTAAGCGTGTGCAAAAACACTCGATGCTGTACTCACAGACACTCTGACTCAAACCTTGTTTTCACCGTCACCTAGCACTGCTGACTAGCACCTCAGATGTGTTTATAGTTGACACACTCGCCGTTTTACTATTTTTCTGATAGGGGGATGTTTGGAGAAAAAAATTCCCCAATCCAACTGGGAAGTAGTTTGTCAGATTATATTGTCAAACTTCAAATTTAGTTTTTGTTTTTATGCTTTTTTATTTTTCAGCATGCTCTGGAAGAATGAAAGGCTGTTTCGGAAGGATGTGAATACTTATATTTGGCTGTTTGATAAAAATGGGTTAATTTCATGTATTTTTAAAATTATTTATAAAAGAAATTAACAGAATAAATATAGCCTATACAGATTAATAATAAAAATGTATTATGAAAATATATTGAAGCATAATAGTGCAATATATAGCAAAGTTAATAATATTTTGGGAACATATGCACTAGAATATTGGGCATTTTATTAACCATAATTTTATGAGACTGCTGTTCATGTTTATTTAATTAATTTTGGCTCATAAACTCAAAAACACCGGCGTACGATAAAGCAATATAACTAAATATTATATACACTGTGAGAGAAAAACATTTTGGTCACATCGCCCACCCGTACACGATGGTTATTGATGTGATTGATAACATAATTAGCATGCATGATGAACTTCACTGTTCACGGTTGTTTTCAGACATGGTTTTATGCTATAATTCTGTGGACTGTGCTAGAAAACTTTCAACATCTGTAGCACCAGTGCTATGTTCAAAAAAGGTTAATGTACAGCCCTTCATTTCCCCACATTTAATTCCGACCACAGGAGGCATAGAAAGTGGCACAGGAAACACTGTGCTATTTTCTTATCATTAACTTTTAGAAGTGCGCGTATTGATGGCTTCAGCATTTATAGATATGGAGTAGAAGCCACTATACTAGAGTTTTGATTTTATGGGATTGTTACGCTGTTCTTTTTTAGCAGGGGTAGAGCTTCCATCACTTTTTTATTTATTTATAAGGGTGTGTAAAGCAGTAGACAGGAAATCATGCTCTGACAAGTTTTCTGTTTCTATTTCCTCACATGTACATATTTACGACAGTTCTTTCAGATTTAGATTAAAGGGTTAGTTCACCCAAAAACAAAACCCTCATGTCGTTCCAAATCCGTAAGACCTTCGTTCATCTTTGGAACACAAATGAAGATATTTTGATGAAATCAAAAAAACTGTGTTTTTTATCCTCCATTGAACGCGATGAAATTACCTCATTGAATGTTCATCATTAAAATAGTCTGAGAATTCTTTTTGTGCGCAAAAACAAAAGAAGAATATTCAACAATTTTCCCTCTTCCCTGTCAGTCTGTTAAGCAGTTGGCGGAGTACTGCTTTTCCGATCTTACGTCCGAATGCTGGCTCATTATTGGCCAGTTCCTGCATCAGCATCACACGCATGTCTCATGTTGCTCACATGAAGAGGCTTCGGCCAATACTGAGCTGCTGTTTGGGCCATGAACCTGGAAGCTGCAGTGAAAATAGCGCAGCAGACGGGGAGAGACGAATTTGTAGAATAAAGTCGTTATTTTTGTTTTGTTTTTGCCCACAAAAAGTATTCTCCTTGCTTCATAACATTAAGGTTGAACCAACATAGTCACATTGACTCTTTTAACGATGCCTTTACTACTTTTCTGGACATTCAATGTGGTAATTTCATTGCTTTCAATGGAGGATTGTGTTCCGAAGATGAACAAAGGTATTATGGGTGTGGAACGACACGAGAGTGAGTAATTAATGACAGAAATGTCATTTTTGGGTGAACTAACCCTTTAAATTATCTAAAAATCTGCATTGCTTTTGCACATTTAAATATTTTTGTAAAAAAGTACGAGTTCCGTCAGTACAGGTTTGCAGAGATGTATATCTTAAACCACATCCTATTGCAAGAAAAAAAAAATCTCATTCTGTCTGCTGTATAGGCATTATTCAACAGCAGTTCCTGAATGAACAAAACCAGAGAAAATAGAAAAGCAATGTGACCAGTCACTGGAGCAGAATCCTGAATAAATGATTCCCTTATTCAGGGCCTTCAGGGTTGTGCAGGGTTCACAAGGGGCTAGTCGTCCTCTCTGAAGCACTAATTCAATCAGAACTCCGCTTAGCAAACACAGATCCTTTTAAAACAAAAGCGTTTCGCCAATTCAAATTGCAAAGGTGGCATTTTTTTACATTATATACAGTAAGCTAAAGTTAAACACTGGCTTTATGAGACAGTAGCTTTTGTGAGTTGTTGTTGCTATAGGGGACTGCTTGAACAGAGAGCTGAAAGTGTTATTTCATTAATTAATGAATGAATTCATTCATTCATTATTTTGCCAGTGGTATTAGGGGGCAGGACAGTCTCATTCTTGTGAACATTTAATTGGATGAAAATCTTTGCAGTGCAGTCATGACCTAAACATGTTTTTCCTTTTTGCATTTCGCTGTGTTGATTTTGAATTAGTGTTGTCAAAAGTACTGACTGACATTTTAAAAAGTGAGGCTTTGAAAGTGAAAAAAAAAGTGAAAGTCGTGACGTGTTGTCAAGTATGGTGACCCATACTCGAAATTGGTGCTCTGCATTTAACCCATCCCAAGTGCGCACACACACAGCAGTGAGTAGTGAACACACACACACACACAGTGAACACACACCCGGAGCAGTGGGCAGCTATTGCGACAGCGCCCGGGGAGCAATTGGGGGTTAGGTGCCTTGCTCAAGGGCACTTTAGTCGTGGTATCGAAGGTGGAGAGAGTGTTGTTTATTCACAATTCCCACCTTCAATTCCTGTGATTGGCTACAATGGTCAACACACAGGAGCATTTGAAAGCACACGGAAGTGTTTGAATTTGGAAGCGGGAGCATTTGAAAGCAGGCGGTCCACTGATAGACACCTGCTTTCAAACTTTTATCTGTGTAAACGCTCGGTGAAGAGCGTCATTGATGTCTATTTGCAGCATGCTTTTGAAGCGCTGATCATTGTAGCCAATCACAGACATTTCTGAGCAAGTGAACACAATGGCCAATCAGAGGTGTTTACAAATCTGTTTAACAGCGCTCAAAGCCTCAAATGTTTTACATTTCAGTACCAAAGTTGGCACTATTTTGGAATCAAATACGATAATATGTGTTGCTAAGAGTACTAACAAGAAAAAAAGACAGTAAACACATCTTACTATTGCATTATTTTTGCATAAATAAACAGAGAACAACAAGTGTAGATTTGATTTGATTTGATGTGTTAAACTTTGTGAATGATGGGCATGCCAGCGCGTTTTTGGTTCAAATCGCACACTAATCACCATTGTGCGTTTGGGTTCTAAGAAGACTGCCTATGTAATATGTAGTTTTTTTTAATAAAAGTGCCCGTTAAATGATAAATTAGTTGTAATAAAAGTGTTTTATTGGTTATATTGACAAGCTTTATGTGTAAAACTGGTTATTATTGTTATTATCAATAAAGATAAGATGGTTGAAAAGGGAAGGATCGGTTGTTAAATTGTCAGAAAGTTGATAAAGGGACAAATGCTGTCCAGGAACAACCGAGAATGTTTTTCATGATTCTGCTTGTTTTATGATGAAACACTATGCCAGTGTCATTGCTCTGGAAAACCAAGCCTCAACTTGAACGCCTTGCTTGTCAAAATAATTCTGATACGTTAGGCATTGTTTTCACATATGCTGGAGCGAAACTTAACTAATGGTTTTGCAGACTTTCAGCGAGGAGTTGAATCAGGACCCATCTCTGACAAAGTAGTTTCGTTGATGGTTTTCAAGCTTGAGGTCCCGTCAAGGATTTGCGGCAAAATACAATCGATTTTTGACAACAAGCATATTTACTTTGCTGTGTCTAACTTTGCATGCTTCTGTTGCACTCTACTGTTTGCATTTAGAATTGTTTATACCCCTCCCCGCTGTCCATAATCCTGTCAGACCCTGAACAGAACTAATTTAGGGGTCACGACCCAACAGTTGAGAGCCAAAGAATTCAAATATATACAACTTGAGTTCATTGCCCCATTGTTGTTTTGCGGGTTTTAATGTTTTGGTCTGATGGAAAAGGCTGGGGTGCAAGTCCCCGACAGATTAGCCTGGTGTCGCTGTAAGGAAAAAACAGATTTTAAGGAGGAAGCTTGGGTCATTTTTGAGCCATATCGCTCTCTTTCTTTGACACTCTTTCATCACACTTCTCTTTCCTCCTCTTGTCTTCTCTCTCTTTCACAATCACACACTGTCTCTATTCTTCTGTACTTCCTGTTTCAATTTTTCTCTTTACACTCATTTTACATGGATATGAATATCACATTCTCCATTCCAATCCACCATGTCTCGCAAAATATTTACTCACCCACCTCATGTCATTCTGAAACTATATGACTTCATACTGGTGGCTGGCTATCTTCCATGCAGCTTTCAAGCTGCATGGAAAAAGGCCAAAAACTCCATAAAAGTGCCATGAAGTGGTTCATACAAATATTCTGAAGTCATATGATTCCTTTGTGTGAGATACAGACTAAAATTGAATTCATATTCAATGAAAATCCCACTCCTTCTTAGCGCATTCATGAGAAATGTAGTACCGTCTGATTCATGAACTTTCAACAGATAATTTCAATGAATCAATTTATTTTGTTCACAAAATAAGTCTGAATGATATAAGTTGTTCCTGAAAATCAGAAATTTGACTCAGTAATTCAGTTGCATTGTTTCTCAAGTTAACAGCCCACTGGGGAAAGATTATAATCTTAATTATGTCAAAAAATGATATTTTAGTCTGTTCTTCTCACAAATATTTTGTATGTAGAATTAGATGAATGCGAACATCTTTAATGAAACTTCAATGGTGCTTTTGTGTTGTTTTTGAAAATCTTTTGAAAAAGAGCAACCAGCACAGTCTTCAAAATATCTTCTTTTATATTCCACAGAGGAACGAAAGTCAAACAGGTTTGGAACAACATGAGGGTGAGTAAATAGTGACAGAATATTAATCTGGGGTCAAACAATTCTTTTAACTATGGAACCAGTTTACCAGAATGCCAGTTTAGTAACGGCATTTTTCAAGTGTCCAAATGCCATTTCATGATACACACATCACTGAAATATCACATTGTGTCCGTAGAGAGGCTGGCTAACAGAGATCACACCCTCTCTCCTACTTTGAGCGCTTAAGTTTTTGCCTTCCATCTCTGCTTTTTCAAGCGCATGTCCTCGCAAATGTCCGCTTTCTTCCCCAGTCTTCTGTTGAACGTTTCCTCTTTTCATGTGTTGCTCCCCTTCCTCCTCTCTCCTTCACAGAGTTAAAAGGGAAGTAGGAGATTTCGGTCATAGCAGACTCAGCAGTGCCTTTAGTTCCCTATGTAGTCACAAACCCCTCTCCAGAAGATATAGTAGAGGTTAGCTGACAATCCAGAGATAATATCTACCCCAAAACCTGAAACCATGTAAGTATCAGTCTACCTAATCTATAGTTCTATTCAAAGTTTATAGTTTTAATAATAATATTAAGGGGTGCAACAATATATTTGTCCCTCTAATAATGGACTTAACTGTACTATTTGTGGAAGTACTGTTAGAAACATGACATTTATTATATTTGAGATCACATACTAGTTTCTCACTGGGTTATGAACTGATTGACCTTTTAGCTCGCATCTGTGTGTATCTGAGGGTGGCACGGGATCGTGGCAGCTGGCTGAACATCTGGGGCTGATTTTTTTCATGATTTGTAGGTGATTCTTGGCAGAACTTTATTTAACGTGAGAAGGCAGGACACAAGTTTAGAGAAGTGAAATATGGCGATTTAGTCAAGTTTGATATTGGGTAATTCAAAAGGTTCTCAAAAGTTCTCAAAAGGTATTAGACTTGGATGTTTAGAAGAATAGGTTTGATTTCATGTCATTTGTGTGGTTTTCTGTGTGGTATGGATCAGAGGAGTAGGTGCCAGGCTGATGTGTATGTTGATGTAAATAGTTTAGCCAACAAAACAATAAAAACACATTTTACCATAGCTTTCCAAATAAAGTTAAAGTGCATGAGAAACTCCAGAAACCTCGGCTGGAAACACCAGAGAATTTCAAAAGTGTAATTTGCAGGCCTGGAAAAGTCATGGAAATTGATGAAATCATTAAAAGGTGATTGGAAAGTCACGGGAATGTCTGTAGTCAGTGCAATTATCGATCATAAATGGGTCAGAAAATGCAAGAAATCTTGGAGCCCTTTTTCCATTCCTGTCAAATTAAGATAAATAACCTGAGACGATGAGATGAACTGTCAGGTGTGGTTGAGGGATGAGGCAAGGACTTAAGAGTTAAGAGTTTAATGGGCTTTTTATAAAAAAAAAATAAAAATAAAGAAAACAAACAAACAAGCAAACACTACCCCGTAGGAGAAAACACCGTCCAACAGCAGGGCAAGGCTAAATAAAATAGGGAACGTGATGACGATCTGACACAAGAAATAAGGAGGGTAAAGAGGGAGAGCAGGTGGTGCAAATGAATTATAATTATCACTCCTAATGTTTGCTCTCTCCATGTATTTGTGTTTTTACAATGGGGTAATTTTGTTGCACAATAGTTTACACACAGCACAAGGAAGCTTGATTTCAAACTTTGAACTGAATTTACAAAAAAAGACAAGTAGTAACAATCAAACAAACAAACAAAAATAGTCAAATAAATTGCAAATAGTAGCACAAATAAAACAATTATACAAATTTAAAAATAAAATGTATCATGGTTTCAACAAAAATATTAAGCAGTACAAATGTTTTCACCATTGCTAATGTAAAGGAATCTTTCTTGAGCAGCAAATCAGAATATTATAATGATTTATGAAATATCATGTGACTGAACACTGGAGTAATGATGCTGAAAATGTAGCTTTCCAGGAATATATGACATTTTATAATAAAAAAACAGTAATTGTAACACCTTTAGCACTGTTTTACTGTGTTTTATAGAATAAATGTACCTTTGGTGAGCCTAAGAGACTTTCAAAAACATTGAATCCCCCAAACATTTGAACGGGATTGTAAATGTGGAAGAAGAGTTAGGGTGGTGGGAATGGACGTTGGACAAGTAGTTTGGAAAATGGAGGGATGGATGTGTAATATTCTCTGATAAATCCCATACAATGGTGAATTGATTTGCAGATGTTCATTTTAATATCTCCCTTGACAATTATTTAAAAACTTAACATTTCTGTCACCATACGCTAGACGATTAAAATGAACATGCCTGGCTAAATTAGCTTAATTCATAAAACACAAAGTAATAGATTTAATTGTGAGCATTTGCTTGATGTGACTAATATAAAGTCTTTCTCTCTTTTTCTCCCTCACCGTTCTCTCTCCCTATTTGTGTGTCTGTGTCTTACTGTTGCCCTGTTTGTGTGTTCCTGTGCATTCCGGCCTGTGCTATATGTGTTTGTGTGTGAAGGAGAGGTCCGCGGCCAGCGGGGGGATGACATGCATGTGTCCAGGCATTTAACATCATTGAGGATTTTAAGACTAGTAGGCTGCCCTCCGCCAAGCCATGATGGACATTCTGGTAACTGGCATTTTCTCTCATTGCTGTTTGTGTTTGTGGTGTTTTTGTGGTGGTGTATTTGCGTGTTAATGGAATGAAGAGTGTTATGATGTGGTTTGTTTATTTTGGTACACTGAGGAATACTACTTGTTGTATCCAGGTCCAGACAGATTTTGAATTGGAACCCCCATAATTCACGAAGTTCCCATTTTATTAAAGGGTTAGTTCACCCAAAAATGAAAATTTGGTAACGCTTTAGTATGGGGAACAATTCTCATTTTTAACCAGTTGCTTATTAGCTTGCACATTGTCTGTTTATTATTTCTTAAAAAGCACATATTAATGCCTTATTGTGCATGACCATATTCTACATCCCTAAATCCTACCCCATACCTAAACGCTACAACTATTACTTTACTAGGTATTAGTAAGCAGTAAATTAAGAGTTTATTGAGGCAAAAATGGTAGTTAATAGTGAATATGTGTTCCCCATATCAAAGTGCTACCAACGATCGATCACCGTTTATTGTTACCGTTTACCCTCATGTCGTTCCAAAACTTTTGAAAAATTAATACATTAGAAGTCAAAGGTCACCAAATCTGTTCGGTTGCCAAAATTCTTCAAACTATCTTCTTTTGTGTTCCACAAAAGAAAGTAAGTCATATTGGTTTGAAACGACATGAGGGTGAGTAAATGATGACACAGTTTTCATTTTTGGGTGAACTGTCCCTGTTTTGGCAAATTTGATAATGCTGCCAATAAGACTGAAGCCCTTCTAGCTCAGTTTACTGAATTTTACCAAGTTTAAATCCATTCCAGAGATTTTCGCCCCAAAACCAACGCAGAAAATGTGAAACATGTCCGCAGACTCCATCTGGTCCTGGTTATACCCAGCATATATCATGATGTTTAGTCTTATTTGTGTGTTTTCTTTTCTCCACTGACAATGCTTTTTGTGTTTAGTACTTGAGAGAATTACTCTGGTCCTTGCTGGAGTTGTTTACAGCATGTGAACTCTCCTCTGTTCTGCTCTCCTTTCCCTGAGTCTCCTCTCTTCTCCTCGCATCACATCTGGTCTCCTCAGCTCTGTTCTCCTCTCCTTTCTTCCCCTCTTTGTCTTCTGTCCTTTCGCCATTCCACACACACAAACACACACCAATGTATCCCCCCCCCCCCTTTCTTTTAGATTAGCCCAAATTGAGCTTAATTATAATTACTACCTCCCACAAAGCATGTTTTGATTTTTTTGAGTGTTTTAATTTAAGCTCTATAGACAGCATCAATCTTCTTCATGTTTTGAAGATGTTTTACTAAATTTATGGCATTTTCCTCAGGCACACTTCTGTCCTGGCTAGTCTAGGTCCATCAAAGCTCACAGAACAGCAGAGATGGATGAAAAACAAGCGATTCGTAGATGTTCAATAAGAGACAAAGACTGCTAGGAAGACGGCAAGAAAGACAGAAAGGAGAAGTCAGAAGAAGAGGGAGGGAGTGACAAGTCACATGATTCATGGCCAGTCTGCCATGGCATCTGGATAAAGTTAGAGGAAAGCAAGATTTAGATCTAAAAACAGACAAGCAGACAGACATTCATTCTGTTTGTGTGTGTGTGTGTGTAAAGCAATTTTCCTCTCATCTTTAACGACGCAGAGCAGCTTTCTCATGTCTCCAGCAGTTTATTTAGTTGTATGTCTTTCTGCAGAGATCCTCCCAGCTCCATAGACTAAAATTTGACTCATACATTTAAATATAAAGCAAACATCAGTGCACATTCTCTCTCTTTCTCTCCCTCCCCCTCTCCTGGGTTAAGTTTCTTGCCCTCAGGAGATCTCGGAGTTTCTCACGCTTGATGCCAGGTTGGGGGTTCTCTGTGCTAGTGCTCTCAAGTCTGTTGGTTTTGATACTCCTTTTAGAAAACAAGAGGCTACATCTTTTTAAAAAGGGATGGAGGTGGCGCAGCCTAGTGGATCTGGGCTGGTTTCCAGAGAGCTGCAGGTTCCATGCCAATAAGGATTGATTCATGGTCGCCAAAGTGGAGTGATCATGCATTAATTTTGCAGAAACATGGGCTATGTGTGGAACAGAATGCTAGTGTATTGCACACTGCACAGTATACACCTTATTTTCCAATGCAGAAGTAAGCTATTTTCTTTGAAAGTGTGAGATTTCTATGGATAAATAAGTGCAGTAAACGCTAAAACTACTTGCGCTACAAATCAAAGTTTATTTATGATTATTATAATTAGTCTGAGTCTGAATTAGCTGTAATGTGTCTAACTGCTGAAGATACTGTTACACACTTCTTAGGTTTGCTCTTATTTTGAAAAGTTAACTGATGTGATCGAATTCACCCGGTTGATTTTTGGATGCGTTTGCAGTGTGAGTGTTTCTGCTCAGCCTCATGCTGTAACCTCCAAACAAACATGAAAGTTTAGTCATGTGACAGAGTGGAAGAGTAGCTACAAGTGCAGCTCTGTGTTGCTTTAAAGGGCTGTTATGTGTGTTTGCAGTGATTTAAGACCAAAGGGTATCCAGTTCCTGGTGGGCCACTGTTCTGCTGCGGTTGCTCTTCAGTAAAACCACTTCCTTTTCTCATTGGTTCTTTGAGGCTAATTTTGAACTTTCGTAGACCACTAATGCTTCTGTTTTTTTTGTTGTTGTTTTTGCTGTGTTTGTCTTAAAGGGGACCTATTATGCCCCTATTTGCAAGATGTAAAATAAGTCTCTGATGCCCCCAGAACATGTATGTGAAGATTTAGCTCAAAATACCCCACAGATCATTTTTATAGCATGCTAAAATAGCCACTTTTCGGGGGTGAGCAAAAAAGAATCCACGCTCTGGCATGCCGACAACAACAAAACAGGACAATCTCACACACTGAAAATGTCAGAAAGTGTCAGTAGCGGTGTTCAGTTCAAACCGGGGTCGGACAGTGATGCCTACAGAGCCAGAGAATATTTGCTGCATGGAGATAGAACAGGTATAGTTTAGTTCAGACTTCTCCAAACTTGGTCCTGGAGGGCTGCTGTCCTGCAAAGTTTAGCACCAATCCCAATTGACCCTTCGCAAACAGTTTGATTGACAGGCGATCTGTCCAATCATAACCCCGAATCCACCATTTTTTCTGACAAAGTAGTCAGGGGAGTTAGTAGATTAACGTTGGTGAATTTTAACTTCAAAAATTGTGTGTACTCACGTCTTTCTGCGCTTGAAACAACATTCCTCCTGATGTACATTCATTTTTTTTTGATGCTATAAATTAACTAGTATGAAGACAGCGATCTGTCACGACACATTAAAGAGTCTCTATACAGTATTTATTGTTTAAACTTCTTTAAAAAATTACGATGTATTAAATATGAACTTGTTTCATATGCCTGTTGACGCGTTGTCAGTGTCCTCTTTGGTCCGGGATGTATTTTTCACTTTGTGAGAACATGATGTGTGGCGTGAGAGCGCATGGCTTGTCGGACATAGCAACAGTAACTAAAGGGGGCGGGGCTTTGCGAAGGGTCCATTAAACACACCTTAACCAGCTATTCAAGATCTCACTGTAGGCATACAAGAAACTATCAAGAAGGTGTGTTGGAACAACTCTGCAGACCGCAGCCCTCCAGGAACGAGTTTGGAGACCTCCGTTTTAGTTTTATTACGGTTATGACTAATATTGTCATCTTACTTTTATCCACCATTAGTACAAGCCTGTTGTAGCGGACACCGTCCGAATAATGGCCAAAACATTACTGATGAGTTTAAGAAGTTTATTGTACATCACACAAAAGATGAAGCGTCCGTTTTCACTCCAGAAAATCACAGCAAGAGCTGAATAAAACACAGTGCAAGAAGTGCGCATTAAAGTTTTATCCTTAAACTCTCTGTCCCCCTTGCATTATCATCAACATACAAAGCGAATTACGCAAAAACACTCGTTACAACTGAAAGTAAAAAAAGAATATAGGCCTATTCAGGGTAATAAACGGGTAAAATGTATATCTGTAAAACAACTGTAATAAGGTGCGTGATCTCTCCTTCATTACTGTTGTGACCAGCACCGTTCTGGAGACTATAAGCTGGATCATGAACAGTTTATACTGATCCATCCTTGAGTAACAACTTTTTAGCAAAAGCTGTGTTTTGTATTGTCCCTTTTAAACAAAGCAGTCTAGTGTAAAATGATTTGCGCAGACATGAACAAATTTAGGTATACGGGGGCGCATTCCCTTCAAAAATAAAACTGATCCACTGCGTCTTCAGCGACTCTGATGTCGGGAGTTCTTCTCACTATAGCTGCTCCGGCCTGAAAAAAATGGTGATAGTGTGCAACTCGCTCAGGGCAGAAGTCCGCCAGCAGTTGTGGGCGGGGCCTAGGCATTTTTTGTGATGTCACAAAAAGGTAGAATCTGCAAACTGCTTGTTCTGAGACACTGCTTATGATTTATAGGGATTAAAACAAGGGGAGTTGGTGGATTTTTATCACTATAGAGTGTTTGTGTACACACTGCCAACACACTTTTATGTTCAAAATTTTGCATAATAGGTCCCCTCTAAGTCCTTGTTTTTGCTTTGTACCTGATAAATGTGGAGCGGTTACCACATTGCCACTGGCTAAATTGAATTTCAATTCACATGTTGATCCTATATATATATATATATATATATATATATATAAGCACTGATGTAAGACGCCCTGAAGCTTTAGGACTAGTTCGGTTAATGATGACTAGAATCAAACAGTGTACTGCTGATCATGGGATGGCATGTGAGGAGTTCATGCACTATTAATGGGAAAGGAGGCCGACAGGGCCACTGTTTCCAAACTCCCAGCAGGAAGTTGAAACACTGTCAGTCTTGTTCAAAATTGGTAGATCCAGGAGAGGCGCCTTTAGTCTTCCTAACCTAATAAAATCATTTTCTTTATTCAATCGCTAGATCAGACTTGTTGTAACTGTAACAGTTGCAGTTCACATTTATCTCCAGAGATTGTGACCTTCTGATCCCCCATAAGCTGTTGTATTGACTCACAGAGGAAGCTGCTACTTGATGTGGGCTGTAGCCACGGGCACAGGATGCTTCTGCTTTTTAATGCCAGCTCTTGATGGGGCACATGTTAGCTCAGAAGTCACTCAAGTGTCATGTGTCAATGTTATTAGCAAACACTTACAGAAACCTTAGCTTCTCATCATGTGCATTGCGGAACGTTTCTCAAAGATTTTTCTCACACATATATTTATATATATATATATATATATATATATATATATATATATATATATATATATAAACCAGCACGGACACATTAATTTGATAAAAAAAAGAAAGAAAGTAAATACATTAATATTGTTACAAAAATTCTCTTTCAAATAAATGTTATTCTTAAGTTATGAACTCTATTTATCAAAGAATCCTGAAAAAATATTAATATTAAAAAATATTAGGCATTGATAATAATAAGAAATGTTTCTTGAGCATTAAATCAGCATATCAGAATGATTTCTGAAGGATCATGTGACACTGAAGACTGTAGAGGTGATGCTGAAAATTCAGCTTTACCATCATAGGAATAAATTACATTTTAAAATGTATTAAAATAGAAAACAGTTATTTTAAATCGAAATATTATTTCAGGAAATTACAGTATTTTGGATCAAATGAATGCAGTCCCGTAGGTGAGCATAAAAGACTTTAAAAAAAAATAAAAATCCTATCAAACATTTGAACGATACTGTGATAATATAAGATAATATACAAGTAAATACACTGTAACAATTATTTTTTTTACAATAATTTTTTTAAAATAATTTTTTATAGTTAAAAATAGTAGAGTACAATAGAAAATACTATTTCAGTCTTTCTGCTTCAGAATTTCACTTTTAATTCATTGTGTTACTTGTCATTTCTTTGTAATTATTTGTGAAATTTACTAGCCATTTCTGAGGAAAAAGTAAATCACACACCCTTTTTTTTTCTCAGTGTATTTGCTGAAATGACCAAATCTGCATCTTGAGCCTGCTGTATACTAAATCGGATGTGTTAACGGTTAGATGAATAATTGGCCAACTCATGTGTTGTGCAGAGATGTGTGTGCCTTGATCTGATAAAAAGCGTATGTGGAATTGTGCACGGATGTTAGCTTTAATTGTAGCGTTGTGAACTCATTGTTTGTCAGGACATCTGGTTTGATCTGGTGAGAGGTGAGCATCTAGAAAGAGGAAGGTTGCGGCTGACTCATTAGATTTCAAGCGCCGTGTGCCACTTACAACATCTGAAGATTTACAACACTTCCTTTCCTCTCCTGTTCCTTTATCTGTTCTCTTTACACTTGAAACTGTTAGCACAGTTTCACTGTAAACGTAATGCTGGGTTGTACACTATGTCACGCTGCACATGTATAAACACTGGAATGGATTAATGTATTCATTTGCATATTTATAAGGTCAATCATTGATTGTGAAAGGAATAAAAAATATTTATTGAAATAATTAATTCATTGAATTAGTAAATATTAATGAAATTGTACATTATATTAATATTTAAATAAGAATTTAATAGTTTAATCCATGGTAAAGCGGAGTGCGCGTGATTGTTTTCATAGTTGAGGTCTTTGTTTCCCCGAAATGAGCCGAATTTTACTGTGGGATCTCCTTACAAGGACATCAAACTACAACATAACTCCAGCGAATACTTACTGCAGCTCCTGGTATTAAAAATATCCATTGGCCCAATAAACTATTAATGTGATAATACTATGTGGCTGTTATTTCACACTCGGTTTTTTGCTTTTCCAGGGTGAGTTGATGATTTAAGCGAGAATGTGAATGTACTCTTAAGTCACAAATCTTAATGCTGACGCAGGTTAGTGTGTGTGTGAAGTTCTGAAAACTCGTTCTCTTTGTCTCACTGGAAGCTTGAGTTTCAGAGCCTGTTAGAACAAGATCAGAGTTAGCAAATGCTCTTCTCATCTGTGAAATTTTTGTGTGTGTTGCCCCCCCACCACCACCCCTCCAAAATAACTCTGTCCTGCATTAAGACCCATTCTGATTTCAGACCTCTTTTTAGAAGTCTGTGACCAGTTTGAATTCGTCAGTGCTCCATGTTTGATCCCCCCCCCCCCCCCCCCCCCACATGGTGGTGTCGGGGCACTGAGCTGCTCCGTCTCACTCTTGGCCGCATTTATCTGGCGTTTTGATTCTGCCTGGTGTTCTTTTGCGAGTGTTAAACATTGCACAACTGCTGGACGGAACCTACTTTTAGGCTTTTTCATACTGATATTGGCTTGATTAATTACTATGCAAATTTAGTTTGTTTTAACATGGCAGTTGTTTCTTTGGTCTTGTGTTGTTTTTTGTTTTGTCATTTTTTTTGTTTTGTTTTGTAAAATGTTGCAGAAATGCTGGATAGAACTTATTTTTAGACTTATTCATGCAAGTAATTGACTGATATCAGTTTGACCAATTGCTTGGGAAATATTTAGCTTTAGTTTTAGATTTAGTTTGTTTTAACTTTTTAAAAAAAAAATAAATAATAATAATTTATTTTATTATATTTTATTTATTTTGGTGAATTTCCCCCCTATTAAAGAACACCGACTGAGGAAATTCCTCATCACATTGATTGCAATTAAATCCGAAGCAGAATCAGTGGAATAGCTGTCCGACGTTTGCCCTCGTACCTTTAACCTTTGACCCCCTTCGTACCAGACACCAAATTCCCCCCAAGGTGTGGCAGGGATGACTCACACCTAAAGGGCCGGCACTAAGAGTACCGCTTTTATGTCAAAGTGAAATTCCAGTCTCAAATATCAGAGTGTGTGTGTGTTTTCATTTGTTTTATATGTAAACTACATGTCTCTGCCTGTCAGTGTAATCATACCATTATTGCACAGTTTAGTGCAAAATGCACACTTTTTAAATCTGTATATTTCCCATGTATTTTCCCCATATGCATTTAAGCTTTAAACCATAAATGAGTCACTACAGTATCAGTTAAGATGAACAGGAACTCTAACAGAATATTCTCTCAAGATATATTAGAACTCATTGAGACTCATTTAGACTGAGGCTAAAAATGGTTGCAAATGTGACAAAATACAAATATGTTCAACAATAACTTTAAAGTCATCATGAAATCAAAAATGACAATTCTTACTTTTTAATTTGTTGTTATGGAATATTGCACAGTTTATTATAAAGGATTTATCCACCATTTTTTTTAATTCATTTGCCCTCATTTGTTGATTGTGTAATCAACAAATTTATCTTCCCCTCCCGCTTATAATAAGACGTAATGTAAACAAATGACGTGTATGAACGGGTTCCTCTTAATGAGTCAGTCACGAAACACCCTCTGACTAAATCAGACTCAATGTTTAGTTCAGAACCATTAGAGAGTTTCTTACTTTTGGTTCTTGTCTGGTTGTTCGAATGGCAATGTGTAATTAAAGAGAGAGAAAAAAAATCAATATTCTTTCAGAAATATTGGTGGTTTGTTTAACATGAGATCTAGTTGATCTTATCACGATCAACAGTTTTCCAACCAGGGTGATCAAAACTTTCTCGTTTGCCATTGTGTAATCATGTGCACTTACTGTGTGTGTGTTTTAGAGCCTGTTTTCATTTGTCTGCGTTGGGCTTGAATTCCCTACGGTGCCTGGCGTTATTTAAACAAGCCTCTCTCTCTGACTCGGTCATCTAGTGCTGATCTGTGTTTGATATTATAAGGGAAAAATCATGCAGATTAATTCTCAAATGAACTCTTAATTGCTTTAAGCCCCTGGGCACGAACAGCTGAGCTTTATTCAGCCCTTCAGCACCAGACCAACACCACCCAGAGAGACACGTCCCAGCATGCCTCCATTCCGGTTTTCACTCTCTGAGTTTCACCCTCTGCCATGTGCTTCACAAAGGCCCTGGTGACACTGGAGCTCCCAGGAGCCTGTATCACTTTTACACCATATTCTGTCTCTCGCTCACACATTTAGCCTCTTCTCTAGTTCTCATCTACAGAAATAGATTTCCCATGGGTTTTATTTCTGTGTAGTATTACTTCATTCAAGTATTTCCTGTTAAACTAGACATTTATGGCAAATAACGATTATTCAACCTAGATTTCTACGTTTACGAAGAAAATGTGAGTGGTTTTTGTCTGGGCAAAAGCTAGGGTGTTCCTATGTGTTTGCTAGGGTACTCTGGTTGTCGCTAGGATAGCATACAAGATTGTCAGTGATAAAGAAAAAAGAAGTTTCCTAAGGTTTTGGAAAACATTTACCATTTTCAAGAAAAGTTTCAATCAAATAATGACTCTAAAAAATGTCATGTGGTGTAACCATCAATTAAAAAAACGGTAACATATTTTACGCACCTTGAATACAACGATATGGAAATAGCGATTAAGATTTCCAGATAAAAGTTTACAAATATCATTAATTATTATTTCATATGGTATCTCTACGTTTCTGTAGCCACATGACTTTTTACGCCCATAAATATTTTTCACGCTAAAACATTTTTTTTAATGACTATAATAAATATTATTTCAAAAATATAATGAGGTTTTTTTGGCGAGTTGCACCACATTTTACAGCATCAACTTACCTTGTCATTGATTTTCTAATAGTCCAACTATCTAATACTTTAAGAGACTTTTTGACCAAGTCTGAAAAGAGTCTGCAGGCGTCCTTACAATGATATTAGTTCCATAGCAAAACGGCGAGCGGCGTGAGCCATCAAAAGACGATAGAACCCATTATAATCAGTGATATTGTCTACACTGAATGCGGCATGATGCGACACAACACATTCCCCACAGTAAACAGATTCCTTGTTCTGTTTCTGAAGTACTACAAGTGCTTTACAGCTGTCCATTAGTCAGTTATTAATATACCTTATTTTTTCCTGTCTAAGTGCACCTCTTTGGACAATGAGACAGAAAAACATCAGTTTCTGTCTGTTTTACAGTAACACTGAAGAAGAAACACTGAAGACACACTGTTGTGATTACTTGCTACTCGCGAAATCCTGTCATTGCCACTGTACCGATGGACAAAACATGGATAAAAACTTATAGCTCGGCAACTGAACGCCGGTTCATAAGCACAACGTCATTCATCTAGAAATCATACGATTCGATTCACGTTTTCCGATTGTTTCTTCTGTGGACTTTTGCAGAAAAAGAAGATGGCGTTTAGCAGTTTTCACCAACAAACCGGTTTTTCTGAGTGTGCTGACACTGGCATTTAGCGGATTTGAAGCAAAAGTATCTGCTCAGTATTAGCTGCTTTTGCATCTGAATTCTTCATATCATTTCATGTTTCTGAGTTTTGGTTGGAGCACATAACTGAATGCATTTGCACCCATGTGAATGTTCATTTATTAAAACTTGCTCTAGCACAACCACCGACAAGAATTGGCATCCAGTTACCCATGAGGAATTATTTTGCAACATGTTTTGTGATGTCTGCATCGGGATCTGTGACTCAAGACACCCAGAAAACCACGGCATAAGTTCTTCTTTCACGTCTACTTACTGTCTCTCTTGCGTTGCGTATTGCTCCCTTTCACTGTGGGTCAAATGAGATGGTATTTGTGGTTGCCAAGACTTGACCAAATCCCTCCTAACAGGATTGGAGGGAGGGTTAACAAGCTTAGAAAGTACTGAGCTTCCAGCACTGGATACCCACACTCATTTGTGTCTTCATATTTACCAGAATCATATTAGATCCATAAATACCTCCCCTTTAAAGCATGTTATAGTTTTACATGCTGTTCATTCTGCGGTGCTTAACAGTTACATCTGTTATATCCCTGTGTAATCTTTCGAGCCTTAGTAAAAAAAAAAAAAAAAAAAAGAAAAAGACACAGACTAAACAAAAACACAAATGTTCACAGGACCTCATTTGAGACCGTCATTGTGCAACGCTAAAAAAAGCAAACAGGAGAGGCGTTTAATACAGACAGAATCTCCGGAGGGAAGTACAACACCACGCGCCGAGAGAATGAAAGGACGGGGGAGGATTTATACCTTGTTTGCTTTCGACAGTATTTGTGAAGTGTGGAGTGTGTTGTCAAAATTTTTGGCCACCATTGACCCTGGCGCAGAAAATAGCTCTCCGGCAAAGAAAAAGAAAGCTTGAGAGGGGAGGGTGAATGGGGGGGGGGGGGGGGGGTCTGCCAAATGCTAAAAATACCTCAAGCGGTTGCAACCATTTTTGCAGAGGAGAGAATTTCACGCACGAGGGGCGATGAGGAGAGAAGTTGTGAAAACTTTGTGGAAAATAAAATGAAAGTCAGGAAAGGAAAACAGTGAGGGAGTAGGTGTTGAGGGGACGTCTCCTCCTGCCTCCTTTACAGCCTGTCAAAGAAAAGAAAACAGAAGCTATAGTTCATTGTAATTGCCTGGTGACTTGTTTTACTTGATGGACAGATAAAAATAATGCTGACACTTTTGACTAATATCTTAAATGTGCCTTACTTTTTTTTTTTTGTGGGATACGTGGTATACTAGTACCATAATGATTGATTTAAGCATTTCCTCTTTTTACATTTAGATTACCTTTTCCAGCCTATGATGTTTGCCTAAAGTTAATTTTTTCTTTTTTAAAAAAAAAAATACATTTAACATTTATTAAATTACTAATCTTCTGAAGTACTGCCTAAATTCACTTGCATTCTATTTCTTAGTGTTTATTTTTGTTCATTTAGACAACATGAAAAATACATATTATTAATTGTACAGTTTTTTTTGTATGTCCTTCAGATTGTCATTACTCAATCTTCCGGTGAAACATTTCTCTGTTGACACATGTCTGACTTCTCCAATCATCTGCAAGCTTACATTTAGATCTGCCTCTATCTAATTCAAAAACCGTTGGAGTGAACCAAGTCCTTGTCCTGCATATTTTTCTTTCTTGATAATCCCTTATACTCAAATATATGTCATTAAACGGAAGAAAAGATTTGCAGCTATTACCATTTCATCAAAACTTTAATGTTGACCATTTATGTGCCAGAATTTTAATATTCAGAATAATATTCAGATCCTCTGTCACACACAGTAGTTTTGTATACTAACACCTAGTGTGGATGAAGCATCAGACACAGGCTTTTTATTGGAATCTGTGGTTCCATGAAGAGCCATTAACATCCATAGAAACTTTTCATTGCACATTCTTCACACTAAGAAAAAAATTAGGGATGCATGATATATGGGCCGATATATGTTCATGTACATGTTCATATGTTCACACTTTAGTTTAGGGTCTAATTCTCACTATTAAGTATGACTTTTGCCTCAATAAACTCCTAATTACTGCTTATTAATAGTTAATAAGGCAGTTGTTAAGTTTAGGTATTGTGTAGGATTAAGGGATGTGGAGTATGGTTGTGCAGAGTATGGCATTAATGTGTTTTATAAACACTAATAAAGAGCCAATATCCTAGAAATATGCATGCTAAGCTACTAGTTAATAGTGAGAATTGGACCCTAAACTAAAGAGTTACCACGTTAATTTTTATCGTTATTTGCCGATATACTAAAGCCCATAAATAATGGATTGTTTCCTTCAGCTGAGACACAGATGTTCTACATAAAGTTACAATAGGAACACAACTGTAAAACAGCAAACAGCTCAAAAAGCAATGCACAACTTGAATAACTATTATCAGAACTGTCACACAACATTGTAAAGAGTTGTAAGAAGCACTATTGTAATAAAATGTTGTGAATTGTTTGGGTTTAGTTGCCGTGTTTCAGTGCGTTTTTTACGGGAGGAGCGCATCCACAACAGGAGTTACATATTCTGACTCGCACATAACTTAGTTCAAGTTCACGTGTGCATTTGTGTCATTTTGTGCAGATATAACTTGTAATATTATGTTTATGTTGCATATCTCATTAATTTCATATAGGATGCATTAAATAACCCTCTAAAAAAGCACTTTCTGGTGTTCATTCAACTCTTTAGCTTCACCGCTCACAGCTAAACATTTATTATTGTACGTGTGGAGGCTATTCCGTTTTATTTACCAATGGCACATGCATTTTGATTCTTTATATGTAAGTAATGTTGTCAATTTTTTGGTAAAGAAAGTTGGCCACAGGAGTGTAAAATTAATTTAAAACTTCCTCTGGTTCAAACTAGGCTATGTTTTATTTATGTTAAAGAGCTTGGGACATAGCTTTTAATGCTGAGACTTTTGTTTTTTTATAATCAGGCTCTCAAAAATTAAATAAATTTGGATTTAGATTTATTGGGCAAAATATCGGTTATCGGCTTTCAAATATAAAGAATTATTGGTATCGACCAACATTTTCATATTGGTGCATCCCTAAAAAATGGTCGTTTTTAAGAACTTTTCACTGAAAGGTTCTTTGTGGATCCCAAAAGTTTTTTTCCCCATAGCATTACTGAGAAAAACCCTTTTTGGAACCTTTTATTTTTAAGAGTGTACCAAACCTAAGGTACTAGATGCCATTTTAGAAATACCTTATTCGCAGGGGTATTTGTGATTTATGCTGCCTTTCACGTATTGAAATTTTAATAAATATAAATAAATACGAGTTTACCAGGTAAAAAATTGCACTTGAATTTCTTGAAGTTCAGAAATGTGTCGTGACAGATCACTGTAGCTCCTTCAAGCGGCTCGTGAACGATCATCTCTTCATACTAGTTCGTTTATAGCATCAAATAAACATGAATGAACATCAGAAGGAATGTTGTTTCAAGAGCAGAAAGACGTGAGTACACATCATTTTTCAAGTTCAAGTTCACCAACATTAATCTACTAACTCCCCTGACTGCTTTGTCGGATAAAATGGCGGATTCGGGGTTATGATTGGTCTGATCGCCTGCCAATCAAACTGCCGGCGAAGGGTCAATTTTGAAATTTCCAATAGCATGTCAAGACAGCATAACTTATTAAATGAAAGTCTCTCATTGGGACACGGTTGCATCTCGACATGGTGGCCATCATGAGGGGACAACCTGCCTCAAAACTCCTCAAAATGCTCCATACTCCTGGCTGCTTCCATAAACGCAGACACACAAGGGCAGGGACACCGTCTGCTACATTGTTCTACCATTTTGGGTATGAAGTGCTACTTCCCCGTCACCCTCACGCACACTTCCTCTTGCTGTTTTAACTTGCGTTTCCTCATTACAGCGAACAGCTTTTCCTTACTCCCAGGCTGGCACTAGATCTTGTGGAGACACTCAGGGGTTTGTTGTTGGTTTTGCCAGAGGCTGTGGAAGTTTCTAAGACTGGATCGCTTGTGTAAGTGTGTATGGAAGTTTGGATTTTAAAATGCTCTCCAAGCATGTGAATATGACAGTGCTCTCTGAAGTTGTCATTAAACAACACAAAAGCCTTTTGTTTTAATGCTGTGTGGTTCTCTTTCCCTTCCTCAACACACACACATACACATGTACAGTATGTTTGTGTGTCTATTGTGATGGCATTAGAGATATTCGGTAGGCACTGGGACAGGGCCTCTCTATTTAGGACAGCTGGCCCAAATGTAATTGGAAAAGAATTATGGCTTAGGCCTTTTAGAGAATTAAAAATAACCTCTAAATTGAGAAGGTCATATGGGGGAGGAGAGGAGAGTTTAAACACACCACCCCACTCTCTGTTCCACTTTAAAGGAATGTTCCGGGTTCAATACTGGTTCATGCTGTCGATTACAGCAGAAAATCATTGACTTGTCTCTCAGTTTGTAAAACTGAACATTTTTGCCATAAGAAATAATCACAGAAAAACGTTGTACATGTTCAACAGAATTTTAGATAGTTTCCAATTCCAAGTATTTTTAAACGTTTAAATTGCATAAACATAAACATTTTTTTCATTCCAAGTGACTTTATGAATATAATAATGTGCAATTAAATCCAATCATTTTTATAATTAATAATCTAAAAGAAAACATCTAAAAGAAACCGAAAAGAAACATGTAAACATCACATCAACTTCTACAAAATTTACCGCAATCCTAGCTTCTTTATGTAAATAAAATTCAGTTTTCTCCAAAAAATTAGGAAATTTCTAAAATAAGTTACGTCAAAAAAACAGACTTCCTCAACTTTAACATTAAAGTGTTAACCCACACGGGACTTTACTGGGTAATCCTAATAGAAGATCTTACATGAAATCTTCGCTTCATTTGTAATGTAATACTTCTGAGACATCATCCAAATCTACTACAATCAAACTGTAAAATGTCATTTGTGCCACAAACCCAGTTGAGATATGGTGGTCATTTGCATGACTTTCAAAAAACAAAGGATAGAGGTCTCCTCTGATGTGCAGGATATATCCACAGTTGTACCTTGTCAGTGGGCAGATTAAACTAATGACAGTAAAAAGTGTGTTTTTTTCACAGGGCCTATACAATAAAGGAAAAAAGCACCCTTTAAATGTGGTTGGTTTATACATTTGTTTATTTGGGTTACTCTCAGGTTAATCCAGTCTCTATGTGTGCTTGTGGTGGCAGAAATCGAACTACTCCCATATCGTGTGATGTATCACAATGGTCTAACCAAGGGCGTAGTTTTGGATTTGAACATTGGGGGTGTTGAAGTGTGAACTGTTTTAGCGGGGTCCCAGGACATGATCCCTTGTGAGATTTGTTCGCTTCTGTTCGAAAATCTTTTGTACAAAGTTGGTTATTTGCATAACTGTAATAAAGTAATAGTAACCACCATGGTACCATCCTAGCATGTTACTAGTTACTTTGGATCTGAATAAAATGAAGGAAAATCCCTGGATTTCAGACTACATGGAGAGCTGTAAGTTAAACCTCTCCTTGAAAGTCTGTGAATTCTGTTTGTAATGTAAAACCTAGGTTCACATGAAGCTGCGTGTCCCAGTCCTCTCATGACCGATGGGTACAATACCACAGAAGCTGTCATGCTCATTATTTTCCCCCAACGGTTTACTGTCTTTTATTTCCACGACATGTTCACAAAAAAACTTGACAGCATCTGCATTTAAACACGCAACAAAAGAACAGACTATGGAACAGAACAGAAGAGAAAGTATGTCTAGAGAGAGAGTGTAAGTGTTTGTGTGTGTGTGTATTTGCTTATATGTCTTGAACATAGTCTTACTGAATTTTACTATTGAATTTCAACAATAATTTGCTCTCAAGGTATTTGCCATTCAGTCTTGATCTTTTTGCTGTGAGCAGAAGTCCTGCATGACTAAAAAGTCTCTCAGGCTGCAGATGTGGGATGGCCGTGTTTACTTTGAGAGACAACTTTATGACTTGTGGAAAGGAATGCAACGCATCCATTCCTCCGGTTCAATATGAAATGAAAGACATGAAGGACACGAAAGGTACTTCTCTAACAGTCCTGCTTATGAGAGTTTAGTCTTCATGGATGCAAAGCAATCATCTTCATTACACTGGCTGCTGTTGGAGAGGACATCATTCTCCATGTTGGTCTCCAATTGAGTTTTACTGTAGTAGAGTCTTGTGTCATTACTTTATTAAATCACTTAAACCTGCACATTCCTGTATTTTTAATGGTATTTCCTACAAATAATCAGTTCAGATTTTGTAGCTTTTAACTCTACTAAACAAAGAGAAAACAAATCTTATTTCAAAGTCAAAAAATGACTTTTGAATCGACACACACACAAAAGTATTACCAGCTGTCAAGATGCTCTGCTCTGTTGTCCAGGAGGTTCTGAATTTTGGAAGCGGTATAGCTGCAGCAATCGGCTCTGGCTCCTCCTTGACCTGTCCAAAACATTTCAGGATTCCTTCTTTTAGGGACTTAAGGAGGGGTTGACAGACTTTGCAAGTTGACTCCAGCCTCTTCAGCTTGTGCAGCAGTTGGTAAAGAGTTGAGACCCATATGGACAGATGTATTTTGAGGACCGTTGCTTTATTACAGCAGTGTACTCTGCGAAAAATCCCATTTCAGCTACATTCAGCCTGCACCATAAAACACAAATAGTTAAAAATAATAACAATATTGTAGTTTAGCTGTGTGATAATAGCGTAGACATACACACACTATGTGTTAGAGTTCATGTTCTGTTTATCTGTTCCCCAGTCATGTCATCTGTCACATGTTCCTTGTTTTGATTTCCAGTCCTGTCATTTTCACGTGGTCTTTGTTTTCAGTCTGTCATGTGTCCCATTATTAGTAAATCGTCATCAGCTGTGTCTTGTCTGTAATCATGTCCGTGCCCCGCTCGTTATCCTCCTGTGTTAATCTGTATATATTCCCTCTGTGTCAGTCCAGTCATTGTCCGTCATTGATGTTGCGTGTGCGTCAAAATCCTGTGTTCCTGCCTGTTTTCTGTCAATTAATAAACGTTTCTACGTGAAGCTCAAGTCGTCGTGTCTTCATCGAGACAACACGTTACACTATGAACATTTCGAATATCTTTTAAATGATAATATGTCTTGAAACTTGTGTATACATTTCAGATTGCTTGTTCTCCTTGTTACTTCTGGATACGCACCACCCTTACGAACGGTGAGGTCTGATTGGTCGCAGGAACTGAAATTTACACTCACGTTCCGCAGTTTCAAAAGCCAAGGCTCATTGTGGTCTTCTATTTTGATATTCTGTTCTTTTTCCTTAGTTCCTGTTGTCCTGCACTGTTTAGTTCCGGTTTCCTTGCGTACTGATTATCTCCTTGTTTGTTTCTATGGTTACGTATAATTCTGTATAGCCTGTTAGCCGTTATGTTCGTCTTGCATTTAAACTCCCTGTTATGTTCAGTCCCTTGTCAGTTCTTGTATGTTCTTAGTAGTTTGCGATTTCTCCTACGTTTCCCTGTGTGTTCATTTTTAGAATAAAGAATATTCGGAGTTCCCATTCCACCTCGCCATGCGTGCTGCAAACCAGACCGTCTTGTTTTATTACACAGTGCACTGCATTTTGCAAATGCTGACCATTACAGTCTCTTGTATGCATCATTTCCAGCCTGTGGCATCAACAGTACTAATAAGACTGAGAAGATGACACGCATACTTCTGATGTCTGGGAAGTTGGTATTCTAGCCCGAGTCCTCATTCAAAATATTGAACACATCTTGATAATCCACCTCCAAGTCACATTCATCTTCGAGGATGGAGTCTTCCTCCTCCTGTGAATCCTGTGCATCATCTTCTTTCTCCGCCCCATTTACTCAAAAATCCTTCAAAAAGTATGAGCCACTACCTGTAGTCATCATGGTAATCTGATTTCGTACCCTGAGTGTATTTCCTCTAAAGCTGCAGCAATGTAATGCGTCTGCAAGCCAAGACTGCCGAACATCTCTCTACAGGGAGTGCAGAATTATTAGGCAAGTTGTATTTTTGAGGATTAATTTTATTATTGAACAACAACCATGTTCTCAATGAACACAAAAAACTCATTAATATCAAAGCTGAATATTTTTGGAAGTTTTAGTTTTTAGTTTTTAGTTTTAGCTATTTTCGGGGGATATCTGTGTGTGCAGGTGACTATTACTGTGCATAATTATTAGGCACCTTAACAAAAAACAAATTTATACCCATTTCAGTTATTTATTTTTACCAGTGAAACCAATATAACATCTCAACATTCACAAATATACATTTCTGACATTCAAAAACCAAACAAAAACAAATCAGTGACCAATATAGCCACCTTTCTTTGCAAGGACACTCAAAAGCCTGCCATCCATGGATTCTGTCAGTGTTTTGATCTGTTCACCATCAACATTGCGTGCAGCAGCAACCACAGCCTCCCAGACACTGTTCAGAGAGGTGTACTGTTTTCCCTCCTTGTAAATCGCACATTTGATGATGGACCACAGGTTCTCAATGGGGTTCAGATCAGGTGAACAAGGAGGCCATATCATTAGATTTTCTTCTTTTATACCCTTTCTTGCCAGCCACGCTGTGGAGTAATTGGACGCGTGTGATGGAGCATTGTCCTGCATGAAAATCATGTTTTTCTTGAAGGATGTAGACTTCTTCCTGTACCACTGCTTGAAGAAGGTGTCTTCCAGAAACTGGCAGTAGGTCTGGGAGTTGAGCTTGACTCTATCCTCAACCCGAAAAGGCCCCACAAGCTCATCTTTGATGATACCAGCCCAAACCAGTACTCCACCTCCACCTTGCTGGCGTCTGAGTCGGACTGGAGCTCTCTGCCCTTTACCAATCCAGCCACGGGCCCATCCATCTGGCCCATCAAGACTCACTCTCATTTCATCAGTCCATAAAACCTTAGAAAAATCAGTCTTGAGATATTTCTTGGCCCAGTCTTGACGTTTCAGCTTGTGTGTCTTGTTCAGTGGTGGTGGACTTTCTGCCTTTCTTACCTTGGCCATGTCTCTGAGTATTGCACACCTTGTGCTTTTGGGCACTCCAGTGATGTTGCAGCTCTGAAATATGGCCAAACTGGTGGCAAGTGGCATCTTGGCAGCTGCACGCTTGACTTTTCTCAGTTCACGGGCAGTTATTTTGCGCCTTGGTTTTTCCACACGCTTCTTGCGACCCTGTTGACTATTTTGAATGAAACGCTTGATTGTTCGATGATCACGCTTCAGAAGCTTGGCTATTTTAAGACTTCTGCATCCCTCTGCAATATATCTCACTATTTTTGACTTTTCTGAGCCTGTCAAGTCCTTCTTTTGACCCATTTTGCCAAAGGAAAGGAAGTTGCCTAATAATTATGCACACCTGATATAGGGTGTTGATGTCATTAGACCACACCCCTTCTCATTACAGAGATGCACATCACCTAATATGCTTAATTGGTAGTAGGCTTTCCAGCCTATACAGCTTGGAGTAAGACAACATGCATAACGAGGATGATGTGGTCAAAATACTCATTTGCCTAATAATTCTGCACTCCCTGTAAAGACGTTTTTGTCGGTCTGATGGCAGGTGACCCCCAAGTAACTGCGCTGCCTGGCTGACCAGCAGTCTGCTGAAGTAGAGACATAATCAACATCATTTAATTTCTTGACAAGTGCACTTTTCATATTTTCAAACGCATCCTGTATTTTGAGGCGTAACATTTTCCTTGTCATGACTGTGCACTGAGGTTGCAAGGTTTCTATAATTTTCTTAAATGATAGTAATTCCATGGCAGAAAATGTCTGTTTGCCTTCACTGATAAAATTGATCAACAGTACTCTTGTGACAGGGGTGGAAAAGGCACTCATTATGGTTGGATTTTTCTTTCAAACACAGCTCATCCTCGCTTTCTGAACTCAATAAGATCTGTATACACCTTTAACTTATTTGGGTGAATCCTCTGATGGAGCAACACTAAGCTGAAATTGATTACAAATTATTGGTAGGTAACAGTATATTAGTTTTTTTTATCATCATTTATGATTTAAATCATCTATTTAATGGTAATTATTCATATACAGGTACCTTCCACAAAGAGTAGTGAGTAAAATAAAATGGTTAAAGCTGCAGTCTGTAACTTTTTTTGGTTAAAAATTATCCAAAATCTATTTTTGAGTAAGTACATAACCAGCCAGTGTACAAAACGATCACAACGGTAAGCTTGTAATAATGTTTTCTAAATAGAGTGCTTCTTGTCTTCGCATCATTACGTTCGTCTTTGCGTCATTACGTCACGTCTGTTTACATGAAGGAGTCCCAGCTAGTAGGCTATATGGCATGTGAGGATGCTGCAGGCGGCGGATCATTTATAGCCATTTCTCACAGCAGCTGCAATGATTAAACTTATTTTGATGGCAGATTGTAATCTAGAAAGGTCAATCTTCAGTGACGACTGGAGATTCACTCGTAGTCAAAAGCAAAAGACTTCGGAGAGCCGAGTCGCTACAGAAACTGAAATCTACAGGTAACGCTAATACACACTTATATACGTGTAGTCACGCAATGCTGATGTTGCTAAAATTAAAAATTTGAGAACAATGTATTACAATAATAATAATTTGCGCGGTTTTATGTGATCCGAGCTAAGCGATCTTTGATTTAACCACCATTGGGAGCGTGATTTATTGTAATGCTTTTTTCTCAGTTGTTTTCTCAGAACAAAAGTGGCCAATTTGTTACTTCCTTGCTCAGATGACATTTTCCGGTGAAAACTCTTATTTTGGTCATACTTCCAAGACGTAGAATCTGTGATTCCGAAGTACAGTATGTTGTGTCCGCACTGAGGAGCTTGCTGATGCACAACCCACATAAAGATGATAATTCCGAAACTAACTGCAATTGCAGGATTCAAACAGAGACGGCGACAAAGAGGCAAAACTTACGGACTGCAGAATGAATAATGTGTTAGGCAAAATGGAGCTCCACAGTTTACAATAGTTAAATATTATCCCTTTGAAATACGCTATATAAAAATACATACATTTGACATGTACATATTTTCGATTTTTATGCTTTTATAAGCTACTCATAGTGCAATCTAGCTATACATTTTATCAGTTACAGTTATGCACTCCTAAGAAATACTGCAGCATAATACACCACCAAGTATTTATTCTGAAAGCGATTCTTCTTGTGGCACATAACCGGAGAGCAGTTCTAGGGCGCTGTTTTTGAATGCAAGATGTCATAAATGCTGCTTAGTTTGCATAATTTAGGTCATTTAAATGGATATAAAATGTGCAGACATTTGCGTGTTGTTTCCAGAGTTGACATTTATCATCGCTGGCACTAGAGCATATATCGGATAGAAATGTGAGCAATAAATTACATAGAACAAATATAAGAAAAAACAAATGTTTTATATTAAAATATAAATAGTCAAGGTGCCCATAGCTACTACATTACCCTGTAATAGGCATTGTTGTGACACTTACCAGTTATGTTTTCTCAAGTTGGAGCTGGAATTCTTGTATACCAGAGAAAGCAGCTTGTTTTGGTGCAGGCATCACATTATTTTCCACTGCTTTGAATGAAAAGATCGATTGAATATGGGGTCATGGATGTCCTAACTCCTTGGATACGATCTTTTCATTCCGCTCGACCATATCGTCCAGAACCGAGCCGGCTTAAAAGTGAGCAGATGATGCTTACGCATTCAGACCACGCAGCGTAGCTTGTACGTATGCGTTACTAGCCACGTCTGGAGTGCAAAGGCTAATATTTGTCTGTTTGTCAGTGGATTATGACTACATGGGGTTGTTTAGATGGACCGATTATGACCTCATGACCACGTGCATGATAATTTCCAAACTCAAGTCACCAGATACAGATACTGTGTGTGTGTTTCTGCACGGGTTTGGTATTTACTCTAATATGTATCAGTACACAGGCCCTGTCCCGGCAGACCGCGAGTCTCCGATGACGCGGAGCGAGACGTCCCCCAGCCGCGCCCAGCATCCCTCCCCCACACAGAAACCCAACACCTGCTGCTTCTGCTGGTGCTGCTGCTGTAGCTGCTCATGGTACGACCCACTCACCTGTCTCTGTCTCCACATGGTACATTCCACTCATCACCGCTGCTAGTCTTACATTCCACGTCTATTCCTTCACGGAGATAATATTCACCTTCATATAGAGTGCTGCTGTTAGGACGCAACTGTAAGTTGGCATCACCCTGGTTCCCTCAACAAAAACTCATTTCCACTGGTTTTTGGATTATTGCAGAAAACAAGCTCTGTGACCAACAAAAAAGTTTGATTCGTTCACATTTTGTTCAACATCTTCACAAATGAACACGACTTCTATACATTTTTGCTAAACATAGGCAATAAACAAACCGTGCCACGACAGCGTTACCCCACCATCAAGCTTTCAGTTTTAAACAAAAGTTTGAGTTAGAATAGTTTGCAAGAGCACTATTATAAACACAGCAAGGCTTTGCAAATGGACTATTGTGTAGATGAGTTTACCTTTTCCGTGTAATTGTTTAATGTCCCAGATAATCTCTGTAGTCCCATTGAGCAACTTGTTAGCAAATGCCTTTTTAAGACAAGTAAAAACCACAAGTTGGTAATATTGATGTACTTTATGTCGTAGAATAAAATGTGAAAATGTCTTGAGCTTGTGCACAGACCTTATTTCAACCTAAAACCCAATTTAAAAAAACCCATTGACTTCAGGCCGATGGAAACGGAAGTGCCAATATGCCAACTTATTTCCAGGTTTTAAACAAAAAAATATGTAATATCTGCAGCACTCTATTGGTTTGTTATGTAGATCATCTCAGTCCCAGTGCATTCCAGCTCTGCCCCTATTTTACTGATTCATAAGTTCACTTATTTTTGTTATAAAAGGGTCATATAATGATAAATCAAATGTGCAGTTCACTGTTACTTATTTCACGAGTAAAGCTTTTCTATGGAAGTTTTAAAGACACACACATGCACATATATATATATATATATATTTTTTAAAGTCAACATTAATGCAAAAAAGTCCCTGTTTACTTTCTTAATGCATGTGTCAGGTTTTATTGTGCACAGTCCATCAGTGCACATTATCTTAAAGAAAGAAAATGTTTGTTTTCATAATATTTCATCAAACTGCAATAACTTTTCTTTACTGCTGGATGGGGGAAAATAACATTAACCAATAATATCATAGTCTACTTTTTACAGTACAATCAAATCCCTGTGCAAAATCAACCCTGCGTTATTTCCGGCCAAATATTCAATTTCACTTGGAAACATGCCACATTATGTTGAATTTGTTATGAAGCTCTCCGTCCTTCTGTCATATCAAGATCCCTCATCACCACATTCCGTTATTTTTATACTTGTGCGAATGAGATGTGATATGTATTTCGACATGATAAATGATAT
This sequence comes from Opsariichthys bidens, assembly GCA_037194245.1. Taxonomy (NCBI): domain Eukaryota; kingdom Metazoa; phylum Chordata; class Actinopteri; order Cypriniformes; family Xenocyprididae; genus Opsariichthys; species Opsariichthys bidens. Next base: position 11,695,560 of record CM074285.1, on the reverse strand, counting down.
GTGTTTGTGAGTACAGGTGAACACATGCTGGTCATAAATACATTTCTGTGTGTGTGCAACCCTGGATGAGTGAAATTAAAGTGTACTGTGAGTTAGGAGAATAAATGTGGTTAAGATTTCTCTCGTTTCACCCGAAGACCTGGAGGAAATGGGAGCCTTATTCACACCCACACATCTTTCACACACATTTTCACTTGTACTCATTCTTCAAGCACACCTGCTGCACATTGCCATTAGTAGGGATCGTTGAGGTCCAAACTCGGATGTCCTCTTAATTCTTTTTAGTAATTCAATGCCATACAGTGTGATCAGTGTAGTCCGATCGATTCCCAAACTAATGACTCTGATAACGAGCAGGTTCTTTTTAGTGATTCACAGCCATACAGTGCAGTCCAAAAGATTCCCAAATGAATGACTTGCACGAACTAGCTCTTTTTAGTGATTCAAAAGAATACAGTGTGACTTGTGTACAAATGAATGAATGAGTCCGAATGAATTACTCATATGAACCTGTGCCTTTTAGTGATTCAAAATACAGCATGACCAGTGAAGTCCAACCAATTACAAAATGAATGACTCTTATGAACCATTCTTTTTAGTGATCAAAACCAATCAGGATGGCCAGTGTAGTCCGGTTCTTTTTAGTGGTTCAAAGCCATACAGACAGTGTAGTGCCCGACCAATTACCAAATTAATTACTCTTATGAACATTTTTTTTTTGTGATTAGTCTAGTGGAGTCAAATTGATTCCCAAACTAATTAATCTCATGAACTGGTTCTTTTTAGTGATTTTAAGTGATTTTACTTTAATTCATTCCTGAATTGACTCTTATTAAGCAGTTTTTTATAGTGATTCAAAACAACACAGTGCGACCAGTGTAGTCTGACCAGTTCCTGAACAAATTACTCTTATGAACCAGTTCTTTTTAGTAATTTAAATCAATTTTGTGTTTTCAAACTGATTCCAGAAACAAGAGACTCTAATGAACCGGTACTTTTTAGTGATTCAAATCCATTTGGTGTCACTAGAGAAACACGAGATAAAATTCATAATTATATCAGAAATATATATTTTTTTAAATCCTCTAGGCTTTACCTGAACATGAAGTTGAAGGGCCTTGCATGTTTTGTGTGAGTGTGTTGTATGCGTGTAGGTTGTGTTGTTTTGTTCAGGCACTGCTGTTATTTCTCAATGCCGTTTTACCACCTTCTAGTCTCACTGTTAGGAGTGAAGATGACAAGCGCGGGCGGAGGAAAGCCCAGGAGACAAAGCTGGAGCCCTTTCCATGTGAAACTTGGTGAGAACACACATTTATACACAGTTACACATTACCATACTGTTACGGCCGGCTCAGAGCCGCAACAAATAAGGGAAGCGACGAGCACACAAACGAAATCAACAGAGATTTATAAAGGAAATTACATTTACAACTCATAACAATTGAATTCAAAAAACAACACTACAGAAAGTAAATAAAGACTAAGTAATAAACACTAATATAACAAACAGGCCTGCCAAACATAAAATCACAACTAAACTAATACATGAAGCAAACAATAATCATGAAGCAAACCAAAATAACCCAACAAAAGGGCCAGCAGAAGGGGTGTGAAACAGAGAAATAAAAGCGCTCAAATCTCTCTGCAGGTGTTTCACGTGATGATCACACAAATCCACAGCCGCCTAAGCAGAACGGGAACCGTCACAGTACACATACAATCCCATTTTTTTTTTATCACGAGGGTTGAGCTGATTCTCTTAACTAAGTCAGCATGGATTATTATGTTTATTAGGGATGTGAGTGTGCCTAATGTCTCTTTCTCTGTCTCTCAGCCCCAAACCAACGATGGAGGAGATTAAACAGTGGGCGCAGTCTTTCGATAAGCTGATGAAGAACCCGGCGGGGCGTAACAAGTTCCGTGAGTTCCTGCGGACGGAGTACAGCGAGGAGAACATGCTCTTCTGGCTGGCCTGCGAAGACCTGAAGAAGGAGATCAACAAGAGTGCCATCGAAGAGAAAACGCGGTTGATCTATGAAGACTACATCTCGATCCTCTCGCCCAAAGAGGTACACATACACACACACCCTAGCACAATGGGTCAGTGCAAACTTCTTTGCTATCTTTATAGCAGAAATGTAATCCTGTAAACACATCTGTGAGAGGGTGCATGAACTGAAACTAGTGTGTTTGATGAAAAAAAAAAGATCCACACACTTTCAAAATCATTGTCCCAAAAACAGCCCCTGAAACACACAACGAGATGTTTAATGTTGTTTTGCAGATGACAAATTCTGCTCATCACACATAAAAATGACAAAACTCTCACATCCATCAGATGTGGAGATGTGTTATCAGGGCAGGTCGTAAAGGAAAAACCTAAATGCGAAACGTAAATGTGTGTGGACTGGAGTTTGTGGAAAATATGTTAATATTTTTAAAATATTAAAATAAATAAAATATTACTTCTAAATCTGACAAAACCCTTTAAGTAAATCCAGGAATGTAGTACCTTAGAGAAATTCATAAATAAAGTTTTGATAAATTAAACTAATTTTTATTTACATTTTATGTATAAAAATAATCTAAATGATTTAAGATGATAAAACATAATGATAAATTGAAAATTTTGTTTTTATTGAAGAACATACAGGTTTAAAACAAGCAGCTATGTACTAATTACTGGAAGAAATATTTTAGCCTACTATATACACTCTAAGAAAAAAGGTGTCTGTCTGTATTCTCTTCACATTAGAGCTATACAAATTTAGTAGGTTAATATGTAAACTCATTTAAAAGACAATAACATTTTCATGATTACAAATAAATATATATATAGTATGTACATCCTTTATAATCAGCCACTGAATGCAATGTCCATAAAAAGTCCAGTCTGCAGTAACTGTAATGGAAAGATTGGTGGCTGTTCTTTATCACCTGTCTTGTCTCTCCTTTGTGGAATGCAGATTTCAGCCTTTCTGCAGGTCTATTATTGGCTGCGTTCTAACCAATGAGAAGGGACTAGGGCCTTATATTAAAAAAAACGAAACTTATTTTGAAGCTTGACTTGGAATTTCGCACCACTAAATGCTGAAAAAGTAAATGTTTAAGAGATCAAGTGTGACAAAGAAACGAGGCGTGAAGGAATTCTGCCAGATGTATGACTGAAGCTTAATGTTTTAAAGGCTCATTTCCTGAGATACAGTCCTGTAGCACCATATGTGGTGGTCAATCCTGCTTTCTATTATGAGCTGTTTATGTTTTGTCTCCTGACAATGTGAGACGGCAAGGGTGTGGGTATTGCGCACGCTTGTTGCGTTCTCGGTGTGCACGTGTACTCCTGGTTTGCGGTTTATTTCATTCTGTTTTTTTTTGCTTTTTTCATAATCGCCGTCAGAACTCACACCTTCAAACTCCACCACTTTCTAGAGACAGCTGAGGAAAGCGTACTTTCTAGAAGTAAATTAAGGAGCAAAGGTTGAGAAAAGGAAGCTATAAATTAATCCCAGCTGGATGCTGTAAAGCGGTTAAATAAATAGGCCGTAGAGTGCAAGAGGGAGTGAGTGAGTTCAGATGGATATGCTTTGTCTTGCCCTCAGCTCCTAGTTTCAATGCTTGTACACTCTTGAGTGTCTAGTGTGAAATGAATCAAAGAAAAGGAATCATTAAATAGTGGAAGAAAATATAAAAAAATCTAGAGAGGTCGGTGTAGTAATAGTCACAGCCATGGACTTATGGTGTACAGGTACACTACCATTCAAAAGTTTGGGGTCGGTAAGATTTTTTAATGTATTTGAAAGAAGTCTTTTGTGCTCACCAAGGCTGATCATAAATGTATTATACACAAATTTATTATGATTTAGTATTCAATGTCACATGATCCTTCAGAAATCACTCTAATATTCTAATCTGATCCTCAAGAAACAGTTTTTATTATTCATGTTGAAAACAGTTGTGCTGCATCATACCTTTTGTGGAAACTGTGATACATTTGTTTCAGGATTCTTTGATGAATCGAAAGTTCAAAAGAACAGCATTTATTTGAAATAGAAATCTTTTGTAACACTAAAAATGTCTTTCTGTCACTTTTGATCATTTTAACATAGTGAACATAACAGTCTTCATATGGATGGATGGTTTAGTACCAGCTGTTCAAGATCCGTCTTACAGTCTCTGGTGTGAAAACTGATGCTTCATCTTTTGTGTGATGTACAATAAACTTCATAAAACTTACAAATAATATTTTGGCCATCATTCGGATGGGGTCTGCTACAACAGGCTTGTACTGATAGCGTTGTAACTTAAAGTACGATGACAATATAAGTTATAACCATTATAAAACTAAACTATACCTGTTCCATCTCCAACCAACATATATTCTCTGGCTCTGTAGGCATCACTGTCCGACCCGGGTTTGAACTGAACGCCGCTACTGACAATTTCAGTGCGTGAGATTGTACTGTTTTGTTGTTTCATGAGCTTTTGAAGCGCCACCCTCTTTTTTAAAGGGGACCGGGAGCAGCCGCTCATTTGCATTTAATGGGACGCACACAAAAACAATGTGTTTTTGTACACCTCTAAAAAATTGTAATTTTAACATGCTATAAAAAGATCTGTGGGATATTTTGAGCTGAAACTTCGCATACACACTCTGAGGAGACTTATTTTATATCTTGTAAAAAGGCATAATATGTGCCATTTAATGCATCCTTGCTAAATAAAAGTTAATTAAAAAAAAATCTTACTGACCCCAAACTTTTGAATGGTTGTGTAGTTAGTAACATCTTTTTGTTTCCTTGTTTGTTTAATTGATTTTTGTATATTTTGTGAAAACTCATTTTTTCAGTGTGCAACCATTATACTTGTCATAATCATGCATTTTTTCATGTCTATCTGTTCATTTGTTTATTCTGTTCCCCGGTCCTGTCCCTGTCACATGTTCCTTGTTTTCATTTAGTCTGTCATCTGTCACATGTTCTGTTGTTATTGTCCTGTCAGTTTGATCATGTGCTCTTTCTTTTCGTCATCGTCGTTATTAGTTCATCGTCTCCACCTGTGCTCGTTAATCAGTCATGTCGTACACCTGTGTAACCCTCATTATCCTCTTGTGCCAGTCTGTATTTATTCCCTCTGTGTCAGTCCTGTCGGGGTTTCATCTTTAGAGTTTCGTGCTCGTGTTATCTGTCCCTGTAACCTGTTTTGCTTAAATAAATCCGTGTAATCTTCATCTGTCCTGCGTCCGCGTGCTTCCTCCACGCACCCAAGCGAGCCGTGACAATACTACTCTATGGGTTATATTTTTCCACTATGGGTTATTTTGGTTAATGTTATTATTTGCCTATTTATGGAGTTAATGAGACAAGCAGAACACAACCTATATCTCCAAAAAAGGATTGTACAAGTGATCATGTGATGACAGGAAAAGTAATAAATTCATTTGTCAAAAAATGGTGATAGGAGAAGTGTTTGATGTAACTGTTCAACATTATGTTTTCCTCAGATGCTGAAACTAAACATGTAAATGTACAGGTGCTGGTCATATAATTAGAATATCATCAAAAAGTTGATTTATTTCACTAATTCCATTCAAAAAGTGAAACTTGTATTTTAAATTCATTCATTACACACAGACTGATGCATTTAAAATATTTATTTCTTTTAATTTTGATGATTATAACTGACAACTAAGGAAAATCCCAAATTCAGTATCTCAGAAAATTACTTAAGACCAATACAAAGAAAGGATTTTTAGAAGTCTTGACAAATTGAAAAGTATGAACATGAAAAGTATGAGCATGTACAGCTCTCAATACTTAGTTGAGGCTCCTTTTGCCTGAATTACTGCAGCAATGTGGCGTGAGTCGATCAGTCTGTGGCACTGCTCAGGTGTTATGAGAGCCCAGGCTGCTCTGATAGTGGTCTTCAGCTCTTCTGCATTGTTGGGTTTGGCATATCACATCTTCCTCTTCACAATACCCCATAGATTTTCTCTGGGGTTAAGGTCAGGCAAGTTTGCTGGCCAACTAAGAACAGGGATACTATGGTCTTTAAACCAGGTACTGGTTGCTTTGCCACTGTGTGACGGTGCCAAGTCCTGTTGGAAAATGAAATCTGCATCTCCATAAAGTTGTTTAGCAACAGGAAGCATGAAGTGCTCTAAAACGTCCTGGTATACAGCTGCGTTGACCTTTGACCTCAGAAAACACAGTGGACCAACACCAGGAGATGACATGGGACCCCAAACCATCACTGACTGTGGAAAAGATGTTTTTTCTACCGCATCTTTTCCTTTCCTTCACCTCTCTATTAATGTGCTTGAACACTGTGAACAGCCAGCCTCTTTTACAATGACCTTTTGTGTCTTGCCCTCCTTGTGCAAGGTGTCAATGGTCGTCTTTTGGACAACTGTCTAGTCAGCAGTCTTCCCCATTATTGTGTAGCCCTACAGAACTAGACTGAGAGACCATTTAAAGGCTTTTGCAGGTGTTTTGAGTTAATTAGCTGATTAGAGTGTGGCACCCGGTGTCTTCAATATTGAACCCATTCACATTATTCTAACATTCTGAGATACTGAATTTGGGATTTTCCTTAGTTGTCAGTTATAATCATCAAACTTAAAAGAAATAAACATTTGAAATATATCAGTCTGTGTGTAATGAATGTTTCACTTTTTGAATGGAATTGGTGAAATAAATCAACTTTTTGATGATATTCTAATTATAAAACCAGCACATGTAAATGTTTCTGTGGGGATTTTATGAGGGAAGTGTAGTTTCGTTTCTGATTGGCTTACTGTATTCTTGCGTACAGAATTCAAAACAGACCTTTATAACTCACGGTCAAAAGTCTAAAATATTGTTTAACTCAGATTAAAAAGGCATTAACTCAAACCTAAACACTATTAGCTTATAAACAACTATAAAAGTTTTGATTGCACTTTATTTTACATTAAATACTATGTACTTATTACAGAAATTATAATAACTTGGTAACAACTTGGTACTTACCCTGAACCTACACCTAAGCCTTATGTTACTCAGTATTTTACTAGTCAAGTACACTGTAAGTACATGTAAGTACACCCACTGTAAAATAAAGTCCAACTAAAGTTTTATTTGTTATCCTGTACTGCTCAGCATTCACAATGCTCTCTTTCTGTATTGAAGGTGAGTCTGGACTCTCGCGTGAGGGAAGTGATCAACAGGAGGATGCAGGATCCCACCCCTCACATATTTGAGGATGCACAGCTGCAGATCTACACTCTCATGCACAGAGACTCCTACCCACGATTCCTCAACTCCTCTGTCTACAGATCACTGGTGCAGGGGGGGTCACGCTCCTCGTCTGAGTCATAGACCCCCGACCCACTCCTCTTTCTCACATTCTCTCCATCTGATTTCTCCCCATTTCTCTCCATCTCACTCATTGCACAACCACTCGAGGAGAAAGTACTCCTTTTTTGTGTCGTCACGATTGGATTATCATTTTTGTTTTGCTTAGTCCATGTTCCTCTCTCATTTTTGAGGGAATTCCTCATTTCTTCTGAACCTGCACAGACTGAAACTGGAAGACACAGGGTTGAAAATGCAGTTTTCATTTGTCCAATCCTCTTTTTTTCCCTCGTTCCAGCATCAACTACTGATTTTCACAGCCATTTTTTTTTTTTCACGCAAACATGCTTCGCTACTTGTGTCTCCTGACGTTTCTAGTTGAAGAGAGCTGAAAGGGCCTCTGCAATAACATACACTGGAGTGGCCTGACCAATCTGCTCCTCTCTCCTCACCCCGACCTGTGCACTGTCTCTGTGCTCGGATTGGCTCTTTGAGGCGATGAGTCGAGAGGTGATTGATGGCATTGCAAAAGAGAGGGGCAGCACTTTTTCCAGGTGCTAAACAAATAGGTACAAAAATATTCGCACACTATTTTGAAAGCAAATCAATTTTCAGGCCCAGGCGGAATCTGCGGACCTTTCCGGATTTTCTGCACTGATTTTAAGGGAAAATCTGCTGAATGCATTTAAATACAAAGAAAAAGTTTACTGAACTCATACTGGTAGCTGAAAGCGTTATCAACTCAGCCAAAATATTTAATAAACATAAAATTGGGGTTTTGTAAATGTTATGTTTTAGATTTATGTTTATACAGATTTCGTGTGGGCCTGATTCCAAACAACAGATATTAACAACATAGGTGGGGGAGGACCACCAATTTTAGTGATATTAAACAAAACAAACATGAGAGAGATGAGAGAATGCCATGGTTTTAATTAGACTGGTCACTCACATTTTAAATTTTTTTTAATGTTATTTATTTTTCATTTTGTTAAACTGTGACCTGATTTGTTTTTCTTGTACAAAATATTAAAGAAAATCTGGAACATATGCGACATACCGAGCAAACTGTTAGTCCTGAGCGCTTAATCGCGCTGTATCTTTCTCTCTTTCTCTCTCTCTCTCTCTCTCTCTCTCTCTCTCTCTCTGCTGTGTGTTTGAGCGCGTGAACGTTTCTGAGTTTGTATGGTGTGAAAATCACAAGTCCCTCTGGGCAGTTTCAGGTACTGCAGTTCTGCAAGCTGTTTCGCTTCAGTTCTGTGAGCCGTTTCTCAATGTTCCTGCCTTTTCTTCAGTCAGAAAGGCAAAAGCATATGCTCTTAGCCAACATAAAATCAAAAATAACTTTATTTAACTACTTTGGTCAATCTTTGTAAATGTAAAAACTTCTAAAAGCCTCTGAAACAACTTTCTACAATTGTCTAAAAGTAAGGCTAAATTAAATATAGTAATTTAATCCCCAATTTATGTTGTTGTACTAAAAGTTACAGCAATAACAGCGAACAACGACTTTAAGCGTTACCTTCGGAAATCATTTTAACATCTTGCTTTTTGCCTTATAACGTCATCACAGTGTCTGTTTTTCACACAATGTACGCTTTAAGGAGAACATCTCTTATTTGTCAGCATTATTTGTTATTAGAATAAGAAAAAGTATTTTATAAAATTGTACAGGAACCTTTAAAAAAAGAAGCCTTTAGCTGCTGTAAAATCCATTTTAAACTCCTCTCGAGCACACATCGATTTCACTGGTCCAGTACACTTCATTTATTCACACATAATGCTCAGTGTTACGTCTAAAACTCATTTCCTCTACAGATGTCTTCAACAGCCTCTGAACCCACTTGATATTAAGAAAATAGTAGGGATATTGGAGAGTAACTGGTTTGATTGATGTTAACACTGTGAGCCGTGATACCATTACATACTTATGGATCACTAAATATTTCATAATGTGAATCTGAAACCAACCAGTACTGTGCGAGTGGGTCCACAATAACAGAGTTTTGTTAGTCTTTTTATAGCAGCACTGATCTTGAAATCTGGTGTTCATATTTCATCTAAACATTCTCCTTCCTTAAGCGGTTCTTTTGGTTTGAGCGAAGAAGTCTTAATATCAGATCTTTCATTTCACATTGAAATGAGGTAAATCATCCACATCCGCCTGGTACTTCCTGGTACTTTCAGGATTTGGTTATTTGTAAATATATACGTATAGCAAATAAATGTATATTGCATTAAGGACTCAAATGGTGAGATTTCAAGTGTCATGTGTCAATTTAGAGGAACTTCATGTACTGTAGTAACACCCCAAAAAACAAAAACAAAAAAACAAAACGACTGATGCCTTTATTTTTTGTCCCATCAGTTGTGCATGAAGGTGTACATTTTGGAATATTTGTGTAAAATATGTGTGTATATGGTTATATATGTACATGAACATATGTTTAGTATTGCTTATTGTCCAACATGATGTGACCAGTCTAACTTAAGCCAGACAGAGTGAGTGTGTGAGTGAGTGAGTGAGTGAGTGTGAGCGCATGTGTGAGTGTGTGTGTGTGTTAAAAGTTAAAGTTGAACTTTCTTAAGACAATAGGAGAGAGATGTCAATGTCATTGCGGCCTTTGACAGAGAACACTCAATCACACAGGGATATTCACAGTTAAACAAAGCTCTTCAAAGACACGGTCAGTGTGGGAAGTTTGCTGGTGGACATCTTAACATTTCACATCACTTGCACTTTGCGTTCACACTAAAAGCGATTAAGAGGTCACTGTACTGTATCAGCTGATCAAATGAGCTCCACTGTTCATGTTAAACTGTCACTCGCATCAACTCAAATTGCCAAATCACATTGAAAGTTACTTCAGATTGCTTTGCAAATCGCTGTCAGTGTGAACACTTTGTAACCAATGCGATACAACAGATTTAAACGTTCCCAAAACCGATAAGCTGATGATTTTTAAAATGATATACTATTTTGTCAAAATAAATTCAAAATAAAACACTAAAATCAATTGGTTAAATGCTACAATTGAATTTAGCTATCATAACATTATAATGTATACTATGAAAAATGGATGTTGATTTATGTATATTTGATCATTTGGTGCCAAAGATTCCATTAATCAATGATATTAAATTCTTAGTATTTTTAAAGATTAATCTACTGACAAAAAGGCATAAATTTAAGATTTATGTAACTGAATCACATCTTAAAATGCCATCCATTTGGATTACACAGTTTTAACAACAACAACAACAACAACAACAAAAATGTGATATATATTTTTTTGTTATAAATAAATGAAACAGGAAAGATACCTGCACTCAAAACCCCATTTCATAATAAATTTTTGATTAAAATTTGATTTTATTAAATATATATATATATATTTTCTAAATGTATTTATTCAAATTGCTTAGAATCTGCAATGAAAACAATAACATTTATTCTATAAAAAATATGAAAATGGTTCATTGAAACATATCCGATTGAAACAAACTCAATTTATTGATGTGTAAACCTGGTTATTTTGTATTTATTAGTATTATTAGAGAAGTCCTACCTGTTCAATTTATGACTGACAAATATGCATCACATTTAAAGGGATAGTTCACCCAGTCATCACTTCCACAGCCTCCTTTTTTTTCTCAGAATTGCGTGATATAAACTCACAATCGCGAGTTATAAAATCAGAATTGCGAGATATTAAAAAAAAAGTCAGAATTGTGAGATAAAAAGTCTCAATAATCTTTTTTTTTTTTTTTTTTTTTTTTTCCCAGTGGTGGAAATGGGCTTCCATAGCCTCTAGTTGTTCCAAACCTGTATGAGTTTTCAGACTTTTTCAATTGACTTCCATAGTAGGACAAGAAAATGCTATGGAAGTCAATGGCTAGCGTCAACTGTCAAATATAAATTCTCTAATATCGGCCAATAACCAATATGGTACCAATACACACACAACAATAATGCATCACAACACATGCTTTGTTAATCCTAAGAGCGTTTGAATTTGTTGTATCGCTCAGAACAGTACAGACATTCACAAACTTGTATCTGAGACAGGGACTGTGACCTAGAGCTGCTTATGTTTACATAAATTTCTTTAAGGTGCCAAAATGAATCTAGCCTTCTAACAGTCTCAAAGTAAGGACATTTGTGTGGAGGAGTGAGTTTGTCAATAAATGATGCGTTTCATCTGCATTACGCCATCATCAAATGGTCACGCTGGTCTTTGTTACAGTATGTTTTGGTTTTGTTATCACCTCACTTGCTAGCCTCAAGGTCTTGCCATCTCATTGGCCTTCCCTCACTCTTTCTTACGTTCTCTCCGGTCGCTCTGTGAGATTTTCTCTGTCGTGTATTCTCACGAGATTTGCAGTGCCATGACATACAGCAGTGAGATCGGCCCCTGACTCATGGACTTCTATGGACACTTATTTATTGACATTAGCATTATATTTTGTATTAAAATAAATCAAGTTATGTTTTAAAGAGTATGTTTATGGATTTCTGGACCAATTTTTTTTTTTTTTTTTTTTTTTTTCTCCCCCAAAGTCTGTGACCATTACTGTGTAACCTCCCTTCGCCCTTGGGTGCCATAGCAGGACGCCCTCTTCAGGTTGTGTTTGGGACCGACTTGAGGTCCCTTTTAACCCAGGCCAGCTCATTGCCGGAGATGATTTAATCAAGAAACCAACCGTCTGTAATATTCCATCACCTTTGACTTGGTCGCAGAATTTTTTTATTTTTTTGAATGGTTTTTTTTTTTTTTTTTTTTTTAAGAGAAAATATGACTATAATGATAATAATAAAGATGTTTGTGTTATTATTCATTTACAGCTTGCCAAGAGATTTAATTTTACTGCAGCTTCCAGAAGGGCTTTTCACACTGTACTCAATCCTTAACTGCTTAAAGTCACTATAAAAATCAAAAATGACTATTTCTATTTTTTTATCGCTGTATTTATTATAAATTATTTATCCGTGCACATAAGTTATTTAATTCATTGCCCTCGTAAACTTTAATCAAAATAACTTCTCTTCCTGTCACTCACTTGACATCACAGCAATAGCAAACTACAATGGTTCAACATTGTACAACACTTTTGTTTTTCTCCTTTGAGAAGCTGTTTCAATCGGATATACGTCACAATAGGGAAGAAAAGATTATTGCAACTTCCGTTTAATGCCAACTTTAAAGTCCAAAGTATAGACCTTAGTTAGGGTATATGCCATATTGAATTCAACACGGATGAAAATGATGCTGTGAGGAGGGATAGACAGTCTTTACAATGGCAAGCACTAGATCACAGAATTGTCACAACTTCCAAAATTGTTATGAAGTTTTTGTCTACTGAAAGGTTTTTTTGTTTGTTTGTTTTTTTCAGGCATTTAGTCAGCTGAATAGTGTTAAACAACAGTACAATTCATTTGAAAAACTGTACTTCTGTACCTCACAGCCTCATTTTCATTTCTGTCGAAACTTAAAAGGGTTCTGTAATATGGTGGCCCAGTAGTGCACAACACAACAAAATTTAAAAAACAAACATAAGTTCACAACACAACGAAAATACTCCCGACCACTAGAGGGCTGTCAGTGCTCGGTAAAGTTTGTTTCCCTTGCCAATGTTCTAAAGTCGGTTATCAATAACACGAATAGCTTTAACAGTATGTCGACATGAAATATTAATTCAAAATCACATTTGTGCACAATAGCCTCATATTTATACCTGTGAATGATTTGACGTGCTACCACGGCGCATGACGAAGGGAAGGTCTGCCAATTCCACCAAGTGGTTAAAACGTATTTGTATTCAAAACAAACAAATTGGAGGTATTGGCACAATTTCACCAGTAGTAAGTCCGTCTTGAACCAACATGAACCGATGTTCCCTTCATCATGTGCCGTGGTAGTGAGTCAAATCATTCACAGGTATAAATATGTGGATATGTGATTTTGAATTAATATTCTATGTCGATATACAATATTTACATACTTAAAACTAATGGTATTGATATGTAAGACTTCACTCTTTAGAACAGTGGCAAGGAAATTTCCGTTGTGTTGTGAGCTTCTGTTTGCCTTTTTAATTTCATTGCGTTGTGCACTACTGGGCCACCGTACTATTATGCTCATTTACAGGTTCATAATTTCTTTTCATGAGGTCTACTAAAATACATTTACATTAATTAATGTTCAAAACATCATTCTTTTTCATACAAATGCATTGTTGCAGCACCTGATTTCACTCTTCGTCTGAACGCTCTGTTTTACTTTCGGTCTCTTTAAAACTCGCCTTCCAAAAAGCGGCGTATACCACGAAACAAAGCAACCGTTGCAAAAGCATTTGTCCTTTGTGTCAACGCCAGTGATTGGAGTGCGTCAGAAATAGGACGGGGCGTCAGTTTAGTCTGGAATTTGTTGTTGCGCCACATCTAGTGTAGACAGCATCACTGAAATGAATGGGTTCTATTTGCTTTCTTCGCATTATGACACTCGCGTCATATGAAGACAGTGTTAAAGCGTGCAGTGTAAAGATTGGCCAATTTGACGCTTCCAACTGAAAACATGGAATAGAATAACATTAACCCAGGGTGCAGAATCACTAATCCTAATTTTAAATGTGAAAAGCCCATAGGAAAGTAATATGACCTATTGCATGCCTTTAAATAGCATTTATACTTAACTTGACCTCCTTCTGCACATCTGGTTTAACTTTAAGGAGGTTGACTGGGATGCAAAGAGCATTGTGGAATTTTTTAGAGCTCTAGACGATGAAAATGTCAATTGTCATGTCGCATGTCTCATTATTGTGTTGACTGGATTCTTTCAACTCTGGACTAACTGTGACCCCATATCTACACCAGTGTGAAATGCCAAGCGAGTATCCTTAAATGCTCAGGGATTTTCTCCGGCTTTATCGTTCTCGTTGCCATTGCTGAGAACATGTATGGAAATATTGTCATATTGCCAAAACAAACACGGACAGCAGTGGACTCTTCACACTCTGCTGTAGGTGACCGCTGACTGAAACTGCGAACAATGTGCAAAAGCTTAATGCACGAATCAGCACTGTTCAAACATCTGTGTTGCATAAAGTTTGAATGGATGAAGAAGGAAAAAACAAATGGCTAAAAATGCAAGACGGAAATACCAATACAGAGACATTTTTCCCTCCCCCTTCAAGTTCCACAAACATTCCTGGAGTTGAACATGAGGCTCACAGAAATCTGGCTGTGATGAAGAGAGCGACCCGTCTTCTGGACAGAGATGAGTAACTCTTCTGGAAACAGATAAATTACATGATAAAGACGGCAACAGACCCTTAATAGACCAATAAATGAGAAACTCACTCTGTGTAAAGTTGTCACGAAATGAACATTTTAAATATACTATTGTAAATGATTCATCCATGTGTGTTTCATTTTTATTGCCCCTATTGTACTATTATAAAGGTTAATCATTTTGTTTCAGAGGTCTCCTGCAATAGGTGTACATGCATCCAGGCTTTAAGTTTCTCATAATAAACATTGAAGCATTGCCTTTTTCTCACAGTGTCGGAAACACCTCCTTTACATCACTTCATTTATCACAGAGTCTGAAACGGTTCATTCAATGATTCCGTCTCTCTAAATCCCTCCTTTGGCGGGGAAAAGCCTGCTTTGCTCTGATCGGTCACATGGCCCAGTCTGTTGTGATTGGTCAGATGTGCCCACTCTGGTCTTATTGATCAGAAAGTCCAGATCACTTACAGCATGTTCAGAAATGAAACAGCTATTATCGTATCTGAATTTCAGCTCCGGACGCTTCCTCGGCGCTTGATAATCATACGAATGGTAACAGTGGCGCTGATTTTTTCATATCAATTCCAGCGTGAGTCCTCATCCTTTGGGCGTGCATGAAAAGTGGATTTGCAGAGCTGAAAACAGCATCTTTACGACGTGTCGACAGCACAAACTAAACTTTTCCAGGACGTTTTGTCATTCCCAACAAAACACTGTAAAACGTTGTTAAAGCGGAAACGGTGGTGCGTCGAACACCCTGTTCTGATGACGCCATTCTTTGTGTTCTTTTTGAAGAATTTTTGGAGCCTGATGAAATCGGTTTAGATACGCGTTTAATACTGAAACATACGTAGCAGGAAGTGAGAATGGAGTTGCTGACTGCACATTTCAGCAATTCAGAATCGGAGTAGACAATAACTTTATTTGCTGATCTTTAAAATTTTGTAACATCTGTAAATGGTTTGAAGTCTGTCTGATCAGATCTTCCTCATTTGTTGAGCATCGTGTCATTGCAAGTTTATTAAAAATGTTATGAATGTTACTCATTCACATTATTCACACTGTTGTCTTCAACAAATGTGTTTACATTTGAATACGGAGACTGAGATCAGTTTTTCACAACTACTAATTTATGTAGTCTACATGTTTCAATCCTTTCTTCTTCACCTGAGTGTCCTATAATACATCCATGAGTTACTCCCTTGAAAGGCCTGGAAACTGCCTCCAAACACTGAGCATTTTAAATAACCCAGCCATTCATTTGAAATCAGCAGATCAAAATGCTTGCTTAGTGACCCTGTAACTCCCCAATGACTGGTGGGCTATTTTGTCCCTCAAATGCCTCTCTGGAGACTCAATGGAGACAGTTGCTTGGGAGATTACCACCATACACCAATCCATCATAGGTTCAAAGCTCTGTTTTCTTAATGATCTGGCAGGTACTAAACCTAAATATTTAGGAGCACCTTCTATGATCCCCTCAATTCAAAACCAGATCTGACAGCATTAAGTTTTGGTCAACATAATTAAGAAATGTTGTGACAGCTCATAGCAAATTACTGCTCAGGCAAAGGCCAGACATATTTCACCAGCTGTGTCTTATGCAAGTCAGAAAGGGTGAGTTCTATTCTCAGATTTGATTAAAATATGAGAACACTGCTAGGACGTTTCCAAAATGTAGGACCAGTTTTATGTGCAAGTCCTCAGGATCAGAGGCATCAAACACTGGATTAAAACACCAGCCTCATCTTATGTTGACACAAAGTTCAGTTAATACATCTCACATATGATGTCAGTGGAACACAGTTGTTCAGTGGTTGTTCTGAGAATTGGCTGACTGCTCCCTCTAGTGGAAAACATCTGAAGCGCAAAGAAGCAGCAGCAGTCAGACTACTAAATATAGATTACCTTAACATTCATTTACTCACCTTCATGTTTTTCAAATGTGATCACTTTATTATTTTTCCCTGTGGAAAACATTTTCCATACAATGACATTGTCAATGCAGATGAGATCCATTTAGGCTAGCTCATGTACCAGTGATGCCAAAATGTGAGTCTTTTATCACTTTAATTAACATCAAACATCATCGGTTCCAACTGTCATTGATGCCAAACTTGTGATGTGTCTTGAAGCACCATATTTAAATACAGTGGTCATCCCTACTGTTCAAAAGATTGGGGTCAGATTCCATCATGGAGCAAAACAATTTAAAGGTTAATTGTGACATTTTCCCCCGGTTTCACAGACAAGGCTTAAGACTAGTCCCTGACTAAAATGGATGTTTGAGCTGTTTTAACTGGAAGTAACTTGCACTGACATATCTTAAAATCTTATACTGTCAATGCCATCGTTTAGTCTGAAGATGAACACCAGTAATGCTTTTTAGGGCAAGTTAAAATCTACTTAAATATCCTAATTGAAATAAGGCCTAATCCTGGCTTAAACTAAACCACATTTGTGAAACCAGGCCTTAATCTCATAATTCCGACTTTTTCCTCAGAATTTCAAAATATAAACTTATTCGCAATAGCGAGTTTATATCATGCAACTCTGAGGAAAAAAAAAAAAAAACATCTGAATTGTGAGATAAAAAAAGTTGCAATTACCTTTTTTTATTCAATGGTGGAAATAAGCTTTCACAGTTTTTTTTCATAAAAAACACTGATAATATGAAATGTTGATGAAAAACACTGGAGTAACGGCCACTGAACATTGTTTTGCCAATTAATTTATTATATTATTATGCAAGTTATAATTTTTAAATGCATTAAAATGTATTTCAGTCATGACAGCTGTAAGAATTGTTTTAGCATTTATTTAGTTATTTTTGTTATGCCATTTTAGTTTTAATTATTGAACATTGCAATTTCAATGTATTTGTTCTTGGCGGACTATATCTGCTACGCTGTGGCTGTTGATTATTGCTGTTGTTGCAGAGCAAGTATGGATGTGCTTCTGCTAATTAATACATAGACATGCTGCTGTGAGTATTTAAGATATGCTGCCACATAAATAGATATACTTAAATCCTATTGCAGATATAGGCAGGTGGAGCTGGGGGAGGTGGAAGGTTTCAGAGAAATAGCAGGACTAGCTTATGGCAAACAATGAACCACGCTGTTTAAATGTTGAGAAAGTAATCTCATTGGTTGAAGGATCAGCGGAGGCCAATCAGCTTGTGCCATGTGGTAATGATGCGATTGCTTGCAGACTGCATGTACAGCCTGCGCCCTCTAGAGTTTCATGACTGAACTAGATATTAAAATATATAACAGTAGTCATAATTTGGAATAATTTTTCACAATTCGTACTTTAGTTTGTACTGCATTTTTTGATCAAATAAAGGCAGCCTATGAGGTTTTTCAAAATTATAAATTACTTACCAACCCCAAACTTTTGAACGTCATTGTTCATTAACAGAGAAGCAGATTTAGAGAATGAGTAAATTTGAGTCTATTGAGAATGACTCAAAATACCGAGTACAATCACACTTTTTTTTTTTTTTTTTTTTTTTTTAAGTTTGATTCTTCAAAATGTCTTTTTGGGGAGAAAAAAAAAAATCATACAAGTTGGTCTGGAAGGACGAAGTAAAAAAAAAACAAACAAACAACCCCCCCCCCCCCCCCCACTCAAATCACAAAATATTTCTAGTCAAATTTACTGAGACAAAACAGTCCAAATATTCATATAATACATATGAACCTTCAATCACGTACCACATTCTGTTTTTCTCTTTGTCTGGCTGTCTACAAGAAGCAAACTATCGCCTACATTAAGACTCAAATATTAACTGTAATCCTTTAAGACTTCCTAAACTCTGGAAAAGCAACCAACCTTTAAAGATTTGGGTAAATCAATCATCTGAGAAGTGCATAAACTGCATATACATATGAAAAGCACACGTTCAAAACAAACAAACAAAAAAAAAATCATGTATACAAATTCTTTCAGCAATTACTTGGCACTCAGAGCAAAAAAGGCACAAGCGATATATCAAAAGGCAAAGCAAGAATGAACAAGCCAGCTGACTTCCTAAGTCTAAGTATTGGCAGTGCATGAAAGGCAATGATATTACACCAGTAAAAAAATGCAGAGCAGCTTTTTGAAGTAGCAACACTCATATATTACAAAGCTATGAAAATGAATGTATCAAAAAAAAAAAAAAAAACAGTTCCTTTCATTGTGAATTCAGGTCATCTCTTCATATGAAGAATCCTGCTCACTTTAGGTCTTTAACAAAACTATGAAAAGAGAAAACAGAAGACAATAAATATACAGTTTTCAAAAAACATTTGAGGTTAGACTACACAAGTAAATACTGCCACCGTGTGGCGACACTGTAGCATGAAGACACAAGGCACGTGTCTGTTTATCAGTCACGTGACGGACTTGACGGTCTTTTTCGTCTTCAGGAACCCAGATTACTCAAGTCAACCAAAGACTTTTGCACTGCCAGGTGTGTAGGAAGATTCTTACCTTCCACCGGTTTCCACACTCGTTGCACAGCACGAAGGTGGTCATGGGTTCATCTGCGCTGCGTGTCTGGACCTGCGGGGAGAGATTGCATGTTACATTCCTGCTTGTTTCACGCTTCAATGGAGCTTCATCCCACTTGCGAACGTCCTTTCAGACAAGCAAATGGATCAAAGACTTGAGCGAATGAGCACAGAAATGTGGGGCTGTATGCGTTTCAGAAACATGGTCCGCCCTCGTTTTCTTTGGTGTGGCTTAAGTGTACAAATACTTGCGTAACCTACTGATGTGTCACGCTCAGATTGATAGTTGTTTTTATGATGATGGCAAGTATAAACACTCCCGGTTATAAACGCTGGTGAGATGTTATAACAGCATACCTGAGTGTAAGTGCAGTTCTTGCCCTTGCATTTTCCACAGATGAACATGTCAGTCTCCGTGCCGCCCACTTTAGAGAGCTGATGCTCTCGAATTGACTCCTTGGTCAGCGCTTTCCTGATCTCTTTCAGCTCTGCGCTTGCCATCTCCTGCCAAACACATGCAATTAACAAAAACACACTTCCCATCCTGCAGAGAAGCTGAAATTTACTAGAACTTAAATGGTTTCATGATAGAAAAGACTATCCTATTGTGACATATTTAAGTGAAACGGCTTCTCGAAGAAAAAAAAAAAAAAAAAAAAATGTTGGACGGGACTGAATTTTGTCAATTGGGAATTAATTGGATGGTTGTGCTTTGTCATCAGAGAAAAAAGGAGATGACGCTGCAAGAGGGAGGGGAAGTTATTTTGAATAAAGACAATAAGGCAATATGTGCACAAATAAATCATTTATGATAAACACTGCAATATTCAATAAAAAAATAGGAATTGTCATTTTAATTTCCTCGTTACTATCACTCTTCTTAAGCTAAAATGAAATCCAAACGTACCTCTGCGGTCATACTGGCGATGCGGTCTGGTGAAATGTTGCCACACAAGACGTTCCGGCGTAAGTCTGGGTTTTTCTGGTCCTTGAGGTTGGAAATGCGACTCCTCAGTCTGGTTTTGTACTTCATGTCAGTGGATTTGAACTCCTGATAGATACGTGTGTCATGAAGTCCAGTCAAGGAAGCACAGAATCATTATTTTACATTGTCCAATTTCAAGCAACTTCAACCATTTCCTCCTCTTGCAGTTGAGCAGAGACTACTGCAAGTAAACCATTTGTTGGTGGATTTCAATGAAAGTGGTACGAGATAAGAGGTCACGACCCCTCTTGGTAGATGTTGTAACTACACAATTTGCAGGCAAACTTAATCTCTATTCAGTTATGTATTCAAAATACATTTTTGCAAGCAAAATATGAATCACCATTCCAAACACTGTTTTTCAAAAGTTTGGGGTCAGTACGTTTTGTTTTTGTAAGAATTCGATACTTTTATTCAGAAAGGACACATTTTTTTTTTAAAGTGACAGTGAAGACATTTACATTGTTAAATATTGTTCTTTTTAACGTCACATTCATAAAAAATGTATCATGCTTTGCAAATGGTTTCCAAAAATATATTCAAATAAACTTTATTGTAAAAAATATTTCACATTAATGTTCTTAATAACTATCTTTGGTAATGAGAAGGATATAATCTTCAATCTGTGCTGCCAGGTGTTCACAGTCAACTCCGATTGTCTGGTAATCACCTGAGAAATATATACAAAGAATAATTTCCTTGAATGTAAAAACAGCCTGTGCTTAAAGTGCCTCTTTTACGCCATTTTAAAGGTTCCTAATTTTGTTGTGGATGTCTCCTACAATAGATTTACATGTATCAAAGGTCAAAAAACACTTATTTTCTCATAATATACTTTGCACATCACTTCATTTCTCAAAATGGTTTGTTCAAGCATTCAGTTTCTCTAAACCGATCCTTTCCACAAGCCTACTCTGCTCTGGTCAGATGGTCCAGACTGTTGTGATTGGCCTACTTTGCTCTGATTGGTCAGATGGCCCAGTCTGACAGGGAAAGATAGTTAACAGCGGGTCCTTCCGGTAATTACAGTATGTCGATCAGGAAATCCAGACGTTCGCCTACCATCCATCGACCTCAAATATGGCTTATCATTTGAAACATGCAAGTTGTAGCAACTTTACATGGCTGCTAAATGTGATAAATGTGCGCCATTGTGGAAGGTGAAGCGCGGTGACTCCAAGACATGGAGGTGCCGGCACGATCACGTGCATTTTTTCCTGAAGCGGAAACAACTAAAATACTTCATTTTTGGTCATGCAGTTAAGAGTAATGCATCATTCGAAACGTTCTACTTTTATTTGTGTTGACTCACAACAACAAGAAAACCTTTGTAAAATAAAGAAAACAAACAGGATGCGCTTTACGCCATCTCGGCTTCTGTGAACTTGAGCGTGTCAAAAAAATAAACTAATACACAGCGTATACTTGCCTCATAGACATGAGAAATATATCTATAGAAAGCTTGAAATGTCAAGAGATTGTCCACTTAAGTGGAAAACAAATATTCTCAGATTATGGAATCCGTATGAAATGTGCATATAAATGCGTCCACTACGGCACAGATAAGACACTAAAACACAGAAACCATATTATTAAATTGTTTAGACCGTCTCCTTGCTGTTTTTCCATGGCATTCAGAATCATTAATCATTAAAACTTTAGTTGAGGGCAGCCCTAACAGGAAAGGAGACTGGAATTGCTTATGACAACTTTATTTGTCATGCACTTTGATCATTAAAATTTTGTGGACCTTTTTCCTTTCACAAACAGCTATATTACACACTGCATGAAAAGGTAATATTCGAAAAAGCATAATAGAGGTACTTAAAAAACAAAAACAAAAAAAAAACATTTAACCCTACAGCAAGCATATGACAAAGCCTTCATATTACACCATTTTTATCCAACGTCTGTCTTCTGTCTAAAAGGACTAAAGCGCAGAAGATAAATTCTCTTAATTTTTGTGAAATATACAATTTATTTACATAAAATATACTTAATATATTACCTTACATAAATTACATATAAACTTGAAATGAAGTTACAATAATTTCCTCCACATAGTAAGAGTCAATAACTTGTGTTAACTCAAATCATTTGATGCCTTAAACCATTTTTAAGGTCTAAACCAATATGTATGACTAATATGAAAATGTTTTATTTATAAATATTAAATAACTCTTATTCAAATAACGGTGTAGCTAAAATGTAACTGAATTTATTAAAACCATTAAACTTTCAAATTTTCAATTCCAACATGAAAATGAAACATTAGCAGATCTCTCCCTGTAGTCATCGATTGCGAGAAATACCTTTTATTTTATTTTAAGTTTATAATTTCAACATTTTAGTTCCCTTAATTTCACAATAAGTGTTCATGTAACTTTGTTTAATTAAGTGCAATGAATTTTCATTTATATTTGAGTAAAATAAATTGGTTTTGTTTAGTAATTTTCAGTGCAGTTACTTACTCTGCTTAATTTGCTCAGGACTTACCATCAGTCTGTAGGGCCGCCACCAGCAGCTCTCTGCATTTGGTGCGCACACTGTCCGTTGTGACGGGTGCGGGTGGGAAGGAGGTGAATTTTGGGGTGACTGGGGTGGTGGGAGTTTTTGGTGTCTCTTGTTTGTTACTAGACAACAAAAGGTAACAATATTTCACTGTTTTGTAAAACTTCTTGCAATAATATGTATTGTTAAAACAAAAACAAAAAAACACTTTATTGAGTGTGCAAATACAATCTTTATATTCAAGTTAACAATTTCTTTGTGAAAAATACTATAATAGGATTAAAGTATAAAGATGTTGCTATCTAAAGTAAAAATGTTTACTTTTCATAGTGATTCATTTACAAAATTTATTTTAGTGAATGTAGTATATATTGTGTAAAATAATTATTTTCATTGCAGCAAGCATTAATTACTATCTTTAAATAAAGCGTGAAATCATAAATATCAACCACTAGTGACAAGTAGTTTGAAGACAGTACCTACTTTACATTCTTTACGTTTTTTTCCTAACTATTGTCATAATGCGAGATAATACGCAAATTCTACTTTCTCGTAGCTGCGAATTTATCTCGCAATTCTGACATCTTTTCTAGCAATTGCAAGTTTATCTCTCTTATATCCCACAATTCAGTCTTTTCTCGCAATTACGAGTTTATTTTCAGCAATACTGACTTTTTTCCTACAATTACGAGTTTTTATCCCACAATTTTTTTCCCCACAATTACAACTTTATCTCTCGCAAATCTGATTTCTTTTAATCGCAATTGAAAGTTCTCTCTTGCAATTGACTTTCTGACAATTACGAAATTATATCCCGCAATTCCGACTTCTTTTCCGTGCAATTATGAGTTTATTTTCAGCAATGCTGACTTTTCGCGCTGATATTTCCTTTGAGATATGAACTTGCAATTGCATATTACAAAGTCCAAATCTGAGGGAAAAAAAGTCAGATCACAATTCTGACAATTGCGAGTTTCTCATAATTCTGACTTTATAACTCGCAATTGTGAGTTTATATCACCTAATTCTGAGAAAAAGAATTGTGGGATAAAAATACGCAATTACCTTTTTTTTTTTCTTTTTTTTTTTTTCAGTGGGGGAAACCACCCATTGAATTGTTCACAGTAAGATCTAGAATATGCATTTAGAAAATAGACAGGATGAATTTTCACTTCAAGCCGACTTGAATGGTTAGTTCCCACATACCTGGTGTCACTGGATCCAGGACAGTCTTTAGAAGATGAGGACTGGAGGGGAGATCCTACTTTTTTCTTCTCCTCTGATTTAGCCTCAGAACCATCTACATAAAAGAAGATTCACAGTCCGGCTTTAACACACTCTCAATGGCGTCCTTAAGATCATAACATCAAGAAAGCAAACTTATCCCACCACTGTTTATAATGAAACTCTTCAGTCTCTTTCTCAATCATTGTCATTCACTCTGAAATAAGGGAAAAGCTGATCTAAATTGTCTTTAAGCTGCGCGAGTATGAATGGAGATGCAGTACCCAGCAGTTTCTTCCAGGTCTTGATGAGCGATTTGGCCAGTGTCTGGACCTCCTCATCCGAGCTCTGCTTCCGCACTGCATTCACCGACATCCCGATCCGCGTCGACTGCACAATGAAACAGTGGGAAGATCACATTTGTTACAATAAATATAACAGTGGACTATCACATCATCCGATTTGTGATATATATTGCAACTTAATATATGCTTTTTGTTATAAATAACCATAAGCTTTAACTAACTGGTCACTCTTCTGCTGTAAAAGAGAGGGGATCATAAGTAAATAAAAGTAGGAACAAATGTCCGCTTAATATTTTCAGTTTTTCACAAGTTTAGTACATTGAGTTTTATGCATTATATCCTTAGCCATTTAAAACACATTAAATCTGGCATTTATCTGAAAAGACTGAAGGCCCGTTCACACCAAAAGCAATAACTATAACAAAGTCCTAAAAATCATTCTAAACATAAAAGAATAGCAGAGTCCACAACACAACTACAATGGCACAGAGGAACTATTTTGTTGGAATCACTTTCGAAATGATTCTTTCCAGCTGATCAGCCAATCAGAATCCATCTTGCTCTAAAGAGCTTGAGCATTTAAAGCGACAGACGACATAAACTGATAAATAGAATGATATTGCCCCCCAGGTGTGAACGCTGATACAGTTCTCTTTAAAAAGGTAATTATTATTGGTGCGAACGGGCATTAAGACACAGATTTGTTTCCCCAAGTGTATTCATTTTTCTTTTGCATGCTGCTGCTCTATTGTGTTTGAAATTCCCCTCAGGGACCAATAAGGTGTGTTAACCCCACCCATACTGACTTAATCCATATACTACAATAAATGAACTCATATAACATGCACATAAAGTAGACCATAACTATTTGAAACGCACGTCGGTTTGTTCGAAAACAGACACTGGCTCTGTTCAGAATGGAATACCGCAGTACTGCATGTTCTTAAAGAACATGGAATAGTATGCAACCTATGCATCCAAGTGTAACACCTCAACCCAGGTCCTACTCGGCACGCTCTGAGTGGGCCTCAAACCCGGGGCTTCCAGAATGAGAGTCGGACGCTCTAACCTACAGCATCTGTAGCTAGAGCATCTCTTGATGTCAGAGGAGTGAGGTTTGCTTGCATATGTACTCCGTTACATAAGGCATAAAAATGTTATTTTTTTAGACCATTATTTATTTAGAAATGTATAACTTCTCTAATTGTTGGCAATACAACCAAATAGGCAGAATTGATCGTTCACAGTGGAAATGGAAGGTCGAGCACAATGCATTGTGGTATATTCCATGTAGTATGTATAGTACGCTTTTTGGCGAATGTAGTAATTACTCCAAAGATTCTATGCATGCATACATACATTTTGTATACTAAGTACAGACTGCGTTCTACACACTGCAGAAACAGTACGCCATTCCAAACACAGCCAATACGAAAAGCAGCATGGGATTCCCTGAGTGGAAGAGAAAGAGATGATTATGTAACGCAACACAGACGCCGTCTCCAGTCCAGCCAAGATACCTGTAGTGTCTCCAAAGACATCTTCATGTTCTTCAGCTCCTGGAGCAGGTCAATGGCACCATCCTGAAGATGAAAACACATTGAGAAGAAAAGACAGTTACACAACAACTTCTCAAATGCATTAGTAAGCACTCACTTCTTCAACTACACGTCGGTTCATATAAAACCAGCCAGTCTGCACATAAATGCTGTGTTTTGGGGACAAAACTGGGACTGACTGGTGTGAAGTGTTGGATAAATGAGTCTTTTGTTTGCGCTGGAGAAATTTGGAGAACAACCAGCTGCCAGCTCATCACAGCACACAAACGCTTCAAACATGAGAGTAAACGCCAAATGTGTGTTTGTTTGTGCGTAAAGATTGACCAGTACAAGCCCGGCGGTGGTCTGGATGAGGATGAAACAGGTGATAATCACAGTTACTACATCTCGTGCTTGTTTAATGAAGACAAACAGACACGAACGCGAGGATGAAATCAATAGTTCACCTCGCTCCGTTTTTTCGGCTGCTATTAGCAAATCTGTCACACTTACGGTGTTTTTCTTGTGCACCATTTTGTCCAGCTTCTTTGCGATGCGCTCCACTTCTTGGTCCTTCGCCATGTTTACAGGTTTAGGGCTGTTTGATGGCGCCCGATGGCCGTGCCTCCATTTATGTGGGGAAAATGCGCCTGTCTCTGTGTGTGTGTGTGTGTGTGTGTGTGTCTCTTTTAGTGGCAGTATGAGAGGAATCCACTCCACTCTCCGCTCTCGACTGTTGTGTAGCGATGTCCGATTCGCGAGCGAATTGTTCTTTTGAGTCGAATCTTTTCAAAGAATCAAACGAACCTGTTTATAAAATCGGCGTGAACGATTCGCTTACGTATCTGACTGAATCGGTTGGAGTGGTTCTCGAGTCAATAACTTGCCGGGAAACAAGAGCCGCGTCTTTTTCAGACATGTTTAATTCGCTGGATCAACCTAGGAGGCGAAAGGTAAGTTACTTTAAAAATGGTAATGGTAAAATGTAATTTATGTTATTTAATTGTTTTTAGTTAACTGTATGCAGGGTTGTTTACATACAGATAAACAAATATCGGATGTTTGGTATACGTATTCAGTTTGTTGCAGCCATTAGACACGAAATAAACACATTTGATGTTATACAGAGCAATGTTTGACTACATATATGGCTTTATTGAAAGGTTTAAGAGCATTGTATGCCAGATGTAAATTATCTGATGACATATTTGATGACACTGAATTGTTTTTTTGAACCGGTTCATTCCAGTCGCTGTTCGAAAGAACCGATTCGCGAAAATGAGATTCACTGCCTGTCGTTTCTGTTGTGAAGCAGGGCGTTATGGGAAGTGAAGTTTATATGAGCTAGTTCAGCAGCAAGGCAGTGAATGAGTGAATCGAACAGGTTGGAAATGAACTGAAATTAAATGAAAATAAAATAAAAAATTAACAAAAAATAATATTCTGAACAATCATTTTTAACAATTCTGATGTTTTGTTTTGACAGGTTTTATGAACGACTTTGATGTCAATTCTCTATGGCCTGGTTTCACAGACAGGGCTTGGACGATGCCAGGATTAGGCCTTAGTTAAATTTGGGTATTTAAGTAGCTTTTATAAACGTACCCTAGAAGAAAAAACATTGCCAGTATGCATTTTGACATTAAACAGTGGCTCTGACATGTTTTACTTTCAGTTAAAACAGCTCCAATATGCATTTTAGTCTAGGACTAGCTAAGCCTGGTCTGTGAAACCGGGTATTTAAATGTTTGTTTTTTAAGTTGTTTTTTTTTTTTCAAGTTTAATTCAAGTTATATAAGTAGATAAATAGGGTAATGATGTAACCTTATCATGACAATCGTTAACCTGAAGTTTACAGTTCACGTTTTGTTACTGACTTTATTTTACTGATCACATTAAAGTAAAACAGCATATTAAACCTAGTCTCAACATCATGATGAGGAATTAAAAAAATGTGTTCACTCTATTACACATTGCAAAATAAGGACATTATTTTGGCCGACTGTGTATTGCGTGAGCAGTTTTAGTTTAGACTGGATTTATCAGTAGATGGCGTCATTGTAACAAAAGTGCTCAAGTATTTGGACACCTAAACCACAATTTAAAATGCATGAATGTCATTGCATTACACAACAACATATTAAACCAACCATTTAGTTTAACCCTTAAGGTCAGTTTTGAGTTGTGTTTTTTAAAGAACATGACTTTATTAGCCATGTTAACCATTCTAACCCACCTTTTAGAATGTTATCCAGACCATATATATATATATATATAATTTCAGAAAAAATATAATCAGAGATATACTGCATATTTATACTTAACAGCATTTTGATTCACAGTAAAAGATTTAAGTGCCATTCGAGCTAAATATAAGGAGAGGAGTGAGTGTGTGATAAAATACACAAAATGTAGTTGC
Organism: Opsariichthys bidens; assembly: GCA_037194245.1. Taxonomy (NCBI): domain Eukaryota; kingdom Metazoa; phylum Chordata; class Actinopteri; order Cypriniformes; family Xenocyprididae; genus Opsariichthys; species Opsariichthys bidens. Next base: position 11,667,457 of record CM074285.1, on the reverse strand, counting down.
ATCAAAAATAGTTTATTCATCAAATAAAGAAAATATCAGGTAGGGGCAAGTCTCAAGTAAGCCTCAAGTCACAAAGCAAGCAAGTCAAATCAGTGGCTCACCTCAAGCATGTCAAGTCGAGTTCTGCTAAGGATCAATGCTGCCTTCGAGTGCAATCGGAAATTTTATAATCCCTACTTCTGAAGTCATGATTACAAGTGCATGATTACGATTCATGATTCATGATGATTACGATGCGTTCATGTGCAGTTTTTACCTAGAAAACTTAATTATACATTTATACCATATTATTATTAATAATTAATTATAATACATATTTATAATTATTAGAATTTTGAAAAAGGTATGTTCTAGTATAAATGTGTGTGTTATGAATGTAATTTAGGCATACTACATTCGCCGTATTGTCATTGTCATGTGACCTACCAGCGTCAGTTACGTAGCTTCACTGCCATTCACAAATCCTTTCCCGTGGCCTGATGGGATAGTAAAGTGTCCATTGTTTGCACACTTGAGAATCTCGTTCATCCGGGTACTTTTTGCCTACTCTTTTATAGCCTACTGTGAATTCGTAAATACTACTTTTGTCACATACTTGTTTCGCCTACTTTACAGTAGGGAAGTATGTGATTTCGGATGCAGCCAGTGACTGGGTCATTGAATCACTATACCAATTCTTTCAAAATCCCGGTTTTGTTTAGTAACGAACACTGTGTGTTGCTTGCCGCGGCAGACACGACTAACGCTTTTGCTAGGGTTTCTATTTTCGTTGGAGAATGGAACAAAAAAATATGTAACTTATGACAATATTAACGTTTTTGCTTTTTAATGAGTTTGTATAAAGAGGCATGCTGTTTTCACCATTGTTATCTGTAGGTATAGTCAAATTAACTATAATGAATATAGCTTTATAGCATAATGTGCTTTAAATAACATTTAAAAAATAATGCCGGGAAGATGTCAGTTCTGCGGTTTGTCATAAGTACCAGTAGTGATGCTGTACAATGAAGACATTGTCATGTCGCCGGAAATAGAGTCATTAGTGTTTCATTGTGTAGTGAGCCAGCGTCCCTAATGTCAGTGACCGTTGTCATTGTCAAGTCATACAGTTCAATTCAAGTCGAGTCTCGAGTGATTGGATCTCAAGTCCAAGTCAAGTCATTTTCTTCATTTAGTCAAGCAAGTCTCAAGGACTTAAATTTGCGACTCGAGTCACGAGTCTGGGAAATATTATATTTGCATATTGTTCTGACTACTGTGCAAGATGAGATCGATACAGGTTTTAGCATGTCACGTGACACAGAAGACAATAGTGGCACGTTGCACCCGAGCTCTGAACGTTTATGCCCCACAATGCCCTGCGCACATACAGCCAGGGGTTAAAGCCTCCATATATGAGTGAAGGGGACAGCATGGCATGTTCTCCAGCTGAGGAAACCCCACCTCAGCAATGTGTTCAGAGGGGGGAGGGGGAAGTCCCCGAAACAGCCAGCTCAGGCCTCAGTCACTCGGGCAGGAAACCCGGTCTTCATCACCCTGCTGAGGTCATCTCTGATTATAACTGGACCGGGATAAGGCAGCCCGATCGGCTTGCTAGAACATGCCCTGTTCCTGCCATACATTCCCTTTTTAGAGGAATACAGGCGGTGCCATTCTTACTTTGGACTTTTGTGTGGTTCAGAGTTGTGCTGATTGATTGATTGAGGTGTGTGTTTATTTCACTTGGCTTATCAGTGTGAGGCTGTTGCTGAGCATTAATCTGTCATTACGAGACATCGGGTCAAAGTGATCTTAGATGGGGAAATTATAGATATATTGTCATGTTTAAAATCTCAACACTTCTTAATAAGATTTCACAACAGTTTTAATTTAAGGACATTAATGAGCAACATTTTAACACTAGAGTGCGTGAACCAAAAAACTTGGATACGCAAATGCATAAAGGGGGTCAAAATGACTTGTAGTGGACAAATAAATAAATAAATATGTGTCATATTAATTAAGTAGTTGATGATACATGTGTTTTTTTTTTAAATATTTTCTTTTAAATAAAATGTAACAATTATCAGATTTTTTGGTCTTGATAGTTTTCATAAAACATTTTGTACTATTTTTTTTTTTTAGAAGTTTAATTTAAGAACCTCCCATTAAAACATTTAAAACAGCAAAATAGACAATTTCAGTAATATAACTAAATGGGAGATGATAGCATTATTTTTTTTTTTTATTAGGGAGATGCTTATTCTTATGCTTATAACAACAAAATCAATGCTATGACAATGCATTTATTTAAAATAGGCAAACAAAAAGATATGCAAGCATCTCATCATAACTTTGATGTGGTTTTGTTGCTATAAGCATGTGCATATAAGGATCAAAATATGGATATGGATACTTGTGCCTACTTTATTATTAAAAAAAATCATGTTCAAATATTTCAAATGTGATTCATTAGTTATATAGTAATATTATTAAAGTGTTTGTACACTGTAAAAAAGAATTGTTGGTTTAACTTAAAAAAGTAAGTTGCCTTAAAATTTTCAGGTAATTTAAATGAAAAAATTGAGTTAATACAATGAAGGAGACTGTTTTAATCAACAGAAACTCAAAATATTATATTATCTGATCCACATTAATTATTTAAGTTGATTTGAAAAAACGAAAAAATGTAATAAGTCATCAAAATATTCTTTTTACAGCGTACGCTTAATACATCTGAACTGCTACGCTTATTATGCACTGTATTTAAAAGCTTCTCCCCAAAAATCCCTGCGCATTTTAATAGCTTCAAGCATGCACACTTGTTTAGCTCTGCTTAAAGCACAGGGGAGCATAGCTGTGTGTGTTTGAGTGGGAGATCGAGAGAGCGAGAGGGTGACAGCTCATGCAGGCAGTATCATGTGTGCTGAGTTTAAACAGATCACTCTGTCAATAAGCACTTTCAAATTGAAATCAGATGCTGACCACTTCTAGTCCCAAACCTACATCCTTTTTACGTTCACAGAGGAAATTTAACGTCGAGGGAGTGCGACCTGTCCAGTGCAGTCAAAAAGCCTGTGTATATAATTGCAAACAGTTTTAGGAAAGAAACCCAGGACTTGAAATATCATCATAAGTGCTGTGCCGTTACTGTAAGCGCATTGGTATGTGTTTATGACAGGCGAATGATGCAAGATTGGCCCGGCACGGGTGGACGTAGACCGATATCTCGGGCACAGACAAAACCAAGTGGCGACTGTTAGATCTGTTTGATCTAAATGAAAGCTAATTGTGTTAATTTAGCTCACTGCTGTTTCTCTTCACTTCTCCTCGAAGCCTTTTTTTGTGCTGTTGTTGCTGAACCATGTTCTCATATTACCTTTATAACAAATGTATCTTTCACTGGCCGTCCTCTATATGATAACAAACTCCAGTCGATGCCGTATTTAATGTCTAGAGTAATTTTTCATAGTGTTTTTCACTCTCAGGCAGTGAGATACCGTAAAACATGTGAGCCTGGTCGAAGCGAATGATGAGTTACATAAAAACTCAGGGAGAAGGGGACTGAACATCATCCAAGATCTTATTAGAGACAAAGAAGCATTCTCCTTTTCTCTGTCAAGGGTCCTCTCTGTCTGAAAGGAAAGTGCATGTTCTTGATTTTTAACACATGTATCAGAACACATAAAACAGTGTCTAAAACGGCCCCAGGCATGCTCTTGATGTGCTGGGAAAGAGATTTTAGGCCAGCGGTGATCTGCAGAGCCCACATATTACAATTCTGCTCTGATCGTTTTCATCCTGAAATACGCAGCAACAAAAGATTAAGCAGGAAATTCTCTAAATAAAAGTATTAGTGGTGTTTACTTTCTGGATAGCCGTGGTTAAAGTATACTTTGTTTTTTGAACGTGTATGCGAACGGTACAAAGCACAAAGTACGCGCGGTTACAAAAATCCGGCGGTATGCGTAAAGTACTATACTTATACTATGGCCTTAACATTGACTTTAGTATTTACACTCCTTTTTGTGAAAGAAATGGGACGTTCTAAAATGCTTAGCGTGAAAAACGCTTAACGCGCCTTAAAGAACTAAGACAGTGATATTGAGAATCAAATTTAGTACACACCTTATTAATAAAGTATACCAATGATATCTCAATACCGGTAAAAAGAGCTCACCCCAAGTGAAGTTTAATACGAAGAGTGAGGAGTTTGTTCAGATTACTAACACTAAGTGGGAGCAATATGATCCTTCCCTTAGTAAGCACCGATTGAGATGCCTTATGATATCACCTTTTCCTTTTGGACTCATGATAGGCATTTCGCCTTCAACAGGAAGTACAATAATGCAGCCACACAATGAGCCGTTAAACACATCACACACACATCAGCAATCACAATTGCCCCGGCACACTAACCTTCTGTTTTCCTGCCGCCATCCAACCTGATGTGTATATAAAGAATCTCCACACATTTTTCATTATACTTGACTTTTCATAAACACTCTCTCAAGAGTGTCCCAAATCCCATCAAATCCCACCTTCTGCTGAGAGGAAAACACTTTTGCTCCAATCCAGAAACAAAACATTGTTGTTGTTATTATTATTATTATTATATAAAAACAAATATCTAATCAACAAAACATTCTTCTGTTCAAAAAAATATATAATTATTAATATTATTATTACTATAAACAATAACATATTATATTATTATATGTATAAGTCTCTGGTGTCCCCAGAATGTGAAGTTTCAGCTCAAAATACCCCACAGATAATTTATTATACCGTGTCAAATTTGCCCCTATTTGGGTGTGATTAAAAACACGTGTGTGCGTCCCTTTAAATGCAAATGAGCTCCTGACCACTTTTCAGAAGAGGGCGGGGCTTAAACAGCTCACACTTTGGTTGCTCAACAATAACAAAGCTGGAGAATCTCACGCAGCCATAATGAAGATTTTCAGTAATGATGCTCCGCCTCAATTGCTCAAACCAGAGTCGGAAACTGACGGAGAGTCTCAGGAAGAAGTTACAACTTTTAGAATGCAACTGCACGTTTCTGAACGATTAGTGGATAAATTTATGTAGCTGCTGTGGAGTTGATTCAACTCATTGACTGGCATGTGCCGTCATGTTAAACTTTTGTACAAATCCAGCATTGAATTGACCCTCGTTTGTGAAGCAGTCTGCCGTAAAATAGTCTTAGTTTAATCTTTCACCTCCTTTCTTCTGCCCCACTCCCTTTCCAATCTGTTTTTTTTTTCTCCACGAGACTCATTGAAACACTTTCTCTCTCAAGCAGAATCGCTTCAGCCCTGCCACCACCTTTAGTGTCTGTCTCAAGACACCATCCTCAGCTCCCGACCCAATTCAGCAGCAAAATGAAGACGTCCACCACCCAGCCTCATCGGATCACCCCTCCTCTCTGCCCAGCCTTGACCCTCTGCGTCAAGGGAATGGAGTGCTTCCCCTTGGCTTGTCTCAGCAGGGTTACTGTGCTGCTGTGCTGCAGGGCGCTGTGTGGGAAGCCGTCAGCCCGCTCACTCTCACACGCACCTCACGGCTCTTCCTATTCAACATTTCCTCCTGCTGCCGGCCTGCCATCGTGCTCACACATGGCTTTTTTGTTTTTTTGTTTTGCTGGTTTTGTTCTGTTTTCTTTTTTCATCTCTCCCTCTCTCCTTCTTTCTCCTCTGGGATCGGCAGAAGAATAGGGGGACAGTAAACCTGAGGTGTGCGCATTTCCTCTGCTGAGGCGCTGGTGAAATTAGGACTCCAGTTGTGTCAGCATCCCTGCCTGCTGCCTGTCACTCTTGCTGTTCCCCTTCCTTCATCATCTTCCTCCTTTAAAGGGATAGCTCACTCAAAAGTGAAAATTCTTGCATTAATGCGGTATGTCTTTCCAAACTCATAAAACTTTCTTGCTTCTGTGGAACACAAAAGAATGAATCTTGAAAAATGTACTGGTCGCCGTTTTCCATGCAATTACAATAATTCTGAACTGAAGGTATCATAATCATATTTGCACACTTGATTATTTGTTGATTCTTGTGTGCAGCCAGTATTGGGAATAATGCATTACAAGTAACACGAGTTATGTAATCAGATTACTTTTTTCAAGTAACTTAAATTTGCAACAAAATTTATGAGTTACTTTTTCAAATAAGTTGCTTTGTTTTCCCATTTACTGACGGATTTTTCCCATTTACCTCTCCTGTCGCCATGTTGAGAAAAATTGGGAGCGAGGTGCGGAGACGTTGTGTGCGCTGATTCAGTATTCCTTGAAAGGAATGATAAAAAAAGAGAAATGGAAACTCAGAATATTACGCAAACCTGCAATAATTAAATATGTTAAATAACACAAATATACTTCATGTATTTAATCTCACTTTATTAAAAGTGGACAATGTAGTTTTTCATCCGCTAGAGGTCGCCTATTCAAAACAAAGGCGTAGTTTGATGACGCTAATTTTGAGCGAGGAATCTTGGGACATGTGGTCTTCACCTCATAGCCGGTGGAAAAATATCAGGATGGGACTCATAAATCGCTGCTGGCGCGATTGATAATGAGAGACGAATGCAAAACACGCCTTGCGTTCCGCGGAACTTTTATTATGCCACAGTCGCTGTCCGGTCATGAGTATGAGGAACCGTAGCTCTGTTTATCATATTAGATACATTTAAGTGTGTTGAAAATGTTATAACATTAATTGTGCGTTCTCCAGCTGCTGTGAGACACTTGTTGCACACTGCAGTAAGATATCGATATTACAATATCATATAAATGCTGCATGCATTGTGTTGATAAATGACATGCAATTCATTTTAAAACGTATTGTATGATGGAGATTCTGTATTACTATTATTAAAAACAAGCTGCATCTGATTATGCTATGTCAGCTACTTGACAAAAGTGTTTTTCTCTGACAATTAGATTTAAAAAATATGACTAAACGTGTCGAGCTATATTACAATAATTAGTCTATAAATGTATCAAAACAGATGTTCCCTTGTCTGTGTTCCCACTTGAAATGTATATTAAAGCATCTTTAGTGTTTTCACGGTTTCTGCAAAATAAAACCAGAAGCAGAGGGTAAGGCGAATATGACGCATTTACAGGCGTCATATATATACCTTTACAATTGCCAAAATGAGATATTTTTTATTTGTTATTAAAAAAACAAATAAAAAAGCTGATGCGAGAAAAAGTACCGCTAAGTAACGAAATTAGTTACTTTTTTGAGAATAATGCAATATTGTAATGCATTACTTTTAAACTTATAACTTTCCCCAACACTGTGTGCAGTTGTGACAAGACGCAAAGGAAAAGGGGCTCTGATGTGTCAATCCATTGCAAAGAACTGAAGCTTGAAACTTAATACCTAAACTTCAACACACTAATTATAATTTGGTAAAAATTACATTATATATATATATACATACATATTGGCTTCAAAGAAAAAGTGTTACCAAATTCACTAATGTTCTTCTAAAAGCCCAGTTCAAATTCTATATCACTCGTGTTTTTGGTGCCATGGCACGTTCAGCTCTCTGAAAGGTCATAGGGAAGATAAACCTGTAATCCATCTCTTTATAAATTGATTTCATATTGTTTATGATCCACTTCCAGCCCCATGCTGTTTTATTTTTACTTAACTGAAGGCACTAATTCTTTGCATTCATCTCCACCCACTGCTGATCATCACCATAGAGATTCATCCATCAGCCTTTCTGGATCCACCAGTGAACAGATCTGCTCGCTGGAATCTCGGCTTATGGGAACTCTTAGCACTGTGTGAAATATTTAGGATGATGTATCTCGTGAGCTCACGGCACTTTGATTCAATCAGAGTCTGGGAGAGTTGTGTGAGTAACGGACAGATGCGTCAGTGAGCGGGGGACGTGTGGCCGTTATATTTTTCGGCATGCCTGCACACATTGTTTCAGGTCTTGTGGCATGTAACTGTGGTATTGTTTTTGAATGGCCTCCTGGGAGTGTGTGCGCGTGTGTGTGTGTGTGCGTGTGTGTGTGCGTGTGTGTGTGCGTGTGTGTGTGCGTGTGTGTGTGTGTGTGTGTGTGTGTTTGTATGTGCACGTGTGTGCATGGCTGGATGGAAGCCATGATCTTAATTGGTTCTGAGTATATGCTTAAGTGCATATTTGTGTGTTTGTGTTTTGCTGTGTAAAGGTCATATGTATCAGGTTCTGTGTATGTACATGTATTTATATGAATGATGCATGTAGGGTGAAGCTGAAAAGTCATGAAACTAGTTTTTTTCATTCTTTTTAAAGCAATTTTGATTTCAACAAGCATAGCAGCTGTGTTCCAACTTTCACTGGGGTATGAAAAATATTTCTTTGAACATTTTTCTTTTATATATATATATATATATATATATATATATATATATATATATTTGCACTAACATGACTTGCACTAACTTAATATTTCTTTTTTTAAGAAAATGTATTCATCTAGTGGTCATTTTTTTATTTAATACGCAAGAGGACTCTGGCTCAAACTATGCATATTCAAAAGTTTGTTTTTGGTAATTGTTTTTAAAGTAATTACTTTTATTCAGCAAGCATGCATTACAATAAAAAATGACAGTAAAGACTTGTAACTAAATTGTTACAGAACATTTCTTTTTCTCAAATAAATGCTGTTCTTTGTGACTTTCTGTTCAGTATAGAATCTTGGAAAAAAAAAAAAATATAATGGTTTCCACAAAAATATTTAGCAGCACATCTGTTTTCAACATTAATATCTATAATAAATTCTGCACCAAATAATTTCTGAAGGATCATGTGACACTGAAGACTAGAGTAATGAGGCTGAACCGTTTTACCATCACAGGAATAAATTAAATTTAAAAATGTATTAAAATAGCAAATGTTTATGTTTTTACTGTATTTTTAATGAAATAATCAATGAAGCCTTGGAGGCTTAAAGGGGTGGTTGATTATTAGTTCACTTTTTTAACTTAAGTTAGTGAGTAATGTTGCTGTTTGAGCATAAACAACATCTGCAAAGTTACGACGCTCAAAGTTCAATGCAAATTTTCTTTTGAAGAATTCTGTTTAAGGACTACAACAAACAGCTTGTAGGGACTACAACAAGCTTCTTCCCGGGATAGTGACATCACTAACTCTAAAATTTACATAAGCCCTGCCCCTGAGAACACGCAACAAAGGGGGCGAGGCCATGTCGGGCTGCTTTAGAGAAGAGGAAGAGTTGTTGTAGTAGAGTGCTGTTGCCATTCCGTCATTTTACGCCGGACTGCTTCACAAGCGAGGGTCAATTCAACGATGGAAAAAAGACAAAACATGACGATGATAACACAAAAGATTAACATGACAGCACATGCTATTCGATCGGTGCCGTCGTCATGAACATCCAGAAGCATTCTAAAAGTTGTAAGTCTGTTGTAAGTCTGAACACGTTACTGACAATCTTCATTTTGGCTGCGTGAGATTCTCCAGCTTTGTTGCTGTTAAAGCTCCTCCCTCTTCTGGAAAGTGGCTGGGAGCAGCTGCTCGTTTGCATTTAAAGGGACACACACAAAAACGGTGTGTTTTTGCTCACACCCAAATAAGGGAAAATTTGACAAGCTGTAATAAATGATGTGGGGTATTTTGAGCTGAAAGTTCAGACACCAGAGACTTATATTATATCTTGTAAAATTCTATTAAATGGTCCGCTTTTGGAGACTTCTTAAAAAAAAAATAAAACATTTTACCAATACAATAAAATTGTGTGTGTGTGTGTGTGCGTTTTTGTGATTTATGAGGACACAAATTTGTATATGAAGACATTTCATGCGTCCTCATACTTCAAATAGCTTTAAAAACACACTAAACAATGTTTTATTAAAAATGTAAAAATGAAGAATGTTTTCTGTGATGGGTAGGTTTAGGAGTAGGGAGAGAGAATGTACAGTTTGTACAAAATAAAAACCATTACGCCAATGGAATGTCCTCACTTTGATAGCAAAACAAACCTGTGTGTGTGTGTGTGTGTGTGTGTGTGTGTGTGTGTGTGTGTGTGTGTGTGTTTAGTCGGCCTATATATTGCTTGACAGTGTTTGGGATAACACATTAAGGTAATTTGAGTTATGTGATTATTTTCCAAGTAACTAGTAAAGTAACATTACTTTTAAAATGTACAACAAAATATCTAAGTTACTTTTTCAAATAAGTAATGCAGGTTACTTTGTTTTCCCATGTATTGGCTGACAACTCTCTTGTCTTAATGTTGTGAGTAAACATGATGGTTATTGTAGTTCTGGACTAAACGTGAGCATGTATTTACTGATCGCACTTGCATGAAAAAAAAAAAAATCAGTGTTCCACAAAATGCAATGCAAAATATTTTTAAATATGGACAAGAGATAACTATGTCTACTTGCTGCCGAACTTTGATGATTCAGTTAAACAAGCAAAAATGTTTAGATGAAGTATCCTTCATCCAGAATGGCCGATGAAAGGTTTGTTTGAGCTGCGCCCTCTACTGTACATGCGTGAATGTGCATTTCCTTCAGCCTGGGGCTTATTATTTTAATTTTGGTGAGAAAGGGTCTTTACATTTGACTAAAAGTTACTTTTTAAGGAAGTAACACAATATTGCAATGCATTACTTTTCAAAGCAACTTTCCCCAACAATGTTGCTTGATATATATATATATATATATATATATATATATATATATATATATATATATATATATATATATATATATTCCTCTGTGGTTCAAAATAATCAATAAAAAATACAAATAAAGTAAATACAAATCTTTTTTGGAACTAACTCACCACAAAAATCTATTTTAATTGGACATGACACCTCTGTATAGCAGTTGCTGTTAAGCATAAAAATCTGCACTTATTGTCCCGGAAAACAAACGTTATCCCCTTCCACCCTTTCTCTTTCCATCCCTCTTTCTCTCTCACACACATTCACAGCCATACCAGTGTCAGCACAATTCCCAGAAACACCCCCATTCCTCCACCACCCTGTCAGGGCCTAGAGCGCCTCGCTCTCCAGAGAACAGGCATGCCAGGCGCCAGGTCCGCGCTCACACATAAACACACACACAGAGGCCATGCCCACGGTCTAATGGCCTCTCTGAACATGCCACATGCTCATATACAGCCTCAGTTTCTTCTCTTGTCTGTGGTGACCATGTGCGTTTTGTTTGTGAGTGTAACAGTAGTTCTACTACGCGAGTGTGTTTTCCCCTGCTGCGCTGGACTGCTGACTCAGCAGCGTGTGGTGTCTCTGTGCTTTCATGGACACACAGGCCTTGTGTGTGTGTGTGTGTGTGTGTGTGTGTGGCCTCTTTACACTTTATTTGCCCTGAGGTCTCGCGTTCAAACAAACCACCCATTGCCCGGCACAGCAAAGTCCTCAAACGGTGCGTGACCGGTAGTTTTATGTGTGTGATGGTACTCTATCTATATTTAAAGCCTAATTTCATGAGCGTGTGTCAGTGTGTTAACACTGCTCCATGACAGCATGAGTGTTAGTTGTGCCAGTTAAAGTCTATATTTAAAAGTAATTGTTGGGGAGACGCTTTGTTTACCCCCTCTGGAGCCATGTGGCTTGTCCGTTACCAAACCAAATTTATTTGCACCAAGTATAAAAACACACATGCTTAAAATATGCTTATATATAGTGCATGTCGACACATTTAGGAAAATTCCTTAAAGTTACGCCATAGTTGTGTAAAATGCATCATTTGGTATAACCCTCAAGTTATTTCAAACCTATATGATTTTTTTTTTTTTTTTTTTTTTTTTTGTGGAACACAAAAGAAGAAATACAGTGTTATCTGTTAGCTCTTTAGAATCGGAATACTCGATGTCCAATTTGGAATGAATGAGTCTTTTGAATCAGTAATGTTTAAAGAATCTGAACTGTTCTGACTCATCAAAGGTGTCAGTTTTAGTTTTTAATGATTTTTTGATTGCATAACACAGTTAAAGTAACAAAATTTTAGTCTGTTTGTCATGCAATGCGAACAAGTGATCTCCAATTCAGAATGAATCACTCTGAATCAGTTTTGTTTAAAGAATCATCTGAACTGTTCTGAATCATTGAAGTTGAAGATCAAATTCTTTGTGATTAACAACTTAACTTTAGGGTGCGTTCACACTTGTCATGTTTGGTTCGATTAAAACGGACCCTGGTGCGATGGCTCAGTTAGTGCGGTTCGTTTGAACATATGTGAACGCTGCCATCCGAACCCTGGTGCGCACCAAACAAGCGCTAAAAAGATGAGTCTCGGTTTGCTTCCAAACGAACTCTGGTGCGGTTCGATTGATATATGAACGCAACACGGACCAAAGACAGGATGTGATGTCACAAGATGCGACGCTACAAGTCAGCTGATTTAACGACGCGGGAAGATCGGTGTATCCAAAATGAGTTGAGGGCAAACGTGGAGCAATGGGGAGGTGAAGTGCCTCATCAATATTTGTTCCTACATACAACGGAGGAAATCCTGGTGCTGTTTTGAATGCTTTGAACATTTATGAGCGCTTTGTGAGTTCTCAGCTGGTAAAAAAAAACCCATATGTACACGCATAAAATGTACACGTATCCCAATGCCTTTGGTTCGGTAACTTTAGGTTCGCTGTTAAAAATGCCAGTGTGAACGCTAAGCAGACCGGGACTATATGTTTTGTTTTTGTTTTTTGGTCCGGACCAAACCAACCGAACTACAAGTGTGAACACACCCTTAGTCTGTTTGTCACATAAAGCAATCAAATGATTTCAAGTGATTTGGAATATTTTGAATCAGTTGTTTTCAAAGAATTGGCTAAAATGTTATTAATCATCAATGTTGCAGTTTGAGTTTTGAATCATTATTTTTTTTAAATTCAATTAAAAAATGTACATTTTTTTGGAAATAAATTTTAGCCTTTTAGTCACACAAAGCAATGAATGAACGACTCTTTTGAATCAGTTCTGTTCAAAGAATCGTCTGAACTGTTATTAACCATCAGTTGCCAGTTTTTTGTCAAGTTTTCTGTTAATTTCGGTATGTTCGCCACACAGAGTGATCTATAGTAGACTTTCAATATAGTGCATGAATGGGCAACTATTATGTTAATTGTATGTTGATTCATTCTCCTTCATTATATTAAAATGAAGGGCCAGAACGTTCTTCCAAAATTCACTTTTGTGCTCCATCGAAGAAAGTCATGCAGGTTTGAAACAACACATGGGTGAGTAAATGATGACTGAATATTCATCGCTGCATGAGTTATTCCTTTAATGCACAGACAACAAACATTATCTCATAAGACGAAGGAGTTTGCAGGGAACCAGTCCTCAGCAACATTCATCACTCATATCCACACACTCCCGAGTCAAGCTGAGAAATCCCCTCCCTCACGTATTTAACATTTTCCAAATAGCTGTGCAAACCACAGAATAGTTCCCCTCGTTTTGTGGCAAACATAAACATTGGAGACTCTCTCCCCTCGAAGATGGCCGCCGCATCACATGAAGAGCTTCCAGCGGCCAACAGCAACTCTACTTTCTCATTTTGGGGGACTGACAATTATATAGCATGGACACCACATTGTCTAACAAAGTATTATCTAGAAGTCTCAGAGTCTAGTATGTCTCACTTCAGTATGTAATATCATTAAGTCTAGAAACTTAAATCAAAGCTCACCCTTCCCAAAGATAAACAGCACTCAAAATAACACCAACAGAAAACCCACAGTCGTCTGAGTGAAAACGGACTCACGAAGCAAAATCCTGTATCTCTGTCCACACGGCAGCTCTGACTGTCGCATGTAAAGAATCTCAAGAGATAAAGGAAGCAAAATGTCACATTACACACATACTGAGAGATATGAGAGAACCATGTACAAAATATATAACTTTTGTGAAAAGCTTGCACGTACATTTTATTTGCGGTATTGGAGAATGCTACTTTCAATAATACTAACACATTCAATTATTATTGGCCAAAAGTAGCTTATTGTGTTTTAGATGCTACTTTGATTGAAACATTTGCGATAAGTAACATACTAACAAGTTCTTTGGTCAAATTAATGACCAAAGAAATGCATACAAATTATGAATGTGAATGTGTTTGTCTAATCTTTAGTTTGTTTATTTCAGTTGTGAGGTTTTTGTCAATAACTGAAAAGTTTTTAAAAATAGTAATTTAGATAACTAATTTAGTAAAGTGTAACCTTAATCTGATTTTGTTTTGTGCGTTATAACACCTTTGTTACATTTGTAACATTTTTTTTTGTATTATTGCTGTTGTAATTGATTAGGCGGAATGTGTGTAAAAGTGGGTAACACTTTACGGTAACACTATTATCCTTGTTACACATGTTACATTACAACTCTATTTAACTACATGAACTTAATTTAATTGAGTGGATTCTACTAAAAATGACTATCATCAGCTTTACTTAATAAGAGTTTGTTCAGTCAACTTAACATTGCTGAGTGAAACACACTAATTAATGTTGGCATAAATAACTGGGCAGAGAATACATAGTTCCCAGCATGCTTTGCAATGTACTGCATTAGGAGAGCAAATTTAGCTGTTTTTCTGTAAAGATGTTGTTAGTTTATGTTTGTGCTTAATGTTCAGTTATGTTGGACTATGTTGGAATTTCTGTAAAGTTATTGAATTTTGTGGTTACCATTATGCAGAAGAGTGCAAATATGCATGTTTGGAATTCCTGTTCTCATTTAAATTGAGTTTTTTGAGTGTATTTTGTATAGCAAATAGTTAATTTAATAAGGCAAATTAAGTCAATAAATGTGTTCGCCTCACATAACAAATTTTTATAAAATTAACATTATTTTGTCTGCTTTACTTGAATTTCTTTTGTTCATACAACTAAATTGTTATTTGTACAAATTTCTCAATGTAGTTGTGTGGGACCACTTAGTACATCCAACAATTAACTTTTTTATTAGTGTACTATTGTGATCACCATAAATTGTGTATAATTACATGCAACTAACCAAATCCTTATCCTAACCCTAACCCTACAATAAGTATATATGCATAGTATTATTATACGTGTCTGTGTTACAGTGTAATTATACATGTAAGAACTGACTAATAATAATGAACTATATGGTTATTTTTAGATTTAGTTGCATGTAAGTATGCATAATTTATAGTTATTACTACAGCATAATATGTGTAACAAGTACACTGTAAAATAAGTGGGTAATGCTTTATTTACTGTAGAAATAACTAGAAATTATGCATAATTACATGCAATTAACCCTAAACTGACTCTAACCCTAACCCTATAGTAAGTACATGTAGTTAATTGTCATTACTCAGTACTTAAATGTATAATTACACTGTAATACTGACACGTTAATACATGTTACGGTAAAGTGTTATCAAAATGTATCTAAAAAACTAGTGGCAACAAATCTATTTCCCTTTCTCTCATATGAGTTTGAGTGAGTCGTTCTAATGTGCATTACATGTAACAAATGACCCGTAACACTGTTTTCTACTGGTGTTACCAATTTAATATGTAACATGTTAACTCTAAAGTGTTACCAAAAATCTGGGCTTAAAACAGAAGTCAAGGACCATGGCAAAGTGCAACAAATCTCTGTTCCCTTCCCTTCTATGTGTTTTGGGTGAGCCCTCCTTTGACCTGCAGGTCATGCCTGACCACGCAAGCTCTTTTGCTGATAGAAGGTCAGCTGACGTCCTGTGGTGCTCCGTTTTGTTGCAATCTGTGATCGCTGCGCTCAGGAGTTTGGGCCAAGTCCATGTGTGTCCAGCGCTGATAGCATTGACCTAACAAATCACCACATCTGATTTACGCTCCCACAGTGGAATTACAAAAGCAGGCTGGTTATCTGCACACCAGCTCGTCTTATTGAATTAAACAAGCCTCCCTCGTTTTTTTGCCCTCCCGAGCGTATAGATGGAAAAGAGAGATTGGTTCCGGAAATATACAAGAGTTGAGTTTAAGAGTTTACAGCATGAAATGAGAAATGAAAGACAGAAAAACACAGCAGACAAAACAGTCCCAGATCTATTTGTTGTGTATCGCAGCAATACGTGAAACTTTGCAAGATTCCTCCCAAAGCCGTGTCTTATCGTGTGGCTGCATCATAAATCGTGCCACCCTCTGCACGATATCAAAAAATCAGTGTATTGTTCATATTTCAGCCATTACTTAACTAGAATACTGAGATAAAGCACTAAAAAATTAACCTTCTAGGGTTGAGCACCAGTTCATTAAACGCTTGAACTCGCCTTTACTGTGGCCTAATATGTGCCAGACTTGTTTTAATAGGAATAGTAATAATTGCTTTGAAATAATGATTGATAGGTTTAATGTTGACGTGTCATATGAGGCGAACAGCTGTCAAGTGTTTAAAGGTGTGGTTCACATTCTTAGTGTATATATAACAGTATCATGATACTAATTGCAAGTTTGTGGTTAACAAGATGTGGTTAACATAAAAATCCTCAAACCACCCTCTGATTTCAAGACAAAGCAGAACGTGTGATAGCGACATATTGCAATAGGACAGTTTTACTTTACTTCACTTTATCTAAATAGCCCCTCCCCCCCATACAAAAATTAAAAACTCACTGTAAAAATGTTTAAAAAAAACTCATAAAATATTATTTAACATAACTGAATAACATATTAAACCTATATGCATGATGCCACATTTTACAGTGTTTTTATACCATAGCTTTTGCTTTTTTATGTCCATATTTAAACACTATTTGTTACTTATTTTTTGAATGTTAAATATTATACAGAAACATGATAAATATTTTCCAAAATAACATTATATAAAATAATTTTGTTAGGGGGTATGCATTGCTTAGGACTTCATCTGGACAACTTTAAAGGCTACATAAACTTTAAACTACATAACAAAAAAATGGTAGAATCGCACAGCTTAAGATAAAAGTCACATCAGCCTTATCAATTTTATGATTTCATGAAAATTCAATTCATAACTTTCTTACACCAGTTCGACCTGAAACCTACAGTAGTAACTGCAGAGTACAATTTGTCGAAATCATAAGAAATTTCCACCTCGTGAAATAGTTACTGTCTCTTATAAGACCAGGTTGGATATTCACATTTAAAATGCATGCATTTTTATCTTTCAGGTCTCATTTAGCACAAGACAGTTTTTAGTTTTCTATAACGCTTTTGTATTCTTTCTTCCACTAGATCAACCTGATAGTAGCTGTAGACTAAATTCCGCATCCTTATAACGGCTATATAATTTGTCATTTAGCCGGTTTGAACCCACAGTCGAGGATTTAATCACACGCACACACACACACACATAGCATCTATGGTTTTGCCTCCCAAAGTCATTTTCATCCTCTGTCTCTGTGACACAGCCACAGCGCTGAATACACTGCACTTCCGTCTGCCTGTTCCCGCACCGCAACTGCACTGTCAGCGAGTGGATATTCTTAGACCCAAACTCGGGCGCTAATCAGCCTCGCTAGCCTAGCATTGTTTATCTGTGCGAGATGACTTTGATTCCTCGTTCTGTTCCTTCAGAAAAAAAAAAGATTTATTTAAATAAATAGCTCTGACTTCCTTTGTCTCAAGCCAAGTCACTATCATAACATGACCGGTCAGAGGGCCAGAGGAAGGTAACGGGGAGATGGAGCGCGGCTGCAGGCTGCAGATAGAAGAGGTGTACCCTGGGAAAGTGACCTACGCTCTGCCACACCTCGAAACTCTGTAAGACACTCATATATGATTATTAAACATAAGGGAAAGAGGCTTAATTTAGTCACTTCCTAACCGAGGGCTCCAGCAGTTCTGTCCTCAGATTACTCAGATAGGATCATCAGACAGGAATGTGGAAGACAGACTGAGAGAGAGAGAAATGTGATGTGATGTCTGTAGCAACTTTAAAAATAGTTCAGCTTTGGAATAAAATTGATAAATAGTCGTCATTTTGAAGCTTATAATCAGTGTTTATTGAGGCCATCTGTATATGCTAGTACATTCCTAAAAGCTGGAAAAAAGTCACTTTAGTGGGTATACGCACCTAAATGTTCTTTTCATCCAGAAAAATATTGATGACTCATCCTGAACAACAGATATTTGTCCAATCAGATGCTCTAGAGAATGAGAACGCCCCGCCTCTAAAACCACCTGTAAAAGAGCAGCAAAAAAATTCAGTTTTACACTACCGTTCAAAAGTTTAATTTCCGTGAGGTTTTTTTCAAATGATCTTAAGCTCACCAAGATTACATTTTATTTGATCAAAAAATACAAAAAATTATATATATATATATTTTTAGGATTCTTTGATTAATAGAAAGTCCAAATGAATTTATGCGAACGTCAGATCTCGGAAGTAAAATGGATTGTAAAGGCTGATTCTTGATATTTCAACCTGATCTCAGGGCAATTCGTACGGATTTTACGAGGTGGCTAATTCGTACAAATTCCTAAAAATTTTGCAACTAATTTTCGACAAGTTGCTGAATTTGTACGAGTGACCAATCCCTAACCCCGCCCCTAAACCTACCCGTCACTGGGGTTTAGACAAATCGTATAAATTCGAACGAATTAGCCACCTCGTAAAATACGTACAATTTGGTCGTGAGACAGCGTTGGATATTTTGGTAATAATGATAAACAGTCTGTATTAGCAAGATTCAACTATACTTCCAAATATACACCAGTTTTCCTCACATCAATATCAAAATGCTAAATATCTGAAGTCTGCTAAATTAATAAATGTAAGTCATAAAGAGTACAATGGCTGGAGTAAATGTTAATGAAAATCTTCATGGATGTGTTATTGTGTGGATATCAATTGTTTCAGTGTGTGTGAGAATATTGTTCACATGGGGGATTCCCAAACATAGCTGCTTCCATCCATCAGCGCAAACTTCCCTTCATCAAGTGCTAGAAAATAGTGCATGAATATTTCATAAAACCTTTGGCGCTAACACAGACACACACACACACACACAAACCCTCATAAATACACAAATTTGGACCTACTTCAACATATTCATGAATAATCAAAGCGCACGTAAACACACACTCATTAACAGAGTCTTTGTTCATCAAAATGCCTGTAGTTTTGTTTTGGTGTGTGTGTGTGTGTGTGTGTGTGTGTGTGGTATTGTGTCTGTGTGTCCTCCCCCATACAGTAAATAGAGAAATAAAAGATGAGAGAGTGTTGTGAAGTTCTCCTCCTCTAGCCGCTCAGTCTGGAGTCTTGGCCAAATTTCCGCTGTGGTGTAGGTGTGGTGCCCGTCTCTCGTTCTTTCACATAGACTCAGAGACAGCGGCAGACAGCGTTGATGTGGGAGTGCTGTCGCTCTCGGCGGGCAGGAGTCCAGCGATCTGCCACGCCAAACCGGGCACCTTCAGAAGAGGACCCGAGGGGTCGGGTGGGTCAGAGGTCAGCTGTCCTTTCTTTTCCTCAGCGTTCCCTCTCTTTCTCTCCCGTGGTATCTCTCGATCTTATCAGGTCCCGTCACGACGGCCCGCAGGAACATCCCTGACTTCCTGTTTCTGGAGGTGGTGGGGCGGCAGGAGGTGGACTGGAGGAGCGGCGAGACCGCCGCACACACATTTACTGTGAGAATGTCCAGGGGGGAATGCGGAGCAGACAGCCAGGCGAAGACCACTGTCACGTAGCCAACTTTCACCATCTCAGAGAGGGAGAGACCTTCCCGTCCACACGGCCCACACAATATTTGCCGGTAAATCACTGACACAGCAGAAGCGTGTATGTGTGAGTGTGTATTTATTTACATTTAAATTATATCACAAACAGGCCATGCCAGAACTAATAGGCAGTGTGAAATAGATGTTAAACCTTTTGCTTTGTGCAGGTTTTCCAGCTGCCTTTTTAGTGAGGTAACATACCAAAGAAATATGCCACAAGAGGCAGTGTGATACAGTTGATTTTACCAAGATTAAAGGCCGTTTTAAGCACAGCATTAAGAAATTCCCATTAACCAAAGTAAAACTATTGTAGAATTTTTTCTGGCAAGTAATTAGATCCAAAAGTCCAAAAAATTAATAAATAAAAAGAAAAAGGAAAATTATTTAATTTTTAAGCCTATTGATTTTTCTTTTGCATTTTTCTCATAAATGTTCTATACAAACCTTTAACGTTTTAATGTAACAGACGTATAGTGCCATATCTTTTCTTCCTTATTGTGAAGTACATCCGAATGAAATGCATTTTTAAAATGCAAAAGAACTGGTTCTGTATGGAGCCACTAAAGGGACATGATGATGGAAAAAAAAATTATATTTCCATGCTTTTGCATTGTCTAACAAATATTTTACGTTCCCCTGAGAAACTTTGCGTTCGCTTGCAAACCTTTTGAGTTTCTAGGGAGAACGCAAAAGCATTGAAATATTTTTTCCCCTCCTATCTCATATATTTTCAATCACCATGTCTCATTTGGGTCTTCGTAATTCTGTCCATTGCTTGTCAATAAAATTGAGGTCAAAATTAATAACAAAAAAAAAAGAAAGAAACATATGCGTGAATGAAACATTCACAGTAAGATCAATGGCAGTAAGATTTATTTAAATTTTCTTAAATAAAATGTGCCATAATCCTTGAATTTTCTCATTGATAATTTTCAAAAGAATAATAATGTATTACACAAAAATGATATAATCATGTTTAATCTATTTTATGCATTAGAAACTTATAAAGAAGAGCAGAGAGACATTTGTTCCTCTATTAACTTTCCCATTAAAAACCTTTTTAATATATTAGGCTGCTCAGACAAATCCAATTATTCTCAAAAATGATTTGCACAAATCTAATGCCAAAACTGTCCATAACTGGCAGGTAACCTAAAAACTGTGTTTCATGTGATAACATCTAAATTAACCTTTTATTGTTCAATATATTATATAAAATGATTTAAATGGCCATTTTCACAGAACACCTTGTTTTTGCATTCCACTCTATTGCTTTTCCATTGCTTTTATATGCAAACATGTTCTAGACATACCTCCCTATTTGTTCTAAAAACATGCCAACTAATAGAAAATTAAACTTTTAAAAAATGAGTAGACCGTAGCATTTTTTTTATTCCATTGCTCTGCATCTAACGTTTTTAAAAGCAGAATTGTGTTCTCTGTGAACTCAACCTGACTGCATTAATGCACACCGATGACAGTCATTTTAGCCTCAGATCAGATAGAAAAAACTTCTTAAGATAACTGCTCAATGGCAGCTGCACATTTCCCTTTTTTACGCCCATCACCCTCTCTGCGTAATAGCTCACTCATCTTCCCAAAGGTAAATGTCAGGACCATTATATTTCAGAAAATGATGACAAGTCCTCATAGATAAAACAATAAAAAGCCTCTTGTGGCCTTATGTGGCCTGCTCCTGAGCTGCCTACTGTTCTAATGGAGCTAAATCCACTTCACACATACATAAAACTCCATTTCCCTCTCAGTGCGATTCTGTGCGGCCTGAACTCTTATGCATCGCTTTGCATTTATTCATAGAGTCGAGAATATTGATGTAGTGCTCAATGGGGAGAGAAATTGGCTCAATGCAGCCGTCTAAGACTGGATGAATTGCATAGGTGTGGAGACAAGAAACCGCAGGCCTAATTTGTGGTTTTCACATGGATGTTTAAATGTGGTTACTTCACATTCTTACAAGGTAAATCAAAAGCCAGCTTTACGTTTTATGCACATTCACTTGTGTACATTTAGTTTTAAACACATTCACAGTCATTTTGTGTGTGGAACTATGCGTAACATTAGGAGTTAAGGTCTTTAACTTTCACATCCTCTTGAGTAGGTTAAGTGATTGTGTTCAACTGTTGTTGACCGTGACCCTTCTCAAAGGAGAGAGGCAAGCCAACATCCCATCTCATTAAGAGGTCGGCCTCCCTGACCCAACCAGCGTTCAGTGTTTCTTCTATTTTTATAATATCAGGAGTGATGGATATTGGTCTACACTCTTTCACGTCATTGGCAAACATAACTATTTTTATATTCTCATGAAGTTAATGAAGCTCATTGTGAAGTGTGAAGTTCATTGTAATCGCAGCTGTTTAATGCCTACTCCTATGCTGCATTCTTTCATTAACAGCTGTGCAATAAAAGCCGTTGTCACCCAGAGCACAGCAGTGATTTCAGTTCATTACTCTATTACAATAATGTTTAGATGAGCAATAAAAATACTTACGTGTTTGCATACAAACCCAGACAGGGAATAATGCCTCAGTATGATTTATTTTTTATTTTTTAAAGTCTTTTGACAAAAAGTAGTCTTCCGTCATGTCATAAAAAATGAATTTTCCTACATTTTTCCCCCCAATAAATAGGGGGAATAACCAACATAAATCCTTAAACAGTTCTAACAAGTACAACCTGAAACACATTTCGAAAATACTTTGAGAAAATACTAACAGTATAACATATACTGTCACACATATATATATATATATATATAACTGTATAACACACTGCTTTTACACTGTTAATATAAATAAATTACACTGTAAGAAAATGTTACAGCTTATTACCTAAAAAAAATTATGCTTATTTAACCATATATATTATTTAATGTGACTAAATTACTTGGACTATATTAGGTTACACCAATGTAAATAATTTTTAAGGGTCACATATGATAGAACAAATTTTTTAGGGTAAAAACGGCATGTTTTCACTTTTTATAGTGTATTTTTAAATAAATTATGGGTTGACCACAAATATTTAGCTGTGAAAACTGACTATAAATCACTTTAAGTATAGTTATTTCATGCTACCAAGAAACCAGAGAGCAGGCTTTGCTTTATATTCAGGGAAAAGGTTGAATGCATCCAAAATGGTTGTATTACATTAGTATGTGTATGTGTGTATGTGTTTTCTTCACTGTGTGTTGATTGCCATGTCTTTACATTCTCACTCATTGTTACAAGTTGTTAACACTCAAGTGCACAGCTTTCTTTGTGGTCCCGGTCCCCCAGTACAAACAGGGTTTGTGTGTGGGTGTGTGTGTGTGTGTGTGTGTGCAAGTGTGTTATGATTTAGTGTATGTGCCCTATATGAATGTGTGTACAGCAGGCCTAAAACAATGGCCCTCTCAGATTACATCTCTCTGTCTGTGGAGGCTGTAAAGGGGGGCAGGAGAACTCCCACTGGCTAACCCTCCCGCCTCTCCTGTCCGGGCCGACGCTCTGATTGGCTCAGGCCACGTATATATTTACAGCATGGGTTCACCAAAACTCACTACAACTTTCAAACTCAGCACAAGAACTATATACCGTCTGGAGGGCAGGAGTTACAAAACACTAACATCTGTGGGATTTTATACTTCTGAAACATCCAAAACAAAGCCTTTTCTAACTTTTCCTTTTTTCTCGCTTGTTTTATGATTCGTTTTATTTGCGTTACTGGTCAGTCTGTATTTAAAGTAACTTAAAGTAGCTTAAAGGCGTCTTGGTGTTCCTTCTATCCAAAGACAACAGCTTGCTTTAACCGTGGTGGTTTTGCTGGAATGAATATATCTGAGTCTAGTTGCTGTCAAGAGGCCAGTTCTCAGCCCAGCCAGGTTGTGGAGCGCGGGACATGGGGTGCCTCCTCCAGCACTCCGGGGCCTGACCGGGGACATGGTTTTGACCACAGCCGTTCCACAGAACTGGCACCGGTGCCCGGCTCTGGATTGCGGACCGGGTCCCGAAGTGGAGGGGCCACAGCAGAGGCCAGGACGGGAAGCCCGGACTCAACCCGCCCTGGAGCTCTGACCTTAGGCTCCGGTGAGGGAAAATCAGGGGGGGAGTCGAGGATCAGGAGGCCGATGAATGCCTTCATGGTGTGGGCAAAAGATGAGCGCAAACGTCTGGCCCTCCAGAACCCAGACCTGCATAACGCAGTGCTCAGTAAGATGCTTGGTAAGACAATCGCTATGCAACATGGGGGTTAAACTGGGGTCATTCTAGTACTTTGGCAGGGTGAGATGTTTTGGATGTGGCATATTTGGCATAAAAGAGCTGTTTCAAAATCAGGTTAAGAGTTTAAAATCATATATTGATTAGTCTGATTTGCCTAATTATTAAAGTTGGTAAATAATAAAATATAATATTTAAATAAATACAAACTTTGTACGCTTTATTTTAAGGTGTTCTTGTTACAGTGTAATTATACATTGAAGTACTGTCATATTAATTAATTGCTAAATAACAACATATATTTACTAACAACATTAATATTAACTAACAACATGTGTTAAGGTTTTGTTTAGGGCTAGTGGCATGTAATTATGCATAAATTACTGTTATTACAACAATAAGTACATGTATCATATTTAATAAGGACATTTTAAAATACAGTATTACCTGTTAGGTTGAATACTTTTGGCCTTGGTCTTAAGATACATAAATATTATTTTACTTGACATTGCACAGGGTCAAGCAAACACGACCACATTATCAATTAAATCTTTAGAAAAGGGCCATAAAATGAAGGTCATAGGGAATATAATAATATAAACATGATAATTTTTGTATTTATTGTCAAAATGATACTTGTGTTGCACAAAATTACATCCCAATTCGCATCCTGCTACTTCTGCAATCATTCTGTTTCGTTGTTTAATCTAGCTACAAGCTAAATGTTATATTCATGCTTAAAACGTACTTATATATCAGTTTATTACCATAAAACTGAACCTAGTATGCAGCTCAGAATTAAAAATGGGAAAATGAGCCTTGGGCACACATGAAATGGAAGTCATTTAAAAAGTTTGTGACTGTTGCACAATATTTGTGTTTGGCTGTTTCTCTGGGAGACATTTTGATGTCCTTATTTTTTGAAATACAGGGCTGTGGCAGACACACAAGCTGCCGATTGTCTGCAGCCAACGACCCATTAATAATTCAAATACTACAACCCAACCCTGTGTGCCCAGGACCAGTTACATGCAATGATTCACTCATGTCACACAAGTTTGTCAGCTTATGTTACGTACTTTTTTTTTTCACCAAACAAAACAAACGCTGCTACAAAGAAAATCATCGTGACAGTTTTTTTTTTTTTTTTAATTTGTGCACGATTATATTTGTATCTTGATTCCAGAGAGTTAAATAATTTTTTATAAATAACCAAATGAACCTGACTCAATAAGCTGGGGCTTGATTGTTTCTGTATAATGTTGTATTGATAAAAATCATATTTATAAATCACTAAAACATAAACAGTGGACACAAAAGCAGCTTGACTCCTGAATCACTAACACTGATTGGATGATGTTTTTAGGTCAGTCCTGGAAATCTCTAAGCACACTAGACAAGCGTCCATTTGTGGAGGAAGCTGAACGGCTCCGCTTGCAGCACCTCCAGGATCACCCGAACTACAAATACCGTCCTCGCCGCAAGAAACAGCCTAAGAAGATGAAACGAGTGGAACCGGGTCTGCTCCTCCAAGGCCTGGCCCACGGGGTCGCTGGTGGTCCGGGACCCGGAGACGCCTACTCACCGCACCGCCATGCCCATCATCTGCTGCCTCCTCTGGGACACTTCCGAGAGCTCCACCCCTCTGGAGCTCCAGAGCTGGAGAGTTTCGGCCTGCCGACGCCGGAGATGTCCCCCCTAGACGTGTTGGAGGAGGGAGGTGGAGATTCTGTGTTTTTCCCCCCTCACATGCAGGAAGATGTGGGTCTGACTTCATGGATAAACTACCACCAGCATCCAAACCATCAGACTGGCCACCACTCTCACCACAACTCCCATAACCTCCAGCATTCCCACCCACACCTCAACCAGAAGTCTCCGCTGGCCTGCCTCCCACTGCAGGAGAAATGCCTGGTGGTCGAGTCCACGAACCCTAACGGTCTCTACCCCAACATGAGCCTCCCAGAATCCTCCAAGGCTCCTCACGCTCCCACACCTGCTGGCTATTATGGCCAGATATACGGGAGCAATCAACCCCAACCCGCCTTCACTTCTCATCTAGGCCAACTGTCTCCACCGCCCGAGACCTCGGCGGTGGTTCAGGTCGCTCCGCCCTCTCTGGACGCTGTGGACCAGCTGGGACCCTCGGCTGAATTCTGGGGCGAGGTGGACAGGATTGAGTTTGATCAATACCTGAGTGCAAGCAGGACTCGATTGAGCAGGAATGCCCCTTGCGAGGAGAGCAGTGCTTTGATATCGGCCCTGTCCGACGCTAGCAGCGCCGTCTACTACAGCACATGTATTACAGGATAAAACTGCAATCTCCATGCAGACTTGAAGTCTGGTGCACATATGAGTCTCAGATCTTTTGAATTATTCGAGTTACCTTCTTCAGGGGATCATCTTGCCCGGTTTCACGAATCACTGGAGGTTACTGAACTCTATACATGTCAAGGATGGTTCTCACAGTATAGACTTCACTAAATTGCATTTCACAGTATGACTAGTCATTTCTGGTCTTGATAACCTGTACTTTCTGAGACTGTGGTCGAATTTAACCGATAATTTTGCTGACTCCATCCAGCTACTGTATGCTTACGGTCTCAAATGAGGGTACTGGGACATGGAAGTCAAGAATGTGAATATTTTTGCTATATATACATATGTCTTTCTATTTGCTTTTTATATTTTTTCTATTTTTATAGACATTTTATATAAGGTTGTATGAAAATATGTTTTGCACTGGGTATGTGAAAACCACTCAAGACTCTTTTATACTGCACTTAATATCTTTCAAATACACTTTTCGATGACATCTAAAGTATTTTGATCTATTGGCGACTAATTTATCGTGCATTCTTCCCTTTTGTGTGGCTGAATATATGTTTGAATTGGGCATTTCATGTGGACATGAAATGTTGTAATCCTCTTAGCACTTGAGGAACATGCTGAGTTGGTAATAACTCTCCCACTTTTGGTAATAATTATCTTCAAATAAAAAGAGTTTGCAATAAAAAATGTCTCAGAGCTATTAAATCAAAGCAATTAAATTGAAAACACACAATTGTACATAGTATTTCGCTAACACTCTTTCCCACACCACAGAGTGCATGTGCTTTTCTAGACGTTTGTTTTTTCTATCTTAAAAAACGTTTTAATTTAAAAAAAAAAAAAAAAAAAATGTATCACACATCAAAATGTATAAATGTTTTTTTTTTTTTTTTTTTTTTTTTTTGCTAAATAAAGTTGTCACTAAATGTTGGGTACTTGTCAAAATCATTACACTTGCATTAGGTACATATTTGCCTGATTTATGTAAAATGGTGATGTGGCTTCAATTGTTGCCTTTTGAGAGAAACAGAGAGCGAGAGCAGGGCCGCAATGTTTAAGTTGTAATCCAGTCTCGTCTCTCTGATTCCCTCCTCCAAGATTTTTGATCAGCCACAAAATGAGTTTGGCTCTTTAAGCTATTTTTTCCCCTAAAACCACGGACAAAAAGAAAACATTTTCGGCCGAAGAGAACAAAGCTGAAACTGTCTTCTCTTATGTCTTCATACAAAAAAAGGCAGCTTTGAGATTAACAAAATGCTCCCTCATGTTGATTCATTCAATACTTGAGAACAAAAAGATTGATATAAGAGTGTTTTTCAAGGGGGAAATTAGTCTTTCCAAAGCATTTACATTTCAGGCAGGATGCCTAGTGTGTGTGTTCTTTACATCAAATGATACTTCATGTGTTCTTTTCCTGCATATCATGCTGTCTATATTCGGATGTCTGTTGAATGACACACCACAGATTCTGTTGCCAAGACGTTAAGTGGGCTCAGTTAGGTCTAGGTCAGCTGCTGTGCGGTAAAGTTTCATCCCGCCAATTAATTAGCCATAAAATTAGCAGGAATGTCAAAACAGAGGAAGATCCTGGGGAAACTGGGGATGTTGGGATAGCAGGAATCTGTGTTGGAGAATATCTCCCTGTATGTGCAACAGGGGGAAGGATGTTAAAGGGAAGAGGAGCTTTTTTCACCCCTGACCGGCTCCCTAAATGGAAAGAACAACACTGACCGATCATGCAGGTCCAGTAATTTCTGAAGTCCGAAGTGCAGGCCAGCAAAACGAGGTGTATTTTGAGCTGCGCTCTATTTTGTGTGTGACAGACCAAAAGAAAGCCTACTCTTGTGGTCGTCAGTGGTATTGCACCATTTCTTTCACAGTTTACGGTTTATTGACCATCTCTGGATTTGTGAACTCATAGGGTTGATTTTTTTTATAATTATTTATTCATTATCAAATGAAACTCGCTGTAAAGCTCTTTGCTTTTTGGAAAGATTAATAATAAAACTCAACCCTGCAGGCTTCGGGAATCTTAAGTTTATAACAATGTTTCAACTTAAGCTAACAGATCTCTTAAGTCATTGTATCTCATTATCAGTCAACAGACCAGTGTTTGTTTTCTAATATTTAGGGCCTAAAAATAAAGAGGTTCAAAGCGTTCTCAATGCCTTTGAACATTTTTGCTACATTTTTGCTTACACTGTTTCTGATAATAGTAGGGCTCCAGACAGAAACATTTTGATTTTTTTTTTTATGTTGTGTTGATTATGGCTACAACATCCAAATAAAGTTTTTCTTACGATTCAGCCTTAAAACCAGTTATCATATGTATTTTTATTTATAGGTTGTAATATTTAGTAAAAGCAAATCTCACAAATCTAAAATTTACTATACATCACATTAACAGTTCCCTATTCATTTCAAATCTGACCAAAAAAATTACTCCGTCAGTGAATGCTCTAGAAATGCTCTAAATGATTCACTAAGTTATTGATTCTGATTCAAAACGCAACATTCCAACAATTCATAAGAGTCGTTTGTTACACAAATTGGACACAGCTCACACTGTGTTTGTTGGTACAGTAAACACTGGCCGACTTTACCGAGATGAACACATTTTTCTTATATTTTAACTGAACAGATGTAGGCCTATAGTTTTAGCAAGGTAAATGACAAAAAGTTATTTAAAAACAATACTGTAGACTTAAAATGAAGAGGAACTTGAATCATAAAGAGACGTGAATATTATAAGCTATGTTTCCATTCAAAGTTGAGAACATTGGCTTACTTGTACAAAAAAAAAAGAGAGAATATCGCACAAAACATTTGTGAATAAAGCACCGACTTCATCCCATGTGTTCAAGAGAACAAAAGTCATAATTTCCTGGGAAATAGGCTCAAATTATCAATAAATGGAAGTTGCTGCAACTGGTGAGACCACTGTAGCCCTCTTTTTTGTTGTTCCTATAAATTATTTATGCCTTAGAGCATGCAGATGACACGCCAAAACAAATGCTGTCATGTGTTCTGATTTATGGGAACGTAATGGTGTGAGACAATCATTTCAAATAATTTTGATGACAGACTTTGGCTGAAGCATTTCAGAATGACTAAAACAGCATTTGATGTTATGTGGAATGAGACTGGTTCACTTTAGACATTCTACTAACTATAAGTAACTTTGCAAACTACATGTCAGCTAACTCTCCTTTGAGTATTAGTACACTGTTATGGTGTTAAGGGTTAGTAGAATACATTGACAAGACGTTGCAAAGTTACTTATAGTCAGGAGAAAATCTGTTGGGGAGGATCTAAATAAAGTGTCAGCAGATATTGAGCAGACAGCCTATTAATACTCTAATGAGAGCTAGTTGATATGTAGTTGTAAAGTTGTATATTTAGTAGAATGACTAAAGTGGACATCTTCTAAAGATTTTATACACATCTTTGTATTTCTATCCAGTTTTTTTTTTTTTTGAAATACTATATTCCAAAATGTGTATAAAAATATGTGGATGGCAAACATAGCTATAGAGACATGGTGCAGGGCCCTTGTGCCAATGACTGCCACCCTAGCAACACCCTAACAACCACTTGGAACAACCCAGCAACAACAATGTCAGTAAGTTTTGCTCAACAAGTACTACCACTCATTTTTTTTCACGTATTTTCTTCATATTATGCAAAAATCCAGTTGCACACTTTTGGACTTGTACTCTTATAGCATGATTCTGTGTCTGTGTGTATGTTTTATGCTTTTGCACACGTGGGTGTTAGTGAATTCATGTGTCAGTAAGTAACAAGTCGAAAGATCTTGACCTGCGTAAGTGTTTTATTATTGCAGCTGAAGAGTGCATATGTGTGTGTGTGTGTTTTCCTTCGCACACTTGCTTCAGCTTTTCCATCAGGCCAAACAACGGACTCTCCCCAAAACCCTGTCCAGCAAACCTACTGCATGATGTCATCTGTATATTTTCTGTTTCTTTCCTCCCTTCTTCTTCTTATCAGGAAGTGTGGCCCCCTACTATACCCTTACTCTTCCCCTCTTGGACAGGAAGTTGCTCTGCCTCCCCTTCCTGTGTAAGCAGCAGGACGTGGTGCATATGTGTGCATGAATAAACACGCGTGAACCCGTAAATGCGTAAAGGAACCACGTATCTATTACGGGATTCACTGACCCTGTTTACAGCTGGTAGCTGCATGATATAATATATTTTAGATGTGTCTGGTGAATAGACTTAAATGGAGGTTGGTCTTTATCTATCTATCTATCTATCTATCTATCTATCTATATATACATACATACACATACTGTATATATCCGGTCCGGTCCATGGAGGCATCTTACAGGACTCGAAGGATCTGCTGATAACATGTTGGTGTCAGATACCACAGCACACCTTCAGGGGTCTAGTGGAGTCCATAACTCGATGGGTCAGGGCTGTTTTGGCAGCAAAAGGGGGACCAACACAATATTAGGAAGGTGGTCATAATGTTATCTGGCTGAAGGGATAAAAATATTTCCAGGAGAGATCTGACATAAACAAATAAATAGAAGCATACACGACTGAATAAGTGTGTGTTCTCGTGTAATGTTCTATGGATGGGCAGGTTTTAGGGTAGCGGCTTCTGGCCTGAAGTCGAAGTCCGAGGCTATTGGTCCTGCCAGGCACACTATTAGCCCTGGTTTGCATTGGTCCCAAAAAAAAAAGTGACTAATGGAGTAACAGACAGGCCAGAGTTCAGAGGTGCAAGGAAGAGTCCAATATTACAGTTAAAATCATATAATAGCTTCTGCTACTTCTATAAAACAAAATGTGAAACATCTTGAGATCGTTAGACGGATATATTTAACATTTTTACCACTGATAGTGCATGAAACATCGTATTGACTTACTGCAACTTGATCCTTGTGAGTAGGTGGCTTTTTAAATAGAATATTATTCCAGAGACCGTGCTAGAAAACACAAAACTGCTTGTCGCTGGTTCTTGACTTCCTATGTCCAATCTTTATTGTTGAACTCCTCTGAATTTCTCTTTCCTGAACTGTCGGCGTAATTTACGAGTGTGGTTGTGCACAGGCCTGGTGGTTTGGTGGCCTTGAGTTTGTGTGACCCGTGGGTTGTGGGTTCAATCCTAGGACAGGACGGTAACTGTGACCCAACCAAATGGACACATGCCATTCCACTCTGAGCTTCAAAAACAGGTTGTGATAGTTACAGTTAGAACAACATGCTAGGACTTCTATACATTGGCTATATGGGTGATTATAGAGATTTCATCTGAAGTTTTAACACATTTGTATTTGTTAGCTCCACCTCCATTGCATATGAAATATGTGCACTAAACAGGACAGTGCGTTTTTACATTTGTAAATGATGACAGTATACTGAGACTTCACAGTAGGTCCAGGAAATGACTGTAATGTAGCAGCACTGTGCTGTAGAATTATAATAATTATCTGTGTCTTCATCACAGTAATCTTGAGTATATGTACACAGTGTTTAGGTTCTCAGTGTGTTCCCAGCATTTACTATTTTTTTTTTTATATTTGCTGATTTATTGTGCCACTTTTTTTGTCACTTTTAATTCCATGTTTTTACATGACAGTTAGTTCAGGTCCACAAATCTGATTGGCCGAGCAGCGTTCCAAGTGCACTGATACTTTCACTGTTCATATCACTCCACTTGTCTGTATTTGTGAAAAAAACGTAGATATTCTGGCCGAAATTAAGAATTCATCACTACGAATCAATTTGTGGATACGCTATTTTTTTTTTTTTTTAAATAGTGGCCAAGTTTCATTAATTATTTACATGATAGAACAAATGAATAAATTGTGGGAATTGTTTGTTTTGTTGTTGTTGTTGTTTTTGTTGTTGTTTTTTGATGTGCTGGGCTCCGTATAACAGTTACTCCAAGTAGGAGACTGCAACTGACTGTTGTAATGAGTGAGTCATTGAATAATTCGCTTAACTGATTTTTTTTTAAACACTGAACCAATCAGGAAAGAAACATTACTACTGTGCGTGTGTGTGCTTGTTTACCAAGAGCAGACTATTTGATGTTCAATATTGCCACATATAGATGCTAGTGTAGACATATGAAGTTATTTATAAATAAATAATATAATTAAACTTACCTTTTTTCTCTCACGCAACACAGTGCTACCAGTTGTGTTCTGTAATGCTACTACACCAACTGGAGAAAAATAATTGAGAATAAAAACTGGAAACACAAGAAGCAAGAGATAAGAAGATAAGGTAAGTGGACAAGTAAGCAGTCCGTAGTCCTTAACAAGACCAGGTGATGAGTGTGTTTGAGGTGTGTGCTTTTATGTGTGCCAGAGGTGATCGAGTGTGCTGATGAGGTGCAGGTGAGGAACAGGAGGGATGCTGGGAAATGTTGTGTGCTATAGCGACAGGGCTGGTGATGGGAGTTCGTGACAGTAATACAATAATGTTGATTTTAAAAGAGACATAATTTGTATGATTATCAGACAATTTCACTTGATACAGTTATTTTCAAAAAGTAATTTGTTATGACTGTAAGCTTGCATTTACATCAGTGTTAAATTGTGAAAACATAATTGTATTGTAAGGTATTACGCCTAAATTTTGACAGTTGTTTACAGTGTACTCTAATTGTTAAAGGAGCAGTTGATTGTGTTACTCCAAGACAAGCAACACTTGTCAGGGTCCATTTTCTCCATGGCTTTCTGCAGTTTCCATGACAGTGCCATAATTGACAGTGCAGCGTCTGTGAGACGGGCTGCTGACCTGGAGTGACGCCTTGCTAAAGATCGGGGAGTGAGCCAGCAGACTAAAACAGCCCTCATAAACGCTCCGTTCTTTTTTGGGGGTTGTTTTGGGTGTTTTTGATGTTTTTTATGTTTCGAGGTTATTTTTTCCTTTCACACAATTCCCCTTCTCAGGTTTCCATTTTCTCTTTTACAAACATATCATTGTGACTCTCTGTCTCTGCAGAGTCGAACAGGACTTGGCCCTGAGAGCAAATGTGTGTGTGTGTGCTTTCACCCACACACTCAGCACATACTACTAAAGGGCTAGTCACTGCCCTGGCCCGGAGGTTACGAGGGTAGTGTCTCCACTTGGTCTTTGACAGGGTAATTTCAATTGTTGACTCTCTCAGACACAGTCAATCACACATACACACATACAGTAAACTCACATGCCTTTCCCAGGACCCACAGTCTCTTAACCCGCTGGTGCCATGCGGCCGTTGTGTAACATCCACCCAGGCTCTGTATGTTATTTTTTTTCCTTTCTCATCCTGCCTGTTATTTGCCATCCATATAATTATAAAAAACAACTCTATGCCCTTGATGAGTGATGTTTTTTTCAATTCTCTGTGATGTAAAGACACTACCACTTACTCACTGATTTATCCTCACTGTGTTAAATGGCTGTTTCCGTAGCGATGTGACAGGGCTCTGCAAACTGAGGACAAAACTCTTTTTTGTTTGCATTAAGTGGTTTTCTCTGGGAGAGAAGAAGACAGCGAAACCGCAAGTGTGGGGAGTGGCTAAGAGCCAAATGTGGGGGGGAGGGTAGGGGGTAAATGAGGGTAAATGAAGAAAGAGAGAAAGAAAGAAAGAAAGAAAGAAAGAAAGATTGAGAAAGAAAGGAACAAACAAGCAAAGAAATAAACTAACAATTAAACAACAACAAAACAAAGACTAAAAGAAAGAAACAAATAAACAAGCAAAGAAATTAACTAAAAAGAAACAAACAAACAAGAAAGAAAGAAGGAAAAAAAGAAACAAACAAAGACTCAAAGAAAGGATTAAATGAACAAAGAAACAAAAAAACAAACTAAAAAGACAATCAAACAAAATAAACAAACAGAAAAACAAGCAAACAAGAAAGAAAAAGAAATCGAAAAGAATGAAAATAATAAAATTCAAACAATCAAAGAAATAAACCAAAAAGTACCCGTCACCCAAAGAAAAAAGTAAACAAGCAAAGAAGATAGGAGAATTTTCAGGAAAAGCTGCTTTAGCTTTCATCTTCTTGCTCTCTGAATATGTGCACACTACACACACACTCATCTTAGCTTGAAGCTTCACTGCTCTATAAAGCCTCCCTTTTTGTTGCTTTCCAATTCTATTTTCTGATTTTATTTTCACATGAAAAGTTTGTCAGCATATTCCACTTATTTATTCTTAATTTACCCCAAAACATTTCTGGAAAGTTCCACCCAAAATTGAATAAGACAGGAAAACAAGATGAGGAAAGATGTTGCTTATGTGTCGCTTGTGAGTCTCTAAAGCTAACCACCCACTCTAGCGCTGTTCGGCACATCAAAAAGAGCTTAAGTTTCTGATGGAAAGCCAAACATTTCCTATTCCTTTTTTATGGTCTCTCTCTGCAGCTCTCTCTGTGACCAGCATGGGAGGAAGCATGAAGCAGCAGTGCAGTGATCCTGTTCCCAAGATGTTTGAAGGTGAATTCTTTTCAGAGACATTTGCATATTCAGTTAGATGTTCAACTTTCACTTTACAATTCTCACACAATCCTCCTGTTATACTGAACATCAGAGAGGAGATATTCTCTAAAACAGCTCTCTTGCTTGTGTGATATTGTTTAAATATCAAAAATATAAGATACTGAGTTGTAGAGACAAATAAAGGTGCAATTATTCTGCTTTGAAATGTGCACATTGTCACCTGTAAAAAAATGTGTGTGCGTTCATTCGTATAGCAGATGACTCTGTTTCCTCTCCTTTGTTATTCCAGTTTCTTCCTGTTTCACACACTTTAATTTTACACTCAAAAACACATTTAAAGAGAACGAGTGTGATAAAATCTTCATTTTTTCTTTATCTGAAAAACACTTGATAGACATTACAAAGTCAAAATATCGTCAGTGCCTTTGAAACCAGATGTGTGATGTTAAGAAAAAGCATTCGCTGCCGCTTTTCTGTTAGCCCTCAGCACAACATTTCCTATTTCTCAGTCTGTTCCATTCCCCCCCCCCCCCAGTTGGAGGATGTTTTTTCCTTTTCCTGGTCACGTATTACTCAACATCACTGCAACCTCAAGGAGGTATTTCCCATTACTTTGTAAACGAAAATGTCCATCATTAACATTTAGCAGTGCGCTGTTGAAACTCTGGCCAAAACAAGGGCTACATTGGAAAATGAATACTTCCCTACTATGTAGAAGGTAAAATGTTGTGGATGTAGTATGTCCAGATAATGTTGATACTACACACTCTAGAATGCACCTTTTTAATGCTCACAAAGTAAGTTCTTCTTCAAAAGAAGTAGCTATCAAGAGAGTATGCAGTTTCGGATGGAGCCGAAGAAAGTGAAATGTGAAATGTAAAGAAGGTATTTAAACAGTACACATGTTCAAAAAAGAAAACGCTACACTCGGGTCAGATGTGTACAGTGTGCCTGACGTAAATACAAAGTTCTGTCATGAAACTCTAGATGGCGTAGGCTAATAGGTCCTTTAACTCAATCTGCTTAAAATCACATCCTTTTCTATTGGGCACAGATGATTGGTTCTTGCTGTATCAGTAGCCAATGAGCTCACTGCTCAACCTTCAAATATTTGGTCAGTATTTGCTGTAGCGTGCTTTCAATAACCCTCCACCTTCCCCAGCTCCACCTGTATAGATCTGCTATGGGTAAATCATATATACTCTTTTGTACAGCAGCAGCATGTCTGACTTGCTCACATGATGTGCATGATGTGTGTGTATTGGCAGCAGTAAGCAAAAACAGCAGCATAGCAGCAGCGTAGCAGATCTATTCAACATTTTCATATACATTACCATGCCAAACACTGAGAATTGTCATGACAGAAATGTAATCATCAGTAGTAGACTTGTATTAACCACGCATACTCACCCAACTGGCACATGCAACTTTAATTTTTGTGTGTGCAATATTTAGTTTGTCCACATGGTGGTAACACTGCCTCAGACCATTATTTAATAGTTGGAAAAGAACTGGGGGGTATTCCAGAAAGGAAGGTTAACTTACCGTCACATATACATACCCTGAACTCTCGGTTGATTAACCCAAACCTTGCTTACTCGAGGTATGTTGGTTCCAAAAACGCATCAGGGAGTAAGTTCAGCCAACCCAGAGTATGTTCCTGTTAACACAAAAGACATTCTCAACTGAGTGATGAATTCACCATGGAAACAGACGCTAAGAAAAAGTGTGCCGTTCCACTTCCTTCTTCTTCTTTTGTTTAATGGCAATTTACATAACCTACTTAGTGCACATCGCCACCTATTTGGTGGATGTGTAATCATTTTTTCAATATTTTTATTGAACAAGTAATCTTTATTCACTGAGAATAAGACTTATATTGTTTGTTTGATGCTAAATATTTAATAAGGTATCACATACGTATTATATTATAGAAATTACAGAATAGAAAACGTCCTGTTATAAAAGGGAAAAATGCAGATCCATGTGTGAGATTACAATAAAATAATTTCATATATTATATTATATTATATATAAATTGAATAAACCTTTAAACATTATAATAGTGCCTTAATAATATATATATATAGCCTAAATATAGCTCTCCACTAAATATACATATGACATTTGATAGGTGTAGGTGTCATTTACTACACATACCTGGAACATATTTGGTTGCAGATGTTAGTGAGATGTTAGTGGGGACACACCAAGCAGATTGGTCATATTTGTCGGGCTGTTTGTGAACTTCGGTTGGCTTTTTTCAGTGTGTTCTGCAGTCGGACACAGTAGGGTTTTTTGGGCAGATTCAACATGTTGAATTGGCATTGGGTCATTGCTGAGACTGAAGCTGATGATGCATGAGGCAACTATTTGAGCATTGTTGCTGGGCAATTTTGCTGAGTGATGTTGCTTGAGTACTTTCCCATAGAGAATGAGCAACAAATGTCTATCTGGATACTTTAGACTGAAATTTGCTGCCCATTCTTAATGGGAAAGTGCCCAAGCAACATCACTCTGCAAAATTGCCCAGCAATGTTGCCCTGTGTATCATAACCTTGAGAGAGAACTCTGTTCAGTTTGGAGAACGAGTCAGTGCATGAGAGCGTTGAAAGCAAGCAAGACGGTACAGACAGAAGGCTGTTATAATTTTACGTCATTTTACCAGAGCATTCGAACTGGAATGAAGAAATGATCAGGGGGATTGATATTCAAAATGCTATGCTGCTTTGTTTACGTTTTGGAAAGCTGCAGTCCTAGTTTAGGTTTCCCTTTTTGAATGATGAAAATAGACTATTGATACCTGCTGACATAGACAGATATTTACTTACACGCAGGCGGAGAACACACGTGCAAGTTGACAATCGCCTTTATTACTTTTGGTGTGTTCAAGCGGCAGCTTTTTGGCTGAGTAACAGCCGATGAGAGGTGACAGCACAGTCGGCTTTCATCGCCCCTAGTTCTTTGACGTCGACTTGGTGTGTCCCGGGCTTCAGCTTATCAAAGAACATAAGGGAATGCTCTAGTAGTGTTATTGGTACAGTTGCTGTGCTGGATCTCTGGGTGTTTACTGACCTGAGGAAAAGCCTTGACAACACTGCATCTATGAATGATTCAGAC
The DNA here is from genome assembly GCA_037194245.1 of Opsariichthys bidens. NCBI lineage: Eukaryota > Metazoa > Chordata > Actinopteri > Cypriniformes > Xenocyprididae > Opsariichthys > Opsariichthys bidens. Next base: position 11,629,637 of record CM074285.1, on the reverse strand, counting down.
GTCAATAAAACCCTCTAGACCCATCGCTATTATTCTCACATACCTCCCAGTGGAGTTACAGTGTGTGTGTGTTTGTGTGTGTGTGTGTGTGTGTGTGTGTGTGAGGTTACTGAGGTTCCTTTGTTGGTCCTCAGAGACAGTTATGAGTTTGTATGAAAAACAGGAAACAGTGCTCATGGTGATGCAAAGAAACAGGAGCTTGGGAAGACGGAGAGAGAGACAAACAGCTGAGGGAGAAAAGGGAGTGTGTAGAGCTCAAATCGCTGTTTGTGTAACCTATCATCACATACCGTCATTCAAGGCAAAAAAAAAAAAAATCATTAAATTTAGAATGTATACTTATACGTAGGCCAGTGCTTCTCAGTTGTTTTTTAATTAATATTATTATTTTAAAGAGACAGTTCAACTTAAACATGTAAATACCGCCATCATTTACTCACCCTCATGACTTTGTGGAACATAAAAGAAGATATTCTGAAGAACACTGGGATTCAACAACACTGGACCATACTGACTTTCAATAACTGAAAAGCAACATGAAAATCTTCCAAATCACCCCCACCACTCAAGTGCACAGACACACTTCAGTCAGACACTAGGTGGCACTATAATAAGTACATTTCTGTTTTTTAGTTTATAGCTCTTGAATCAATGAGAGATTCTCAACTCAAACCAATATTGTCACCCCCCAGAATGTGCAGATAAGTCTCTCACTAGCATGGAGCAGTTTAAATAGATAAAGATATCCAAAAGATAACAGTAACAATGCGGTACAAATGTAACAGCTCTAATCAACAACAAACTTATGAATGAAATACAGGGCAAAAAATATGAGACAACAAAGCAACTGAACAAGACATAGGTGAAGTGGACAATAAAACAATCTAAACTGAAGGAAAACAGGAATTAAACCACAGGAACAGTAAAAACAGAACAAAATGACCTGCAAAATAAGAGTCTCTGAATGGAATGCAACTAGTTGTATAATATTTCTATAAAGCATAATATTTCTACCTAGGGACACTTAAATCAGACAATACATTCAAAATATATGTGACAGTTGTATCAGCTTATTCACCCACATTTTTCTCTGTATTGGTTGCACCTCATGACATTGATATGTTGCACAAAACTGCTTTAATGTGATGAATTAAAAATTGGTTTTAATTTAGAAATCAAAAGCATACTTAGTTCTATTTGAGTCACAATATGTATGAATTGTATTATATATATATATATATATATATATATATATATATATATATATATATATATATATGTATGTATAGAACCAGACACTAACAAAATTAATGACTAAACTCAGCCATCTCAATTGTTATCATTTTAAATATGTATAAAATATGTTTGGTTATTCTTTGAATTGTGTGTATTTAATGTAAATTAAATAAATAGCATGAACTTGTATAACAAAACAAATAAAAAAATGTTTTTGTATATGAAGACAAACCCCTAAGAAGATGTTTTCCAGGTCTCATATTCCTGGCTGGCAGACGCTGATCTCAATGGTTGTGATCGTGCAGTGCTTGTTTAGAGACACCGACGGTCATGGGTAATGTGGACAGTGAGGTCAGGAAGGTTTGGTTTCTGTGGTGTTGAATCTGCTTCTGATGGCCGAATATGAAGTCAGGACAGCCACATCAGCCCAATGGAACGTCCTTCAGTGGTGCACCAGAACCACTTTATATCTGTATATCTGACTCTACCTTTCTCTCTTCCTCCCTCTGAAGGAAGTTCTGTGGTGTGGCGTGTTGCAAGCGGGAGCCCGTAAGAGCAGCCGTGCTGACCTGCTGACCACAGATCAGGCTGTCCCGGAGCTCTGTGCTATCTCATTAACAACGATTATACCTCACACTGCCATTAGAACAGCTGCCGGATGACTGACCGCTTGGACAGACACTTGTTTGTGTGTGTTCTATCTATTGATTCCTCATACACACTGCTGCAAAATTCGCTGGACTCAGGCAAAATATATTTTTGGCCCATGCCGCCAGACAATATTTTAAGTATATTGTTTATTTAATAATTGTGCTACAGGGTTATAGTACTAGTATGATAATAATAGAATTATAATATTAGAATTAATAATAACTTAAAATATTATTTCTGAGTTATTATTTCTCCTTCACACCAAAAGTGAAATGAATACGCCTCCAACTGAAGGAAATGCAAATTTACAGATCAAACAAACCTTTCAGCTGTGCTGCAGTTCTGGATTAAAGAAGAATAGGATACAGGAGATGGAAGTTCAACACTCTTGTTTCTAAAGTCATTTTTGCTTATTAGTATGGTTGAATTATATCATTGAAGGTCAGCAGCAAAGACATTTGTTAATAAAGTGAGATAAAATACATAAAGTATTTTTGTGTAATTTAATATAGTTAATTATTACAGGTTTGCATAAAATTCTAATTCTGAGTTTGCATTTCACTGCTTTTTTTATTTATTTTGAGGAATAATAAATGTTTTTGTGCAAGTGAGATGAGTAAATGTATGTTCATGTTTACTCTACAACTATAATAACCATCAAGTTTTACACAAAGGGGTGTGTTCTTGAAAGGAGCTTTCACAAACTCTGAGTTAAAATATGAAATGAGTTGACTTACCCTGAGATGGGAAACTTTTCGGTTTCAGAACAGCTGAATTGAGTTAGTTCTAAACTCTGAGTAGCGCGTGCACCACGATTATGAGCTCCGATATTACGATTCACCAACAGCAACAGCACCCAACAAAACAAGACATCCACATACTTCCAAGTCAATACAAGTTAAATTCTTTACGCTTCTATAATATCAGAGGTGAAAAATGGCACACCAGTAAGTTATTGAACTAATATTAATTTTCATGGTATTGCTGCAGAGCAAGTACTGGAAGTGCCAATAAATACACAGATACACTGCTATGAGCTTGTAAGACATACTGCTGCTGCACAAATAGCATATAAAATATTACTCTTAAAAGATCTATACAGGTGGAGCTGGGGAAGGTGGCGGATTTCAGAGAAAGTCTTAAAGTGTGCTGCAAACTGCTAACTAGCTGTTTAAATTTTGAGCAGCAAGCTCATTGGCTGCAGATGTGACATGAACCAATCAGCTTGTGCCATGTAGTTAACGATGTAAATATCACCAGGTTGCATTAAGGACCCATCAGCCTACGCCATCTAGAGTCTTATGACAGGACTTGGTATTTATAATGCTACAAAAGATTTTCATTTCAAATAAGAGCTGTTCTTTTGAACTTTCAATTCATCAAGGAATCCTGAAAAAAAGATCAGTTTCCACAAAATATGAAGCAGCAGAATTGATTTTAGCACTGATGAGGATAAGAAACGTTTCTTGAGCAGCAAATCGCCATAATAGAATGATCATGTGACACTGAAGACTGGAGTAATGATGCTAAAATCACAGGAATAAATTACATTTTAAAATACATACAAATAGAAAATTGTAATAATATTTCACAATACTGTTTTACTGTATTTTTGATCAAATGCACCCTTGCTCAGTATAAGAGACTTTTTCCAAAATCATTTAAAAATCTTATCAACACCAAACTTTTAAATGTGGTTGTCAGTTTCAAAACGTTGTACTATTGCATTGTGTATTTTTACACAACATTTTAATCTTAAAACACTCCATCAGTGGTGAAAATTTGGGGGCAATGGCAGATGATAAATTGTTGGAAGTGTTATTTTTTTTTAATTATTTTCGATTTTTGTGCAAATAGTGATGCTGAATTTACACAGTTCACTTTGAAATTGCATAAATTCAGACATACTGTACAAAACTACAAAATGATTGATGAACTTGACACTGGACACTGGGTTATCTGAGGATCATAAGGTTCCTGCAAGGTGTTGATTTTAGCTTGAAACTTGTTGTTTCCTGTATTAAAAGGAAATTTATTTGTAAAGCAGGTGTTTTAGTCTTTTTATCTCTTTTACACACACACAAGCCTTTGTATAAACAGACACACACAAGCCTTTCCTGAGGGGTTGCTGACAGGATGTTCTCCCTAGACCCAGCAACAAATTTTACGGGAAAGCACACGCACACACACACACTAAATAGACCATAAGCATCTGGGGTGGACTGCACAATCTAAAAACTCAACTGCTTGTTGTTTTACCGTACAATTATTGATGCTTATTGATTCATATTGTTCCAGCCGCAGTCTTACACCTGTTAGATGCATTTCCTTTGATCTCACGATGCCTCTGTGTGTGCTGTTTCACAATGGAGCCCATCTATATTTGATATTATGTCTAGACAGTGTTATCACAGCTCCTCATCTCAGCAGAAAGGAAAGGGTCTGCAGAGACTATAGTCATTACTTTTGTGTACATGTGTGAGAGAAGATTAATGGAGGCTATAATGCAAGCAGGGATTTGTTGTGTCTTTGCATAAACTATCATGTGTATAGCCACCACTTAAATTCACCAGGCCTGAGAAATTATTTTTATCTCTCGGTCCCCTCTGCCTTGGGCCTAATCAGTTGATACGGTAAACTTGATTTCACCAAGTACAACATGTCCCTCGATCAACATTTCCATCAACCAATCAGATTTGAAGGACAAGTTTACAGTTTATGTTAAGTTTAGGCTCACAACCAGGGTTAAGTGCTTCTACATTAGTGTTATTCACCTATTATTTCCCTCTGATTTTAAGGATTCATTTTGGGTAGGGTTAGGTCTAGGATAGGGATAGAACTAAATTTTCAGAGAGGAATGTTTCTGTTTGAACAAAATTCATTGCAAAGAAATAATATTCTTCAAAGTATTCCATATTTTTGTAAAAATGTCTAAACATACATAAAACAAAATGAATTTTAAAGCAAAATTGTGTGATTTTTTAAAATGTAGTTTATTTCTGTGGTGTCAAAGCTGAATATTCAGCATCATTACTCCAGTCTTCAGTGTCATATGATCCTTCAGAAATCATTATAATATGCTGATTTGATGATCAAGGTTCAATTGATTATTGATATTGAAAATAGTTAATATTTTTGTGGAAACCACCATACACTTTTTTTCAGGATTCTATGATGAATAGAAAGTTCAAAGTAACAGTATTTGTTATTCAAAGTCTTTACTGTCAATTTTGATCAGTTTATGTGGAATAAAAGTATTTATTTTCATTAAAAAAAAACCTTCTGACCTTTTTTTTTTTTTTTTTTTTTAACTGTGAAAACAATTATTTTTGCAGAGCTGTTACATAGTGGATCTTAATCGCATTTTGGCCCACATTTTGGACGACATCTTATGAGTTATGTTTTACAGCCCAGTCTGTCTCTAATCATTTCCACTGCTGTGACGTGGTGTGGAGTTTTACTCATTTACCATCACATCCCTTTTCTGAAGCCAAATTGTAAGGAAATATACACAGAGACAGGAATGAAGAGGTTTGATCTTGAAAGGACACTTTGAAAAGTGAGGTCGGGCAAGGATGTGTTTTTGAGAGAGGACCGTCTTGCTCTGCTCTCCCCAGCAGAGGGCATTCTGGGCCATATGGTGACTGTGAGTGTGGCATATGGACAGGGTGGACGATTCATCACCAGTCCAGATTCATTATAGTTGGACGTAACACAAAACTTCTCCACATCCTTTTTTTTTTCTTTTTCTTTTTTTTCACACTCTGTTATTCCGTTTCCTTATTTTAAACCTACAATTACTATTTCAAGTCCTTTCTGACCTGAAGTGATGGAGAGAAAACTCTTACCCTTTTGGCAGAATGCCACTCTGTCTCATTTGTCCTCTCTGTGTTTCTCTCTCAGTTGTTGTGTTATGTTGTGTTAGACTGGACAGGCAGCTGCAGCAGAGCTGATAAGAGCTCCTGACCTTGGCAGATGGAGTGACTCCTAGAGAGAGCTAATCATAGAACTTCCTCCTCCAGAGAGACGGGAGAGAGAGAGAGAGAGAGAGAGAGAGAGAGAGAGAGAGAGAGAGAGAGAGAGAGAGAGGATATACGTGTGTGAGTAAGAGAGAGCGAGCAGGTGTACATTCTAATGTTAACCACAGTGTGGCAGCATCTCAGTGCGTCTTACATGTTGGTTATCATAAATAAATCTAAACTACATTTAAAAGTTTGATGTCATTAACATTTTTTAAAAATTATTTTATACTTCTATTGAGCAACCCATTAAAAAGATATTGACATCATTTTTGCAAAATCTGTGGGCATTATCAAAATGGCTTCAAGACATATTAAATTCTTCCGTCCAGCTGTTGTTAAATTTACACATATATCAATTATATATATATATATATATATATATATATATATATATATATATATATATACACTACTACACAAAAGTTTTAGAACACCCCAATTTTTCCAGTTTTTATTGAAATTTAAGCAGTTCAAGTCCAGTGAATAACCTGAAATGGTACGAAGGTAAGCGGTAAACTTTTGTTGATTACTCACAAACCCTCTGTCTGTATAAAAGCAGTGTTGGAACAGACTGTGTTACTACACCCTCTTAAGCATTATTTGGACAGTATTGTACCACAGGAAGTATATTGCTCTCATAATGGCGAGAAAAAGGCAATTAACAAAGGAAGACAGACAGACCATTATAACCCTTAAAAGTGTAGGTCTATTTAATTTAATTTAGAGAAATTGCAAAGAAAGCCAAGGTGTCAGTGAGTACAGTTTCCTATACCATCAAAAGGCATTTGGAAATTGGAGGAAACTCTGACAGGAAGAGGTTTGGCAGACCCAAAGCCACAACAGAATCAGAAGACAAGTTTCTGAGAGTCAACAGCTTGCGTGATAGGCGGCTCACAGGACAACAGCTTCAAGCACAGCTTAATACTGGTCGAAGTAAGTCTCAGTTTCAACTGTGAAGAGAAGACTTAGAGCTGCAGGTTTGACAGGTCGAGTGGCAGTAAGAAAGCCATTGCTAAGATGGCAAAATAAGAAAAAGAGGCTTGCCTGGGCCATGAAGCACCGCAAGTGGACTACTGAAGACTGGAAGAAGGTGTTATGGACTGATGAATCGAAATTTGAAATCTTCGGTTCATCACGCAGGGTTTTTGTACGCCATCGAGTAGGCGAAAGGATGGTTCCTCGGTGTGTGACACCAACTGTCAAACATGGAGGAGGAATCGTGATGGTCTGGGGCTCTTTTGCTGGATCCAGAGTCGGCGACTTGCACAGAGTGAGTGGCACCCTGAACCAAAACTGCTACCACAGCATTTTGCAGCGCCATGCAATACCCTCTGGTATACGCCTAGTTGGTCAGGGGTTCATCCTACAGCAAGATAACGACCCAAAACATACCTCCAGGTTATGTCAGAACTACCTTAGAAGAAAAGAACAAGACGGTAGGCTTCAAATCATGGAATGGCCAGCACAGTCTCCAGACTTAAACCCCATCGAGCTGGTTTGGGATGAACTGGACAGAAGGGTGAAAGCAAAGCAACCTACAAGTGCAACACATTTGTGGGAACTTCTGGAACAGTGTTGGGAAGAACTTTCCGAACAATATTTGATTTCCATTGTAGAAAGAAATTGTTGGCTGTTATGTCTGCAAAAGGTGGCTACTTTGATGAGTCAAAAATTCACTGTTGATCGGCACGTTCTGCAGATTGGGCTGATTAACAAGTCATTTTCGTGGACTCCAAAAAACTTTCACAATGGAGAGCTAACTTTCTTAGAGTGTGTGTAGAGTGTCTCATATATCATATCCGACGACATGCTTTCATGCGGCAGTAGCAGCTGCACGCTGTGTCTGCATGTGTTTTATGACAGATGGAAACCATTATTGAGGTGCAATATCCCCACCTACTGTATGTTGGGATGTTAACCAGAGACTAGTCTGGCATTATCAGACCTTCAGACTGATGGCAGAAAGTCTGGACTCTATCCCAACTTTCATTGGCCAAGGACCGCCCAAGAGGACCTTTGACTAACATGTAACGCAACCAATCACGGTTGGTTTTGTTCCGCATCATGTTTAGGGGCGTGAAAATGTACAGTCGATGTCCTTACAAAAGACCGGCATGCATCTGATTATTAAAGAACGTTGTGCAAGTTTACTGCAACATTGGAACCATGAACTTCACATACTTTTGAAAATCCAGGGTTTAGTTGATCCTGGAAAGCTTTCATGATCACAGTTATAAACATGATGGCTTTCTTTTTCCTTAAAGGGGTTAGGCATCACGGCATTTGCTTCAAGGCGGACCGTTAAAGAACTCACACATCTCCTGGACATCCTGTAGAATTCAACCAACCAGATGACGACTTCAGAAATCATGAAGTGTTTCCAGTTAAGTGCGCCATATGCATCAGACATTCAGCCAACGGTCTGAAGGTCTGGCTATGCCAGACTAGTCTGTGGTTAACATCCAAGGTGGGCATGATGTCTGAGGCTGAGACTAACCAGAGACTGGCAATAGATAATTTACTTGCTATATTAACATACATTATTCATTTGAAATATTACAGTTATGGCCACAACAAAGTTTCTTTTAAAACACACTGTTGAGAGTATAACTGTAGTCTAAACACATTATACTTGCATAAAAATGTATATGATTGTACTATATTACTATAATAAAAAATTGGTTGTTAAAATTATACAGGACTTGATAGGACAATAAGACAATAAAACTTATTGAATAGACTATCTATCACTCTATACTTCTATCACTCACAGGCTCATTTTCAATTAAATAGAATTAATTGTGGTGTGTGACTGCAGCAGTGACACCGACACCACAAAATCTTATCTGCAGCTGGTATGAGCTGCGCAGATAAACCTCACTCTTCTGTCCTCTAGGGTTACATCTACCCCAAATAAGCTCCATAATTCTTCATTTAAGGCATTACTGTGTGATGTCTGTGAGTTCCCTTTTAAGGGAACTCGAGCTGCGTCAATTGCTGTGGGAACGCCTCTGCGTGAATGTGTTGTGAAGCACATATGGAATCAGTCCAATGGCGTGATGGAACATCACAGGTGGGTGACGTCATTGACCAGGAACTATAAAGCCTGCATGAAAACACACACATCTAGCTTTTGTGCCTTCAGTAAGTGCTATCTGTGAATGATGTGTTCCATTTACTTTTTGTCTGTCTGTCATCAACAGTTTATCATTATGGTGAGCAAATAACCATTCAGAAAGTGTGTTCATCCTTGTCCTCATTTTATTATGGGCAAGGATACACATTCGCATAGCATACTCAAGCACCTCTCGAGGGGGCTGCTTGCGAGCATTGTGAGCTCCTCTCTCTGCGGGCACTGTGCGCCCACCGGGCACTTTTTGTGGAAGGCGCCGTGGCCTGTGCTCCCTGAAGCTCGGGTCCCACTGTTGCCAAGGCACAGTGACGGCTTCAATTGTCGGGTTCGTAAATGAATCTCACAGAGGGGTTTGAGACAGGCTCTGCCTTTTCTCAGCCCTCATCTGTGAGATCCAGCGCTTCATCTCTGGGTCAAGAAGCCTGTTGTGCGGTTTTCCACGTCGGGACTTACCATTTTTTCCCAATCTCCACACAGAGGTGTCAAGGTCATGGAAGAAACCGGTGTATTCCCGTGTTCTTAACCCACACACAAGCACTTATTCCAGTAATACTGGGTTAATAATTATTGGAATGCCTTTGTGCCTTAGTCATGTGGAAATAACCTCGGTTTCTTTCCCAGGGACCTGTGTTAGGAGCTCCTTGTCATCACAACAGGCTAACGACAGATCTCTCACAGGTTGGGGGTTGCTCGGCTCAGGGTCTGTGGCAGGGCCAGCATCTCTTGTGGCACATCAACTGCCTAAAAATACTGGCAGCATTTCAGGCTTTGAAACACTTTCTAACAGACCCAAGAGATTATCACGTGCTTGTCTGTACAGACAACACGTCGGTGGTCTCTTATATCGGGGGTCTGCGGTCACACCCCTTGTACAAGCTGGCTCACCAGATCCTCCTGTGGACCCAGGGGAAGTCACTCTCTTTGAGGACGGTTTATATCCCAGGGTATTTAAATCAGGGAGCATATATCCTCTCGATGTAGCTGCCGAGGCCCGTGAAGTGGTGACTTCTCCCCGAGGTGGTGGAGCTCCAATGGGAAAAATTCGGTCGAGCCAAGATGGACCTGTTTGCGTGGCCGAGGCTGCCTCTGTATGCATTTCTCCTGATTGCTCTGTTCCCAGGAGTTCTAGAGATAATTCATCTTCTCCCCTGTCTTCTGCTAGTAGCCCCGTTTTGGCCGGCACAAGTTTGGTTCTCAGACACGCCCCTTTGAGTGGCGTGGTAAGCAGCTTGTTTCCTCAGTGGAAACCTGAGGCTGAGGCCTGCAGTCCACACAAGGGTGCCAGCCTGGGATTTGGCCATTGTGCTGGAAGGCCTAACTATGTCTCCCTTTGAGCAAATTGAGGAGGTATCAGAGAAATTTCTTACCCTCAAGACCATTTTTCTTCTTGTTATTTTGTCTCTCAAAGGAATTGGGGACATTCAAGCTCTCTCTGTGGCTCCCTTGTGCCTGGAATTCGCACCTGGTATGGTGAAAGCTTTTCTTCACCCTAGACCGGGTTACATTCCTAAAGTTCTTACTAATACTGTAAGCCCCATCATGCTGCAAGCCATCTGTCCTCCTCCATTCCGGATTGTACCCGGGTTAGGGCTTTAGACGCATATGTCCATTGAGCTGCCCGGGGGAGAAGATCTGATCGGTTGTTTTTCTGTTTTGGTTCCCCTAGAAAGGGCTACCCAGTATCTAAGCAGATAAAGAGCAAGTAGGTGGTTGAATTAGCTCTACAAGTCAGCTGGTCAGCCTTCCCCTTTTGCCTATCCCAATCGAAAAGGATGGGCTAGTCAAATATTCTAAAATGTTATTTTGAATAGAGTGTGTAGTAGTAAACGCAGAGATGTCATTTCGATCAAAAGTTCAATGTTTTACCGCAAGGCTCAGTACTAGGACCGTTGCTTTTGAGATGTCATCAGGAAGCATGGTATTAGTTTTCACTGTTATGCTGATGATACTCGGTTCTATATTTCTTCGCGCCCTGACAAAACCAGCAAATTCTCAAAATTAACGAAATGCGTAGCTGATATAAAAAATTGGATGACTAGTCATTTCTACTACTACTCTCACGTTATTCTACTACTAAATTAAAAAAAACAGAGATTGTAATTATTGGACCAAAAACTTCTGCACATAATAACCTAGAATACTGTCTAACACTTGATGGCTGCTCTTTTAAGTCGTCTTTGTCAGTTAGGAACCTGGGTGTGCTCTTTGATACCAATCTTTCATTTGAAAGCCACATGCTAGCCACATGTATAGCATATGTAAAACCACATTATTCCATCTTAAAAAATATATCTAAACTACGACATATGCTCTCAATGACAAATGCGGAACAGTTAGTTCATGTGTTCATGACCTCAAGGCTAGATTACTGTAACGCTTTACTGGGTGGTGGCCCTGCTCACTTGATAAACAAACTACATCTGGTCCAAAATGCAGCTGCTAGAGCCCTTACTAGATCCAGGAAGTTTGACCATATTAGCCCAGTTCTGTCAAAACTGCACTGGCTCCCTATTAAACATCATATAGATTTTAAATTCTTGCTAATTACTTACAAAGCACTAAATGTCTTAGCTCCCCAGTACCTGAGTGAGCTCTTAATGCATTATAGTCCTTTGCGTCTATTACGATCTCAGAATTCTGGCCAGTTTTTAATACCTAGAATATCAAAATTAATCGCAGGTGGTAGATCCTTTTCCTATTTGTCACCTAAACTCTGGAATGATCTTCCTAGCATTGTTTGGGAAGCAGACACACTCTGTCAGTTTAAATCTAAATTAAAAAGTATCTCTTTAACCTGGCATACACTTGACACATTATAAATTTATGTCTCCATATCCGTTAAAGGATTGTTAGGCTGCATAGATCAGGTCAGCCGGAACCGGGAACACTTCCTATAACACCGGTTGTACTCGTTACAGCAGAAGAAGAATGGCGTCTACACTAATTTTAGTCTCTCTGCTTATCCCGAGGTTTACCATTTAAAGTGATTGGCTGGATCCAGGCTGTGTCAGGGTCGGATCGGAAATCTGCACCTGTGCGCGGCAGCAGTGTGGCCCTGGGGTGTCGGCGGAGACTATGTCAACTAGCTAATCCCTGTGAGGGCATTACCGACACATCAGCCAGTGGCACAGATCCCCAGCAAACCGCCCCATACCGGCGTGATGAAAAAGATCTTAAACTAGATGGAACTAGATTAAATATTTTGACTGTTGCGATCCCAAATCAGACTTATCAGCTTGGTTTCTCGCAAGGTTTTTTTCTCCATTTTGTTGGAGTTTTGGTTCCTTGCCGCTTTTGCCTTTGGCTTGCTTAAGTTGGGGACACTTGCTTGATATTCAGCAGTGTTTTTGGTATGCCTGCATTGGTGCCATTGTATGCGAACTGACCTGAGCCAGACGATTACATCATTGTTTTCTCCAGTGCTGATATACATAAATGAACAAGACTAATAACTATTGATCTTTGCAATGAATGGATAATAATATATAGAATAAGCTGGACGATGACACCATTTTGTTTGGGACCTGTTGTGCAGCCAAAAATTGTTTGCCAATTATTAATGTAAAGCTGCTTTGCCCCAATTTGATTGTAAAAAGCGCTACATAAGTTAAGGTGACTTGACTTGACTTGACTAGGAGTATGGTGGCTTCTAAAGCTCTGTTATAGGGAGTTTCTCTTCATGATGTTTGTGATGTGGCAGGCTGGTCCTGACCACTTGGACTTCACACAGATGGACACTTGCTCTTATGACCACGTGGGTATAGGCGCTCCCACAGCGTCTGACGTAGCTCGAGTTCCCTTGAAAGGGAACATCTCAGTGTTGTATGTAACCTTAGTTCCCTGAGTAGGGAACGAGACGTTGTGTTGCCCTGCCATACTCCCGGCCTGCCCATTAGCGACTGAATTAAGGCTTTTTTGAAGCAGTGTGTGTTTTCGGGCAGGCTTTATAGTTCCTGGTCAATGACATTCCGTCACGTCATTGGACTGATTCCATACGTGCTTCCCGACGCATTTTTACGCAGAGGCTTTCCCACAGCGCTTAACGCACCTTGAGTTCCCTACTCAGGGAACTAAGGTTATATACGTAACCAAGATGTTTCTGCAACCCATTTGAAGCAGTTTACATGTGTGCACCATGTACGGATGTAGCCCAAGCCATTATGATGTCATTTTTGCTCATACATCACATCTCTCTGTTACACACACAGTGCCCATAGCCATATTTACCTGCTCCTTTATAAAGACACTTTCTCATCTTTCTTTTTACTGTCACCTCCTTTCCTCCTCATGTCAGCTGAGCAAATGCTCTCTCTCTTTTTCTCTCTGTCCTCCTGGGGTTGCATGTGAATGACGATAGTCTTCTGCTTCAGTGCTTTGATGAGATTTTGTGGTGTCAGTGTCACTGCTGCAGTCACACACTCCTCTGTGTGCGTATATGTGTTTGGCTCTGTTCATTTCTCTCAGTAATGTCACTCCGCTTGCCAGATATTGGATCAATGTGCAGCATAAAATGCAGCTTTAACTGCAAAGGTTGTAACATTGATGGCTTTGATCAATATTTGTGTTTGTTGTAAAAAAAACACAAGCTTTCGGGCCGATTTCTTTGCCATGCGAATTTCTAAGCCTTTCCCTGTTGAAATCCTGAACAAAAGAAAACATTCAAAAGAGAATTACTGTTAAGATCATTATGTAGTTCTGCTTCAAGTTTCATTAGCAAACAACAAACACTGGGTTTCCCAGTAAAGACTTTGATAAACTCTTAGATACTCTCTGAAGACTACATAACCCAAGACCTTTGAATAATACTATAGTTTTCTTTTAGTATCCACTCTTAAAACCATAATGTAATATATAACTACCATAATATTTTCACTATCAATATCTTCTTTAGTCTAAACTCATTCATCAAAATGGCAGTTGAGTGGTATCCAAGTTATTGTAGAAATAGTCTCATGTAGCCTGACTTCTTCCGGCCAAGAACAGAAAATACAGCTCATTTTGTTTTTACATGTGGTTAAGGAGTGGGTATTTCTGAAATAGTCCATACCATAATAATTGTGGACAGACAGACAGACAGACAGATAGATAGAGAGATTTGCTTTTACCTAGCAACAGAGGTGGTTTTGCTGAATTTTACATATGAAAAACCAATCATATTGGAGAAAAATGATGTAATGAATCATGTCACCTTTACCATGCTCCTATTCTAGAAAAACTGCTGCACTCTTTATGTTGAGGGGATTCTCTCCAAAATTGGTCTGATATCCCCCCCGCCGTGATTAAATTGTTTTGAGTCTGTCTTATTACTTATTAGTGATAGTGTTAATTGGGGCACTAGAGATCTTATTTCTATTACCAAGTGATAATGCTTAAGTGGAATGCTAAAGACCTTAGTCCCAAGTGATAGTGTTCAAAAGGGTCGAGTCATCATCCGACTCTAAGCAGGTTTCAAAGAGGTGACACCTAGTAGAGTACAAATTTGTAAGTGTCAATTAGGAGATGCCCCAGGTTAACTAAAGACAGGTGTATAGGGGAAAATTTACGACAATAGATAGAGTAAAAGAAAAATTTTAATTGAAGGAGGTAAGCACAAGCCATTGGCTTTTATTTAATACTCTTCAGTTAAAACACTTAGCTCTGAGTCCATGTGTGTTTGTTCCCTCCTGTAATCTCTCACAAGCTGAGCTGGTTTAACTGGAAGAAGACACTTTTGATGAACCAGCAGCATCAGTTCTGGGCAGAGCCCCCTACAGCTCGCTCGAGTAATTAAACGAAAGGAATTAAAAAGGCAAATGAAAACAGGAAATGAAATAAATAAGGGAGCAATAACCGCCACTCAATAACGTGAGAGTGCTGAGTGTGAAAGTCCAGAAGGTGCGGACGTCTGTGTGCGCGTGTTTGGCGAGGAGAGCCGGGAGACTATTTTCATTAGGGTAAAGGCCTGAATGCAGCAGAACTGCTGACGGGGGCATCCATAGATTCCTAAAGCTAATCTTCCTCACTTGATAAAAACTTCTCCCTCCGCTGTGTTAACGGCACATTAATTCATTGCCGAGCGCTCAGCACTCCTCCCTCGGTTTCGCTGCCCTTCTGTCTTCCTGTCTCGCTATTTAACACTCATACTGCCACGCCACCATATCCTCCCTCAACAAAAGGCTCCTGTCCATTAAAATTAGTCGTTCTGCTTTCTTCTTCATCGCCCTCTCACATTTATCTCCTTTCTCCCTCTCTTCATATAAATCTATGCATGATGTGTAGCATTATTTTGCTACATTTTATGTAAATTGCAATGTACCATGTGAAAAGGAAAGAGTCGGATTATAATTAGAGTATAGAGTTCTGACAACTCAAAATATCTATAGCCAAAACATTTCATCTATCACTCTTATAGGGATAGTTCATCCAAATATGAAAATTAGCCCATGATTTACTCACCTTCAAACCTTTCTAAGTGTATCTGACAATCTTCTTTCAGACGAACATAATCAGAGATATATATTTTAAAATACCCTGGCTCTTTCAAGCTTTATTAATGGTAGTGAACGGGATGCTGGCTTTTTGTAAGAAAAATATCCATTTTTAAATCTAGCTTCCGCCAGACAACCGCTTGCATACTGCACAAGTTGACTTGCGCTAAATGAGTAATCACTGAAGCAATGTTTGGTGCAGGATGTAGGAGTATCGTAAGTTTAGACACCTCTTGCGGTTTCAAATGAATAGGGCTGTGTAACAAACTCAAGCTCCTCTTCTCTTGTATCGAAATCCTGCATCATTTCAATTTAAGATTTCTCGTTTTAGCCTTATAATTCACGAATGATGTTTTGTTTTGCTCCATCCTCTGAGTCGCCACGTTCATACGTCATTGCGTCATACGTCGGGGAAGGGCTTACTCTTCCACGCAAATCGATGTGTACAGCAGTCTGTATTTAGCTAGTGGTTATAGTTAAAGGTTTAAATATGGATATTTTTCTTTCAAAAACCCATCGCTTCACTTCAGAAGGCCTTTATTTACTCTCTGGATAAATATATGGATTATATTTATGATGGATGGATGCATTTACTTGGGGCTGTAAATCATGGCCCCCACTCACTACCATCATAAAGCTTGGTAGAGCCAGAATATTTTTAAAATACAACTCAGATTGTGTTCGTCTGAAAGAAGATGGTCATATACAATGGCTTGAGGGCGAGTAAATCACGGGATAATTTTCATTTTGGGGGGAGCTATACCTTTAAAGCTAGAGTGTGCATTTTAATAGAGGCTATCAATAGCAAGCCAGCTTTGAAAGCAGAAAAGGAGAACAGATCCCACCATTCCTTGAGAGCGTCTCCAAAGCCACGCCTCCTCCAAAACACATGAATGCACACAAACAGAGCAGAGTCTGCAAAGCATCATGAGAGTTGGTGGATGGTAGAACACAATTCTTTCCAATGTCCTCGTGTCTCAAAGCACTTAATGTTACAATAATAATGAACGTAAACAATTTATTTACAGTGTTTGTTAGAAGTCAAAGCCGCTCATGTCATGCTGGAATTACCATAATTGCTAGATTCTGATTTTTAAAAAAGTGTTCACTTCCTCGTAGAACTCAACTTGTGATTACAACTTGTAAACTTTGAATTTTCAGAAAGCTCTGACTTTACCACCCAACCACTGCACAGATATATTTTGGCATTGATATTGTTGCCATTGAAACTCATAAATCTGAGGATGTGTGTAGCGCCTCCTCCAGGCTTACCAGGGTACTGAAACTTTTTTAAATGAATTCAATCGTATTCAGTGTTTTAGTGACATCTACTGGCTTACTGTCCATTTTTTTTCCGATTCGTAATCACTCTGGATTACATGTGCATAGCTCAGAGTAGAATGTCACGGGTTGCCATCTCGTAATTACAACATGGCATGAACACAGCATAAGCTTGCTGTTTGGGTCAGGAGGAACCGTTTGTTTGTGGAAGACTCTAGCGATGTCAACAACTCTGCATAGCCACTGCATAGCAAGCCTAAAACCTTAGCCAACAAAAAGCATAACGCCTGCTAGCGCTGTGGTACGGAGGGAATGGGATAAGAAGTCATTTTTTAATGGATGTCAATGGAGGAGAGGCTTCACTATACTGCATAAGTTCCTTTTGTCAGGAATTAGCTTATCATTTAATTAATCGACAACCCATTGACTAATCTTCAACATGTTTGGTCTTACACATTCATTTTGGATTGATCTATTTTTAGAGTTTACAGTGAAAAATGCTGTTTTATATAGAAGACCAATGCACAACAAGTATGATTCAGTTTACGCCAGTTCTTATTTGTTGCGGTATCTGCAAACAGCGATTGACTTTCACACAACTTTGAAGGAAATTCAATGACTTTAAGGCTGTAATGTGATTGGTTATCAAGGCACACATGATCAAAGTTGGCCACTACGCTTTCTCCATTGGTAAAGCCACGGACCCTCTGCCAATAATAAGACCATCTCTGGCACAGGTCCTTAAACTTCCACAGAAGATATGTACATACAGTAACTATTTAGACCATTTTAAGTATTGTTTTCTATCAGGATGTGAACTTGGACTTTCAACCATTATAACAAAAAACGTTTATTAAAAACATTGCCTACCCTATTTTTAAAAGAACAGTTCACCCAAAAATTATGTTGAGATCAGACTTAGAGACAGAAATGCAGTGAGATATCAACACAGGTTTATTAAGCAGTTTGGAGATAATAGCAGTTCAGGTGAGTAAATGGTAATTTCAAGTTGCAGATAAGAGACTAAGCAATAATCAGGGTTCCACAGTGTTGTAGGTGATGGTGGAGATCTTGGATTCATTGATGGAGATCGTGGCGAGCACACACTTCCCAGGATGGATGGTACAGGTGAGTATACAGGAAAGGGTCGACTGGATACTGGAGGAGGCACAAGGAACCGGTAGGAGATCACTAGGGAAACACTTTGGAGATATCGAAGGAGGAAGTAGTCAGGTAAGTAGTCCGTCGTCATTATCCATTAGACCAGACGAGGATGAACTATGCGCTTTTGTAATGCTGTTTATGAGTGTGCTGACTGGTGCCAGGTGCAATTGCAGTTTTTATTATGAATGATTTATACGTGCACATCCTTATTTCTATATAATTCATAATTACCCTGACAACATCTTAACTCTTCTCTGATGACTGTTCACCAGCACCAAGGCGGGACAATAATACCAATCCAATCAATTCCCAACGTACAAAATCAAGTCCCATCCTACTTGTTTAGAAGCTGTTCAGAATCATTCGGTTCTTCAGTGAATCGGTATAGTTGAGAAAATGGTTGCATTTATGTCCGTTTTTTAATCCCCCTCCCTCGCTAACTTCCCTCAGTCTCATTCACATGGTTGCACGTCATTGCGTACGTTGCACAAGTGGCCACTACTTGTTGAACTCTTGCAATGTGAACGGCCTCAGCCCTTGATCACACAATCCGCAATGGAACTGATTCATTATTTACAGTCTTTTCCTTATGAATTTGTTTTATGCAGCATTCTAGGCCTGTATGTATGCATGCTTGGGCTGTTGGAGATAATGATCACAAATTTTAACGGTATAAAAAACTATTAAGGGTGTAAATTAAGTGCAATATGTGCTGACGTCATAATGGTGTTAATTTGTGGTTTATTGATCTACCTTAAGTCTCCATATTGAGCAGACTCACTCCTTTGGTCAAAATCAAGGGGTCGAGGGTCCAAATAAACTTCTCTCGCCCATCTGATGAAGTTGAGCGCACTTCAAAATAGCAGAGGGGAAGTTTGCGAGTAAGTCTACAAGTGGAGTTGAATGCACCCAAGGTCTGAATCGTTTGCAATTCAGTGTGAATCGTTCTTACAAGCTTGCCAAACATGGCCAATTGTTCAAGAAACCAGCTTAAGGGTAAGAGCACATTTGATTTAGGAAATAGATGTGGCACAACAAGGTGATATACTTATGACTGCTGAACAGATGTGCCTCATTTGGAGTTAATACATTGTTTAGATTGCTTGATGCAACAACATGCCATTCTGCAAAATAGATCAATACTCAATAAATTACACATCTCCCATTTATTTACTCAGAGGGAGGGCCACACATCACATTGCCGTGTCCATACGATGGTATAATTATGTAAGTGGTGGGTAAAACAAATAAACAACATTTGCTTAAAACGTAATAATTTGTAGAGCTGCTAACTAAACATTCTTATTTGTGGTGGTTGCTAAGGCAAGACTCACTATTATCATTGTTCATACTCATTGGTGGAAATGTGGTAATATGTTTGGTAGGCCAAAATATAAATCTGTTAAATTTTTATCTCTTTAGGTAAGCTGAAATTAATGATTAACATGAACGGCCTCCCATTTCGAAACTTGCGATTAAATGTGATTAGCTATTAATCACGACTTCAGAAGTGGGAATGATCAAATTTCCAATAGCACGTGAAGGCAGCACAAGTGCGACCTCCTCAAGAGAGCTGAAATTGCCTACAGTTCATGTTGACAGTCAATGCTGCCTTCACACTGGCAGTCATGTATAATATTTACAAGTCCCAACTATGTAAATGATTCATCAAAGTCATATATAAAAGGTAAACTCAGGAATTCTAGATGATGCTTAAGTTATGGTGTTGGAGGGCGCATGTGAAAATAAAAGATGACTGAAGGCACGTTCATACCAAGAAAGATAACTATAATGATAACTATATTAGCATACACACTGACAGATGATAACATGCTGCTTATTATAAGCATGTGATGCAGTTATGTTATGAGCTTCTTAAATGTTGTGGTATTGACATTCTACAAAATGATGTTTTATTAACAAAGTTCGGGAGGAACACGTTAAAATGATCTAAATAATCATCACATCACGCCAACCTGCAGTCATTAATCAGCAATCAACATGTCTGCTCAATCAGCATGAGCGGAAACCTATATATATATAGACGCAGTCGACTCATCTATGCTTTTGGACAGTTTCAGCATCCCTCCACCATCCCTCCACACTTGCCTGGTGACCTCTTAAACCAGAATATGGGGGGAGTACTCTGGGCTGGGGCCAAATACTGAGCTCGGAGCCCTCTTCTCGGACAGCACGCCAAATATGCATCCTAATTACTCAATCTGATTATTTGTAAGTGTTAACTCGTGAAATCATTGTTATAGACTGTATCTTAAAGTCACCATGAAATCAAAATGTGCAGTTTTAATCAAAATAACTTCCCCTCATCTATTCTTTGATCATGTTTATTGGCGTGAGGGCGGGACAACCTGTCACTCACATGACATCACAGTGATAGCACCTGGTATAACCTGGTGGGAAAATAAAGTCCTGCTAAGCATTTTTTTTTTCAAGTTCATGAAGTCCTTTCATGTGGATGTACATCACAATAGGGAAGAAAAGACAATTGAAGAAAATACTAACTTTTGTCTCATGACGACTTTAAATAATTTCCATAAATGCTATAAAAATCTTTTAGCAGATCTACTTAATGAGCAAAGTCAAATCAGTTTTTTTTTTTATTTGAACTAATAAATATTATTCAATATGAGTGAATCAGCTATCCCTAACAGCATTGAAAGTCATTGTTAGTAGCTAAATACTTTTTAAAAACTGTACAAAGTTGCTTCCTCAAACACAGAGGGTTTCTCTCCACACTTGTGTTTTCTTTATGCGTTTCCTCCATTGGATTTTCGGAGCTGACTTCAGTCGCCTCGTGCCTTTTCTTTGAACCATCTTCCCCCAACGTCAGCCTGTCATGGCAGATCACCAGATCGGTGCGGCAGCAGTGGCTTGGCAGTCGTCTTACCGGGGTGAGAGGACCAGACAAACAACGGAGAGCGGACATGGCAGCTGACAGCCTGCACGAGATTCCTGCCGCTGACACACAAACAAACTGAGCATTTCAAACACGAGACTTGCGTAACGTCACATGCCTTCTAGCAGTAGAGCAGTAAGTCAACAAACAGTCGCTTAGCTTGGAATGTCGTATCTATTGAAATACTTTGTAAATACTTAAAAATATGGCACAATATCTTTAATTCATAGTGCTGTGTGTATTTTTAAGACTGTAGTTCTGTCAATACAACTCTGGGAGTGTTTGGCATGGTAATGGGTATAACAATGTTGACATGTTTGGTCTTGGCAGAATAGATCTGCTACGCTGCTGCTGCTGTTATTGCTGCTGATGTTGCTGCTGCTGCTAGGCTAGAAGTCACTGTGCAAGTAAACGTCACTCCTTTGATCTCAAGAGATGCAGCCTTTAGCCTCCTTGTTAGAGTGTCTGACTCCCATGCCAGAGAACTGGGTTCGAGGCCCACACAGAGCATGCCGAGTTGCACCTGGGTAGAGAGGTTCTTCTTCCAATACAAACATGACATGTTTCAGTGAGAGACATGCTTCTGCTGTACTATATAGCATGCATTACCTGTAGCAGATATATACAGGTGGAGCTGGGGAAGGTCGAGGGTTTCTGAAAGTGCACTGTACCAAGTATTTGAAGGTTGAGCAGCGAGCTTTTTGGCTACTGATATAGCAGGAACCGATCAGCTGTGTCCTATAGATAATGATGTAATTGTAAGCAGATTGAGTTAAGAACCTGTCAGCCTGTGCCATCTACAGTTCTATGACAGAGCTTTGTATTTGTGACAGAGTTGGAGATGGGACATGACAGACGCGTTGACTCTTCAGTGTATGACATCATGGCACTGTCAGTGTACTCGAGTTTCCAACTAAATGCCATCCTATGTCAACTACTATCTATACTAACTCACTCTTCATTTGTGAGTGAAGAAGCCATTCTCCCCAGCAATGTTTTGACATCCTGTAATACTTGTAATACTTAATTTGTAAGATTTTGTAATATCTATGCCTACACTGTCAACTGCATTTATATATACATTCATATTAAAAAGTATTAGTAAAACTAATGTAAAAAGCCTAGCACATCCTATGAGAGTCATTCACAGACTATTACTACTCCGTTCAGAGTCTCTGCAAACATGGAATATTATCATGTGTTTGAATGATGCAGAACACTGAAGGGGTTTCCATTATACATCAATGTTTTATTATATTTCTATTACAGGGACAGATGGGGTAAGTCATCCCTTTCTCTCATTAATTAATTAATGAATTTATTTATTTGTTTATTTCAGTGGTTCTACTGTATCTGAGCTGATATGTAACTGGTACTTGAAATAAAAAATAAACTCAAAAATGTGATATCAGTTTAAAGTTGTACATATTTATTTTTTTAGTGTTTATTTAAGATTATGTTAATATAACTGAATATAAATCATTTTAACTCTTAAGACTTCACACCAATACAAATGTTTAGCACAAAAAAAATTCTCTGATTTCTTTATTTCTTTTTTTGTGGTTTGAAGTTAGATCTTTGGGTTAAGATGCCCACCCTAAGTGGTATGCTTTTCTTATGTTTTTATTGTGTTTTTTATATATAGCATATAAAAAGGAAAAATAGCATAATTCATGTAGTTATTTAATAATTCCATGAATCCGATGTACACTCCAAGTGTTCTGAAGCAGTATGAGTTTGTGTAATGAACAGAAGGAAATTTAAATGACTTAAAGGAATAGTTCACCCAAAAAAAGAGATTTCTCTTATCATTTACTCACTTTTATGTTGTTCCAAACTCTTATGAGTTTATTTCTTCTGTTGAACACAAAGGAAGATATTTTGAAGTTTATTTTGAACTATACTAGTTTTAATAATCATTCGAATTCTGTGAGAATAGGGAACTCCACACCACAACTATAATGATACAGAGACCTAATATCATTGGAATAACTTTCAGAACAACATTTTTCCCAGCTGATGAACAATACAAACTCTGCAGTTGTTCACAAAACATGGCATTTGACATTGACGATGTAATGCTTTAAATTTTTGAAATATGAATTTAAATTTATAGTGGAGAGGAAGATTTCCGAGGTATGTCAGCTGACTTGATGAGAGAAATTAGATTTTAATTTAAAAAAATAACATTTTAGTAAGGAAATCACCTAAATTCTTTGAATGTGGTTTGATTTAGGACACACATACACATAGTGGCGCGTAACAATCATTGCATTTACTTCCGAACATCAGCATGATGAGACCCCATGATACAGTGATGGAAAGAGCTGAGGAGATGAATTTGAAATTGTGCTGACACAAGAGCCAAAACAAAGTGAATACAGTCCGTTTCACTGGTCATATGTTTATGCCCGAGGGGTAAAAAAGCAGATGAAAGCAAGGTGCGAATGTGAGCCTTCTCGCAGCAGGGTCTTCACACCACGATAAGTCTCAAAACACCATTCACACAACTGCTGGCAGCATAAGAAAGCACTGACACGCAGGGAAAAAGCTTTGATTAATGCTTATGTACTCATACACTATGACCCCTCCGAACAGTCCATTATTCAGACAGATGTTCCCCAAGATAGAGGTGCATGTCTGCTACAAGAGATGCAGTCAGTCACTCACGCAGCTTTAACTGACACAGAAAAGGACAATGATGTCTTCTGAACCAAAAGGGTTGGGGTGAGCTATCATTTACTAGACAACAGTCTCAAAGGGGACTGAAATTTTACACAGCTTTTGTGAACTTCTCTTTGATTTCACTGCATCCCGCTACAGTACTACCAAGGTTAGAGTCTGTTCTGTGTCAAAGCGGATGCAGTATATCTGATTCGCACAGTAATGCTAAGCATTATTTATCTCCGCTGGAAGTTAAAGAGCCTACCCTGCAACTCTGCCAGTACGAATCCCAAAGCAAGCTAGAACACTAATTGACTTAATGGAATAAGTGTAATTACTCTAGGTCTGCTGCTCATTTCTTACGCTCCACGAGCAATGCTTTTGGACTTCAATTCTGTCAGATAAGGGTTTTTAAGTTGGAAAAAAAACCCTTTGAATTGATTTTTCACCAATTCAAAACGCATAGGCTTATTCTTTCTCTTTTGTAAAGCTCTGTGTGGACATTTTGTTTTAATAGCATTTTAAAGAGATAGTTAACCAAAAACAACCAATGTTGTTCCAAACTTGTATGTTGTCATTTTATCTGTGCAACACAAAAGGTTGATTGTTGAAGAATCTTTACACAGCTCCTTTCCATAACATAGAAAGAAATGCATCGCAATAATAGCACAATATATGTTGTAAATGTGACCTCAAGTGTTCTGAAGCCCCATGACTGATAGAGGCATGGGTTGAATTTTAGTCATCATTCACTGGGAATCTTCCACTCTATTGCTGGTCTCAAATTTCATGCTTAATTTTGAAAATTTGTGCACTATTCATTGTTATTATTATTATTTAAAGTTTTATGATCTACTCAGGGTTGCCAAGTTTTCATAATTGGACTACTTTTAAAATGTTGTTGAGGGTTGTTTTTGTTTTGTTTTTTCTCCCCTGTGACTTAAAGCTTTGGCATATACATTATATTTGACTGAAATGCTTGTATTGAAATATTTCATTTCATTTTAATAACCTTAAATAAAATTTTATTTATATTCTACCAATTATAAAACTATGCTATATGACTGGTACGGAGCCTGAGTGTATAAATGTATGAAAATGACAAGAAGGAGAAATGTAGCATCAGAACAAGATCCTAAAACTGTAAATAATCCTCACGATTTTAATTTTCCTACCAAGGGATTTTGTTTACTGGGCATGCAGATTTGGCAATCCTGGATCTTTTCCTCAGACTAAGCTATCACCTGAAACTATGTCTTCCAGAAGACTTTGAATAGACTATTGTCCAAAAGACGTGCTGGTCACCGTGACTGTCGTGTCGACATATGGAAATGGTTACTCATGTCAAATTTAATTTTTGCGTGATCTTTGCCTTTACCAAGCGTGAGTCAACATTCACCAGATTGCTTGAGCATTAGGGTGGGACATTAGATTTACTATAGAGGGGATGGTAACATGCAGCTCTCCTGTCATAATGACTGTTTCGGTATGACCGCGAGCTCGCCTCACACTGTCAAACATTAAATATCAGAGAGAGAGAGAGAGAGAGAGACAGAGAGAGAGAGTTTGACCGTCCATCCCACTAATCAATAAACCATTTACGATCATTCACCACAAAAGCACAAGTGCTATCATTCTCCATTTATGGACCACATGGAAAATATACAATGTATTAAATAAGCTGGCTCGAAGGATAGTTTTAACTGCCTCGTGTTCATAGAATCAGTAAAATATTACTGCCGCTTCAAAGAGCTTACTCTCTATCCACCTTATTTTTCAGGTAAGGGCATAAGCTGTAAAAAAAAAGATGGACGACGCACCTTCCCTCTTCTATTGTAGAAAAGTGAAGCCATCAATGTCCCAATATGGTCCTGACAGCTTGGAACCCTTGAAGTGGAGCCGCGGTATCAAGGCCCACACTCCCACAGAAACAGTTAGTACAGTTTACTGCGGAACAACTCATGTCGGAGTGAAATAAACAAAATTTAATAACTAAAAAGTATTTTTAAAAACAAACACTTGAATTACATCAGTGTGATAAAATGACCTAAAATGACATAAATCGTATTGTTGATTGTTTAGTTTATCTCACATCCCATTAGAATACATGGGACCCTTACGGCATCCAGCCACCCGGGGACGATCAAAGCATTTTGGCTATACTTTTCAGTACTTGTGCGGCACACGTGGGTAAGAGCGGGGTGGCCATTTGTAAATTGCATGTGTCTGCCTTTAATTCACTTCCAGATATATACAGACGCAAAACAGCTCGTTATGCTGCATGATAATGCAAACTTGTATTTCTTACCATATTATTTTAATGTATTTTCATAATTATAAACATGATGGTTTGTAGGTCAAACGGTTTTACGGTTTACTGCACTTTGATATTCTTCTCATTATTTCCCTATAGAAGCTAATAGGTATATTCACAGAAAACACCTTACTTCCGCGTTGAAAAATGAGGTGGATAGAGCTGTTAATTTTAAAATGCTAAAACCTGGAAGACGATAGTGTCTTTCTAATTTACTTGTTTTTTTCAGTAAAATTTGACTTTAAAAAGACATGTACAACACTGCTTGTTACAACATGCATTTCACATAGTGAGAGCTACTGTTTTTTTTTTTTATCTTGAGTTAATATCTTAATAATAATAGTAGTAGTAATACAGTAAATGTTTTTCCCCCGAGGAAAAAAAATATTATTTATTTATTCATTTAAAATTATAACAAACAATATATTTAGGATGAATTTAGGTTGATTTGGACACTTTTTCCAAGTCATCTCAATGGCAAAATTGCAACTGCTATAGGTTGAGGTATGAACAATATGCATACATGCAAAAACAGCATACTTGTAAAATTCGAATATCTTTTTGTTTCTTCGAGGGTACCCATGGAGAATTAGCCTTAAAAAGTTGGCCTACAAATGGCATTACAAATGAATAGCTCTCTTTAATGAATTATTCATCAGTAATTTTACGAACAATTATTAAAACTGCACTGTTTAATTATGACTGTAGAGATTTATAAACAACCAGCTAAAATACTTTTTACCCTTAAGTAGTTAACTTTCCCCTCTAGAATGCATAAGTGGGTCAAAAATGATAAACAGGATACGTAGATGCATTTTCTTTATAACACTTTTTTTCTTTTTTTAAGATTAAAGTGTGTGACTAGCCACAGGCTGCTCCAGCGGGGCGACCATACAGTAAATCACAATGAATAAAAGCATCTGATAAAGAGAGACTATATGTTAGAATTTTCATGTTGGCCTATTGCTTTTTATTTCCAGTGTGTGAACAGCTTGTAACAAAACTTAAAAGCGTTACGACCTTGCCTGACCTCCTCCAATTTGAAAACATTATGTGAAGTACTCGGGACGGTTTTGCTGGGAAAATCTATGTTACGTTTACACGCACTCCTGAGAGCCTCTCTTCCTTTCTATGACACATGAAACGAATGATTATACAATGTTCAAAATGATGCCAAAAGAGCAATACAGAGCTATTCTGTCTATATTCTCAGATGATCAAACTGTCATAACAGTGTAATTTTAATTACCTCATCTGTCGGCATGATGCCGGTGAACTGCACAGATCACAATGATCAGATGCTTTCTTAACTGCGGCTTTCTCACTGCTGTCATTTTGTTTGTTTGTTTTGTTATTGAGATGATATTCATCTAAATGTCGCTCTCTTTTTACTTCTGAGCAAAGAACTAAAAAGAACTTTGAATAACAGCACGTCACATGTGTATGGAAAAATCAATCGAGGAAACGAATTAGTAAACGTGCAATAAGTTGCTGGCTGCAGTTCACTTAACGGCCACTGGTGTTGCTAAAAGGGTTTCTGAGTTCTACATTTAGCCCCTTTAAAGTAGTTTTGAAGTTCAAGCTCACCAACGTTAATCTACTAACTCCCCTGACTGCTTTGTCGGATAAAATAAAACATAGTTTTGTATATGATATTACATTTCTATCAATAGATCCTCCTAAATGTACACATTCCACCAGTGTGCCTTACTAAATATCAATCTCAACATGATATTGAGGTATTAGATGTGTTTTTATGAATACTTTAAACAAGACTAAGGAATTCCTGGAATGTCAAACAAAAAAAAAAAATCTTTTAAAATAACACCTAATGTTGGAAATAGTGCAATAATTGGACGCCAGAAATGCATTAGCGTTAAAGTGGAATTATTCATTTCAATAGATTTAGGTTAAAAATGGTTGTCATTCACAGCTTTCAGTCGTTTATAAAGACGAAACAAACGTTTCAAAATATGCTGCATATCTTTATTGCCCTTCTACCGAAATGAATTATATCATATATTGTGACATACCAATTACACCCCCTCGCTCACTCGCTCGCTCGCTCGCGCGCTCTCCCAACTCTCCCATGAGCTTTCGCACACACTCTCCAGCACACACATCCCCCTCCCCTCCCATTGTACTTCGCTTTCCTTTGCCCACTCTCTTTCTACAACAAACATGGCCGCTAAATCGGATGGAGCAGCCGTGTGTGAGAGCGCTTCTCGGTGTCTGCTTGGCCCTGAGCAGAGCGCGGCTCCTCTGCACCCTCACGCCGAGAAGCGCTTCTCGCTGCTGGACTGCTGCTGGGTGCTGTGCGCCCTCCTGGTCTTCTTCTCCGACGGAGCCACCGACCTGTGGCTGGCAGCGGACTACTACTTGAGGCGGAACTATTGGTGGTTCGGGCTCACGTTAGTGTTTGTGGTGGTTCCCTCCGCGGTGGTTCAGGTATTAAGTTTCAGGTGGTTCGTGTACGATTACTCGGAGATGAGCGCGTCCCCAACTGGGGACGGATGCGATTTCAGCACCAAGGACAGCGACCGGCGGAGCGGCAGCGGCAGAACCGTGCCTGCAAACGGCACGCTGAAATGCTGCAGAGTGTGCATGTGGCTCTTCCAGTCCATCATTCACATCTTGCAGCTCGGCCAGTTCTGGAGGTAAGATGCATTACATCTAATATCCAGAACTTCTCTTAAGCGCAGAGCAGTCAGTGCTCATTTTCGTCCATAGTGTCTGTTTTCTTGGAATGGATGTTACTCTTATTGTGGCTCTCATGCTTGGTGATGCTTTGGGAACAGATGGAAAGAGCTGCATCCTTGTCTATCTACATCCCGACTCGCTCCTCTTGGCTGTGTGTCATCGCTGTTTGCCAACATAGATGGTGTGCCAAGGTGGACAGAGCACCCAGTGCTATCTCTGGTGGCCCCGCGGTCACGTCACCCTCAGGTTGTGTGTAAATGGATGTTGTATTTGGCTTATGTTTACTTTGAACTTTTGAGCAAACCATTAAGTAATAAGAGCAACTCATTGGCCAATAAATGTGCATTCTGATTATGAAGACATCTGCGCTATGTACTGGCACCCGGTTGTGGCCAAAAAATCCAAACGGATTGCATTTAATATTGTCTGTATCCTATTTTCTTTTATCTTGTGTATTTTCGTGGATGCAACCTATGTCATTAAGTTTAATTTAAATTGCAGTTAAATTTGCACCAAGTCATTGTATTTTATTATTTGCATTCCTGTCCGTGTCCTACATCAGAACAGACCTTTGATTAAGTTGAGAACGTCTGCCCTAAAAAAAAAAAAAAAAAAAAAAAAAGACAGATTCTGCTTGTACTTCACCAAAACGGTATGGTTTAGATTTAGAAATAATTGAAAAGTCTGAGCCAACTTTACACCAAACAGTTATTATGCAACCCCACAGGTTCATTACTGGCAAAGTACAAGGAGTACAGACAAATTCCAGGCCGGTTTTCTCTGGGGAGGATCACAACTCTTTCTCGCATTGCTTGTTTGCCTTCATCTCTTAATCTGGCTTTCTGTGGATGACTTCCAATTGATTTTTCTGTTCTTGGAGAAGTTATCAAAAGTGCCAAGGCTGGTTTGGAGATCGCTGTGAGCATTGTACGTTTTTCGGGATGAAATCAAATATAATAGGGAAACAGAATAGGAAGATGTTGTTTTCTTTATGCTTTTATGGCTTTTGTGCTTCTTGAGGGCTGGAATGGGCATGCAGCGTGTCCGTGAGAGACACCAGACGGGCACTTGAAGGATCGAGCAGGTTTGTTTTGCTAATGACAAATGAGCTCTATAGGCACTGCTGAAAGCACCCTGAGGAAAGAATGCATCTGAGGAATGCTTTTCCCTTGTCAGATGCTGCTTTTCTTTATTCCAGAGGAGGGACAGAGGAAGCGATTCACTCCCACATGTGTGTGAGTGTTTTACTGGTAGTTAAGTGCTGAATTATTAACACAGGGCCAGGACTGTGTGTCTCAGTGATTATGTGGGAGAGGATATAGCATTTCCTGCCATCATTCTCCACAACAAATTCTTGTTACCAATCTTTCTTTCGCTCACTCTCTTTCGGTCTCTCTCTCTCTCTTTACCTCCCACTTGAATTCTCTGAATATGATTTATTATTGTGAACCATTGTAAATTGAATACTCTGTGTGTGAATATTTGCATGGGTTGACCTGTATGCGAAAGAGGGAATCTTTCAGTTTCTGTCTGTCAGCCGTGACCAGGTCCACACGGCATGTGCGCCTGGAAAAGTCCTCAGACATCTCCGTAGATTTCCCAGCATCAGCCTCCTGCCCCTTGTATGTTTGTTTATAAAAAATTCCTGAAGCACTGGCCGAGATAAAGGTGTTCTCGCTGATGGCCTGGAGCTCACACCTCTGAAAACTAAACAAATTGTAAAATAGGTGCTATGATTAAATATGAGTCTCATATTTCAGGTCTGAACAACTACATTATTGCCTAAAAAAGTCTTAAAACGACAGTTCGAGCTACAACAAGTGTAGTATTTGTAAAATATACAGTGGATTTGCTCGGCCGCCATGATAGATGCTTCCAGTGGACTGATACAAACGGAGAAAAGGTAGGAGTGCTGTTATCACTAGAAAATCACACGGCTCTCACCCAATCAGATTCGAGAACCAGAAAGAACTGTTGTATATAATATAATATTTTGTAAATAATGTGTACTGTTGGGTTCCTGGGTTTCCACTGTGACGAGCAGGGTGGGCGAGAGCCGTGAGGGAACGGCGTGAGGCCGGTGACACGAGAGATAATTAGTGTGACGAGCAGGGCGGGTAAAATGTAAAATGTCACTATGGATTAAAACATATGCCAAATGCATAAATGTCAATGATAAATATAGTATCTATTATTTTATAACTGTTCCTACTGAGATATTGGTTTCTGTACTTTGATTGACTGAGACATGATATAAGAAGAATAGAGCAGAGCATTTTGTTCTTGTGAAGAAATTTTTTTTCCACTGTTTTTATAAATATTGACACCCATATTGGCAAGACATATTATATAAATATATATATATATATATATATATATATATATATATATATATGTATGTATATATATGAGTGTGTGTGTGTGTGTGTGTGTGTGTGTATGTATGTATGTATGTCTTAAAGTACGTATTCTGTTATGTATGTTTAATTTAAGTACCCTTCTAATCTGTGAAATGTATGATAAAAATCCAGCAGCTGGTTGCCAGAACTTCACCCTAAAAAATGCAGTAGCAATATTTTAGGTTTTAAGGATTAACCTAAATATGTACAGTAAAAATTGTATATTTAATTAACTGATAATGTTAATTTAAGCAGCCTCTCCACAAGCTGAGATAAATGCTAACATATACACACAAACACAAAACACAATGTCAAAAGTGAAATGTCACACAGGGAATTCTAGAAATGTCAATTTACATTTTTTCAAATCTATAAATTGTCAATGTAAAAACTGTTACTTAACAGTATTGTACTGTAAAGTTACAGTAAAATGATACATTTTTCTATAAAATTGAAATGTCCTGTTAGATTTATTACAGTTTTTTACAGTATACATTAAGGGACTTTACTGTTAACCAATTAACAGGTTTTTACCATTAAAATTATGAGCATTTTTACAGTATATGGTGCCCCTGGTTGGAAATCTCAGTTTTAGAGGTCATATTCACAGGTCTGATTTGAGAATGTGTGTGTGTTTGTTTACACAGTATTCTGTAGCATTAGGACATCTGTGCTTTATTGGTCTGTTTGTTGTTTGTGAGTGGATGTTTCTGGTGTCAGATAAAAGGCACATGACCCGAGCTGAAATTGACATATTGACAGAAACATCTCTATGGACTCAGCAGGTCGACAGTATTTTTGAATATAAGTAGTCAAAAGTGCACAACCAGACAAAAAGAGCAGATTAAAGAGGCATAAAGCAGATGAGAACATTCAGTTATTTTAAATTCTGACTCAAGGAGTGATCAATGCACACTGCTCACGTAAACCAGAGTTGGAAGAGCCTGAGCTGCAGAGAGCTGGAACTGGATTTACAAAACAAGCCAAATCAACAAAGTCATACCTAGATTAGTTATTTGGTGAAGGTGTCAGAGATTGCCCCTTTCGGCATGTATCGCTGCTCCTTGATCCGGTTTGTCCTGTTGCTCACAATGACTGAGATCAAATGGCCTTTTATGTTTTTCTTGTAGCGCTGAAGAGATCATGGTGAATTTATCTTGACATCTAATTTTTTTGCAGTTAAACCTAAAATCATTCATTCAATCAATCAATCAATCAGTCAATCTGTCTGTCTAGCTATCTGTCTATCTATCTATCTATCTATCTATCTATCTATCTATCTATCTATCTATCTATCTATCTGTCTGTCTGTCTGTCTGTCTGTCTGTCTGTCTGTCTGTCTGTCTGTCTGTCTATCCATCCATCCATCCATCCATCCATCCATCCATCCATCCATCCATCCATCCATCCATCCATCCATCCATCCATCTATCTATCTATCTATCTATCTATCTATCTATCTATCTATCTATCTATCTATCTATCTATCTATGTCTGTCTGTCTGATAGGATTCTACCTATCTATCTATCTATCTATCTATCTATCTATCTATCTATCTATCTATCTATCTATCTATCTATCTATCTATCTATCTATCTATCTATCTATCTATCTATCTATCTATCTATCTATGTCTGTCTGTCTGATAGGATTCTACCTATCTATCTATCTATCTATCTATCTATCTATCTATCTATCTATCTATCTATCTATCTATCTATCTATCTATCTATCTATCTATCTATCTATCTATCTATCTATCTATCTATCTATCTACTGATAATTTCTCTCTCTATGTATCTATCTATCTATCTATCTATCTATCTATCTATCTATCTATCTATCTATCTATCTATCTATCTATCTATCTATCTATCTATCTATCTATATGTCTGTCTATCTGTCTTTCTGTCCAGATGTGACAGTTGATAATTACCAACACTGTAAACAGGAGCAAAATGTATAAAAGAGCTACTACATAATCAAATTAAGTGCTAAAATGCATTTGAGATGCTTTCACTTTCATTTTGTTTTAGTGACATATGACTTAATTGCATCTGTTGAAAATAAATGAATTTTAACATTGCACACTATTACAGTAAACGCATATATTTAGCTTCTACCTAGACAAATAATAACACTGGGGAACTGTGACTGTACACCGATGTTTCAAAGTGAACAGACTGGCAGTTCAACTGTGAAGTGCTTTGTATTTTAGACGTTTCAATGAACACACCAACAAATCCAGTAAGAAATGTGCAATGTATAAGAAACTTACTGAAAGCTGACAGACTGTCTTAGTATTCCACTGTTTCGAATTAGCTGCCCTCTCATGATCTTTATCAACCTCCTCAATGTTCGATGTAGCATCCGTGTAATGTAGCGACAGCCAATGATAATTATCACAGTCGTTAATTATTAAAAATGACATTAGAATATAAAATACAAACATCTCTCACATAATTTGTGTGACCTTTTTCACTGAGGTGTTTGTGTTTCACATTACATAATTTCACATGATATGATGTCTATTGTAATTTTTGGGGTCTGTCATTTTTATGTTTTCTTTTATTTGATCAAAGAATGCAGAAACAATCTTATTTATAAAATTGATATAAATTATTAAATTTAAAATAACTCTTCTATTTGAATATATTAATGTAATTTATTCCTCAAAGCTGAATGTCCAGCATCAGTCTTCAGTGTCACATGATCCTTCAGAAATCACTAAAGGCTGATTTGCTGATCAGGAAACATTTCTTATTATTATGAATGTTGAAAACAATTGTGCTGCTTAATTTTTTGATAAATAGAAAGTTAAACAACATTTTTGAAAAAAAAAAAAGGAAAGCATAAATGTCTGCATTTTTGATCTGTTTAATAAATTTTAATCTTTTGAACAGTAGTGCATACTGAAGCATTCATAGCTGTCATAGTATTTTATCGTTCCCTTTAATATGGAATGATTTTGCACTGGACGGGATGGCTTGAAACCTTCTGTGCTGCATGTGGATCACTAGACTCTTTTAGGCTACATAAAGTTTCCATTCTCTTAAAAAACACATTTTGCCAAGCTGAAGTAAAGGCTTAGTTGGACCTGTTTAAAACCCTAGACACACACACACACACACAGATGCACTCAAGCACAGCGCAGCTGTTGTGATATGTGTGTTGCAGGTGTGTAAGGCAGCGGAGTGTATCCGCTGGGCCATTAAGGGAGTTGATGGGGATATTCTCACCGAGCTGAAGGCATTACACCGCAGCCGACGTGCGTGAGGAGCATTTTAAAGCAGAAAACGCCTCACCCATCTCAACTACACACCTCAAAGTGACATTTTCCCAGGGACAGGAATGGAGAAAATAATTCCTTATTAGATACGGCCGTCATTAAGAACAGGTTAGAGAATGGGAGGTTGTCTTTTGTCTCCTTTTCCTTGCCATCCGTCTATCCGCTTGTCAGTCTCTCCGTCTCGTTCCCTTCCTAAAGATCCTGATGCTGTCTGTCTTGTCGGAGCTGACCCAATTCTTCACAGAAGATGCTGGAAAAATACTCACAATGAAGCAACAGATACATTGTGTGTGTGTGTGTGTGTGTGTGTGTGTGGACAGGTATTCCCTACATTATATAAATTTTGATCTTGTGGGGACATTTTTTTTGGTCCCCATGAGGAAACAAGCTTATAAATCATACAGAAAATAGCAGAACATTTTCTGTGATGGGTAGGTTTAGGGGTAGGGGTAGTGTAGGGGGACAGAATGTACAGTTTGTACAGTATAAAAACCATTACACCTATGGAATGTCCCCATAAAACACAAAAACACAACGTGTGAGTGTGTGTGTGTGTGTGTGTGTGTTTGTGAAGGGGAGAGAGTGTTCACAGGTTTCCTAAAAACAGCAGCTGAATATAGATTATGCTGAGTGTTGTTTGTACTGTATGTGAATGCCTCTGTGTACCCATCTGCTTGTCAGAGTGAGTTAAATAGAGTTTTTGCCAGCAGATGTGTGGGAGAGCAGATTTAGGGACTGTACTTATGTCCAGGGATGTAACTTCAACTTTGGCAAGGACAGCAAACACCACAGTTTCAATACTGATTTAAATACTGGAGCTAGGGGGGACTTCCTCCCAGCACTTATGTTCCAGCTTATAGGATTTGTTCTGTGGCAGTGTAACTGGTCCTACTCACACTGCTCTGAGTTGAATTCAAACCAATGTCATGGGATGGGAGGTGGGCACGCTAACAAGGACGCTAAAGCCACTTCTGCCAGTTGCTAGTGTGCTTCTTGAGGCCAGGGGAGTGAGACTTACTCACACAGCTCTTTAATAGCTGGCCTATGCAGAAACATTAAAGTTGGCATGAAACGGAAGTTGCAATAGTCTTTTCTTCCCTATTATGACGTATATCCAAAGTGAAACGGCTTCTTGAACAAGAAAAGATGTAGATTGAGACTTGATTTTGTTTGTGGTTTGCTATTGCTGTGATGTCATGTGAGTGACAGGTTGTCTCGCCCTCGTCATCAGGGAAGAGATGATGTTGCTGCTCGAGGGAGGGGAAAAAAAGAAGAAATCATTTATAATTAACAATGCAATATCCCATAAAACAATAAGAATTGTCCATTTTGATTTCTTGATGCCGTAAAATGTGTATATGCCCTGCACATGACATGCGGTCGAGAATATAGATATTGTGGCCATGATGTTAGAGTCTGGTATTCTGTCTGTCTGTTTTTCCCTGTCATGTGCTCCCAGTTTTCATTCCCTGTCTTCATTTGTTTCATTATTGTCAGCTGCTTGTTATTATTAGTTATCATCGTCACCTGTGTCCTCGTCATTAGTGCTTGTATATATTCCCTGTGTTTCCCTCACTCCTGGTCGGTCATCGTTTGTAGTGGATGTGTTTGCTGTGTTCCCGTTTCCCAAGTTTGCTCATTAAAAGGAGTGATTCTGTATTCCCTTCATCTTCGTGCGTTTTGTGGCACACGTCACGTAACAGAATGACCGACCAAAACCGAAAGATGCAAGCTGAAGTGGAGGATCGTCTGTTGAACATCACGCAGAGTGGACGGCCGTTGGAGCGGTATGTGGAGGAGTTTTTGGATCTCTCACATCGGGTGAGTTGGAGGGATCCGATGATAAACGCGTGCTTCCGGATGGGACTGGATGATCATTTATATCACGCCGTGTCTCCCAATGATTGTTTTATGTCCGTGTCTGAGTTTATTAATTCCGTCCTCAGCTTGGAAAACTCCGAGTTTTTTGTAGATTTAGCTGAGGACGGAATTAGTGATCCAACAGTCCCTACCCGGAAGCATGCCGGATCTCCAGCTCACCCCAGACCAGAAACCTCCACATGCCGTCCCAATAAATCCGTTCCACTCTGTCGCGATCCTCTACGCGCCCCAGCTGCATCACCCGAGCCGCGACGCGAGCCGCCACCTAAAATGGCCGCCGCTCAAAAGGCTCGCCGCGAGCGCCACCAAAAGTGGCCGCCGCACCCAAGCCACGCCCCCAAAATGCCGCCATGGATCCGCCGGCCATTGGGGAGTGGCTTAGAAACTTTTGGACAGTGCTCTCCGTCCCTGAGCCGTCTCCAGTGCTCTCCGTCCCTGAGCCGTCTCCAGTGCTCTCCGTCCCTGAGCCGTCTCCAGTGCTCTCCGTCCCTGGGCCGTCTCCAGTGCTCTCCGTCCCTGAGCCGTCTCCAGTGCTCTCCGTCCCTGAGCCGTCTCCAGTGCTCTCCGTCCCTGAGCCGTCTCCAGTGCTCTCCGTCCCTGAGCCGTCTCCAGTGCTCTCCGTCCCTGGGCCGTCTCCAGTGCTCTCCGTCCCTGAGCCGTCTCCAGTGCTCTCCGTCCCTGGGCCGTCTCCAGTGCTCTCCGTCCCTGAGCCGTCTCCAGTGCTCTCCGTCCCTGAGCCGTCTCCAGTGCTCTCCGTCCCTGAGCCGTCTCCAGTGCTCTCCGTCCCTGAGCCGTCTCCAGTGCTCTCCGTCCCTGAGCCGTCTCCAGTGCTCTCCGTCCCTGAGCCGTCTCCGGGGCTCACAACCCCAGAACATCCTGAGCTCCCGGACTGGCCCGAGCTCCCGGACTGGCCCGAGCTCCCGGACTGGCCCGAGCTCCCGGACTGGCCCGAGCTCCCGGACTGGCCCGAGCTCCCGGACTGGCCCGAGCTCCCGGACTGGCCCGAGCTCCCGGACTGGCCCGAGCTCCCGGACTGGCCCGAGCTCCCGGACTGGCCCGAACCTCCTGAGCTCCCAGACCCTGAGCTCCCAGACCTTCCTCCGCCTGAGCTCCCAGACCCTGAGCTCCCAGACCTTCCTCCGCCTGAGCTCCCAGACCCTGAGCTCCCAGACCTTCCTCCGCCTGAGCTCCCAGACCCTGAGCTCCCAGACTTTCCTCCTGAGCTCCCAGACCCTGAGCTCCCAGACCCTGAGCTCCCAGACCCTGAGCTCCCAGACCCTGAGCTCCCAGACCCTGAGCTCCCAGACCCTCCTCCTCCTGAGCTCCCAGACCCTGAGCTCCCAGACCTTCCTCCGCCTGAGCCGGCGCCAGATCTTCCTCCGCCTAAGCCGGCGCCAGATCCTCCTCCGCCTGAGCCAGCGCTGGCGCCTGATCTTCCGCCGCCTGACCCTCCGGCGCCCGAGCCGCCTGACCCTCCGGCGCCCGAGCCGCCTGACCCTCCAGACCTCCCAGACCTCCTTCCGCCGGATCCCGCTCCGGACCTTCCGCCGCCTGAACCTGGGCCTGGGGGGACTTTCCCCATAAAAATTTTGGGGGGGGGCTATATGCCCTATTGGGGAATGGGGACAGGGGCAACGGGGGTCAAGCTGCCACTGACTCCGCCCTTAGGGCCACCCTGGACTCCACCCTGGCCACCGCCCTTGACTCCGCCCCTGTCGTCGCCCTGGACTCCACCCTGGAGGCCACCTGACTGGCGCCTGCGTAGGGCCTCCAGGGTGCCCACCCCCCCTCCCGGTTTGTACTCTGTTAGGCGCGAGGACGCGCCTTCCGGGAGGGGGCGGTAATGTTAGAGTCTGGTATTCTGTCTGTCTGTTTTTCCCTGTCATGTGCTCCTTGTGTCACCCAGTTTTCATTCCCTGTCTTCATTTGTTTCATTATTGTCAGCTGCTTGTTATTATTAGTTATCATCGTCACCTGTGTCCTCGTCATTAGTGCTTGTATATATTCCCTGTGTTTCCCTCACTCCTGGTCGGTCATCGTTTGTAGTGGATGTGTTTGCTGTGTTCCCGTTTCCCAAGTTTGCTCATTAAAAGGAGTGATTCTGTATTCCCTTCATCTTCGTGCGTTTTGTGGCACACGTCACGTAACACATGAATTAACAAATAGTTCCGACAACTTACGAACATGCCAGCACGATATAATAATTAATTCCCTTGTTTTAGCAGGATCGAAACAAGGGAACAAATTAGTAAATCATGGTCACAATTTACTAAAACGAGAGAATAAATTCTTAATTCATGGCCACGATATCTATATTTTTGTATGCATGTGGAAGGCTCAACTAAAACGAAAAACATTTTTAAATGATCAATAAATATTTAAAAAACTATTTACAATTGTTTTTAAAAACAAACTAAAAAAATTACAAAAGAACATTGAATTACTGTAATTACCGCAATTAAAATTGAGACTAAAAGCTGATTTTTATAGTAGTATGATTCATATTGATATTTATATATATTATGCTATATTATATTACGCACCCAAATAAAAGTTTGTGTTCACATAATATATGTGTGTGTACTATTTATAAATATGTATGTGTAAGTACACACATATACATGAATATATTAAGAAATGTTTGCATATATATATATATATATATATATATATATATATATATTTATTTATATATCATTTATATTATATAAATATTTTATAGACAAATATAATTTTTTTATAAACATATACATGCATGTGTGTGTATTTTTATATACATAATTATACATATTACACACACACACACAAACTTTTATTTTGGATTATTTACGATTAATCATTTGACAGGCCATATATATATATATATATATATATAGATGAAACTGACATGTATAAAAAATTTTATATATTTTATATTTAAGAGCTTGACACGTTCTCATTTTAAACTAGATTTTTTTTTTCTTCCTTGCAAACCACATCTCGGACATGAACATGATTATCTGTCATTGACCCAGCTTCTTTATGTATCGATTCTGACAGGTCATCAGAGCTCACAGGATGTGTTTTGTTTTATGAGCACACATGAGACATGAGGTCATCTCAGCTGCAGTGAAACTTTATGATGCGTTTGATTTAAAAAGAAACTCGTGAATCTTTGTGTGTATGAGGAGGCGACGAGTTATTTACTGTCTCTATCAATCAATCAAACAACAATCTGTCGCTGGCAGAAAATTAACTTTTAAAAAAAAAAATTAAAAAAAATAAAAACATTTTTTATTAAAATTAGAATTTTAATGAAATCTCTCTTGATTGTCCTTGACTGATAAGTAGGTTATACTTCAGAGTTTAATATCACCAGGAGGACGCACATTGATTTACCTGTTTGCTATGACAGTGTCTATTTCCCCTGTGCAATTACAGCTGTCAATTGTATTACTGTGATCTGATTGGCTGTGACAGTTCTGGGCAGCTCCACTGTTTTGAACATCTGGATTGGCAATGGCCGAGCGTTAATTATGTTTATCTAGTGTACACACATACCCTCACGGATACGTTTTCATAGGCTACGTAATCAAAGAGCTCTTTTCGGGTTTTACATAATATATTGTAAGCTGTTTCTGAAGCAGAAAGTGATAAAAAGTTGCATTTAAAAACAGATTGGGATGAAATGATGCTTTATTCTGTCAGTCGATATTGTCCAAAACTACAGATAAAAGAAACCTTGAGAGATGAGCAACACCTATATAAATCAACGTTAAAGCATGTAGCACCTCTACTTTTCTGTTCTTTTCTTTTTGTGTTCTCGCATTTGTTTTATTTTATATCATTTTCAGCAGTTGTGGCGCATGACATCTTATCTCAGTTGACAAACTCCAGACAGAATGGAGAAAGAGCGAGAGAAATTAGAGTATGTCGAGAGATGGAGCTGTGCATTGTCGACGCAATTTCTGTTCTGAGCGAAAGATTTCCTGGATTACAGAACGAGTGTAATAATGTCACATCAGGAGAGGAAGGGAAGAGAAATCTCTAGATGCGTAACCTCTCTTTGACTTAGTTGCTTGCATATTCATTTATGATATGTATATTCATGCTGATCAGGGCAGAGGTTTAATAGAGTCTGCCTCTGAGTCTGTCTTCTGTTTTTTTTTTTTTTATGTACTCTTCTGAAAAGCGTGAGTTGAGAATAGACATGACACTGGGGTTATCCGTGAGAGCCAGCTATGAGAAACCAAGTTACATGGAGGATGATATGCAAATAAGGATTTTACAGAACATGTATCATTGTATAACCAGTCTTTTCACTCTCAGCAAATTTTTCAACATGCGCTAGATGGACATTTTGACTGTCGTATCTTGTTTTGCAGTTTGCAAAATCTCACACCCAAACGCTGTCTAAATTCGGAAGACATTAGTGCACTTATTCTCAGAAGCTATGTAGAACCAGCCAATCAGATTGCAGTAGTGTGTTTAGTGTGCAGTACGCATCAGCTATTAAACGTAGCATCCCCAACACTCTTCAAAGGGTGTATAGCTTTGTGGTTTGCTAAGGTGTTGTTGGCGGTTGCTTAGGGGTTACTTTCTGATATTCAGATCCCATATGGCACAAGTTCTTTTAGGGCTGTAGCACAAATGCATCATAGTGTAATACAAAGGGTTAGAGATTTGTCCCAATGAGCAGTATTAATAGTCATGCTTTTCTCAGCAAGAGAAACTACTAATTATTTCCAACAAGAATGGCTGAACACAAGGCCTATTAGTCACGCTATTGATTCAACATAACGTTTAAAATGACCAGTGTCCCTCGTTCACGCTGTCCTCCACTTTCATAGTCTGATTCCTCTAAAAATCCTCTGATTTCACCGTTCAGCTACACGCTCTCTCCAGCCCCCTGATGAATGCATTGAATTCCTTTTTTTTTTTCTCTTGCGCTCGCCTCATTTTTCTCCACCACTTCAGAGGGTCAAGGATGAAAAATGGAAAACAGAAGAATAGTCTGTTCCAGTTATTTTCTTGAGCAGCCACAGAAAGGCTGGAGGAGAAGATAACTCGTAGAGGTGTGACATCCCGAAATAATGCCACTATTTCAACAAGCCATAATCAGCGGATTTCACGAGCGCTTTTTAGCTCAGTGTGTCACAGTATTTAGAGTTTTACTCACAACACTGTTTCTTTTGTGCACTTTAGGAAAACCGTGTCAGCTGCAAACAAAAGTTGGTTGTGAAAGGAAACCAATGCGACAGAGATAGACTTTCTTTCCCGACATCTTAATCTTGATCTTGCAGTCGTCGCGCTTTGAGACGCTACTTAACACAAGTATAAGAATGTCGATTTAACAGGAGGCTTTATTGCAGGTTGTTTGAAAAAAGGCCGTTGCGAGATATACATTGATTTATATATAAATATAGAGGGTTACACATATTTTAAGAGCGGGGAGGCGATACAAGGCGGGAGAGTTATTCCCATTGCTGCAGAGTTTGCTGTGGAAGCATTTTCATAGGCCAAACAATACAGAGTGAAGAGTCTGCATTTCACACAATGCCACAGCACTCCCACACACACACACACACACAACACATAAACACACATGCAAACTTGTGCTTACACACAAACAAAAAAATGGATATTTAAAAGCATAGCATTTGGTTTAGAGTTTAAAAAAATGATATAGACCTATAGACGGCATCTGCTGTAGGGAAGAGCAGGAGTAATTGTAATACCTTTTTTGCTCATTGTTTTGAACAGCTGAACAGACTTTAACAGTCTTAGCAGTCATTAAACATCTTAGCAGTCATTATCTGTATTAGTCAAATGTATGACTTAAGTATCACAAAGTATTCAGTCTGTATCTATACTAATGTAAATCAATAATGACATCAGACTAAACCAACAGCAAACAAGATATGGAATATTGTTTTTAGTGGCAAATGTATGTTTATTTGTTAGTCAAGCGTTGGACCCTCGTTTCTGCTGGCTTAGATGGCGTAGTTATGCTCGGTGAGATAAGAACATATAATGTAACACAAAGTAAAAAAAAACACAAAGCATGTGAGTTTTGAAAGAAATAACTTATAAATAAAATTACGACCCAAAAATGACATATAGGAGACACTTTTACTTACTCAAAACATTTAATATATACATGATTTGCTGCTCAAGAAACATTTATTATTATTTTTAATGTGAAAAATATTTTTGTGGAAACTGTGATACTGTGCATTTAATCACGATTCTTTGATGAATAGAGAGTTCAAAAGAACAGATTAATATGAGAAATCTTTTGTAACATTATAAATGCCTTTCCTGTCCCTTTTTATCCATTTAATGTGTCCTTTCTGAAACAAAGTATCAGTATTAATTAAATCTTTTAGAAGAGGATGGAGAATTGGATTGTGTTTGCATGTGCTTGATATAGACATTCAAGTATTATGTTACACTTATTGAGTATTACAACTATCCTTTTCTTCTCTATATGGATTCATTGGATCACTTCTTCAGCTGCTCTCAGAAATTGTTTATTTTTTTGT
This sequence comes from Opsariichthys bidens, assembly GCA_037194245.1. Taxonomy (NCBI): domain Eukaryota; kingdom Metazoa; phylum Chordata; class Actinopteri; order Cypriniformes; family Xenocyprididae; genus Opsariichthys; species Opsariichthys bidens. The sequence goes on along the minus strand of CM074285.1, from coordinate 11,586,994 downwards.
GATATAACTCAATATAAGCCTGCATTTCTATCATCTTATATGGCAATGTTTATATTGATTCCATTGGAATTCTGTATTCTTTCTCTGAGAAGGGTTTTGGACTGCTGTCTGAAGTTTGTTGTTATGTATAAATGTATTTATATCTATAAATAAGTGAAGCGCATGAAGTTTGTTTGTTTGTCAGTTAGTTTTCTTTACTTTCATCCTCCTCACATCTGTCCTGAATTGTAACAAGTTTCCTGTCAAATTTGTCTGTCAGCAGGTTTGATTCCACAAAAGGTAATGTGACGCATATGTGGCTGTGAGTTTTTATTTATTTAATATTATTTTTTTAATTTTCTGAATTTGGTAGACGCTTTTATCCAAATTACTTGCATTGCATTCAAGCTACACTTTTATTAAATTCATGCATTCCCAGGGAATCAAACCCATGACCTTAGCGTTGCAAGCGTTGAGCTGTAGTGTTTGAGCAAGAGGAATTTTGCAAGCATCACTCATTTTTAGAACATTTCTTTCTGATTTATTCCTCAGTAGAAGTAAATACAAAATTCATGCACTGTTGCTAGTATCAAATCTTCATGTGGATGTACAGAATGTTGCTTGATCTAATTAAGGTTTGGGATGAATCACAGCAGGTTTCACAGGCAGAATAAATATCATAACATTCACAAAAAGCATACTAACATAACCCTGAGACATAAAATACGTGAAAATTGTCTATAATCAGTGTACTTCCACTTGGATGATATTTACCAGTTGCACAAAATTAAAATAAATAAATAAACTATATATATATATATATATATATATATATATATATATATATATATATATATATATATATATTATTAATGTCTCAATGTACTCTGAAATTAAAGCATAGAACAAATAAACAATTGGAGATAAAAAAGAAATCATGGAATCATTTTAATCTAAATTTTTGACTCAAAGTAGCTACCTTTTGCTGATATAACAGCCGAACACACTCGTGGCATTCTTTCTACAATGGAAATCAAATATTGTTCGGAAAGTTTTTCCCAACACTGTTGCAGAAGTTCCCACAAATGTGTTGCACTTGTAGGTGGCTTTGCTTTCACCCTTCTGTCCAGTTCATCCCACACCAGCTCGATGGGGTTTAAGTCTGGAGACTGTGCTGGCCATTCCAGGATTTGAAGCCTACCGTCTTGTTCTTTTCTTCCAAGGTAGTTCTGACATAACCTGGAGGTATGTTTTGGGTCGTTATCTTGCTGTAGGATGAACCCCTGACCAACTAGGCGTATACCAGAGGGTATTGCATTGTGCTGCAAAATTCTGTGGTAGCAGTTTTGGTTCAGGGTGCCACTCACTCTGTGCAAGTCGCCGACTCTGGATCCAGCAAAAGAGCCCCAGACCATCACGCTTCCTCCTCCATGTTTGACAGTTGGTGTCACACACCGAGGAACCATCCTTTCGCCTACTCGATGGCGTACAAAAACCCTGCGTGATGAACCGAAGATTTCAAATTTCGATTCATCAGTCCATAACACCTTCTCCCAGTCTTCAGTAGTCCACTGGCGGTGCTTCATGGCCCAGGCAAGCCTCTTTTTCTTATTTTGCCATCTTAGCAATGGCTTTCTTACTGCCACTCGAGCTGTCAAACCTGCAGCTCTAAGTCTTCTCTTCACAGTTGAAACTGAGACTTGCTTACTTCGACCAGTGTTAAGCTGTGCTTGAAGCTGTTGTCCTGTGAGCCGCCTATCACGCAAGCTGTTGACTCTCAGAAACTTGTCTTCTGATTCTGTTGTGGCTTTGGGTCTGCCAGACCTCTTCCTGTCAGAGTTTCCTCCAGTTTCCAAATGCCTTTTGATGGTATAGGAAACTGTACTCACTGACACCTTGGCTTTCTTTGCAATTTCTCTAAAGGAAAGACCTACACTTTTAAGGGTTATAATGGTCTGTCTGTCTTCCTTTGTTAATTGCCTTTTTCTCGCCATTATGAGAGCAATATACTACTTCCTGCGGTACAATACTGTCCAAATAATGCTTAAGAGGGTGTAGTAACACAGTCTGTTCCAACACTGCTTTTATACAGACAGAGGGTTTGTGAGTAATCAACAAAAGTTGGGACACCTTTAGGAATTGTTAGCATCAACTTTCAAGGCTTAATTTACTTCCATTGCTGCAGAACAGCTGTAAGTCGTTAACCCATTACTTGTTCCCTGAAAAAGACCTTTTTGTATAACCCTGAAATGTACATTATTTTTCAGTTTTTGGTAACCTAAACATTTTTTTTTTAACCTCTGGCAGTTTACCGCTTACCTTTGTACCATTTCAGGTTATTCACTGGACTTGAACTGCTTAGATTTCAATAAAAACTTGAAAAATTGGGGTGTTCTAAAACTTTTGACCGGTATATATATATGTGTATTATGTATATATGTATATATGCTAATATGTTTATTTCATGTTTATTAATGGTAAAATGGCTTATATTGAAATATTAATGTCCAATCTCAGGGGGCAAAAAAAAATTGGGAATCCCTGACCTAGATTATAGTAAAGAAAATTTCTTCACAATGTAGGGACAAAAAAATCAGCATAAAAAGTGCCAGTCTTAAGCTTTTCAAAATGTATTTTTTTGCTCATCTATCCTCAAAACAGTCTCTTTACAGTCAAAAGTAGCTATTAATGTTTGAAAATTCATTGAAAGAGGCATATGGGTGAGAATATTGGATAGCAGCTTGCTGCAGTGGGGAAGGAATGAGATCTCACTGGAGCACAGAGATGACAAACTGTGCCAATACAGAGTGAAGTCAGAGGAGACCAAGAGCGAAGCTGCCATATTTAGTTCATTGATTCTGTAAGTGACGTACATTGTCTGCCTTGGCCCGAGAGCCAGAGACATCTCAGCGCAGAGAGGCAATTGCTCAAGGAAGGTCTCAGTGCCTTCTTTTCCATTAGTCTACGATGCTCCTGGCAGCCTGTGAAACCTATGGGCTTCTATGTTCTTCCAACACATGTATGTAATGGATCGGGGAAATTCAGCTTCATTACTGCCTTGTCTCTTTTGCTTTAACACTGAGATGAAAGCCCTCTAATCAAAGCACCAGAACTGTGACAGAAAAATAAAGAAGGAGGGGTAGTTCGGTTCAGCCATTCACATGAAACACACACACGTGTGTGAGCGCTCATGCTGCAGGCATGAGAGTAGATCGAGGTGGAAACCATGCTGGAAAACTGTTCAGCTGAGCTAATTAACCTCTTTCTCTCTCCCCCTCACAGATACACATACACATTTTCTGAGTCTGTAACTCTGATGCATTCTGACCTACTAAAGATGTCACACAAGCCCATAGGCATTGCTGGTTGTGTGGAAATGGGGAGCATTTTGCTGGAACCGCTTCTTGTCATAATACACTATTAGGGAATGAAGTATTTGCTAAATAGTGCTTAAATCAAACAGGGATGGCGTCTGTGCCTGTGTCTTATCTCGAAGTGTCTCTTTTCAGCCTCTCTGCACTGCTATGCTTGAGAAGATAAAATAGCTTATGGCTAATTACAAGAAAAGGTTCTTGTCAGTTTCCTGCCAACAGTGCGAACAATTATGTGTTTTGACTCTAGAATTATTACAGCATAAAGAGTCAGAGATGAAAGGAAAAGTAAGGTGATGTATTGAACCATAAAGTCTACATGAATCGATGTTCACCAAAAAAAAAAAAAAAAACGTTCGTAATGTGTGTTTCCCAGTGAAACAGGATATTTGGATATTTACTAAGGTAGAACACGATTTTATTCTTTGGTTTATTGATTGAATGGTGTAAATCACCCAAAATGGAGCTAGACCAGAGAGGGAGTATGCAAGGGATGCGCAAATGGGAACTCCGAAGTGTGATGTATGAGGGAACCCGCCATGAATCAAACATCAAATAAAGCAAAATAGCATGGAACAAAAACAGTGAAGTAGTCCTGTTCGTTTCAGTAGCATCTCAGAGATCTCGAATAGATTAATTAGCAGATGTTATTACTCCTCCACCTGTGCGTGACGTGAACCAATGTGGTTCAAACGACAGAGATGCGAACATATTACTACGATTTCGGGAAACAGTCGCAACTACTTGGTTAGTTTCTCCAAGCGAGTTACATCGTTTTACAGGAAACACACCCCAGCATGTTTGTGAACCTCAAAACAGTTTCAAAAAAGTGGATGCCTTCAGTGTTTCAGGAGTGAAGTTCCTCATATTGACTTCACACAGTGGGGATGCACATTCCTACATACTGTTTGTAATGCCACATTGGTGAATGGTTCTCTAATTAAGTGGTACAGAAAATGGCATCCATAAATAATATTGGATCAAAGACAAAAATAATGCACAGGTTTCCAGCGCTTCCAAATATGTTACTACAGCTCCCCTTTTCTCTGCCAAACATTTCGGTCAGCTGGGATTGGCCTTGTTTGCTTGTGATATAAAGGCTCAGGAATAGTTTTCCAATGGCCCTGTTTCTAAATCACCTCAGTGAGAGCAGTCCCAAAGCACTAAACCACTCCAAGACCTATCAAACATTCGTGTGTTCTGTCCACACCCATCCCACCAATTCACTTCGGACATGCAGAGCATAACAAATAACTGACAGCTCAATCAAAACACATTTATCCAAATTTGTTCTCCTATCCCGAGATAGACATTCAGACTGAATAAAGAGCAGTAATTGAAACCTAAAGTGTTCTTTTTTCATTTGAAGTGCTGGCACGAACAGTTGCATTCTCTTGAGTGTTGATTAAGAAACGAAAAGAGAGAGAAAAGAACCTCTAATTGAGTCTAGGAGAAGGAAGAAAAGAAGAAATTACACTGAATTAGATCAATAAAGATTGTACAATATTAAACGACTAGTTTTATTAAATGTGAGTGGCGCTTTTGTTGTTACAATACTTGGGTAGTTGCCAGGGTGTTGCTATGCAGTTGCTAGGGTGTTCTAGGCGATTGCTAAGGTGGTTACATACCGGCTGAAGCCTACAAGACTTTTTGATCTATTAATATATGTACACTACAATTTTAAAGTAGTGAGTAGTATGATAGAAGTCTCATAAGTTCACCAAGGCTGCATTTATTTGATCAATAATACAGTAACAACAGTGATATTGTTACAATTTAAAATAACTTTTCCATAATTTATTCCTCTGATGGCAAAGCTGAATTTTCAGCATCATCACTCAAGTTTTCATTGTCACATGATCCTTCAGAAATCATTCTAATATGATGATTTGCTGCTTAAGAAACATTTTTTTCAGGATTCTTGGATTAATAGAGAGTTCAAAAGATTAGCATTTAGCTATATGAAATAGAAATCTTTTGTAACATTATAAATATCTAGTTCTGGCATGAAACTCTAGATGGTGCAGGCTGTTAGTGTAAATAACCCTCAGTTATTAAAATAAGTTTCCAGGATTTATATATTATACTTACATTATTTAGTTCTGTCCTTTCGTTATATTAGAGATGCGTTTATTATATTTGGTATACTATTTTGCGCTCTTTTTAAGTTATTTAACCGATAGAGACTTTTATTCTGAAAGGCGGCTTGACGGAAATGTCAAGAGCCCGGTCACTACAAGGAAATCAAAAAGAGACGGAGAAAGCGTGCAGAAAACGGAGACGGAGAAAGCGTGCGGAAAACGGAGACGGATCACGGAGTTAGATTAAAAGATCAAGGACACTTTCTAGTGAATTTAGTCACTTTATTTTGCAGTGTTTTGTTTTGTTTTGTTTTGACTTTGTTGTTCGGCACCTGGTTGGAAAGGAGAACAAGGTAGTCACAAACATTTATGTGCTTTACATACACGTATATATGGATAGCGCATGGTGTCTCTACACATGTTTTATATGTTTGTTTTATTTACAAGTAATTTTATATTGTTTAGTATGAATGTTAGTATTAATTTAATAATTCTTTTGCTATAAGGTCAATTGTTTTGTATTATTTTTATGGATGTGAATTTAATATAATTTCCGATATTGTTTATTCATCTGTTCTAGCTCTTACGTTGTTGTGATGTCTATAAGGACAATAAACAGTAAGGAAGACAGTACAACATCAGTGCACGAGTTAAATCCTTATTCTTCAACCGGGCTGTCATAGTTAGGTCTAACTCATTTGGTAGCGATCACCTCATTATTAGCAGCTGATTGGTTGTTGTTGCATCAGCTGCAAATGGGCTGCGGCTCAACATTCAAACAAATCCCAGTGTTTTGGTGGTAGTAGTGTGCAGCGTGCTTTCAGAAACCCTCCATCGTCCCCAGCTCCACCTGGATAGATCTGCTACAGGGTTATTAAATTTATGTTACATACACTGTGCAGCAGCATGTCTTACATGCTCACAGCAATGTCTGTAAATGTCTTGGCAGTAGTAAGTCTCAGTACTTGCTCTGCAGCAGCAGCAGCAGCGTAGCAGATCTATTCAGCCAAGACCAAATACCTTAAAATTGTCATACCCATAAACATGCCAATCTCAATTACCATACCAATCTCCCGAGAGCAGACAGAAATCTTGTTACTGTCACTTTACTACAATAGCATGAAAATATTTATACAAAAATAACAGTGGTTTGTGTGTTATGAGTGAGTCATTGAATTGTTTTTTAAAGAATCGTTATGAATGACTTGTTAAAACTCGTTCACAACCGAAACAAGTTCCATTATGCTTTATAGAAATATCTACAAATAGGAATAACATTCTAGGTCTGTAACATTAAAATCGACTAAAACCAGCTAGTACCACTAAAGTCCAAATCACTAAATCAGATTACTTGCAGAGCGCTTGTGTGGAAACCGCCGCTGATCTCACTTTTGTCACATCAACTTTTTGTTATGACAATCATGTCTTAATTGATGAGGGGATCTAATCAGGAGCATGTGAGACATGATGTCTTGTGGCAGCAGCCATTTAGTTTTCTGACCCTGCTGAAAACAACACTATTGCTGAATTTGGAACCGCATACTAGTATACTGCTCGTACTACATTTACCATATCTTTCTATTGCAGAAATAGTAGTAGTGTGCTAGTATGCGGATGAATTCAGCACATATGCTGGATGCTGGGGTCCCCACCAGGTTGTTTACTAGCCTTACCAGGACTTACCAAAACTTACAAGCATGGAAATTCATGATGTTCAGCACACACAGAATGTGTTAATAGTTGAAATGTTACATAAACAACTCAAATTATGTCAGACATGTCATCTTTTGGATGACCCCCACCACATCACACACAACTCATGCCATCAATTTTGTGCAGACTATCTACATCCTGCAAAAAAATAAAAAACCACTAACTCCTTAGACTCTGAATTATTTGATTTCACCAGTCCATTAAACACATTGCGGACCTATTTATCACTTGCTGAGAACAGTAGCAGGCACTTCATCTCAATAAGCAATTGTAGACCAGATCTCATCAGCAGCTTCCTGACCCATCCAATAACAAGCAATGACACCAGGCCACCTGAAACCAAAAGTGATGAGCAAGTACTGTGTAATATACATACAGTGTGACCATCGTAGTCAGATTCTATGACTCTTTCAAAAACACTCTCTCTAGTTAACATTGCAGTGTGTATATATATATATATGCAATGTGCAGTATATATTTATATACTGCATGTATATATACAGTATATACAGTATATATGTGTGTGTGTGAACCGTACTGGCAAAATGAGTTGCAATGAGCAAATTTTAAAAAATGTTAATGATGTATAATTTGTTGGAATCTGACAAAGAATGATTGAGCTACGCTGGTTTAAAGTCAATAGAGTCAGCAAAGTCAATTTAGAGAAAAATCGAATTAAAGTTTTCTGAAGTTTACAAAACAATCACAAAAAAAAAGTGCACATTTTAGTTGAGGTAGACGAGGTAATCACATCATTATACATGTTTGGGTGCAAACACTGGCTCATTTTGTTTGAACCATTTACACAAGAAGTTGCAGTTCATGCCTGAGAAACTATGCTAATACTGCAGCTATAACGTGATCCTCAGAGCGTTTCTGGACAACAGCAAACTGCCAAAAGACAGAACAGAAACAATAGCAGAGCACAGAAAGCTGCAGAAGCCATACATTTTGACTTATTGCAAGAATGCTGACTTTCTATTTTCCTCCGCTGCATTTGTGGCACCTATGATTAAAGTTTGTTCACTTTATACAGGAATCATTGGCTTACATTACAATAATTCAAGTGAATAGTTGCTGACTCATGATTCCATCATATGTATGTGGGGCCGTTTCACCCTTTGAGTTAAAAACTACTCAAGAACACCTGGCTACCACCCACAACAACCTTTTTTATTTAAGAAAAAGTGAAAACTAGTTCTTATACATTACTAACAATAGACTCAATCACTCTATTTGTACTGAATAACTTGTTTTTAAAAAGTTAGTTCTCAGTGTATTGTTCTTCTTAGATTCCAGGAAAACACAAGCACTATTTGAAAAACAAACATAATGCAATTCTTGCTTTGCGATTGGAAGGGTGCATCATTTAGCTTTAGCCTTTTTTTATATTATTCAATCTGTCAATCATTTGCTGATGAGATAATCACTTGATTTGCTAGATATTCAAAAAATGCTAGATATTCAGTTTTGTTTTTGTTTTTTTAAACATTTAAAAACATGTTAACAAGAGCAAAACTGTTTATTCTACCTAATATACTTAAATAGTCTTTATTTATTTTCTGAGATGTACTCTACTTGTAGTAGTGTACCCTTAGAGTGTGTGTAAAATCTTTAATGCATGTGTATACTGTATTTATCTATATTTAATCAATTTGCATCTTCCAAAGTTCCTTTTATTAAGAATACTTAAGTAAAGTTCAAGTATATTTTAAGTATACTTTATAGTAAGTATACTAATATCAGTGTACTTGTAGTATACTTGTAAGTGTACTATTTCATCGTTACTTGGGTCTAAATTGGCCCACTTTTTAGTGCATAAATGTACACTTTAAGTGTAACACAGTAGTAAACTTTGAGTACACAACTAGCTTTTCATTTGTACTGCAACAAGTGAACTTATAGGTATACTGATAGTTTACAAAGTCAAATACGTGTGGCATAGTTTATGAAAGTACACTTTAAAGTATACTCTCAGCAAACTACTAGTTTCTACTGCAAGTATACTTGTAAGTTTTCTTTAAGTGAACTTAACATCATACTTCATACTGCAACATCATACATCCGGTTTCACAAACAGGGCTTAGATTAAGCCAGGATTAGGCCTTAGATCAATTAGAGCATTTAAAGATTTAGTTCACCCATTGTCATTAATTACTCACCCTCATGTCGTTCTACACCTGTAAGACCTTCATTCATCTTTGGAACACATGGCTTAGTGAGGCCTTCAGTGACAGCAATTTAATTAATGCTTTGAAAGCCCAGAAAGGTTGTAAAAACATATTTAAAACAGTTCATGTGACTACAGTGGTTCAAGCGACGAAAATATTTTTTGTATCTTAAAGTAGACTTTAAGTAGATTTGAAGTAAATTCCTATGTATACTTTCAGTGGACTAGCCTACATAAAAATTCACATTCTCAGAATTAGGAACGTATCTGATTTCTTTATAAATCCATATTTTCAATCAATGTAAGTTTATAAGACAGCATGTTCTTACAATACTTGATTATGCTTCTGTATAAAATATTTTAAGTGTATCTCAATCAAAAGATTGCATACTGTATAAATCCCAAATGTACTTAAACCTTTCTGTCAGTATAATTTTAAGGATATTTCTGAGAAGAAATAGCATAAAAAGTAGACTGAAAGTGTACTTTCTAATTTTAAGTTTAAAAGAAGTATACTAATAGCTATAATAGTATACTAATAAGTTTTGTAAGGGATTGCAGCTAATGAGAATTCTTATATTCTATCAAAATAAACAAGTCCCCTACATGAATGTATTTTCTGACAGATAACAAATTCCAAGTGAAGTATAAATATAGAGGAAGACACCAACGTTGGTGTTGATGATGGTGTTAGTGGAAGTGGACCCCATGATTAACAGGATGAAAGTGCAAACATAAAGTTCCCCTGACTGCATCAGCACAGATGAGCTAATGGCATTCAGCCATGTGTTTCCTTCACCAGCTAATTTGAAGCCCCTCTAGTACTTACTTCAAACACAAACACACACTTTCCTTATGTCTGCTTGGTGGGCCCCCTTACGATCCTGTTGATATTATTCTGCTCTATTAACTCAATAATGATATATCATAAATCAGAGAAGTGATCGCCATGTTTTGTTTCCCCTGGTAATTATTTCACCCAGCTCCCAAGATGTGTTTGAAAGCACAAATAGCTCTTCATGATGAGTCAATTACTTCGGCACTACACCCCACTCTCTCTTACAGCGGCACAATTTAAATGGACAATAAATAATATTGCAATTTTCCAACAACAAATCATTTTAGAGATGTAACTAATATCCAAGAATAATATTGCACGATGGACATAGTTAGAGCAAACTTTTCTGCCGCTGTCTATTATGGTATGAGTTATTATGGGTCATTGTTTTCCCTGTACATCACGTCACACATCACGTGGTTCATATTAGATTAATTGTTCTACGTATAATTTTTGCAGTTACTTACCACTAATATCCAATCCCTTGGGAGGTGAATGGTTTCGTCTCAGAGATGACTTTTGCATGAACAATGCCTTTAAAGAGTCAGTTACTTTTATGATAATTTTGTGTAATTTTCAAAGCTTGAAAGCTCCAGTCCCCTTCCATAGGAATTATAATTGCATAGAAAACAGTACAAAAATGTTTTCATTTTGTGTTCCACAGAGGAAAGTCATACAGGTTTGAAACAACATGAGGGTGAGTAAGTGTTGACAGAATTGTCATTTTTTGGGTGTTATAACTATATCCTGATAAAATACAGTGCAATCGGAAAGTATTCGCAACACTTTTCTTTTTACCCATTGTGTTATGTTATAGCCTTATTCCAAAAGGGATTCAATTCATTATTTTCCTCAAAATTCTACAAACAAATCCTCAGAATGACAACATGAAAGAAGTTTGTTTGAAATCTTTGCAAATTTATTAAAAATCACATGCACATAAGTATTCACAGCCTTTGCCATGCCACTCAAAAATGAGCTCAGTTGCATCCTGTTTCCACTGATTATCTTGGAGATGTTTCTACAACTCAATTGGAGTCCACCTGTGGTAAATTCAGTTGACTGGGAATGATTTGGAAAGGCACACACCTGTCTATATAAGGTCCCACAGTTAACAGTGCATGTCAGAGCACAAACCAAGCCATGAAGTCCAAATAAATTGTCTGTAGACCTCCGAGACAGGATTGTATCGAGGCACAGATCTGGCGAAGGGTACAGAAAGATTTCTGCAGCATTGAAGGTCCCAACGAGCACAGTGGCCTCCATCATCTGCAAATGGAGGAAGTTTGGAACCACCAGGACTATCCCTTGAGTGGGCCGCTTGGCCAAACTGAGCGATCGGGGGAGAAGGGTCTTAGTAAGGGAGGTGACCAAGAACCCAATGGTCACTCTGACAGAGATCCAGTGTTTCTCTGTGGAGAGAGAAGAACCTTCCAGAATAACAACCATTTCTGTAGCACTCCTCCAATCAAGCCTGTATGGTAAAGTGGCCAGACTGAAGCCACTCCTCAGTAAAAGGCACATGACAGCCCGCCTGGAGGACTCTCAAACCATGAGAAACACAATTCTCTGGTCTGATGAAACAAAGATTGAACTCTTTGGCCTGAATGGCAAGTGTCATGTTTGGAGGAAATCAGGCACTGCTCATCACCTGGACAATACCATCTCTAAAATGAAGCATGGTGATGGCAGCATCATGCTGTGGGGATGATTTTCAGAGGCAGGAACTGGGAGACTAGTCAGGATCGAGGGAAAGATGAGTGCAGCAATGTACAGAGACATCCTTGATGAAAACCTGCTCCAGAGCGCTCTGGACCTCAGACTGGGGCATCTTCATCTTCAGGGGCCCATAGCCCAGACTTGAACCCGACAGAACATAAATCTCTGGAGAGATCTGAAAATGGCTGTGCACCGATGCTCCCCATCCAACCTGATGGAGCTTGACAGGTCCTGCAAAGAAGAATGCGAGAAACTGACCAAAAATAGGTGTGCCAAGCTTGCAGCATCATACTCAAAAAGACTTGAGGCTGTTAAAGCATTGAGTAAAGGCTGTGAATACTTATGTACATGTCATTTTTTAAATTTTATTTTTAATAATTTTACAAAGATTTCAAACAAACTACTTTCATGTAGTCATTATGGGATATTGTTTATAGAATTTTGAGGAAAATAATGAATTCAATCCCTTTTGGAATAAGACTGTAACATAACAAAATGTGGAAAAAGTGAAATGCTGTGAATACTTTCCAGATGCACTGTATTCTATGTCCATCATGCAACTTGGGCCGATGCAGTAATTATCACTCAGAGACTGTCTCAAAATCAAGCCACAGAAGTTCATCTTTAGTAAGATCTCAGTGGTAAAGAAGAGGTGCCTGCTGTGTCTCACCCTAACTGAAAAGAATGGACCTGTGAAACCAGACACTGACACAGACAGCCTCATTTCCTGGCCTCTAATAGCGCTCAGGTGAATAATTGTGCTGATCGATGGCGATATACTCCAGCCTCAGCTCCGCAGAGTAAAAAGGGAAAGATTTGGTTCTGCCTCAGTACAGAGAAAATATTTTTCACTTTCAACCAGTCTTATTTTTTAATGCACATTTCAGTACTTGAGCAGATTAACTACAGTATTTTATATGTATTGCAGCTATAGAGTTATACTCTTTTAAACTGCCTCTATTATGCTATTTTAAAGGTTCTTGATTTTGTTTTTAATATCTCCTTCAACAGGCTTACATGAATCCAAGGTCAAAAAAAAAAACACTTTATATTTCTCATAATATACACTGAAGCATCACCTCGTTTCTCAAACTGTCTAAACCGGTTCGATAAAGAATTCAGTCTCTCTAAACCCCTCCTTTCTGAGAGCCTGCTTTGCTCTGATTGGTCAGATGGCCCAGTCTGTTGTGATTGGTCTACCCCTTACAGCATGTGTCAGGAAAGAAACACTCATTACCATATCTGAATTTCAGCGAATTTCAAAGAACAGTAACAATGCCACTGGTTTTACCAAATCAACTGAAGCCTGATTTCTCATCCTTTAGAAGTGCATGTAAAGTGGATTTGCTTTCGCAGCACAGAAAACAGAATCTTGTTTGGTTCTTTTTGAGACGACTGCAGTAATGATTACAATATACAGGTCTTAGGACACAGATGGTGTGGTTCACGATTAATTATGAACAGGTGATTGATGGAGACATGTCAGTTCGTTTATGTTGTGAGCTCTGTGTTATATGCTACCATATGTTAGCACTATGTCTAAATTACCATGGCAGCTTGTGGATATTGAATGAATCAGCCAATGAGGAAGTCACAGGTTATTTAAAAGGCTAATACATTTTAATTGTAACCATATTTTGTTTTTTATTTGAGCACATTTTTGACATCATGTACTTCAGCTACAGTGGAGTGTAAAGATTTGACAGTCAAGTAACCCTTGTGAAAAAGGGTTTTAAAGTTTTAAAAATTGCAGGTAATAGAATATATTACCAAAACAAAAGGCTAATATGGACATGTAATTGTTAGAAAACATTGCATCAGTTTACACTTAAGTATATTCTTTAAAGATAAGTACTCTTTTTAAAAGTATGCTAAAGTGTTCTTTTTTTTTTACAAGGGAACATTTGACGATATGCTTATATTATAATAAATGGCCATAAACTGAATATTGTGATAGATAGATTAGCATCTGTTAGCCTCCTAGATAAAGAATATTATATGCATTTCTCTTAGCATTGAGATTGTTTATAATAGTTTTTTATCAGTGATAATAGGTGAGTACTAGGTGCTTCAGTGTTGAGAGGCAATCCAGAGGATCACCAGTGAGGTGAAGCGCGTCCAAGGGCACTCACACAAAGAGTAATGAAGCCAAGGGGGATGTTGACGGCTAACTATATATCTGTACTTGAGTGTGTGTGTGAATACAAAGGTATGTGAATGCAAACACGTGCTTCCAAACCTGCATGTGTGTCGGAGGGGAAGTCACACTGTGGTTGATTGGGCAAATGGGCCAGCAGCTTCAGGAGAGACAGCTGATTCATACTGAGTGGCACTGAAGGAAGAACTATTTATAGATGCATACGCGTAATCTCAACACTTCAGATATACCTGCGTACACATTCACACTCTCTGCCAATGACCAACTGAGTTGATACAACAGTTAAAGTTGATGAAATAACGCTCTCTTCTATTGTAACATAAAGAAATCATGAAATCAAAATGACATTTTTGTAGCTTTTAGTCAAAGTTCTCAATATTAATTAGTTAATCAATTATTGCAGATATATTGAGTGTTAAGAAACTTGTTTAGAAACAGCTTTTGTTTTGGTTATTATTTTTGCAGTTCTTTACTGACACAGGGATCAACATATTGGCACACATTCATATAGTTTTACAGTTAAGTAACTGATGTGTAAAATACTTGATCTGTTCTTTTATTCTCTTTACAGATAAATGTAGATGGAAAAAGAAGCTTTTCACAAACACACACTGTCGTACAATGTACAAATTTGAATAAGGCGGTCAGTGTGTTCGGAAAACAATGAATTAAATCAGTAAAAAAAATTATTTGCTTTAACAATCACATTACTTTAGATAGAAGTTTATATATTTGCTAATATCAAGGTTTTTCTTTTTGTTCTTAAAAAAAGCTTTCACAAGGAATACATCTATTGGAATATTGCTGACTCAAAATCTATGCATTTGACAGACATTTGAAAAAAGACACCTCCAAAGCAACTTATATTGCATTCAAGGTATACAATTCTTGCTTTACTAAACCCAGAATTGAACCCATGACTTGGTGTTGCTAGCGCCATACTATACTGTTTGAGAGACAGGAAGGCTATATTTATAAGTTTAAATGTATATGTTTTTTGTTTGTTTTGTTCACACGCACACACACATACACACGCACACTGGTTCCCATGCTTTATGAGGACTTCCTATAGACATGATGATTTTTACACTGATGGCGTATTCAATCTCCTAAACCCTAAACCTATCCATCACAAAATAACATTCAGCATTTTCATAACACTTCATTTAGTATGATTTATAAGCTGTTTTCCTCATGGGGACAAAATAAAATAAAAAATCCCCATGAGGTCAAAATTTACATGTATTACTATCCTTGTGAGTACATTTGGTCCCCATAATGTAGGGAGTACACACACACACAGACACACACTACAGCAAGGTAAGTAGCTGACCATAGTGTGATTTGTAGGCTACTTTGATGCCTGTATTTACTCATCCTGGGGATCAGAGCTGCCATACGGCCAACCAGAGATTTCTGTATCCATGGCAGCATCCGAGTGAACCCTTTATCATCTCGGCACACACATGCACACACAGAGCACACACCACATGCAGGGGTGTTAAACTTTCCATGGCTTTATCCATTCAGTCCAGAAGGCTTGCTATGAGAGTCATCCATCTATCCATCCATCCACCCACACACACGCACATAGTCTCTCTCACATTCTAAGCATGATACAAAGCAGTATTGTCATGAGGTTCATGATGTGACATAATAATCTGTAATCTATATTGCACCTGAACTGATGCTGTCTTGTTAGGTTTAGTGACATTTTATTTGTTTATCTTTCCTGCACAGTAACAACGAGTAACTGTATGTTACACTTTTTTTCATAACTAATCAATTGAAAGATGATATAATGCATGTAATGTAATTTTATATAATCAATCACAAATCACAGCCAATCAGAAATGCTTGTGGACAGGCTCAGCCTGTAAGCAAACATGTTATCTGCAGGCAGATGGCGGGTGGGGTTTGGTATTACCCTCTTGGGGCTCTCATATGAAATAAATGGGGGGTATAAGAGTTGGGACTTTTAATGTTAGAAAGATTTATGTGTTGCCAAAAAAATCATGAAAAAACACATTACAGAAACAGAATCCCATCACTCATCATGTATTGCCATTGCCATTGCACCAGTTTTGGACAAAATCATTGATTAACATGGAAAAGATACATTTAATCTGTTTAGGACACTGTGTAAGACTCTGTATTGTGTTGACGGGTGTATGCTCACATGTATGGGAGAGGGGATCACAGTAATCCGCAGTGAAAATAGAACATTTGAAGATCAAGAAAGCGTTAAAGTGACAAGTTAAGAGGAGTCGTGTGAAACGCTAGATTAGAAGCTGTTTAGAAGTTTAGATCAGGTTCAGGACTAACAGCACTTAGATTTAAGTCTAGTTGGATAAGTTTATGTTTAGGGGACTTGTCAGTTTTGCACTAATTTAATGGGATTTGTTTCTTCAACTGAGTCGACATTTGCTTGAGGAAATAGGCTAAGCTAGCAGGCTAATCGGTTAATGTTGTGCTAGTGAGTACACTGAGTGATTAGTTTGCTAAATGTTAGCTAACTAAGAAAACAAAAAGAAAAGGAAATGTTATCATCATTTTGGTGATGAATTGTATTAAACACAAATGAAAAGATATTAAAATTGGTTGCAGTAGGCTAATATATGGTTAATCTTTAACTTAAAGTTTTTTTTATGATTTCTAATCATTAAAAGTTTTTGGGCCCTTGGTGGACTTGATTCAGCGTGAGGACTGAATCGTTCATGGCAGTGAGCGCTCTGCGAGTTGGCCACAATCTGTTTCAGGTGGCAGACCTGGTCAGGTTTATGGTTGGATTGAGCAATGTGATATTACTGTCAGTCCATGGGAGGCATGTGACCATAGTATGTGTCATTGTTTGTATTGGCCACCTGTCCCTCTGATTTTCTGTCTGTCTCTTTCTCTGTATGTCTGCCTGCTCGCTTGCTTGTTCTCTTGTCATCCTGTCTATTGTACCTTGAGTTTATTTGCCCTTCTGTCAGCACGTTTGCCTTATCAACTCTCTTTCTCTGCATGCTACGGAACTAACACAGGCCTGTCACACCGGACCAGGACATTTTTATTGCTCACCGTCATTGTAGAGACTTAGACAATGTTCCCAGTTGTCTCCTCTTGAGAACAGTACCTGCATGCAAGCTGCTTTGGGGATGTGATTCTATGTACAGCAAGATGATTCTTTTAATACAAAGTCAATGCAAGTCATCATATATGTATGATTATAGATCAGAAAAAATGACAACTTTATTCGTTTCATCACTTATTCTGTTTCGCTGTCAATCCTACAATCCCCTGTGCACGACTTCTATCTTGCTCGCATAAATTACAAAATTGGAATACTCCACTGAGCTCTGCTCACTCTGCTTGCCAAATGAGAAGAGCTTTAAAGGAGAGACTGTGAGCTTTAGAGGAAAGTGGAAAAAAGCAGAGTGGAAGAAAATGCCAGGGCCAAGTGTTTAGGACAATGCAAAGGAAAGAGTAAAGGAGAAAGAGCGAGAGATGGAGGAAGAGAGATGATAAAGGCTTATGCATAGAAAAAGCTTGTAATGACACTCATTAAACACTCATTAATTGTTAGTTCCAGGACTTGAATTTGATTGGCTGAGCATTTAAAGAGTTACAATATAACATGTGCTGATATGGACTCATTTTCACTAACTATGATGACACAATTAATATACATTAATATACATTTATATGATGATACTTTGTTATATCACCCTGACATTAAGTAACAAAAAACTTCATCATCATTATCGGCCTTGTTTTAAACACTCTAAACAGCTACATTTGTATGAGTCATTGACTAATTCACTCAACCAAAGTGATTCATTCAATAATCATGGCTGCATCCAAATATGCATAGTTCTCTTCTATATACTGAAGTTTGTGAAAAGAGTAACACGTCTGAATTCACAGTATTCATAAAACAGCATGTAAAAAGTACAAGTATGACTTACTATGGCGAGATTCTGAAGTGCGCATCTGATGGACACTTTACTATCCCTTGAGGATTTGTGAATGGCAGGTCACACGACGAGATGGCATGATGAATGTAGTACATCCAGATTACATTTATACTAAACAGAACATACATTTTTAACATTGCAAAGTGAGTATGTTGCATTAGTAATTACCTAAACAGAGAGATATTTTATTTTGGTCGCAGCCCTTACTGTGTTGCTCAGAGATGTAACAATTAATTCTACTTTGACTTTGTTTGGAACTATTTTCGTCAGTGGCAAACAAACTAACCAAGAATATCTGAAACATAAGTTACCCAATATTACCTTCTTGATTATTGATCAAGTATATATATCATGTATGCAATTCTGCTGTTGGTCTGAATATCATCTCCGACAGCCAGGGGATATTCGTAAAAACAAAAACAAAAAAAAAAGTGAGTTTGCTTATTTACTTTTAGCAGCAGCTCTATTTCATCTTATCTCAAGGACGTCTGAGTGTGTCTATGGCCCTAAATGAGAATTGATTTCAGTCTTGTCTGTGACTGACCTACTCGTCACTTCTTTTTCACAATATGCCCATTCAACACTGTGACAGCTACACACTAAGTGGCAGTCTGACTTTTACACACTTGTGACAAAGACAGACACATACGTAAAAACATGTGATCTAATGCAATTACCAATGTGCTTAAAACAAACATATTTTACATTCTGCATTTACTCAGATATGTGCAGCTCTTGTTTCATGTCGGATTTCTCTTGCAAATGAATGTGTACAGCACACAGACAGATCCTATCAGAACTGAAGAGGTTGGCAGCACACATTGATCACTTGCCCTCGTTCCTCTTTGTCTTTCTCACTTTAAATACCTGTCTTTCTAATTCTGTCTTTCTCTTGCTTGCTCCTTCTCTGACTTTGCCACTCTCTGATGTCCTCTTGATGGATAGATCTTTGGGTTTTCTAATGAAAAAATAGATGCCTGTAACACACAAACACTGGTTGGTTTCATCAAAGCATTAAATGTTGAGAGTTTCAAGCTCGTCCTTTATTGCTCATCTCACTCTTTATTGCTCAACTCAGCTCACTTTTTATCTTGTTTTTATGAGGTACCATATGCCATAAAAACCATGGCATAGATGGCATGTCTTTCAGTGTCATGGTATATTCTTTGGACATGTACCTTGGCAATAATATGTATTTTGACCATATTTTATTCTTTTCATTGGATTTATCCACTTTTTTTTCTTTTTTTCATCCATTTTTTGGGCATCTACCAAGGTAATACCATTGGTACAGTATTGTTTACATTAGAGAAATATTTAATTTCACATGACAAATTGGCATAGATTTCTGGACATGTAGGCTACTATAGTAATATATATATATACATATATATATATAGTGACCCTACCCTGTTATGTCATCAATATGCAATGACACTGATCAAATATTTCTTCTCAACAATTTAGTTCAAAGATTTAGAGGGTTTTTTTTCTCAAAATTTAATGTTTATTCTGAACATTTTATTTAGACTTTTTTCTTGAAAGTTTTCTCAAAACACAACAACTTTATTGTTGAAATTTAATGATTTTATTCTCAACATTGCATTTTGACCCATTACAATGACTTTAATCTCGAGATGGCCCTGGGCCCTAATCATCTTCTGTAATTTAGGATATAACAATTATTACCTAGTTCTTGAAGCTCTGATGCTGCTGATAACTTTTACTCGTTTGGTAGCGCTCACGTCATTATCTACGCAGCACAGCCAATTGGTTGCTGTTGCATCAGCGGCCAATGAGCTTGCTGCTCAAACATTCAAATATTTTGCAATGTTTTCTGTTAACAGTCTGCAGCATTCCTTCAGAACCCCCCTCCCTCCTCAGCTCCACCTGTATAGATATGCCACGGTTAAATCAGGTATGTTACATGTGCTGTAGCTGCAGCATGTCTTACATGCTCACAGCAATGTCTATGAATATACTGACAGCAGCGAGTCTCGGTACTTGCTCTGCAGCAGCAGCAGCATCGGCGCAGATCTATTCTGCCAAGACCAAATACATTAACATTGTCATATCCATTA
Source organism: Opsariichthys bidens (assembly GCA_037194245.1). Taxonomy (NCBI): domain Eukaryota; kingdom Metazoa; phylum Chordata; class Actinopteri; order Cypriniformes; family Xenocyprididae; genus Opsariichthys; species Opsariichthys bidens. The sequence continues at coordinate 11,566,925 of CM074285.1, read as the reverse complement.
CCGCAGCAGTGTCAATTATCATACCAATATTTCAAGAGCAGTCGAGACAGAATTGTAGGTATAAAAGTTTTTCCTCAAACTCCTTGACATATCTAATTTAGTCAATCCCATCTAATTTACTTTAAACAAAAAATGCAATCATCATAAATTGTCCATTAAATTGAAATGAAGTAATCATCAAAACATCACATTATTCCATTTTACATAAATATGGTATCATTCAGTACATATCAAAGTACCATGGTGTTTCCATCTGGTAAAATCACAGTACCATACCTCCACATTATAGTAAGGGCCATTGAAACATTGCCGTGGTCTCTTTCAGCCGGATGGTGGATGTTTGCGATGAACAGTCACACTGCAATCTGGAGGACCTGTGGTATGTTTGAGACACAGCAATATACCTGAACAGCTTCTCTAGAACAGCTCCATTCTCCAGACATGTTAATTATTAAAAGAGCGAGTATGCCACCACTCTCACATCTCCATGGAAACAGCAGAGGTCATGGTAGCAGATGACATCAAGTGGCAGACAGGAGGGATAAGAGGGAGAAAGCAAGACATGGAGAGGCAGATCAAGACAGAGAGAGAGAGGACTTTAGCAGTTCATATGTCTGTGGTTGAGTGCTAAACCAAGTTTGCCCAATCCCACAGAGGAAAACTAAACCAGTTCAGTCTGATGAAGACCACCAATACAGTCACTTAATACTCCTCTTTTAGGCTCTGTAATCCTGCTCGATGGCTTTGAGAGAGGATTATTGGGTCTTCTTACTTTATGATAGCATGTCATATGAAAATCGAGGGCTGCTTTTTCCTGATTTGACTTTTAATAGTACATAAATATTAAATCTACAGCTTAAAGGGGTGTTCTGAGTTCAGTCAATTTAAGTTCCATAGACAGCTTAATGGGATATTAATTCACCCCAAAAACAAGCATTTTGTCATCATTTATTGACTCTCATGTTGTTTTTCAAAATGTCTGTTTGTGTGTCAAACATGTTTGGAATGGTGAGAAAATGATTCTATCCCTTTAGGCAGAAAAAGTAAGCCATTGACGTTGACCTGTGCAACAGGTCAAAAAATAAATAAATAAAGACTCAGATCTGACTTCTGCTAGCTGCAGTGTGCCAGTTCAGCTCATTGAAGAAATTTAGCTCAGAGTCCACATTTGCCTAGTGAAACTAATGCCTAATACTGCTGCCTGTAGTACTAGTTCAGCATATTAGTTCAACTATTGATGTTCCCCATAGGAACATACATTCATATACTTGCTAAATATTTAGCTTTAGAATTGCATTTAGATTTAGGGCTTATATATTTCAAATTTACAGTGCTAAACATGTATATTTAACATTTACATATTTATATTTAACATCAGTGGCCTTTTATCTGTCGTCTGAGCCCCCTAAAACTATACCGAGACAGCAACATCATGTTGGCCCAGATCCACACGGGCCAGATGTGGGCCGGATCTGGGCCGACAATGTGTTGCTGTCTGGGTAATCACCTATCTGAATGATTGGACCAGTGGTTCTTCCTCAAGAAAGTTCATCATTTTAATGTTCAGTCAAGTGGTTTTAAGCCTTTCAAGCGCCAGACGCTGCAAAAGAGAAATCAGTGCGGTACTGGCGCACTGTGATAGATTGTTTCTGTGCACGAACATACCTGAAGCACGCACACAGAAAGCCGAATCTCAGACAGCATGCGAGTTATCTTTCTCGTCTTCTTGAGCAAGAACTCAAAAATTATGTTAAAACATCCGTTTTGATGAGTATGCTTGTAAACACAGTCTAAAATGAATGTAAACAGTTGATAAAATATTGCATGTGTGTCATTATAAGGTGACTTCATTAGATGTTAAAGTGACAGCAGAATCATATACCTTGTGTTTCAATGTTAATCAAAGGGCAAAAGAAAGAGACAATCATCCACTGCTCTTAAAGGTTTAGTTCACCCAAAAATGAAAATTCTGCCCCGTGTCACAGTTATGCCAGTTCATATGTCTGTTTCTATGTTCCCCAGTCCTGTCCTAAGTTTCATGTTCCTTGTTTTGAGTTCCAGTCCTGTCATGTGTAACACATGTTCCTTGTTTTGAGTTGAGCCCCGTCACCAGTCATGTGTTCTTTGTTTTGTATCCATCAGTCCTGTCAGTTGTCACGTGGTCTTTGTTGTTAGTTTCGATCTGTCATTGTCTCGTCATTAGTTCATTGTCTGCAGCCGTGTCTTGTAATCAGTTATGTCTGTCACCTGTGCCCCGCTAAATATCCTCATGTGTTCATCTGTATATATTCCCTCTGTGGCAGTCCAGTCCTTGTCCGTTGTTAAAATTATCGTGTGTGGATTTATTCTATGTCTTGTATCCCGTTTCCTAGTAAAGATTAAATTATTTAAAGTCAATTCCTGTCTTCGTGCCTGTTCCTGTACGCCAGCACGTTAAACCCCATAAGTTCATCTTTTAAAAACAAATTAAGATATTTTTGATGAAATCCGAAAGTTTTTTGATCCTCCATAGACAGCAATTTAATTGTCACTTTCAAGGGCCAGAAAGGTAGCAAAGACATTGTTAAGATAGTCCATGTGACAGTGGCTCAACCTTAATTTTAAGGAAGTGATGAGAAAGTATGCAAAAACAAAAATTATGACTTTATTCAACAACTAATTTTCTTCCCTGTCTGTCTCCTATGCTATTTATGTTGTAGAAACAGAGCAGAGCTTCCAGATTCTATGTCAGAACGCTGTGTTTGTGTGTGTGTGTGTGTGGCCCTGGAATTCCCTATGTTAAAATAATTTAGACATTATTTTATTTATATGTCTTCTACCTCTTACAAATACAAATTATAAGCATAAATTATGATGGATGGATGGAAAATTAGTTAACTAGAGAGCTGTCTATTTATTTATATCTGTCCATCCATCCACCATAATATATATGTATTTATACGTAAATTGTTTATATATATTTAACCACTATACTTAACAGCATAGGATTAAAATTCAGGTTTTGATTAATCAATACTATAATTCATTATCCTCAAATTGTCCTCATTTATATAGCTAAGTGAATGTGTTTGCGTGCGTGTGCCATTGATGTGTACCATTCTATATTTCCAGTGCATTTTAATGAGGCAAGAGCCAGGGTGGGAGAAAAACACTGTGGCTAATCCCGTAAAGACATTTTGTGCGTCTCTTTGTTCCAGACCACTGGCCTCACTAATTGGAAAGATTTGCTCTGTCTGAGAGAACTAGATAAACTAATAAGGAGAAAGAATCATACCATTTTAAAGCCAAACCGTCACTTGACCTTGACTCTACCGACTGTCAAGTTAACTTTAGAAGTGAAGAAAACTCCTTTCACCAGCGAGTGACTTTCTGATAACCTGCTGTTCTGAGAGCTTGTTTGATGACGTCACCAAGCCTTCTGTCTCCATGGCGATAATGATCAGTGTTTTTGATTGGCAGGCGAGCAGCATGAGAGAAGGCATAGATGGACAGATTGTGGGCTTGAGTGGGATTGTTTCACGAAGTTGGTCTTTGTTCCGTTCTCTCAAACATCCAAGAAAGTGACAACTGAAGAAGACAACGGAAAAATGAAGATTCATTCTACTCGATCATTTTGAAGATTGAGTCATTTCAGCTTTACATAGTTTGACGAGATGATTTTCCCAGTAGTGTCTTTTTCTCTGTCTATCGCTCTCGGGCTCTTTGTTGTTCTGAGTTTTACGTCTTTGCTGTCTTGGCAGAATATAGAGGGAATGAGAAGGACAGTGAAACAATCCAAAACTTGAGCTGCATATACTCACTCATGCACCAGTACACACATTCACCACTTCCACAATTTATTAAGCAGGAAATAAAGTATGAAAAGGGCATTAGGTACTGTATAAGGTTTATAATAACACTTGGAAAAGTGTAAAGTGATTTTTTTTTTTTTTTTTTTTTTCCTTCATTCATGTCTGAAGCTGATTTTTCTTACCAAATTTACTTCTATTTTCCGCTGTTGACTTCACTTTGTTGGAGAAAATGGAAAATGTATGGCTTATATTTTCCCTTTTAGCTCCATTCTTCAAAAATAGCAATGGTATTGCAGAGACTTATCTCTCTCTCTGGAGTGCAGAACTTTATAAAAGAGTTATTCAAAGCCTCATGGCACAGGACAGCTGTCAATCAGATACTGGACTTCTAGTAAAAAGAGAGAGGCAGAGTCTCAGTCCTTTTTGCTCGGCATTTCTAACAGTGCTGGACAAGACAGAAAGAGAGAGTCATACAGCAAGAGAGAGTGAGAGAGTTGATGTGTGTGTTGTGTGTCAAATCAATCATGATATACTTCTCAGGGTTAGTAGTTTGAACAAATCTCTAATCCTAAATATCAAGCTTTGGTGTGTAACTCATCCTGCAGTATTTGTGTTACGGACGTGAGGTGTGCAATTAATTTTCCAAGCGACTGATGACTTTTGTATGGTAAACAGATGAGAAATTCTCATCAGCTGGAATTGTAGGAGGGTCCCGAGGCACATCTAAGGAATATCATAGACACTTGGGGGCTTCTTTTTTTGTTTTTGCAAGTAAACAAACACCTGGCGACCACGCAGAATCCGCCACTCATGTTTTCCTCAGATAAACTCTAGTCTAATTGTATTATTTTAATGTCAGCATTGACATTGCAGCTGACATGTGAATATTTTATTATAGTTTTCATTTTTAGTGGTGTTAAAAGAGCAACTACAGCGTTTGATCGTTGTGATTGGCTGTATTGTGTTTGTCCAATTAGTTGCATTGTGTGTGATTGGCTGTCATGTGACTCGTGAGATATCTGTGATTAGAAGAACTTTGTCTCTGGCTGATTTATTATTATTTAAAAATGCATTTTAATTATCTTGATGTGAATACATTTAACTGTCTTCAATGTTACCTTGTCTGTGCTGTTTCACTATCTAAGAAGCTATAATCAAGATTTAATAAACTTACATGTTGAAGTTAATAGAGTAAATAATCAGCTTTGGGGTGGAATATAAAAAGTGTATAAATCACAAATTTTCTAAAGTAACACTGTCCAACAGCGACACCCGCAGGTAAAGATACAGCTGGACACCATGTCTATCTTGCCTCCCCTGAGCCCATTGACTTTTAAAGTAACCCTGTGGTGAAAATCAAGTTTTTAACGTCGTTTATATGTCTATCTGGTGTTTTTAACATGCTTTAAGACAGTCAAAACCATTGCTGAGTTTTATCTCTTTAAAACTACAGTAAACCAAAGATAGTCTCAAACCCGAAGTTTGAAATCGCTGGTGTTTCTAATGTCACAAACCTTGTAACCAATCATATCAAACATTCCGGCGGGCTTTAGCATATCATTAATTGACCGCGCAAGGGAGTCTCAAAAGAAGATTATCCCGGTATTTTTTTCTGTTGATATGAAAAATTGGGTAGATTTAGCAATATGGTGGGTGTACGATGCAAACTACGATGTTATGATGAACTATATGCCTTTCTCCACTGACATTCTGAATTGTTCAAAGCGTTCATGTGAACGTGAACATGGATTGTGTAACATAAGGAACACATTATTAGCTGTCCGATAACATATTCAACCAAAAGGCGAATCATATTAATTACCGTCATGGGTCCGACGTTGTAAAGAGCAATACCATTATGCAGCATTTACCTCAGTAAGTTGACCGAGTGGATCTCTGAGCCTGCTCGAGTGAGTGGAGGTGGGGCTAATCATCATATTAATAGATCTGAATATATTACATGAGGCAAGGCTTTAGAGTTACATTCAAGCTATTTTAAGGCATTATTTTAACTTTTAAATATCATTTTGGTGATTAAAGATTAGTTTTAAGGCATAAAATTATTGACTACAGGGGGACTTTAATAGACCCCCCTAAAGCATGCTGTAGGTTTAGTGGGGGGTGATTGAGAATGAATGGGGGAAAGTCACGTGAGAGGAGGCAATGCCTCCATCGCTCTATGATTGGTTCGTTCGATAAATCCCGCCTCTTGTTTTTCTGCACATTCACAAATTGGCTGAATGAAGAAAATTATGGCGTTAATGTGTAAACATACAAAATAGTAAAATTTCCCTTGGTCTATGTAATGCTTAACTAGGAAAATGTGAAAACATTAAGTGTAGGGACATGAATTTACTTTTTTTTTTTTTTTACTTTTTTTTGAGGACTTTGCCTCCTAATTTTAAAACATCACTGCACACCACTGATTGAAATAGTACACTTACAGGTATACTACTAGTACACTGATATTAGTATACTTACTACATAAAGTATACTTACAATATATACTTAAGTATACTTAATTAAAATGAACTTGAAGCATACTTATTTTTCATGAGGGTGGCTATAACAAAGAAATGTCAATATACTGTTAGAGATGAATGACAGTCGTTACTTTGTCAGAACAGTTTTTCAGCGAGACAGTGAAGGAAGAAGCATGTGGTTTGGAGTAAGAGAGCAATGTTGTTATTCATGGAGCTGTGCAGGTGTGTGCTTGTATAGACTTACCACAGGAGGGATGGACACTTTTTCATCTACCTGCTGGCAGAGAGGGATTTACTGCACTCAGGTTTATATATTAACGTATTCAATGGGTAATGTATTAATGTATTCTACGGATGTCATCACCTCATCAGCTTCTTACTCAAATCTTTTCAAAATGATGCAGTACTGAAAGAATGTTTGAATCCAGAGTGCTGAAAGCATGTTTGCACACTACACATTCACTGATGTCACATTATGGAAGAAAAAGACACAAATTTGTTACTCACAATGATATTGACATTATTTAGGAACTGGTTTTCCAATTCAGGATGTCTCTGAATGTCACTAAAGGAAAGGTCTTTTCTTATTCAGCTTACTTCTGAGGGCTGTTTTGTTACTAGACGATTGCTTTAGTACACACACTAAATATTAATGATGTCTTTGTACTGTAATTGCTTAGTGGGTTAAATTTACAGTTTAAGTAGTCAATCAGACATTCACTCACCTGGGTTTAGTGTATAATCCATGGCTTAAACTGGACTCTCTCTATTCAAATGGGATAATTACCCTCATTTAGTTAAACCACAGGCAGCAGTTTTCTTACTGCTCGTTTTCTTTCTTTCTTCCTCGCTCTGAGGATTTTATGTCTTCCAATAAAAGTTATTGCAAAAGCAGTATAAAGAATCTTTACAGAGAACTTTCCGCTTCGAATTGCGAAGGAGTTCAAACAGATCAAAACACACAAGAGAGTCCCAACATATTGCTTAAGAGTGAACTTCACAGAGAGACATTTGGTCATATATGTCAGTACAGCAATGAGAATCAGAGTGTCTAGATACGTCGTTGTTGTTTTTTGTATTACAAGGGAATATCACAATGCAAAAATCACAAAGGCGTTATAAGAATAAACACCAAGGCCTGTAATGTATTCAAAAATATATAAAAAATTCCAATTTGTAATTTTAATTTCAGTATTTTTGGGGAAATAAAGATATTGGTTAAACAATATATGTTTTATCTTAAAAAAAATATTTTAAATGTTTTTGAAAGGAATGACTACACTCACATGTACTTGTATTTAATTTTATTTTTTTGAAAATGCCGTTATATTTTTCAAAACCATATGAAACCAACATTTCCCAAAAACCTGGCTAGAACTTTCCACGAATTTGTCATTGATCCATAAAACTTAATTTTATTTTCTTGCTTTCTTTTTTATATTATTATTATTATTATTATTATTTTGAGTTTGTGGGAAAACTCAATTAAAAAAACCTCGATAAAATCAAGTAGAAATGATAGAAATTATGGTGACAAGTGAAATGAATGGAAACAAATATCTTGATGTAATGACAAAAGAGAACAGAAATGGAATTTTGTATGTGTGTTGTGTGTATGTTTGTTTGTGTGTTTGTGTGGTTTAGGTATACCCTACGTTATGGGGACAAAATGTCCCCACAAACATGGCAATATCCGAAATCAGTATTCTTATTCTCTATTTTCTATGAGAAAACAGCTTATAAATCATTTCAAGTGATGTTTTTTGAAAATGTAAAAATGCTGAAAGTTTTCTGTGATGTGTAGGTTTAGGGTTTGAGAATAGAATATTCAGTTTGTACAATATAAAAGTCATTATGTCTATGGAAAGTCCCAATACAACATGGACCCCAGTGTGCGTGTGCGTGTGCATGTGTGTGTGTGTGTGTGTGTGTGTGTGTGCGTGCAGGCGGATATTCCCTACGTTATGGGGACCAAATTTCCCAACAGGTATAGTAATACTAGTGAATTTTGATCTTGTGGGGACATTTTTTGGTCCACATGAGGAAACAAGCTTATAAATCATACAGAATTATCTTTTTTGAAAATCTAAAATTGCAGAACATTTTCTGTGATGGGTTGGTTTAGGGGTAGTGTGAGGGGACAGAATATACAGTTTGTACAGTTTAAAAACCAATACGCCTATGGAATGTCGCATAAAAAATGAAAATACAACAGGTGTGTGTATGTGTGTGTGTGTTTACTTAACCATATTTTTGGGGACATAATATAACTGAAAAATCTGAAAAAAAAACTCTATTTGAGGACATCTGGGGTCATCCTTATTTATTTTTTTGTGTAAAATTGTGTAAAGTTTTCCATTACGGATCTCTGTCTGTCATCTAATGTAGAGCTCAAAATAAATTTTCAGAGAGTTTATTACAAACAAGAAGCACAGCAGACGAGTATGAAGCTCAGGTGTGTTTAAAGAGGGCTTCACTTCCATGAGAAGGATTGCATTTGAATTTTGCAATGGATAAACATGTTGAGTCAAATATTTTCCTATTCAAACCAGAACAGATTTCTTTCATTTAAGTTCAATGCGGCGTTTGTGGTAGAATTCCTTATTCAAAGCAGCCATAATATCATTGAATATCTTGTCAAGTCCTTTCAGTCAGGCTTTAATGTGGCGGCAGCTGTTTTATGTATGTATGTGCGGATGAGTGTGTGAATGTGAATGAGAGAGAGAGAAAGAGGCTCTTCACCTAGAACCCTGTGCGCCAGCTGCATCTTCCCTGCTTCCGTATTTTGTGGGCTCTAAGCCTCGTTTAGAGTAATTAGCTGTATTTGGCTGAGTTAATGAGTTCCTTCTCCATCCTCGATACTTGTTTTTAGAGGAACTCTGTCAGTCACAAAAAGACTCTACCTGGGTATGAAAGACTCCATTTGGGTATTAGTGTGTATAGAGTGTGTGCGTGATTGTGTGTGTGTTCTGGCAAAAAAAAAAAAAAAAAAACCTCCCAGGCCTCATTCACACTCAATATGAGCATTAATCACGCTAATTACAGCAGCTCTACCCCAGGGGCTGCTGGGATGGTGGAGGACTAAGGTGGGGACAGGCTGATAGACAGGGGATGTTAGTCATGCTGCTCATTGCTTTGCAATGCTAATGGAGTCGCGGGGAACTTGCCATCCTGTCTTTGAAATAGCATGTGGCTCATATTGAGTAAAAGTAGAATAGCATTCGATTTTTCCAGCCTTGACTCTCACTCTAAATTGACTCATTTACTTGCACAGATCATGATGTTAAAGTAAGCCACAGCGTGTGCAGAACCATCTTAGACATGATAAAAATATAATTTTCACATCTTTGGGTGCTTCAGGTCAGTTTTTGATTTGTAGGGGGTTTTTTTTTGTTTTTTTGGGGATTTTTTTTCTAGTTAAGGCTAGATGATATTAGTAAAATACATTCAAAAGATTGAGGTCAGTAAGATTTTTTAAAGAAATTAAATCTTTTATTCAGCATGGACATATTAAATTGTTCAGAGCCCCTGAAGCAAAATGCTGAGTTTTGCCGTTCATTTAATTCTACCCCACTTTAAAATAACATTAAAACTGAGCATGTATTTCTAACAGGCAAAATGCCACATCTAGTGTAAAACAAGAAAATGGCAGTACGGTAAAAGGTCAAATACATGACATCCAATGAAATTATGTCTTCTTTTGCGATTAAAACTGACTGCATCCAAGTAGTGTGTTTATGTTTGGTTGCATGCAGAGTATTCTGGTTTAGCAAATTGCGCTATATTGCTGTCGTTTTCGACAACTTATATTTGTAAAAGTGGGGATTTAGCGCTTTTCAAATCAACACAGGATTGCCAGGTTTTCACAACAAAACAAACCCAACTGCTACTCAAAACTAGGTCAAAACCAGACCAATCATGTTTCAGTCGGGATGTCCCCCCAGTAAAAATCGCGTCCCGTGGGGTAAAATCTGTTTTTTGGGTAGGTTCCCCTGGTAAAATTAGCATACCAGGGGCTAAATATCACGTGCTTGGGGTCGCTTCAACCTACGGACATGAAAAACAACGCGCAGCAACACTGACATACCCATTAAGACAATGACTTGCTGCCACCTACTGGCAATATTTAAAAAGATCGATTCGTTTTTACTATCATTTCATATATTTCTCTATTGGACTCTATTCTCTATCTACATGTGTTGCAGTCTTTAGCGAAATGCATCACGGGTAAGGTAGTTCAGCTCAAGCGTGCTTGTGTGATGGATGTATTTACTCTCGCTGTGCTGTGAAAAGAATATTTCCTGTTGCTTTTTTTGTTAGTTCATTCAAGTCAACAAAAATATGGCTTTTGTTGATAATGATTTAATTTGATTGAAATAATTGATTTAGTCTAATATATTGCTTTTTATGATAATAATAATTATGTTAATAGAATTTTCAGAATTTGATAAAACATGACACATACAGTTAATAGTGTTAGTAAACTTTGCCTTTATAAAGATACAAAATGCCCCTGATAATTAATTTACGGGGGCAAATATTGTCCATTGATGGAAGAGATGCAGTCAAAGTGGAAGAGAGGGGGTACACAGAAGGATGTTAAATGCCTTAGGGGGTACACCACTCTAAAAGGTTTGGGTACCACTGCCCTAAAGGGAAATGGTGATGAAAAAAATAACAGATGGGAGGAAAAAATATATTTCAACACTTTGTGTTCCCTGGCAAACTTTTGCATTCCCATGAGAAACTTTGCGTTTGCTTGCAATGGACTCATTATATGAGCGAACATTTTGCGAGCGAACGCAAAGTTTCTCGGGGAATGCAAAACATTTGCGAGAGAACAAAATAGCATTGAAATATAAATGTTCCTCATATCTCATATATTTTTCCATCACCGTGTCCCTTTAGGGGCTCAGCAAAATTGATCCAAAGTGAAAGTAAAAACTTTTATAATGTTACAAAGGATTTCTATTACAAATAAATGTTGTTGTTCTTTATCGATCTATTCATCAAAGGATCCTGGGGGGAAAAATATCATGTTTTCCACAAAAGTATTAAGCAGATCAGCTGTTTCCAACAGCAAATCTGCATATTAGAATGATTTCTGAAGGATAATGAGACACTGAAAACTGGAGTTGTTACACTGTATTTTTTTTCTTAAATAATAATAAATGCAGCCTTTGTGAACATACTGTAAGAATTAGGGTTTTTTTTTTTCAAAAACATTACAAAATCTTACCAACCCCAAACTTTTGAATGGTAGTGTGTATATAAAATATTAAAATGAATATTTACCTAATTAATTAAACTATTAGGGCTATCATTTTAAAGACTCATACAGTGCAAATAATTATAAAAAGTAACATAATCCTTTAACATAATTAGTCATACATCTTTACCCATATGTAAATTCCATTATATGTTTTTTTCTGTCATTTGGAGCCTTTTCTTAGCAAGTATGAACATGCGATTAATTGTGATTAATATTTTTGCTTGGATTGAAATATTATGTGTTCGGGTGTATATAAAACACAAAATCTTATATATACAGTTTTTTGCACATATGCTCACACATTTTATACACTTTGGTATCTTTGAGTAACTGAGAAGTGATCGATGTGCTTGTGTGTTTTGATTCCACACGTTCACAGTTTGGCACAAGTGTTTACCTCCTTGCCACCTTAAACACCCACACCAGCTCTTGTTCCAACTGGAAAAAACAGGTCATACCATCTTAAGCAATGATGGATTACGGGCCGAGCCAATGGGGCCAGTGCCCCGGGGTCTCTGACTGTCAGGGGCCTCCAAACTCCAGGAAACAAGCCACTGCAGATGTAATATTTATATAGATAGATGAAGAGCACTTGAACATGTGCCAGTGAGTATCACCACAGTGTGAAAAAACTGAAGAAATGAGAAATGTTATCTATTTCTGGGCCCATCTCAGCAGTATTGCAGCTTTGATGTTGTATACCTGTCACGGTGCATTAATGTCACTTTTGCGACATTGATTGCACTTTGCAAGTGCAATAGTGCAACTCTTTATTTTGTGGTGCAATTTTGATGTTGTTAAAGTATGTGAATATTACGTCTCATAATCTAGTGTTTCAGGGTCAAACAAAGGACCATTCATCCTTGAGCTCAAGGTGTTTTTTAGAGTGTAAATCAGCTCAACCAGCTTAAGGTGGTCTCTCTAGAATATTCTTCTTGGTTGACCGGCCTCTGCTTTGATTGGCTTCAGTCAGACTTGGCTGTATCCACTTAATTTTAGAATTCTTTAATGGAATGAACTGAATTAACCCTCGCAAAGACCCTTCGCAACATGAGCCTTTAGTTACTGTTGCTATGTCCGACAAGCCATGCGCTCTCACGCCACACATCATGTTCTCACGGAGTCAAAGATACATTGCGGAGCAACGAGACACTGAAAACGCATAGACAGACAAGACAAGACAGAGCAGGTACTTTTGATGTGAAACAGTTTCATATTCAAAATATTGTCATTTTTTAAGAAGTTTAAACAGTAGACACCGTATATTGTCTCTTTAATGTGCCGTGACAGATCGCTGTAGCTCCTTGAAGCGGCTCGTGAACCGATCATCTCTTCATACTAGTTCATTTATAGCATCAAATAAACATGAATGAACATCAGAAGGAATGTTTCAAGTGTCAAATTGTGAGTACACACAATTTTTCAGGTTCAAGTACACCAACATTAATCTACTAACTGCCCTGACTGCTTTTTTTTTTTTTTTTTTATGAAATTTTAAGATTGGTCAGATCACCTGTCAATCAAACTGCCGGTGAAGGGTCAAATAGAGATCTTCTGTTGATTTCAATGTGAATTCAAATTCAACAAATCCAGTTGGTGCAATTAAATAATCTTCAGTTGAAATGAAGAATTCTTTTGCATAAAAATTAAAGGACATAATACCATAGTGCAATTTTGAGAAATGAGAAAAAGATTCAATTGAATTTGAAGTTCTTTGATTAAATCACGCATCACAGCAGATGGCGCATCTGCTAAAAGTCACCAGATAATGATGCAGTTTGCTGCTTAAATTCGGACTGCGTTAAACAGTGTTGACTGTAAGCGTGTTAGACAAGAATGCTCTTCGGCGGTCTCAACGGGGACAGGGGTGCTAATTACTGCAGAGGATAAACCACACGCATACATGCTGAGATTTTCTTTCTTTCTCTCTCTCTTTCTGTCTCTCTGTATAGTTCCTTAGATGGAACTCTCTGCTTTCGTTTAGGTCCTGTGTATAAAGTAATCATGGCTCCTTATGCCAGAATCAATGCGCAATGTAATTAAAGTCCTTCAAACTGTAAAGCTTGGGTGCTTTAGTCTCTTCTCTCTGGTTCTCAGGTTCATCCTCAACGTGTTTCACTGGTACCTGTCCTTTTATATCCGCCTCACTGCAACCGTTCAATGACAGCTGATCTTCATCCGCCTCAAAAAGCAATTTCTTTAAGACATAGATGTAGAAAAACTAGATTATTGCTGCATCTGAGGTGGCTCTCTCATTTTGCTCAGGTTTCGTCACTCCAAACCACTCCAGAGAACTGGAGACCTCAAGATGAATTCATCTTTTTGATAATGGATGTGCTGGAGCACACATAGTGGCACACAGATAACACAAATTGTAGCATATTGTTTCTGAATTTATTTGATATTTGGCATGTCTTTGCTTTCAGCTCAGTCTCTCTTGCAGATACAAAAATATTCACATTCACTTCCCATGGAGCACTTGGCAATGGATCATCTCAAAATCTCCCATAGTGCCATGCAGGCTCAGTTCCCTTAAAACCTTTAGCCTATCAGAGAGGAGCATGAAATACAATCTTTGGCCCTCACTGCCTATCAGAGTTAAGCATGAAAAAATCCCTCCCGTTGCAGGCTGAAACTGTAGAGCTCGGGATAAAGTATTCTTCTGCAGCTTTTAGATAATGCGGCTGGCCTGAAGCTGGTTAGAGCCGAGATGCGAAAGAGAGGTAGAAAGATAAAGAAAAAGAAAGCAGGATTGAGAACAAGATATCAAATTGAATCTGAAAATTCTTTAATTGAGTAAGTTCTACAAATTTTCATAATACATAATTCATTTGACTCGAAGGAATTTGAAAATTCTTAAATCAACGTAGAATTGCTTAACTGAACCGTCTGAGTTTCACAATTGACTTGAAAGTGAAATAGAAGAAAGATTAAAGGGATAGTACACCCAAAAATTAAAATTTCCAAGACTTTGACTTGCTTTCTTTAGCTGATTAAAAATTAAGGTTGAGGAAAACATTTCAGGATTTTTGTCCATCTAATGCAAGGGAACGAGGGCTCATCTAGTCCATTTCTGGTCGTCCAAAAATCAATATTGAGGGTATATATACAGGACAACAATGTACTAAAGCGGAAAAGTTTTTCCATTGTCAAACCATTGTCAAAATGATCCCCGTTCACACAGATCTGCGAAAACAACTAAAGAGGCTGTATTATGCTGCCAGTCCAGTAGTTGGCGATGTCATTTTGTAAAGAAACACTACGTGCCTATAGACTGAACATGTAATACAAGCCTGACATCGCTGTTGTCACAAATTTGTGGTTATGTAGTTTACACTGAGACGATAGCGGTTTTTAAAAACTTGCTCTTTGACACCCGTTTTCACACCTCCAAAACGCCATTGTTTTAGCGTTTCTACTTGAAAACAGCGTTTAAACAATAATGGTAGAAACAAAGCTTTTCAAAGCTTCCAATCAACGGTAGAAATTGCTTCGCAAAAGGATTCACCATTTTGAAGCGTTCGAAACACCACATGCCGGTGACGCCTGCTGGTCAAAACAGTGTAAATCCAACACAAACATGCATAAAAAAGCAAAGCTTTTACAAACCCATCGCAAGTATAATCAATCAGATGCAATTAACTAACCATCTAATACCATTAAATAAGAGTCTGTATAATATGTATTCTTTTATACATTTTCAGGACTTGTTTTGTTTGTTCTACAGATGGATCAGCTAAACTATTAACTACTATTATTCCTTTTGATTATACAAATACCTCATGAAAACATCTACAAATGTATAAAACTAATCAGAGATCAGCAAAATAAACACTTAATACTCAAATAATAGACATCTTGTTCAATGGTTCACCCCTGGGAGGCGATCTCACAAGAGTCATAAGAGTCATTCGAAAGCACCCATAACTAGCATAAAAGGGCTCCACACGACCCCAGTTGGCAAAAAAGGGTTTTCTCTAGTAAAACGATTTTTTCGAAAAATATATAAATCGATATAGGCCTACCATTTAACTACAAATGTGTGCCTTGGTCCAGCTCTGCGATGCACGTCCACAAGACTGTCTGACTTAGATCGTCACACTTTGGCATTAGAACTTGCCCCTAATCAATCACTTTTGATGATTATTCTGTTGAATTAATTGAGAATGATCAATTTGATAGTGAAAAGGAGAAAGAGGTCGAATTTCTGGAATTTTTGCAAATGGCAAACTGCAAATTGTCTGAAAGAGAAAGAATCTGTCATTCAAACGTCTTTGTTGAATGACACATTCAGTGCATCCTTTCTGAGAAAAGGCGCTCACCGCATTGACCATGTGTGTGTGTATGGTATCAGGTTGTGTCCTTTTCTTCTCCTGCCAAAAGCTGCTGACAGGTGAAAAGCCCTCAGTGCCACTCTCCTGGTGTCATATTGTGAGTGGCACTTTGACAGTGAGTTCGCTCAGCTCAGCCAAAGCTTGTTTTCAGATACAGGTACTAGACTTTTCTCACCTACTTGCCATTCAACCAGGTTAACACCAGAATTTCCCCAAAGTAGGGTGACATTTTATGTGTTTTTACCGGCTACTGGCCAAAGAGAGAGAAAACGCTTCTCTCAAAAAAGCAAATGTAACAACATTTAATGCCTCATAAAATATTCATGCACTTTATCACAAGTCACAGGAACTGTCACACACTACTTAGCATCTGTCTGAGGGGAAGAAGTT
Organism: Opsariichthys bidens; assembly: GCA_037194245.1. Classification (NCBI taxonomy): domain Eukaryota; kingdom Metazoa; phylum Chordata; class Actinopteri; order Cypriniformes; family Xenocyprididae; genus Opsariichthys; species Opsariichthys bidens. Next base: position 11,550,655 of record CM074285.1, on the reverse strand, counting down.
TAAAATGTCAAAAACTGATGAAGTGATGAAGTGATAAAGGGACAGTATTATTTTTGTGCTATATTTCAGGATATACACGACAACCATAGCTGATTTATGTGGTGATGTTTCTGCATATGCAGGTATTCGAACAGGTTGCGTCCTGTTCTTGTTCAATCAATGATATTAACCTCATGAATATGCAAATAAGACCGTTAACTAAATTTTAAACCATGAGAATTTTTAGCAGCTGTGTCAGAAATGATTCTCCTCCACTGGAATTGATTTTCAGCTGCATTTTTTACCTTAAGGCAAGTTTTTAGAGCCATAACACACAGCATGTTGTCCAATCTGTCAAATACTTCATTTGAATGTATTAATTGAAATTCTACATGCTAGAATGGCCTTTAAAATCAGTCCAACACTATGCCAGAGAGCTGGATAATATAACAAACTGACAAGGAAAAACAGTGCTGATTTTTATTTTTTATTTTATTTTATTTTTAATGCGGATAAGAAAGGCTGAGCATCCAATCAAACTATATGGTAAATGTATCTGTCACTTGGTAATGTGGCTACAAACACCGTATTTGGCAAGTGTTTGTTCCATGTAATTGGCTGGTAAATCAAACTTCTGCTGTTGTTTATGCAGTTTCAGAATTGTTAATTTGTCATGTCATAAGCATGCATATTGCTGGGCTTATGCAGTTTTTGGTAATATCAATATATTTCTTTTTTAAAGGATTAGTTCACTTCAGAATTCAAATTTCCTGATTATTTACTCACCCCATGTCATCCAAGATGTTTATGTCTTTCTTTCTTCAGTCATAAATTATGGTTTTTGAGGAAACAATTCCAGGATCTTTAGCCTAAGCAAGGCACGAAACCACGAATTGCTCCCCTTGTAAGTCGCTTTAGATAAAAGTGTCTGCCAAATGAATAAATGTAAATGTAAATAAATGTTGTCTAGCAAAACGATCAGCTATTTTCTAAAAAACAAAATTGTTTAACCACATATGCTCATCTTGCACTGATCTGCGATTCGCCAAAAATTCCGTAATCATGTGGGAAAGGTCACAAAATTTTCTCATCCAACTTTAAAATCATCCGAAATTATTGTTTTACCTTTTCTCTTTTTTTTTAAAGGGCGCTTGACTACGTTTTTGCACGTTCGTTTTGTAAACACTTGCTTGGCACTTCCACCTACGTCATGCGTGACCTTTCCAACGTGATTATGTAATTTAGTAACAAAGCATTGCAACATGAGTATTTGTGATTAAAAAGTATATACATTTTAATTAATTTTTTTAGAAAATGACCGATCCTTTCACTAGACAAGACCCTTATCCCTCGGCTGGGATCGTGTAGAGCCCTTTGAAGCTGCACTGAAATTGCAATTTGGACCTTCAACCTGTTGAACCCCACTGAAGTCCACTATATGGAGAAAAATCATGGAATGTTTTCATCAAAAACCTTAATTTCTTTTTGACTGAAGAAAGAAATACATGTATTATCGAGTAAATTATCAGGAAATTTGAATTCTGAGGTGAACTAATCCTTTAATGACATTTTTGTTTGTACAGTAAACAATTTTGGTGCACTGGTGTGATGACACCACAGCAGCAGCAAAACATTGTACTAAGTGCTTCACTAAATAGACCTAGAACTGCATATTTGAATAATTACTTAATAATTGAATAATTGGCATTTTGAAACCCTGGTTAATTTCCGACACTTTCATGCAGTAGCCCAACTGTTGATATATATTTACAATCATTTTTTAAAAGTGGCTAGAAAGAGCAAGATAACATCATTTGACCTTTAATTACTGAACCTAAATCACCACTTGACATTTCCCCTCTGTGTGTTTCCAGGTACGTCCACACCTTGTACCTGGGAGTGCAAAGTCGTTGGCATGGCGACCCAGGTCAGCGTCATTGCTACTGGCGTCTGATGTTTGAGAGCGCTGACATCAACATGCTGCGGCTACTGGAGGCTTTCCTGAAGAGCGCGCCTCAGCTCGTGCTACAGCTCAGCATCATGATCAACAGCAACCACATACTGCCCCTACAGGGTGAGAGAGCACACACACACACACACACACACACACACACACACACACACACACAGGTTTCCCAGGTGGGTACATGAGATGCTTTTAGTTGGGCGTACTTAATGGGACGTGTTGAGAAAGAGAGAGAGGACAGAACACTTGTGTGATTGTGCTGTGGTTGTCATGACTTATTCATATGGCCACTCCAGAGAAGAGGTTTGCTTGTGATGAATTAAACAAAACGTTTAACACGCTCCACTCTGTGCGATGACATATGAAATGACTCTGGCACCTCAGATACAAGCATGGGGGAAAAGACAGCAATAGGTAAGGATATGAACATATTTGAAAGCAGTTTGATAATAAAACATGTTAAATAATAATAAAAGTACACGACCATTCAAAAGCAAGGATGCATTAAATCAAAAGTGACAGTTAAGGCATTTATAAATAATATAATATATAATAAAATGTCATTTTAAAATATCTAATTCAAAAAAATGATGTTCTTTTGAACCTTCCATTCATAAAAGAATCCTGAAAAAATACACATCACAGTTTCCACAAAAATATAAAGCAACTGTTTTCAACGCCGATAATTAGAAGAAATGTTTCTTGAGCATCAAATAGAATAATTTCTGAGGGATCATGTGACACTGAAGACTGGAGCAATGATGCTAAAAATTCAGCTATTTTAAATTGCAGTAATATTTCACAATATTACCGTTTTTATTGTATTTTACCGTTTTTACTTGGTGAGCCTAAGAGACTTAAAAAAAAATCGACCAATCCGTAACTTTTGAACGGTAGTGTATAAATATTTATTTATATGATTTTCTTATTATTCATTGAGAAATATGAGATTGAACAAATCATTAAAGTAAAGAAAAAAATGTAAAACTTTTAAAAGTTTTAAAAATACAGAGAGAACTTCTTTGCTTCCTCAGAAGGCCACCACACGTCACTGTGAGAGAGAACACTACTCAGGAGACAAAAAGATGAGAGGAAAAGGATAGTCAGCAGAAAAAGACAAGAGGATAGAATGAAAGAGAGAGAGAGACGGGAAAAGGTGTATGGCAGCCGGATGGAGAGCTCAGAGGGATGCACTGAAGGACTGAACAGACTCAGAGATGTTCTGATTAATTCTGGTTCATGGGTTTGGTTACCAACTACCACACAGAAAGGCTTTTCCTTGTTCTTCTTATCTTCTTTCTCTGGCTTTTTCTTTGTTTCTTTTTCTGATCTCATGGCCCTGCCTGTCAGTCTGTCTCAGACCTATGACCTTTACATTGTGCCAGTGAATTCCATTTGAAAGTGAGCATCTGTATTCCGCACTCACTGTGGAGAGCAGAGCACTTGAAGTGAGGGCTCTGAAGTGTGCAGTCTCCTATACTATCGCAATGCTGTTTTTTATTGCTTGTTTGTTTTTTGTTTTTAAATGATTCTGATTGGATGATATTTGTGTTGCATGCTAATTATTGTTTTTCTATAACTGCACTGCTATGAAGTACAGAAGCTCCTAGTTTGTTGATCACATTAAAAAGAACATACTGAAGTGAAACTGTAAACAACTAAGCTTCAAATTAATGGACCTACAAAGAGATGTCTACTAGGATATTAACAATATATTTGGACTGGCTTTTTATTTATTTATTTTTTTGCTAAAAATGCTTTTTATAGATTTATTTTTATATATAGAAGTTTCCTAAAGAGAATGCTTTCAAATTCCCTACACTGTGAAAAATTAAAGAGAATTGAGAAAACATAAAAGTTTAAAGCAACCAGCTACAGGAGATTTTAGTTTTCTCAAATTTTGTTTACTGTTGTAAATTGAACTTGTTATACAACAAGTTGAGAAACTCAAAAATCTCCTCCAGCTGGTTACCTTAAACTTTTAAGTTTTCTCAACTTTAATTTTTCACAGTGTACTTGTCTCGTGACTTGCACAATGTTTTATTAACGGTGCAGTAAGTGATCTGGGAAATGCTAATGTGTACAAGCATACAATCCCACCCTCCCTGCAAATGACCGTCCAAAGCAACGCTTCCTCCAAAACACATGACCGTGCACACACACACACATACACGCACACACACATGAGAGGAGGTGTTAAACCTTATATCTCAAAATACATGACCTTACAATAATAATGAACAAAAACAACTTAGAGAGCTTGTAAGTGACTGCTCAGGCTAATTTTCGGTGTTGATACTGTTGACATGGAAAAGCTTAATTGACCTTTCGCAAAAAGTTTGACTGACAAGCGATCTGACCAATCACATCCCTGAATCTGCCATTTTGTCTGACAAAGCAGTCAGGGGAGTTAGTAGATTAACGTTGGTGTACTTGAACTTCAAAAATTGTGAGTACTCACGTCTTTCTGCTCTTGAAACAACATTCCTTCTGATGTTCATTCATGTTTATTTGATGCTATAAATGAACTAGTATGAAGAGATGATCGGTTCACGAGCCGCTTGAAGGAGCTACAGCGATCTGTCACGACACATTAAAGAGACACTATACGCTATATATTTGTTTAAATTTCTTTTAAAAAATGTACAGTATTTTAAATATGAAACTGTTGTCAGTGTCCTCTTTGTTCCGCGATGTATTTTGCACTGCGTGAGAACATGATGTGTGGCGTGAGAGCGCAAGGATTGGCTCGTTGTTTTGATTCAGTAGGAACTGTAAAAGGCGGCTGCCGTTTGTTTGCGGTGCTGATGACGCATCATGATGTGTGAGGGTATGGAAAAATATACTTTGTCTGCCAGGAAGGGCTTTGGATTAAAATTTTATGATCCTGCGCTTTCCACATACGATATATATTTATAAAAATATATTCATACCGTTTAACATAGTGATTGCTATCAGGATATGAGCAGACTTTCATCCAGTATAACAAAGAAATGTTTCTGTAGAGAATTATAATTTTTTTTTTTTTTGTATAGGTGAATATTGAATTTATATATATATATATATATATATATATATATATATATATATATAAACCAAGTTTTTACTTGTTCAAAGGAATTACTTTCCGGATATGGTGACGCTTTTAAACTAGTAATAGCAGCGTGTGCTGTTTTTAACCATGATGGTTAATCATTGGCATAAGAAAGTAATTCACAGAAAAGCATTTTAGAAAATTCCCCACTGTGTGTTTTAAGGTCTTGAAGAGTCTTTGTTCTGTGAGGACTTGACTATGCCTGTCATGTAGTTGTTTAATCAAATCTAAAGCACAAATACTGTTATTAAAATGCATTGCGCAAACATCTCCTGCACTTTATTCCACAACATCATCAAGATGTTAAATGCAGGCGTAGCAACTTAAACTTCCCTCTTTCTCTCTCTCAGCACTGGCAGCGCTGGGCTTTAACTTGTCTTATCCCTTTCTCTTTAAACTGCATTCTAATCTGAGGCTGTCTTTGTGGCAGTGGGCTTGCGCTGCGTCTGATGTTTGATTTAATTAAGATTGCCAGCGCATTGCTCCATGAGAGCCTCTGAAAAAGAGGCCGGGAGAGAACGCGGAGAGCATGCGGGCAGGCTGGAAGCGGAACGGGAAAACGCAGACTAATGCTTTCGGATCTCTGCTAATTAAGACCTCACTTAATCTGGATCTGCACCAAATTAGTTGCTCACAACAAGGGCTGGGAGAGATAGAAAAAAAAGAGTGCGATAGAGAGGAAATGAAATGCAAAAGAGTAAACGCTCAATAAACAGCAAGGGTCAGGCTTGTGCAAAAAGATATCCAGTGTGTGATATGCACTATGCAGCCTTGAAGTGGAAGAGTATTTCTACAGTGATTTATACTTGTGGTCGACATGGCCAAATATAATAATTAAGCCATTGAGCCAATGAGTTTTTCTGTTTAGCTGTTAAGTGACTTTCATTTTAACAATAGCCAATAAGTTTTTCCTGAGCTCTGTTTAATAAATTAGTATTGAGAACTGTGTAACACACACACACACACACATTATATATATATGGTAACACTTTACAATAAGGTTCATTAGTTAACAACATTAGTTAACATGAACTAATAATGAACTGCACCTCTTAATCTTTGTTAATGTTAATTTCGACATTTACTAATACATTATTAAAATCTTGTTAACATTAGTTAATACACTGTGAACTAACACAAATAACTGTATTTACATTAACTAACGTTAATGATGATTATTAATACAGTAACAAATGTGTTAACTACAAAGAACTATATATACCATGTATTTCATCATGTCTTCTACTAATAAAATATATGCGCAAACAAGGACACTTGTGAAACGGTATGCGGTGACAAGATGGATTATTCTGATACAGCGAAGACAATGATGTAGACCGAAATTCAAAGAAGAATGGACAAAAAAGTAACTATGCCTCTATTTTTCTTGTTAAACTGATGTGTGTCATTTGTTTATAGACTGTAGTGGTTGTAAATATAATGAAAATATTATTAGCCTTTTAAATGTTCTTGCTCATTTTCTCATTTAGAATGAGAAGGTGACGTCACAGCTTTTTCGCTCGCGTTGCATTTCGGGAAGGAGTCGCCATATTAGAAGGACACGTAAGGGGCCGTTCACATATCACGTCTAAAAATGTGTGGAAAGTGAGACCGCGCCCCTTCCTCCTTCTTTCCAAAGTGTGTCGTTGCTATACAACTGCGCTCTCCACAACTATGAGGAAGAAGGATAAATTGATTTTTAGCCTTTGCACTAGCTTTACTACTTTAGATAAATTTATGGAGAACACTATGTTCAGCTGTTCGGCTGAGCTCTCTATGTTTTGTTACGGAAAGGCCGAAGCTGATCGGTTGGTTCTTGTCACATGACCTGCGATGCGCATTCCTGAAAGTTGAGAATTTTTCTTCTCGCTCCGCCTGGCAAATGCACCGCATGCGCACCGCGATCGTGTTGCGTCTATAATGAGCGCGCCTCCATTCGGAATAATGAATTTGAGCGCACAAAAGATGTGATATGTGAACGGCCCCTAAAGCGTCTGAACTCTGGCACAGTATAGGCAGCGATACCGTATAAACCAGGTAATTTAGTCTTTAGGTAGATGGTCTCTCCTGATAAAGCCCCTTTCCTTTTGCTTCCTCCTTCTCCGTTTCTTTCCAAGAAATTGCACCATATCGCAAAAATTCAAGCTGCTCTCTCTCTGTCGCTACTTCTCTTGGTCTCACTGTCGAAGTAACCATGGCAACGAATAGCGCATCCTTCTAAAATGGGTGACGTACCTCCTCCTTCTCTATAGCTCAAAGTTATAATGCTGATTTGTTTATATTTCTAAGAATAATTTAACAAAACGAATCTGATTTGATAGTTTTTTTTTAGTTTATTGTCATATGGTTGTGTTTTTAAAATACATCAAGCTAACTCTGGCTCATTCTAAACCCCTGGGTTATCTTTCTTCACTTGCTCATATTTTACCTGGGGTTAACAATTAATCCGGGGTATTCATAAGATGACATATCACATTGTACATCCCTAAACCCTGGGCAAACGTTCTTATTTTTATATTTACGGTGTCAGTATCATTGATTGGATAAATGCAGCACGTGACCTGTTTACATTGTGGATCCTTGTATTGCTGACTGTACTATTGGGTTTATACTTATTATGTATAATTATGGGTTTATTATGTATAAAAGGTATAAAAATTAAGAATGAAACAGTCTCACTCAAATTGTCGCATTTTCGGTCAGCATTTCACATTTTTCCTCTCAAACTCTAAATTTACTATTTTTATGTTTCCTTGAATGTCCAAATCAGGAAAACACGAGTACGAGATTGGTTGTCTGTTGCCAAGCGTCTAGCTGTAACATTCTAACACCAAACTGTTTCACAACGTACAAGTTTGGCACCGCAATGCAGGGTTAACAAAGATCATCTGGAGCTGGCTTTATAACCCCGGGTAAAAAGCGTTGCTAACCCCGCTTCTAAATTACAAGTGTGAAACATTCCTTTACCCAGAGTTAAAAGCGGAGTTTAGAACGACGATACTCGGAGGTTAAGCACAGTGTGAAAAGCCCTCAAGTTGCCTCCAAATCTGTTGCTTGTTTGTTTTTTCTCAGCTCACATTTAAATATTCATTTGTCAGTATAATGAGTGTGTTGCAGGTTTGTTTTTTCATTGGTTGTTGTCTCCCTTCTTCCCATCCTTTACACTCCCACTTTTCCAGAGCTTTACACACCCATTTTTATAATGACATGGGTATTACACTGTTATTATGACTTAAACGTGAAATATGAGAACATTTTATAAGTCCTCATATTTAAAATAGCTTTAAAAACATACTAAACAATGTTTTATTAAAAATGTAAAATGCAGAATGTTTTCTGTGTGATGGGTAGGTTTAGGGGAATGGTTAGCGTAGGGGGAGAGAACGAATAGGGGACCAGTGTCCAGTAGTCCAATGAATTAATACACATACTAAATTATGTTTTAAAAATGTAAAAATGCATCAAGTTTTCTGTGATGGGTAGGTTTAGCAGTAGGGGATAGTGGATAGTGAACCAGACTCTGTGTTTGTGTGTGTGTGTGTGTGTGTGTGTGTGTGTGTGTGTGTGTGTGTGTGTGTTTGTGGGGAGTAGGGAAGGAGAGGAATCAAGCACTAGAACAAAGCCAATCTGCCAGGACCCAGCAGATACACAAACATGCAGCGAGCTGTATTTAAGAGCTGATCCCCATGATAACATCAGCTCAGCGTGGAAGCCTCCTGAGATTGCTGCACATCTCTCAATCACACACGCTCAGACACACCTCCTCTTCACCTTTTCGCTCTACCTTGTGCTTTAGGGTACTCGCAAACACAATATAAAGCACCTGTCTGTCTCCCTGCCAGCAAGTCAAACACACACACTCACACTCTCTCTCTCTCTGGAGAGACATCCTCTCAGGCAGTTGGGGAACAAGCCCTGCGATTTGTTGTCTCAGCAGGGGTTGTAGCTTCTATGAAATATTATTTGAAATCTAAAACAAGAGTAACAAACATTACAAAACTTTGAGCCTTTTTTTTTCTTTTTTTCTTTTACCATCACCCTTGAAAGAACAGCTCTAGCATCTCTGCCAGCTCATGTCAGTTTGTGTTTCATAAGAGCCGCCATGATGTCTGGAATTAAAATCGCTTTGCTTCTTTGCCTCGTCAGATTATATTCGCTCAAAATATGTCTCTCATGATTCAAGGTATATTCACACGTTCATATATTATGAGTCCAGAGAGGCAAGAGACATCAATTAGGGCCTGAATTATTCATGTTTTGAAAGTTAATTATTCAATCGCATGTTCAATTAGCAATGAATCACATCAGATCTAATTAAATATTGAAGGCAGAAGTCTGAGAATGTGGAAATGTAGTGATTCTTAATTATTTTGAATAGGTTTTATATTTAGCACTTGTTTTTTGTCGGGCTATTTAATTGGTTACTGCTATAGAGGAGCTTCATGGATGCAACACCCAGGTTGTATGATTTACATCTATTTACACATATACTCACACTAGATGTATTTTCTTTGAAATTACCAGTTGAAGACATTTTCACACTTCTAGCTTTGCAAGCTTGATTTCGTGCATCGTTGCCTTTCAAAATGTGCCAGAATGCAATTCTAAAACCAATGTACTGCATTCTCAGCTACAAGGCATTTGAAGAAAAAGAAAAAAGAGCTGGTCACCAGCATGAGATCCTGTTGTAATGGTGTTCCAGTGAAGCTTCTTGACTCGTTTAACCAGCAAAACAAAAAATGATAAAAAATTGTTTTATTTTAAATTGAGTTTAGTTTTCCAGAATTTCCATAGTTTCAGTCTATTTCGTTTTTATTTTAGTTTTAGTATTTAGGGCTGTCATCTGGTATGGTTTAAAACAGTTTAACAGCAGTCTAGTTATTTAAGTGCTATATCAAGTGCCATTTTCATTTTCAATATGAGTGGGTTGTAAAGATTTCAAATTTTATATTATAATATGCCATATATCATTTAAATTAAATGGTGGTTTTGGAATCCTGAATAATTTGTTTAGTTTCAGTTTTTTTTTTTTTTTTTTTTTTTTGTATTTCAGTTCATTTACTTAACATTAACAATAGCAATCTACCACTGGTACCACTGGTCCAAGCTGTTCTTTTAAGCAGCTGTGGTTCATAGCATTTTCTATGGCTAGTTTTCTCTTTCAAGTCAGCTACTGTCATGGTATAGCATTAGCAACAGTTTAAAGAGAATCTTGCTGAGCAAGTTAGAGTTAATTAAATTGTTGACATTTATACAGCCCAGGCTCATTAGGAAAATGTACCTATGGGAACATTTTTGCAAAAAAAAAAACCATAGCGCCATGAGCGGCGCTAAAAGCGTGTTGTTTTTTTCCCAAACAGATGAATGTGGTATGTTTTTATTATGTTGATTTTATATGCATCACTGCAGTTCTGATTTGAAATGTCCAGGGATTGGCGCAAAGCTTAATGCTCCATTACGTTTTAAAATAACGTACCACCAAATCTACACCTAAACCTACCCCTACTCGATAGTGAAAGAAATTGTGACATAAAAAGCATTTGCAATCATGTTATTTTAGCTTGTTTTTGATCTCTCTTCTTTGAGCTCTTTTATCATGAGTCATGTTTCACGGAATTTGTACCCAAGGCTTCCGCTTCCAGCTGAGCTACCGAGCAAGCTTGTTACGTTGGGAAAACGAAACATATGGAGCTGGTTAAGCGATGCAAAGTCCAAAATGTATTCGTTTACAAATCATGCACTTTCGTAAAAAGCGTTTTGAGATCATAACATAATATTGTACAAGGAGATGTGAAAAGAAGTCTTTATTAATCCATATCTGACCCTGTAATCATAACAATTTAAAGTGCTTGCTGTTTTACTGCCTCTAGTTTTCATTTCTGTTTGAAACTGCAGTGATATGCATGTATTGGTATGTATTGGTATGCTGTAATGCAAGAATCATCTCCTATGAATATAGAACAGTGCATTAGCCAAGTTTCTTTTGCTTACTTTTGTAAAGTTATTTCTGTCTTTATGCTTCATTACTTAAGCTGTCTCTCTGTTCTTCTTGCTCTGTCTCTGTAGGTCTCTCTGCATCTGCCTCATTGGTTTCCCTCGCTTGGATGATCGCTTCCTACCAGAAGGTTCTGCGCGACTCTCGTGACGATAAACTCCCCATGTCCTACAAGGCTGTGATTGTTCAGATGCTCTGGCATCTCTTCACCATCGGTGCTCGAACCATCGCATTCGCCCTCTTTGCTTCAGTCTTCCAGCTTTACTTCGGGATATTCATCGTGGCCCACTGGTGCGCCATGACCTTCTGGATTATCCAAGGCGAGACCGACTTCTGCATGTCCAAGTGGGAGGAGATCATCTACAACATGGTGGTGGGCATCATCTACATCTTTTGCTGGTTCAACGTGAAGGAAGGCCGTGCTCGCTTCCGGCTGGGCGTGTACTACTGCGTGACCTTGGTTGAGAATGTCGCTCTCACCACCGCTTGGTACATTCAGAGGGGACCTCAGACTTCAGACTTCTACGCCCTCATCATTGTGTGTGTTGTGGTGTGTAGCTATGCTTTGGGAACATTCTTTATGTTCGTCTATTATTGCCTGCTCCACCCGGACGGACCCATCCTGGGTGCTCAGTGGAGCTGTGTGGAGGAGGGAATGGGGGTAATTGGCCTGGGAGGCGTTGGGGATTTGGGGACACCCTTGCCCCAACCGGACGTGGTCACTAGCCCTCCAAGAACGCTCCAGAGGACTAATGGTGGGGATCGGGAGATTGGGGCTGGGGATAGAGACAGTTGCCTTCCTGTGTTTCAGGTAAGGCCTCCAAGTGTTCCCCCAGCTTCTTCTCCACGTCCACCAAGAACTGAAGGTCCCGTTATCCGCATCGACCTGCCAAGAAAAAGGTACCCGGCCTGGGATGCTCACTTTATTGACCGTAGGCTGAGGAAGACCATCCTGGTGCTAGAGAATACGTCTCCCGTGACGCCCCGAATCCAGTACCAGAGCTTCAGCAACCCCAAAGAAGTGACGGAGTACGAGACTACGGTATAGTGTTGTTCATACCTCCGCCTTCCACATGACATCTCTATGCAGAGGTGGGACTCAGGAGGCAGATGCCACCAATGAGGTTAAGGTCCGATCCTTGACGGTCGGCATGGTGCTACAAGGTGGGACCTCAGCATGTTTGGCATCCGGATGCCTGGGAATGCTTGACTGGTCCGAGAGTGCACATCAGGCTGGATGGGAATACCTTGGCGTTTACATGACCTGCATGGGAAGTGAAACTAGGAAAGGGACTTAGCTTTCTGCCTATGCACTGAACATATGAAAAGAGTTTAATTGACAGTGATGAGAAGACGTGGACATTTGTAAAATAAAGATAAACTGACCAATCAGTATTCCTCAGGTCCAGCCTGACTGCTGTATTGGCCTAAGTTTAATGTTTCAGTGACCTGAAAACAGTACAAATTGTGTATTATTTGCTTCTGTGAATGGTGAGGTTAGCGAGTTCAATCAATCATCCATTTCCTCCAAAAAGAGTTCTTCTGTAATTATTGACTTATTTATTTATTAGATTTATTTTTTATGACTCTGTGGCCATGTCTTTGATATAATTCTTCTAATTGAATATTCATGAATAGATATTATCTTTTGTTATATGTATACAATAGAACGGTGCCAGTGTGTTGGTATGAATGTTTTTTGTTTGTTTGTTTGTTTGGGGGTGCAGGGGGAGGGGGGGTCTGTTTGTTTGACTGGTCATGCTGCATTGTTTATCTGTAAAGATGAAGAAAAAATGTCATATAGTAAGATAAAAAGTTGTGATCAAATTGTAGTTGGATAAAAATAATGCTGTAAAAAAATAATAATCAGATGACAGCCTCGGAAAAGTAAAAAAATTCGAATATGCGTGTTTGGGTGTTTCATGAAAATGGTTCTGGGACATCTGGAACCATCAAACTTGCAAATGTCTGAGTGCTTGTGTTGCATTTCACACAGAGAAAACACAAATGATTGACAGTGAATTCTAATGCTGTGTGTGAGCTCTTTTTACAGCAACTAAAGCAGCGAGTATCGGTTTGTTCCGTCCACAGGCCTCAAAACCCTTTTACATCTGTATGTGTTCATTTCACTCATTATTTTGTTATTTGGAAGGGGCGGCCACTGCTGTGGTTATGAGGAGTTTAGATTCTGAATTTTTTGTGGTTTGGCAATTGTGATTGCTCTTCTTGGTCATGAAAAGCTGCACTTAATGACGACTATTGGGGACAACAATGTGAATGCTTGAGAGAAAGAAAGACTTTTTTTCACCTCATAAAATGTTAAGACCTCTTTTTAGTTTAACAACTTATCCTACTCAGCTCTGTTCCAAGGCTTTTTTGAGTAACGGCAATTTTAAAGAAATCACCCCAATAACAAGACCGGCACAGGACATCAGCTGAAGTTTTTCTCTCTCTCTCTTTCTCTCTTCCCTTGTGAGGTCTTTCAAGGTCTTACTTGCTGCTTTTAAATTCCATTGCCTGGTTAAAAACCAGGCAGAAAAGCTCAGTGTCATGGTGGGTAATTGCCAAAGACAAGAATCCTGCTGTCCAGTCTGAAGACGCTGATGGAGAGCAAATGATGCTTGGGGGCTGGAATCATGCTGCCTTATAATGGGAGGATCACACATACAGTGATTTTATTGCAGGAGGTCGTGGAGCAACTGTTGTTGTTGTTGTTTGCAGTTGCTGTTCCTTCTGCTAGATGATTTAACCTCATTTCACACGAACAGCAAAATTCATTAAAATATTCATTAAACAGCTGAAGACCTCTTCCAGGAATACTTAACCAACTAGCCGTTAAAAAAGTCAGCCCTTCTGCACTCCATCATTGAACTGCTCTCGATACTTCAGAAAGTTGGTATGGTGGCACTTACTTGTGTTGCATTTGCCTTTCGATTCATTCCTTCTGCATGAATTATTCTGACACTGGGTTAAAGTGTCTGATTAAAGAATGCATTTGAATATAAATGTAATTTGACAAGGAATCAGTTTTCCTACAGCTAAAATTAATTCAGGAGTGTGTATAGAAATTGTCACAGAGCATTATGCATCATAAAGTGTCATGAACAGCATGAATTAAACTCACTCCAAATGCTAACAACTTTTGACATGAATTTCCATGCATTGTTGTTTAAGTATAGCTCTGTACGTAGGCATAAACAAATCTCATTGATCAGAAAAACCGCACCTAACAATAAGTTTCACCTACACTCAACTGTAATATGTCACAGGTGACAGATCACATCCAATGTCTTGGATCTCTGAGAGTCGCTGCTCATTTGCAAACTCACTCCCATATCACACCACAAAGTTATTGCTTTTAATGCAATTTTATATACTTCATCTGCACAGGATCATGTCATGTTTGAACCAGAAAATACTCCGGATAATTGAATCCGTTCTTTAAAGGTGCAGAAAGCGATTTCTGAGAAACACTGTTGATATTTGAAATGAAACCAAACAAACACATCCCTCCCTTCATTGATTCACCCCCAAAATGCATGAACACGCTATGCAAGAGTGGGCGTCTCATTATCGACGAAGAAACGACAAGAATAAAAAATGAACACACAGTACAAAAGAGTATATACAAGCAAGAGTTTGTTGTTCGTTACCAGCATCACACCAGCTCCACACAAACAATGACACTCAAAACGGTCCTGTTACTATAGCTAACATTACAACAGCACATCTTGGTTTTAGTGAGGCCAGCAGGGGGCGCTCAGCCTGTGCTCTGTGTGGGCCCCAACACCTCAGTATAGTGATGGGGACACTATACAGTCAAAAAGCACCTTTCTTTAGATGAGACATTAAACCGAAGTCTGTGCTCATTAAAAATCCCAGGATGTCCTTCGAAAAACAGTATGGGTGTAACCCCGACATCTTAGCCCAATTTACCCATTGGTCTTTGTCCATCATCTTGGCCTCCTAATCATATATATAAAATAACATGATATATAGGGCTGGGTTACTTTTAAAATGTATTTCTCTACAGATTACAAAATACATGATTTAAAAAGTCATTTGTAACGTATTTCATTAGATTACCCAAGTTCTGTAATTTAATCTAAATACTTTAGAATACTTTGTGTAACACACAAAAAAAGTTCTCTCACAATTCTGACTTTTTTCTCAGAATTCTGTGATATAAAGTTGCAATTGAGAGATATAAACTTGCAATTTCAAGAAACACAATCTGAATATCAAGTTATCATCACGCAATTCTGACTTTATAACTTGCAATTGTGAGTTTGAGTCTCAGTGTCTGAGATTCAAGGGGCAATTTTTATGAATGCAGTCATCTGTTATGTGATATAGCTGATTCAGGACAGTACTAAATAAAAATATAATTTTTATGATCCCTCTCATTTTGTTAAAATTATTGAAATGCTGCATATTCAGCAAGAGTATGAAACTTATGAGCAGAACTGTAGTTTAGGATGCTTTTTCAGACTGTCAGAGTCACAGAATCATTCATTTCTGTTTACATTAATTGCCCATCGCAGATTTTATAAATGTTTAAATGACTTCAAAATTCAAAGGAATCACTTTGGTAATATCTAAAATACTTTTCGGATGTAACTGTAATGAAATTACCACCCATTTTAAATGTAACTGTAATGAAATACAGTTACTCAAATTTTGTATTTTAAATGTATTTCGTTACTCCCCAACCCTGATATATCCACTGATTGGCTTCATCACTCTGTCTCCTCTCCATCAATCAGCTGGTGTGTGGTGTGCGTTCTAGCGCAAAATGGCTGCTGTTGCATCATCCAGGTGGATGCTACACATTGGTGGTGGTTGAGGAGATTCCCCCCTTCCATATGTAAAGCAATTTGAATGCTGAAAAAATATAAATGTAACAAATGAATTATTATTGGATCTGTGAAACTCAGCCAAACCAATGTTACTCACATATAGTGCAGAAACAACGCTACCTAATCGACCGTTTTCAGGTCATCCAGCCTAGGTCTAACGCTGATCCTAAAACTCCTGCCTGATCGTAACCCTTCTTTTCCCACTGATAGTCCTCTGACCTTTTCTCTTTTGTAATGTCTCTCAGCCATCACTCTTTCTTCAGTCTTTCTTTGGATCTCCCTCTTGCTCACTCTCTCTCCTCCCCCATCATGAGTGGACACGCCCCCTACTGCTGATTGGCTACAAGTGTGTTGTGCTGCCAGCGTTTCTCACAAATCGCTTACCTCACCTTTAATGACTCACAGCTGTCCAATTCATGAAGGAGTTCTCTGCATTTTATGACCAGGTTGAACAAAATGAAGCGACCTAAGAGAAATCGCACATTGCTACTACCGTTCTTTCGGTTTGAAACAATGAGTGATATGGTTTGATGAAATGTAGTGGAGTAAAGTAAGAAAAATTGATTGCTTTAATGGAAAGAAGTGAAAATACTCAATTAGAAGATAAAATGTTTGAAAGGTAACGAAGTAGGCAGGTGAGTACATTTCTCTCCTATCATTCTACATCATTTCATGTGTAAAATATATAGTATGTGACATATAAGCAAACAATCTGGTGGCAGAAAGAACGCGTTAGACACTTCAAGATGACTCGCATCCCTTCACAGGTTGCTGTGGTAACTGCGGGATCATTAAGGAGGGCTGCAGGTATATGTGCTGTGTGTGTGTGTGAGTGTGTTTATGGTCTGAGAGCTTTTCAATGTGGCCCCTCTTCTGAAAACTGACCCCCCATTAGCTCTCCTCCTCCTCCACTCATACCCGTAAGGGGGTCAACAGCGTCCTCCTCTACTGTAACAAGCACACTCACACACACAGTGAGGCTCTCCAGGTCAACAGTACACTCGACAAGAGAAAACCCTGCAGGTATATGCAATGTGTATGCATGAAATAGCATTTGCAATCATTTTTATTTCTCTAATATGATGTAATTTCAAGTGATTCTTCCACACACAGGGACTTGCATATAATATTTGAGTTCCATAGCAGAATGAAGCTAACCCTGAATGTGTTTCAGTGAATTATGTCTACTCATAAAAAGCTTTTAAGGGTCTTTCTGACCAGTGAATGAAGGTCAAACTCAACCTCAAGGATCAAATCCCAATACTATCTCTTAAGTGTATTGAATATTGCTTTAACTGTTATTATATTAATGTTAAGCACCATTAAATTATCTATTGGCAAGCTTTTAGTCAGGCTCAGGAGGCTGAAAAAAAATGCTAAATAGCTGTTTAAGTAACAATATTTTCCCCATCTGCACAGCCTGGGTCACATCAGCTGCAAAGTCTTGTCCTTCACAATAAGCTCAAGAATGAGTATGAAGAAAGTGAATTTTTATTGCACAATGACTTTAAATGCACCAGAACACTCCTCGGCATCCCCTATGGCCCAGATCATCTGCTATTGATTTCCAGGGTCTGTTTGGCCACTGTCCCAGTATGACATTGGGTTTATGTGATCTGTTCCTCCTTTAACAGAGCTACCAATACGTTCCCATGGGCTGTTTAACAATTCAGATCAATTCAAGCACAATGTCTTCGACAAACTGCACATTTCTGCATGACTTTAAGAATAATTCAACCTGGCCTCATGATAAAGTTTCATTAAATACCTGCAGTGTTGCACATACAGTAGTACAAGCACAGCTCTCTCAATTCGACGAGGGTAAACTGGCCAAAATATGGCAATACTAATTTAACTATATGACACTCTTCCTCTATAGAGTATAAAGGATATAACATGGGTTTTTATACAGCTCAAGGTAATGAGTGAGCATACAGTCTCTCTGTAGGTGATTAGCTTTCTTACAGTGTTGCTTCACATTAAAGTGCCACTCCCCATTGAAACTCAAGTGCTGGCCCACATTGCCTCCCAGTGGATGCTTTGAGTAACTGCAAGTCACATTGACATGGCTGAGCAGTAGTGGGTGAGGTCAAATTCAAACACCTGATTTTTTTTTTTTTTTTTTTAAGTATTGTGAATGTTGTAATTTCTTCTATATCTAGATGCCACAGACCCCCAAATATGATCATCCTCATTTTAGGGACCGCCGTCCTAAAATTTAAAAAGCATCTATTTGAAAAATTAATATTAGAACTAAAATTAGTTTGTTAAGTTACATTTTTATATATATTTACTAGTATATGTATTGTTTATTTATTTTAATAACATTTTTATAATCACATTTTAATTTTAAATATCTAATTTAATTTTGAATAGGTTCATAACTATTTATTTTATTATATTTTATTTTAATTGTGGTGTTCATGTAGGCTATTTATTTTCACTTGATTAATTTATGTACTTATTTATATTAACCTTATTATTTATTTATTAAGTTTTTTGGTTTTGTACAGTTTTTTTCTTCTTCTTTCCCACAGACCCATTGCCACTCCCTTAAAAACCCTGATCTAAATGACGGCGTATAAAAGCATGTGCTTTATTTTAAAGAGGATATATGTTAGAATTGTCAATGTGTGGACAGCTTCCCTGATTTTTTAGGCTGTCTATGAAAGCTTGTAGACAATTTTTTATGTGAAGGACTGGGGACGTTTTTACCGGGAAAATCAAAAGGATGTGATGTTTACGCACACCCGTGCGTTTCTGTGACAGAAACAAATGCTTACAATTTTCTGGAATCTGAATATTGCCGAAAGAGCTATTCTGTACTGTAATGTCAATGTGTCAAGCAATTAAAATGAATTTATTCAAACTATAGTCGCACATAGCCAGATCCACATAGTCTATTTTCTCAAATATAGTTCATAAAACGTATAGTTCCGGCCCTTGATTCTGATTGGTTGAGCCGCGTTCGTAAAATGTTCTAAACATACACCCGTTACTGCATTACATCAGTATTACTACGCCACTGTGTCTGTACGTTGAAGCGCCTCCATGTATTGTGTATTTCCGGAAAAGTAACTGTTGTTTATTATTTATAAACGATTAGCTCCAGTCCTGATTCTGATAAAACATGTCTGACCATTTCACCCAACGGTTCTGTGTATCACTGCACAACACCCTAAGCAACCACTTTATAGCAACGTAAAAATATATTTGTTCTCAATTGATAATATTGTTCTTACTATATTATTGTGAGAGAGATATCGAGTGACCAGTGTATTGCCTGCATTCAGATTAGCATTTTCCATCAGGTCCGTCCATGTTCATAATAAAAAAAAAAAATTAATTATTTGAATGTCTGCTGTAATCTTGTGCTTTTAACAGTTAATGGGGTTCCCACTGACAGCGCTAGTCAAAGCAGTTGTTTGCGTTCCGTGTTCACTAGAAGTTTCAATATAAAAGTCTTTGTGACACTCTCGTAAAGACAATCTTTGCCGCCATCTAAAGGCGTAATAACTGTAATGTGACATTTGTTGCTCTGCACGGTCAGGGACTATTTTTTCCAGCGGAAGGAAGGATTTTAGTGATTTTTCTTCATGAAAGTTGTACTGATACATATATTTTGGCTTTAATATTTATATTGTGTGGTAACCGTTTAATAAAAGCAATAAACCCCATTAAGTCATGGTTTAGAGTAAATTTATGACAGCTATGCATATCGCGCCTAAAAAAGCGTGAAAAGTGCGGCCGCGTCTTCCTGCTTCGTTTGGGGGCTCGCGTTTCTGTAGCGTCTGTCGTTTCATTGCAACCATGAACAGCTTTCTCCACGACTACGCGGTAATTTCAATGTATTTCCATCACTGAAAAGCCCTTGCAGTTGCTCTAGTACATGATTTATTTAAAGAGAAGAAAGAAAAAAAAACTCTCGCAGTGTCTGGGTGCACCACAGAGAATTTCACAAACTCATCCAAGAGCTCCGTCAGGACTATGAAAGATTCAAAGTCTATTTCAGAGTTGACAAGGACCAGTTTGATAATCTTTTAAGAAAAATTGGCCCAAGCATCACCAAACAGAACTTCTGCCGTGAAACCATCTCTCTCTGTGTTTTAGGGATGGGCATATCGATGCCGCAGTATCGATATATCAATACTCACAAGCTACTTACTTGGTATCGATATCTCCACAAAAATATCGATATTAAAATTAAATTAATTTCTGGATCAATTTCTGCAAAAAGTGTTTTCGGTACTTCCGTTTAATGTTTGTGCTAAAACTGAAAACCCCCTCTGACATTTAGCTCACCCGTGTCACGTGATGACTGTGAGAAACACGAGCAACGTGCCCCGCCCACACGTACACGTCACTTTCACGGCACGCGTCGCGCATATTGTCCGCGGCGCGCATAAACTGAATGGCACTAAGTATGGCAGAAAGAAAGCCTAGCGTGGTGCTACTTTTCAACGGCAGAAAAAAGTATTCCGAGATGCAATATTTGTGATAAGAAAGTGTCACACAGCAGCAACACAAGCAACCTCTTTAAACATTTTTTTTTTTCAAACAAAAAAAAAAATCATATACACATTTAAGAAATAAGCGGTATCGATATCGGTAAAATTATACCCAAAAATATCGGTATCATATCGAATTTAAAAAGTCAGGTATCGCCCATCCCTACTGTGTTTGTCTGAGGTCATTAGGCTACCGTTAGGGAAAGTGTGATTGGATGGTTCGTGTCACATGACCTGCAGTGCGCTTGAGTCATTCTGAAAAGTTGAAATGTTTCCATCAGATGCTTTCTTAACTGCTGCTTTTTCACAGCTGTCATTAAAGCATGCAGCTCTAAACGTCGCTCTCAGCAGCGAGGACGGCGTCAGGATGTTCGTTAAAAGTATAAATTACCAGTTTCTTTTTACTTAAGGTAAAAATGAACAACAACTTCATTATGTTATCCATTATAAGTCCACAAGAACGAAAGTGCCTATGAAGTGAGCCATTTGGGACATTTCCGTTAACCCTAAAACACAACATAATGAAGTTCAAAATTCAATATACAGGTAAAAACACCTGTAAAAAAAAAAAAAAAAAAAATATGGAATATTCCTTCAAATTAATACAGCATATTGTGCCCTATTTTTATGGATTTTTCAGAGTGCGTCTACACTGCTGTCATGTTCACCTGTTGTAACTTATCCAAATATTTTCAGTTGCTGAAATGTCGGAGCATCACTGGTTTGCTGTGTTTTACTTGCAGCCATTTGTTGTTAGCTCAAGTCATTTGTTTCTTAGCACTATAGCAGTTTTATTTTAATAATTGCCTGAAGTACTTTGGGGTTTAATGAAGATTTGTTTTGCTTCATGAGTCTAGGTGTGTAATGTGTGTGAAGTTTTTAGACAGACACTCTATACAGTGCCAACCCATTAGTTCCACTGGGCCACTTATTTTAGTTGTGTGTGTGTGTGTTTGCTTGTAACACCATTTTGTGTACTGAATGAGTTTGTGTTATCAGTACTTTGAGAGTGGAGGTGCTGGGGATTTTATATCAGACTCTCTGGTGGAGTTTCCTGTCCAGCAGGAAGTGTGTTTCCTGCACAGTCCTGCCTGGCTCCAGAGGGCTGAGAGGAGATTTGGCCTGTCCTAAACAGAGAGACACACACACACAAACACACACTCTTCCACACAACTAGCCATCGGGCTGGTCAATATGGACTATGAGCCCAAGCGAGCCAAGAAGGTAAGTCGTTCTGTCACTTTATACATTGAAACTAGCTAGACATACATCTAGGAGTATTTCAAAGATGTTTGTTTGTTTGGTGTAAAATGTGGTGTATTCTCTGTGAACCTGATCATGTGACAAATTATGGTGACATTTACATATATTGTATGTGTGTGAATCACATGATATGCCGAAATTCCCATGCGGTAATAACTTTGTGCCAGAGATGCGGTTTGCTAAATGTGATCACTCATTTAAAATTTCATTTCCTATATGCGTTAAAACAGGCCTATGGTTCGTTGTTATCGTTTGTTGAAAATTCTTGAATTTTACACAATGCTTTACAAGTAAATTATCAGACATTTATCAGAAGTAAATTATCAAAAGTAACTTACAGACAATCAGATTATTCCTAACCTTCCCTTCTCCATCCATAATATTTATCTACTATGCAACACAATGTTGTCATATCACAAATTAATTAAAATTTATATATATATATATATATATATATATATATATATATATATATATTATATGACTTTCTAATCATATCAGTCTCTAATGTCCACCAAAGCTGCAGTATATGTACAGTAAATACAGTAATAATATTGCAATTTAAAAGTTTACAAAAGTTAGAAAAGTTTTTGTGATGCAAAGCTGAATTTTCCGCATCATTACTCAGTCTTCAGTGTCACATGATCCAGCAGAAATAATTCTAATATGCTGATTTGCTGCTCAAGAAACATTTCTTATTATTATCAATGTTAAAAACAGTTGTTCTGCTTAATATTTTATTGGAAACCATCAAATTTCAAGGTTCTTCAAAAGAACAGTATCAATTTGAAATGTATTTTTGTAACAATGCATTCATGTGTCCTTGCAGAATAAATGTATTAATTTCTTTTTTAAAAAAAAAAAAAACCTCCACACTATTAAATGGTAGGTTATAATTTTCATACTTTTCTGTACATAACTCAGCATTTACATTTGATTAAATTATGCTTTATATGTGATGTACATTCTGGCGGTGTTCATTTTTTCTTAAGGCAGCAAAATATTTATTTATTTTTATTTAATTACCCAAAGGTATCGTATCATAATGTGAACCAGAGAGTGTTCAATTACCCTATATGGCAATTTGTGCCGGGTACCAATTCTTCTGAGACTATATTTCCAGAGATTGCAGTGCTGAGCCACATCTCGGTTCAAACGTCGTCTCAGAGGACTAGAGCTCGCTGACAGCAGGACAAACTACTCAGTGGATTTCCTACCCAGACAACTGTCTGAAGGCAACCGGGTCCATTTGCCACCGCATCAGTGCCATCCTGCGCTGATCACATCAGGGGGAAAAATACTAAAGTTTGAGGATTTTGAAACAATTAAAACAAAGATACGCTTTAGTGTGAAATGGATAGCAAATATTTAAGCTTCTGCTCTATTTCTGGGCACTAATTAAACTGCAAATCCTCTAAGCCATGGGACATTCCAGTATAAGAAGGCCAATTAAAGCTTCATATTATCTTCAAAGGGTTCGCTTATTATGTATTTCTGTGAGAAACATTGCAGCTGAAGATAGTAATGGAGTTTAATGATGGAGTCATGTGACATGGTTGATTATTTTGTATTGCCTTCTCTTGCGTTTTGACTAACGCATGGCAGTCAGGATGATTAATAACCCCCATTAGATCACATCAGATGTGAACACACCAGGATGTGATTGATTTACAGCTTTACACATTTCTTGCGAATTTCACTCTTTTCCTCACACACTTAAACACACATAGCCCGCTGTATGAATCAGCATGTTGTCAGTAGGGCATGTTGTCTCTAATCTTTCTTGCATATCTAATAGCTGTCTCGCTGATGATGTCACATTTGGAGCAGCAGGCTGATGTGTGCGTTACATCATCATAAAAGCAGATTTAAACAGGCTTTCAAGGACTGACGTCAAGCAAGCAAACTTAAAATTACACAACAGTGAAGACTTCGCATTCTGGATCATTTCAGATCCTGTAGTGATACTAACACAAAGCTCATATTGCTTAAATGTACTCGTATGCAAACTTTTTTTTTTTTTGTATTTTGCTTGTGCCTGAGAGTAAAGGATATAACGGAACTCGTGAATATATTTCTTTCAATTGCAGCTTAATATCTCACACTTGCTATTTTGCCCTCATATTGGCATATTTTATCTCTTAATGTCACGTTATATCTTGCTTTCTCCTATGCAAACTCTTGCAGGGATTTGTGTCTCCGATAAAGCGTCTGGTGTTCCCTAAATCTAGCCGGCGACAGGCGGACAAAGGCAGCGTGTACCGTAGACCTCTTCACACGGTCCCCCTCTATCCACCAGACTACCTCATCCACCCAGAGAGACTCATCTATGATTATGTGGAGAAGGAAGTCAAGGTCAGTCTGACAATTCAAACATATCAAAAAGATACACATTTGACTTTTGTGAAAGTTTGTAATTGTTACCAATAGTTCCTGGGACACCTGACATGGGTGTCGTGTTCCCTGAACCCATCGAGCCGAGACGAGCTGCTCCAGCTTCTGGACACAGCCAGGGTGAGCGCAATTCCTCAAACCAGATTCAGTGTAATGTTGTTTTTAGATTCAGAAGATGGCTTAAAGGGTAGTTTTCAACAAATTATGCATTCTGTCTCTCTCTTTCCATCCATAGAAGCTGAGGGTTTTGCCTCTGAAGACCAGTGTGGAACAGGACTCTATTCTCAGTCTGTCTGCTCGCTGTCTGCTACTTACCTGGAGAGACAATGAAAAACTGCTGCTGAGAATCCCCACACATGAAATCGCTGCCGCCTCCTACCTGCGGGATGATGCACTGCACCTACTGGTGCTCAAAACTGGTCAGTACGTTGTACATAAGATATCGGAGTTTACCCTGGTTACTGTTTATTCTATTTTGGTAAATAGTTGTAATAAATTTGGTTACTGTAAAACAATAAATTAATGCACAAAATTGTATGTATCCATGTTTTCTTTAGTAGATTGCCACAACAGCAATCTTGACAGTCATTTACACATTTTAAGGATAAATTGCATATTTCTTATTTACCTCTTTTTATATGCAGCAGATAAACATGGGAGTGTAATATCAAAGTCTTAGACAAAAAGCAAAACTTGGCACTAGCAACTAAAAGGTCATGAAACTGAAAAAGCATGAACTGTTAACTGTATCGATGCCTTGAATGTAATTCACTTTGGATAAAAGCATCTGTCAAATGAGATAATGTAAGTGAGACTGTAAAAGCTTAGTTCACTTTAAAATGAAAAGTCATCCTAGGTCTATATGACTTACTACTTTCCGATGAAAACGGTCAGAGTTTTATTAATAAATATCCTGAGCTTTGTAATGGCAGTGAAAAGGACCAACGAGTATGAAGCTAAAGAAAGTACATCCATCCAAAGCAAAACATACTCCACGAGGCTCCAGGTGGTTCATAAAGGCCTTCTGAACCAAAGCGATGTGTTTGTGTAAGAAAAATATCCATATTTACCAAATTATAACTTATGAAGAAAGTATAACGCCTCTCGCAGTTCAAAACACTTACACTACGTCCTTTTTTCGTAAGTTGAATATGGAAGGCCTTTATTACCCACTCCACCCCACTCTCCTCCCATAGTGTGGAGGACAGTTATGATGGATGTATGCACTTTCTTCAGCCTCATACTCGTTGGTCCCGTTCACTGCCATTGTAAAGCTTGGATGCGTCAGGATATTTATTAATTAACATATTTATTAATATATCCGATATTGTTCATCAGCCAGTTTTGGTTTAAATTTCCAAAGTCAGCGTTTAAAATAAATAATATCCAGCACGGAATGGATCTTCAACAATGTTTTTGTCTTCTCAGGTCTAAATGTGGACACTGTACTAGCCGTTAACAGTCTGGAGAACAGGCCCACCGGTTTGGAGAGCCGCAGGCAAACTATAAGCAACACTGACCCCAGACCTGCAGGGGGCACCATGGAGCGCCGCCACACCATCTGTGGTGTGGACTGGAAGCTCTCTTCCCGCCATGAGCCCAAACAGGGCAGCGTGGGTGGAGGAGGTGGGACTGGGGGTGGAGGAGGTGGGACTGGGGGTGGAGGAGGTGGCAGTGATGGTGGCAGCCTGGAACGGAAACGTGTAAGCGGGAGTTGGGAGCGTAGGCAGACCCGGAAGCCGTGCGGAGGTAGCTGGGAGAAACGACCAGTGAGTGGCAGCTGGGACCGGAGGCCTGTAGGGGGCAGTTGGGAGCATCGGGGAGGTGGAGGGGTGGTAGGAGGTAGCTGGGAGAAAAGACACGGGCCTGGAGCTAAACCAGGTGGAAGCTGGGAACGGAAACACACACCAGGTGGGAGCTGGGAACGCAGGCAGGCTTGCACTGGAAGCTGGGAGAGGGGAAAGTCCTATGGCAGCTGGGAGAGGAGGAACCATAATCCTCTGGAGCCCATGCCATGCCCTGATGCCTACTGCAACCTCATCATATTGGCCGTGGAAAACAGGGTGAGGTTAATGAATTATTTGGATGGGTGGATTAATAGGCAACGGATGTGCTTTGATACGTGGGTTAAAAACCCATTAATATGAATGGATGGATGGATAGATGGATAAGTTAATATGTGGTTGGGTGGCTGAAAGATGGAGGACACTGTTAATAAGTGATGGATGAATGGATGGATGGATGGTGAATAAGTTCATATGTAGAGAGAGTGTGGATGGAGGACGGGGTTAATAAGTAATGGATGGATGGACTGTGGATGAAAGGGTTAATAATGGATGGATGGACGAAAAGGCTGTGCATTGATAAATGGGTTAAAACCCATTAATATTGATGGATGGATGGATGGATGGATGGATGGATGGATGGATGGATGGATGGATGGATAGATGGATAAGTTAATATGTGGTTGGGTGGATGAAAGATGAAGGACACTGTTAATAAGTTATGGATGGATGGTGAATAAGTTCATATGTAGTAGGTGTATGGATGGAGGACAGGGTTAATAAGTGATGGATGCATGGACAGTGGATGAAAGGGTTAATGATGGATGGATGGATGGATGGATGGATGGATGATGAATATATGGAGTGGGTGGATGAAGGACAAGGTGAATAAGAGATGGATGGGTTAAAAAGCCATTAATGCTGGTGTATGCATGGATGGATGGATGGACAACACAGGCTTTCAAACCTTGTTATTGTGGCATTTGGATGAATGCATTATTGCTTTTGTATATTTTAAGAGGATTATGAAGAATGACTTTATCTGTGGAAGTTCTAATCAGTGTGTGTCAGCATCAAGAATATGAATGCCTCCCGGTGAGCTGAAGCTGTGCTCCTGCAGTGACCGTACTGACGAGATGAGTTGTGTCAGCTGTGATGTAAACGGCGCGCTCAGAGTAGACTCCCCTGTGATGTAATGCCCAGACTTATGTAACAACATGCTGTGTCAGTGATCTGTGCGCCTCTGTGTGTGCCTGCGGACATTAATATGGATGGGATTGTGTTGACCCACATTTCAGTCTGGCTGCTTTTGTGGCTGTGCAATTTATGTATCTGTGTGAGACAGAAAAACAGAAATGGAAAGCATGTATAAGTTGTATGTGGCTGGATCCCTGTTTAGCTCTAGAAAATTGATTTTCTTTTTATTTGCCTATATTGATCATACACACAGGATGCTGCAGAGGAGTACTGCGCCCTCATCTGTCAAATGTTTCAGATCATCTATGGACATCAGACCATCGAATGTGTCGACAGGGCGGGATATCACTACACCATGCCTGACCGCTATTGGCTGCAGAGGAGTGAGTGACAAGCCTGTTAGCAGTAACTAACCTTTACAATGCTGAATGCCCTTGAAACTGTGGTTCCCTACTGATGGGTTGTGACACAAAAATAGACCAAAGGTCTGTTCTGATCTGGTCACAGCAAGCGGAAAAAACAATGCCAAATACAAATGAGAAAATACAACTATTATCATGTATAGTAATGCGAGCAACATCAATAGACTTATTGACTTTTGAAAAGGAATAGAAAATTATTCTCATATTGAAGATTGATTTTTTTTTTTTAGCGTACATTTTGCTTTCTTTTTTTATAATAAACCATTTTTACACTGTGCAGATGTCCAATGTACAATCTGAATCAGGCGTTTGTTGTTGATTAGCGAAATGCAAATGATTCAGTGCTTGAGTGAGTGAATGAATCGAACAGAATTGTAAACAATTTCAGACTTTTTTGCAAACCTGTTTGACCGATTAGATTCAATTGCAGACAAAATGATTCTCAGGTCAGTATAAAATCATCTTCTCTGACACATAAGGATTTATCAGTAATATTATACTGAGGCACCGAAGTAATTCACTGTGCCTCGTGCCCCAATGAAAAGGATCTAGCAACACCCTGAATTAACCACAGTTGTGAACCACCAAGGGTTTTCAAACTTTTTGATTAAGGACCCCTAAATATGATGATCCTTGTGAGGGACTTAAATATACAGACACATTTATAGTCCGAATGTTATCAATTCTGAGAGAGAAAAAAGTCAAAATTGTGAAATATAAACTGGTAATTGCAAGACAAAAAAAATAGCAATTGCCTTTTAATGTTTTATTCTTTAGCTGAAACAGTTTTCCATTAATACTGCCAATGTCTACAATACTTACCAATAAAATGTTTTACAGTCTAGTTTCAGTTGCCTTTTAAAAAGCACAAAAATATAACATGTCTGTTTTCTCCCTCCCACCAATACTTGTCCAAGGTGACAGCTGCCTTACTGACATGACATATGGCTATGACACAGACTTCAGCTGCTGCAGTTCATAGTGAGTGTCTGTTTGTACATTATCACAAAATCTGTGTTTATTAATTATCATTACATTCTTGCTCTGTTTTGATTTTAAAAACAGTCAATAGAAAGAACTTAAAAAAAAATAATGACCCTGTCTACAATTGTTTGGACAAACAGGTAACCCCATCATTTTTTGATTGACCCATTTTGATATAAAACCCATTTTGATATATTTGAGATAGCAGGGCTGTGTGTGTGCTATTAAAAATTGCTTTTTTGATGCCGTGGATGTGTGTTATCTCTCCTCACAGTGATGGTTCACAGGAAGCTTTTGATCCGTATTATAGTGAGAACTACAGTGAGAGCTCATCTATCTCTTGCCATGACTCGCGTCGAAGCCTGGCCTCCACACACAGCGACTCTGAGCCCTCTAATGCCAGTCTGCAAGAGTACATGATCATTGTGAGTTGTAAAATGATGCAATTCAAGGGACAGTTCTACTAAAAAGAAGAGAAAATTCATCATTAATTCACCCTCTCAAACCCATTTAAGTGTCATACTGTCTACAGGAGAAATCATCATCAAATTTGTCCATATAACATTTCAAGTGTCAACGTTTGAAGCATTTGTGTGAGGAACAGCCTGAAATTTAAGTCAAAATTTCACTAAACCATTGAGAGCATTCTGCCTCACAAAATGGCTCTCAAGCAGGGTTCGGGGCACGAGGTCCTCAGAAAACCTCCAAGGGGGCAGTAGAAAAACTTTAAAGTATTTAAACAAATAAATTATTATTAATCTATTTAATAATCCAACTGTAATCTAAATTTAAATGCTAAAAACATAAATCCAAGATGTAAAGTGAAACTTAATTGTTTTGGTCGATTTATATTCGATGTCTTTAACTATTATGCAAAAAAATGGATTATTGTGGACTTATTGTGTTCATGTTGGATTGTATAAACATGTTTACTGTTATTGAGGTTGGATATGGTTGGACAGGTTTAGTGGTTTAAGGGTGGGATACGGTCAACAGTGTAATTATAGACGTCATTACAGAAATTAATTACAGCTGTTCATTTAAATGTAAGCAGTAGTTAAAAATGCCAATTGTAAAGTGGGACCAATTTTACTGAAGAACATAGAATTCTTCAAAATCACAGAATCATGTTTTTTTTTTTTTTTTATTATTATATACCAATACTCCTAGTCTGAAAACAAGCAGTTTCGGGAGGTTGAAATAAGATGAAGATGAGTAAAGCCTTGTTCAGACTGTCAGTCCAAATTCGATTTTTTTTGTGCATCCGATTAGAATCTGATCTAAAATGTGTTTGTAACTGTTCAGATCCGATTTGTGTGTTTATGGCGCTTTTTCGGTTTCAGAATATCTGCGTTGGTTTTTATGGCAATGACATTGTGTTGGTAGGTACACGTCAAAAACAACAACCGCAACATGAAGGAGTTTGCAATACAGATGTTGTCTTATTTACAACATGACAATGTGTGGCTGCCGGCGCTGGACTACTGCGTTATGATGAGGCAACGGCAGAAACATAGGAGGCTATGTTATATTGCTAATTTCTGCTCGTCCGGCACTTTGCAACAACACAGCCTTGTTTCTGCAACGACTTTCAGCATGTTTCCTGAAACAAATTCAGACGTTTATGTTTTACATTGCGTGAGAAAGTCATATAAACCACACGTCCGATCAGATCGGATCTGAAACGGATTTCCAGAAATGGATCTCAAACCACGCGAATGTAGTTCAAAACAGAAAAAAACGCATTTGATGTGATTTTTGGCCATTCAGACTTGCTAAGTCTGATCGGATTTAAATCGGATTTGAACTGCCAGTCTAAACGTAGCCTAAGGCCCCGTTTACACTAGTGCGTAATGATCCTCGTCTACACTGGTGTTTCCACAGCATTTCAGAAACGATCTTCATCACTACAAACTACACAACCGAAAATGCATGTCACATGACCGTTCATGCACTGTTAGGAGTGTAAACGGTTGCCTCTAGGCATCTGCAGTATTAAAAAATGCAAAGTTTAACTCTACAATGGCTGCTAAAAATGACAACAAAGCCAGCAAAGATTGCAGTTCATTCTCAATGTGGTTGTTTAAGGATAAGCAGTGTGAACGTGGGCAGCCATGACATCGTTTTCAAAAGGCTGGTTTCGAAAACGCCGGTGTAGTGTAAACGACAGGCGTAACTGTAGAAAAACGTATGCGTTTTAAAGCGAAAACCTAAATGACAGCAACATTTTTATTCAGGGCTGAACAATCTCTTTCCCTGCAGTTATCCTTTAAATTTGTGTCTCATTACAGTTCTGTTTTATTGTTTTCTACCCCGTTCTCATTGGTTAGTTGCGGAGTAAGCTGACGCCTCAGGAGATTCAGCAGTTTGCTCTGTTCCTGAGAGAATACAGACTCGGTGCTCCGATAGAGCAGTTCTGCACTGACCTGCTGCAGCTCTACGGAGACTCACGCAAGTTCCTGCTACTTGGTGAGAAACGCACAAACACGGAATACAAAATTCTCTCTGTCTGTCTGTCTCTCTTTCCATGCCTCGATTTGAGTCCCTGTTTAAATTCTCAAGGGGCTTGTTTGTTCAACTGGGTTTATTTCATGCTGAAATCCGTAAATGATCCTCTCTTTATACAAGTCATATTTCAAAAGTCACGAATTATCGGATTTGGCATTGTATTCAGGGTCTGTGTAATTGCTGTCTATCATTAGCTCATTAGAGGGATTAGAGTAACATGAAGACTGATGAATATTCATGAGCACCTGGCTTGCACTGGAGTAGTCGTGGGTTTCCAACATCACACTTTCACAGTGTGACAGAATTGCAAAACTCACTGAAACAACACCAGTCGCTGTGGGAAAAGGAACATGATACACACTATAAATAGCTCTGTGACCACAATCACAACTATAAATAACTACAATCCCAAAGAGATCTGGAGCTAATTATGCATATTTAGAAAATGAGTCATTGAATAATTCAAATGGATTGTACTGTAAATTCGCACTGTGACACAAAGTTGTCTAAGTTGATTAAAATACCTTGTGGATAAAGCAACTCACAGCAAATGTGGACAACAGGGACACAATTACATAACACTCGCTGAGCCACTTATACCTCATCTAACCTGACGCTCAAGCAAAAGGCTGAGTCAGCTTAATGCTGGTCCGAATGAGTGTGAGCCGGTCTGCGCTTTGACTGCAATCACCATTCAATGTTGTTAGCGTGAATTTTTAGGGTAGTTGCGGTGCTGAAAAGAGAGAATTCAACACAAACATTTCTGAATACAGCCACATTCACACAGGAAAAAGCTGGAATTAATAGGTTTATCTGGTCTAGAGTTCGCATAAAGTGAAGCGGATTTGTGTGTGTGTGTTTGTGTGAGAGAGAGATTTGCACTTATTTATTGTTGTATTGCCGTTGTTTTGTTAAAATTTAAGTAGTGGTAAGCGCATTATGTGGAAAATTATGAAACGATTACATTTATATAACAAAAAAAGTAATTATACTTGTAAATGATTTAAGTAATGACAAATTCTACAAAATATTTTAATGTTTTTTCTAAAAAGATGTACACTACTGTTCGTAAATCTCTAATGCTCACTAAGGCTGCATTTACTTGATCAAAATTACAGTAAAACAGTAATATTATGAAAATATTACAATTTAAAATAACTATTTTAATTCATGTTAAAAATGTAGTTTATTCCTGTGATTTCAAAGCTGAATTTTCAGCATCATTACTCCAGTCTTCAGCGTCACATGATTCTACAGAAATCATTCTAATATGATGATTTGATGCTCAAGAAACAATTATTGTCATATTTTTAGGATTCTTTGATTAAGAGAAAGCATTTTAGATGTAGTGTTCTTTTTTTTTTTCAAATCTTACTGACCCTTACTGATGTTTAAAAAGTAGTGGGTTTTTTATTATAAAATGTTTTAAAATGTATTTATTGCAATTTTTAAAAGCGTTAACATTTTACAACGCAACTATTCGCTATTATAATCCAACAAATTCCTGCTGTCTAAGGACTATGAGGCTTTCTCACGTATTTCCTTTCCCATGTGACCAGGCATGAGGCCCTTCATTCCAGATAAGGATGTAGGAGTGTTTGAGACATTTCTGGAAGACATTGGGATCCGAGAGGGTGGGATTTTAACAGACAGTTTTGGTCGGATCAAGCGGAGCATGAGCAACACATCGGCCACAGCAGTCCGTGGCTATGACGGCTGGACCCTCCCCTCCGCTTCCCAGGATTTTAACCGCAGGATTGATGACATCACACACAACATTGAGGCTTTGGGCTTTGAGGAGGGGAATGGAGACATAGAAGAGGAGGACTATTACCTGTGAAACATGCAGAAAGAACAGAGAGAAATATTCAGTATATATTAGGAATTTTATCAGGAAACCTTTTATAGTTACATTATATGAGCACTTTATTTGGCCAAGTTGCTGTTCATGAAAAATGTCTTTACATCAGATTTGCATCTGTAAATTTGCATATTATTTGCATGCCTGTTTGGTTATGTTCTGCGTGAATGATTTACAAAAGTGCCACAAAAGAACATAGAAAATGACTCATTATTTGGAGAAAAGGTCACTTAGACATAAAAGAAGAAAATGAGAATAATAATAAGATAATATGGTATGATTTTGTTTCCACTCTGTACAGCACACAGTAATCCGCTGGAGCCGGATGATCATTGACTATGGCTGCTGTTTGCAGGGAGAATAACTCAGCCTTGACATTCTTTCCAGTGACACCGTCACCCTGCCACAATCTGATGCCCTTCCCTTTGCTGCCCTTTTATCTCTGCCAACCAAAGAGGGTTGATGGGCACTGCGCCCAGCTTTGGGGGTTATCAGAATGGCACATACATCTGTCAAGCTAAACGTTTGTTATGTAATGAAACCGGGCAGAAGAACAGGGCCAGATAGGGTTTAGATTAAAGTTAAACCTCTTCTCACACCCAAATAATCTTAGTACTCAAGCCAGCGGGGGACAACTGGGAATATTTGTTCCAGGCCCTGTGACAAGGGGTCAACTAAGATCCTCTGTGGAATAGTCTAGTCTTTGAGTTGAAGGATGAAGAATGATAATACAGTATTATTAAATTATTTAGACTTTCACTGATAGCCTTGACTCAAAAAAGGGCTGATTTGGAGACTTTCCCTGTTATTATGTAAAACCATGCAAAATATTGTGATATATGCCTGAAATGTTTGTTGAAAAGACACATTAAAGGTTTAGCTCACCCAAAAATGAAAATTCTGTCATTCATTTCTTACCCTCATGTCGTTCCACACCCGTAAGACCTTTGTTCATCTTCGGAACACAAATTAAGGTATTTTTGATGAAATCCGAGAAGTATGTGACTCGTCCATAGACGGCAATATAATCAACACTTTCAAGGTCCAGAAAGGTGGACGTGACCAAAGTGTTATCTTCTCTTCTGTGTCATTCTAATATACAGTCGTGGCCAAAAGTTTTGAGAAATTCATAAATGTTAGTTTTCACAAATTTTGCTGCTAAACTGCTTTTAGATCTTTGTTTCAGTTGTTTCGGTGATGTACTGAAATATAATTACAAGCACTTCATACGTTTCAAAGGCTTTTTTCGTCAATTACATTACATTTATGCAAAGAGTCAGTATTTGCAGTGTTGGCCGTTCTTTTTCAGGACCTCTGCAATTCGACTGGGCATGCTCTCAATCAACTTCTGGGCCAAATCCTGACTGATAGCAACCCATTCTTTCATAATCACTTCTTGGAGTTTGTCAGAATTAGTGGATTTTTGTTAGTCCACCCGCCTCTTGAGGATTGACCACAAGTTCTCAATGGGATTAAGATCTGGGGAGTTTCCAGGCCATGGACCCAAAATTTCAACGTTCTGGTCCCCGAGCCACTTAGTTATCACTTTTGCCTTATGGCACGGTGCTCCATCGTGCTGGAAAATGCATTGTTCTTCACCAAACTGTTGTTGGATTGTTGGAAGAAGTTGCTGTTGGAGGGTGTTTTGGTACCATTCTTTATTCATGGCTGTGTTTTTGGGCAGAATTGTGAGTGAGCCCACTCCCTTGGATGAGAAGCAACCCCACTCATGAATGGTCTCAGGATGCTTTACTGTTGGCATGACACAGGACTGATGGTAGCACTCACCTTTTCTTCTCCTGACAATCCTTTTTCCAGATGCCCCAAACAATCGGAAAGGGGCTTCATCTGAGAATATGACTTTGCCCCAGTCCTCAGCAGTCCATTCACGATACTTTCTGCAGAAGATCAATCTGTCCCTGATGTTTTTTTTTGGGAGAGAAGTGGCTTCTTTGCTGCCCTTCTTGACACTAGGCCAAAACATCTTCCAAAAGTCTTGGCCTCACTGTGCGTGCAGATGCGCTCACACCTGCCTGCTGCCATTCCTGAGCAAGCTCTGCACTGGTGGCACTCCGATCCCGCAGCTGAATCCTCTTTAGGAGACGATCCTGGCACTTGATGGACTTTCTTGGACGCCCTGAAGCCTTCTTTACTAGAACTGAACCTCTTTCCTTGAAGTTGTTGATGATTCTATAAATTGTTGATTTAGGTGCAATCTTTGTAGCCACAATATCCTTACCTGTGAAGCCATTTTTATGCAACGCAATGATGGCTGCACGCGTTTCTTTGCAGGTCACCATGGTTAACAATGGAAGAACAATGATTTCAAGCATCACCCTCCTTTTAACATGTCAAGTCTGCCATTCTAACCCAATCAGCCTGACATGATGATCTCCAGCCTTGTCTTGTCAACATTCTCAACTGAGAATGATCTCAGCAGGTCCTTTTATGACAGCAATGAAATGCAGTGGAAAGGTTTTTTGGGGATTAAGTTCATTTTCATGGCAAAGAAGGACTATGCAATTCATCTGATCACTCTTCATAACATTCTGGAGTATATGCAAATTACAATTATAAAAACTTAAGCATCAACTTTTCCAATTTCCAATATTTATGTAATTATCAAAACTTTTGGCCTCGACTGTACTGTTTACCTTTAATGCTTCCAGGTTCTATATCAGAACGCAGACTCGGTATTGGTTATTTTTGTTTTGTTTTTGCACACAAAAAGTATTCTCGGGGCTTCATAAAATTTAAGGTTGAACCATTGTTTTAACAATGTCTTTAGTACCTTTCTGGACCTTGAAAGTGGTGGTTAAATTACTGTCTGGAGTCATATACCGCTTGGATTTCATCAAAAATATCTTCTTCTTTTTTTTCCTAAGATGAACAAACGTCTTACGGGTGTGAGGGTGAGAAATTTTTGGGAGAACTAACCCTTTTATATTGCTGTTCTGCAATAAGGCATTTAAAGTAGGGACTAATTTCAGACAGCTTTAGGTATAGACCGTTGCTCTTTAATATATGAAATATGAATATATAAAATCAATATAATAACAAAGCAGCAGAAACTGCATCAGTCCTTCATTTTCTCTCTCTCTCTTCCTCACAGAGCGCGCCTGATGCTTTATTTCAGACGCTTTATGACCCATTAGCCAATCAAATTCACCCATGCTCTATCTATTTACTAAAATCCTCCACTCTAAGCCAATCAGATAAGAGTAGGCGTGTCCGGATGAGTCGCGCCGGGGTAGAAACAGTGTTGAGCATCAACCGACGGTTCACTCGAGAATGGCGGCTGCTGCGTGCAGTCCGCAGAGTGCCCTGAACCCGTGTACTGGCAAACTCCACAGAGAGCATCTGCGGAAAAGTAAAGATTCGCGGAGGAGACAAGCTGCGCTTTTATTCCTCACTAATATATCCCTGGACGGACGGCCTGTGCGGAACAATGCCAGCGCAGCGGCCCCCGGTGATGCCGAGTTTCACTGCGCTGACATCGGCGCGACTGTGAGTGAACTGTCCGCTGCAGCAAGTACCGATGGGACCTTCTCCAGCCTCCCTGTCCCCAGACTCGGGGTGCTCAGCGTCCCGCCCATCCTGGTCCTGCCGTCGGATTCTAGCTTCAGTAACGTCGGGAGCACCGAGATATTCCTGGAGAGGGAGAGAGGCTCGTTCTGCTCCCAGAGTAATCTCCTGTCCCCGTGCAGTCTGCAGCCAACTCCGCTCGGAGCGCGGAAGTCTCCGACCCTGCTGTCCGTGCAGAGCTGCGGCTCCTCGTTGGACTCTCGCCCGCGGTGGGTTCGGCACAGGTTTCACTTTAGAGGCACTGCTAGATAGTTTACAGGAACTTCTGAAAGAGAAAGTCCGCTTGTTTGTCTCAAAATCTAGCCTAGACAGCATATCTGGGCATCCTCTGTCATTTAAACTGTCGTGGCATAACAAATTAACCTAATATTTTGATTTCATTATTCGATTTTTATCTAAAAGTTATTCATGCTTACATTTTTTTTTTTACATTCATGCTGGACCCATTGTATAATCTGTAAATTATTAATATTAATATTAATTAGTAAAGATTTTGTTTTGTGGTCCAGCACTTAACTATAATATTTTGTCAAAAAGTAAGAAAAAATGGTTCTGTCTATCAGATATTTAAAATAGTATTAATAACAATAGGCGGATGCATTACTTAACATTTATGTATGTCGATTTCTATATATTCTTAATTATAAAATATATGCAAAAATGGAATTGTCTAAGGTGGATCTAATATTTAATTTACACAAAACTGGGGGACGAGGTGGGTCAGTCTATTTAAATATGGCTTTTATTCAACACTGCGTAACATCCCTTTCATTTACTGCTTACTTTGTGTCACTCTTGTGAGTCAAATGCATTTTAAAACATTACGTGATCACACTTTACATTAGTGTTCTTTTTACTTATTACATAAGTACTGAGTAATGCTGATGAGCAATAGGAAATGATTCTTTTAGTTAAAGGTAACTGCATTAACATGGACACATGATGACCAGTTTTAATTATGTTTCGTAACAGTTTTGACCCAACCTACATACAATGGGAGAGGCACCAGAGTCAGAGTCAGGCTATTGATACGAGTTGGACATGTTTATATGAGAGGTGACTTAATGATGCAAACCTCATTATTTCCTTTATATTTTTTATTAGAAATTTAAAAAACTGTTTACGGATAATAATGTACTTGTATACATAAAACTCAAACAGTATATTATTATACACAAGTGTATATACAGTTGAAGAAGCGCTAATGTGATTTTGAGTGAGTCACGTATATGTGCCCAATCAGAGTGTAATTTGTTTGTGCTTTAAATATAAACCCCTATTTACAGCGAATGAACCGTCTGCGGTTACATACTCTCTAGTTAGTTGGTTTGATACGCACCTTTTTCCAATTTTCTTCCAAAATCCTTTCCAAATGTCACTTCTTTTGAAAAAATTATAAAAACTACTGATACAACGAGACTGAAATAACCAGCCACCACCAGTAGATTTTTGTTTATCTTCACTGATTTTATCTGCGTGACTTTTAAATGTTGTTCCATGGACACAAAACTATGTGAAAAAGACTGTGTTTTGATTCTCACTAGTGCACTCATTGACCACAGACTGAAAAAGCCCCTTTCTGGAATCCAGATGACTTAACAGCCAAATAAACGTTGCCTTAAAATGGCCCGTTTTCAACTTGGTTGGTTTATCTCTCCAGATGAGGAAGTGAAAAAGCTTGAGAGAATGATGTTTATGTTTCGCTCTTAATCTCAATATAGTCCATTGAGCAGTAGTAGGTCTTTATGCCTTTGACCCCTAACCCTCTTCCCCCTTTTTTTCTTTAAAATGGGTGCGGCTGTGCCATGTAGATTCAAACCAGACTGACAGTTGTGGCAGACATTTGCTTTACTTTATCAGTTGGAGCTTTGAGGTCAGCCTGTGCTGCATGTAAGGGTGGTGTTCTTCCAGCGTTGCATGCTGCTTTGTGCACACAGTACCTGCAGAGATTAAAGCTTAAGACATTCTGTCATATTCTCAACCCTTCAAAGGGTCTCTGCAGGCCTGAGGGAACGAACCGTGTCCGCACTGGAGAATAAATCAGGGCTTCATAGCATGAACTTGCTTGATTCAAATGTTACGGTTTCTTAAAATAGTTCCAGAAGATGCATCCAGCACGCATTTAAACGATCTTTTCGCTTGCTAAAACACCACTTTTCAGGGTAAATTATATTTAGGAAGCCTAGAGAATTTGAATAAGTGTTCATAACTGTTCTTATCGTGGTCATTAGTTCAAAAGTCAAATGTGACATTCATAATAAAGATAGTCTGAATAGTCCCAACACGTTGGAGCTTGTTGACCGCGCTTGCCAAATTCTCAGCCTTGTGCGTTGTCAGAATGCTTTGAGGCTTTAAACTGTTTGTGTAGTTGCTCAAACAAAGCTGGTATGTAATTAATAGCTGAAAGATTTTTGAGTTTGCATAGATGTTTTCATTTTTAACACATGGCTCTGGGTTTTGTTGTGTGTTCGTGTTTGGACACAATTCCCCTATAGTAAAATGTTTTCACATCGAGCTCTACTTTCTGATGAAAAAATCATGTTTGACTGAGACATTCTCCAACCTTAGGGTTAGTCATCCAAAAATGAAAATTCTGTCATCGGTTACTCAACCTCTTGTTGTTCCAAACCCATAAGACATTCGTTCATCTTTGAAACCCAAACATATCTTTAATGAAACCTGAGAGGTTTCTGAGCCTCCACTGAAAGTCCATTCCACCAAAACTATGATGCTTCAAAAAGGTTAAAAATACATGCGCCAAGCAAGCTTTCATTAACCACATTTGTTGTCCTCCATTCATGAGTTTATATGTAAATAAAGCCCTAATTAAATTCATTCATCATGTAAAGCAATCAAGTCTCTACAGAAAACTTTGATTAAACTGCTAGATTCATATTAATTACTTTCACAATCCTTTTATGAAGCTTTTGAAATGTCAAAGTTTTGGTGGAATGGATGGAAAGAAAATCACAAAAAATTAGGGCTGTTGATTTAACGTGTTAATTAGATTAAGTTTTAACGCATCTAACGCACTTGCCCCACTCCAGACCTATGTAGTTCATCTGACATTATATACAGTAGATTTATGACGAATATGATGCAGGGCAACAACTCACTGCACGATGAAGCCTATAATGCAATCAGGAAGTCCCTAAAATTCAAGATGTGGGGGCATAAATGCCCCTGTTTGAGTTTTTTTCCTCATATTTAGATCATATGAGTTAAGCAATATCACACGAGTAACGAGCGCAATATTACACAAGAACTGTTTTTGTCCCATAGCCTATATAACGAGTGCAAATGCAATACTGATATTGAACAGTTCAGTAGATAAGAAGTTAATATTGTGTTATTTTACACACAATATTGTCTTTGTTCAATTTTGCCAATGTAAATATAAAGACCAAACAGAACTGTTTGTCTCCGCACAATGCAAAGCAGTGTTTCATTTCTGAATCCGTGTTTTGAACGAACCGAGTGAAACCAATGATTCAGCTGTCCATTCCTAAAAGACTTGTTGGTATTGAAGCGACGCTACAGACCGATCGGTGTGTGACATCAAAGTACAACGAGAGCGATTCAAAAGCAAACCGAGACATCTGCTCTCTAATCGCTGATACTTTGATGTCGTACACGGATCGGTCTGTGTAGCACAGGTTCAAGACCAACAAGTCTGAAGAACCGTTTACTTCACTCCTGAGTGAATCAGCCATTGAATGAATGAATGAATGAATGAATGAATAACTTAATCATTTAGACATTTACACCACCTACTGCAAGTTTTAGTTTCTTATTTAGAGCCTAATTTTATTTAAGAAATAATTCCATATTTCCATATTAATTAAATTTAAATTAAAGGTCTCGGTCACCCAAAAATGAAAATTCAGTCATCATTTACTCAACCTCATGGTCCAAAAGTGCATGTGTAATAAATTCTTTGTTGAATCAAATAAAAACATTCTATCTGATGCCACTTTTTGTAATGTCTATTTGATGCTTTACACAATAATGACTTCAAATTTCTTTTGAGATATTTCTCTGCCAAAATGGATGTGTAATTAAATTCATTAATTTGATGAATTAATTGCCACATCATGTAATTAATTAGATTAGAAATTGTAATCGCTTGACAGCCCTACTAAAGATGGTAATAAATCAGTCATATACAGATGTAATGAAAGAGGCAACAACATCAAATGTGAGAGAGAATATCCAACCTCTTCGTTAACTTCACATTTTCTATTATTTACTAGAAGTTTCAAAAACTGTTTACAGATAGTAATGTACTTGTATGCACAAAACACAAACAGTATAAAATTATGCAATTATCCAAAGCGTTTAATGTTTCTTATGAATGATGCTCTTATAGTTGTGCCATCACCTTTTAGTGATGTTGTTGTAAGTTCTGGGAACATTTGAGCCCCTGCCCCTTAGAAACTTTCTGCACTACTGATTTTATTGATTTTAATAACTTTAATGTGCTTGAAAGAAAATTCAAGTATTGGAACATGACTTGGTATCAGCAGATACTCAGTATTATGTGACTCAAATTCGGGGCATAGAAAACTTGATTGGGACATCCCCAATCGGTTCTGCCACTAGTTGACACATTGAGGCTATGATGATTATTACTTGTGGATCGCATGACTTCAGCCACTGTTGTACATGCCAGGAGAAGAAAGAAAAAAAAAAAGCTAAATCTTTTTCAGTTATTATGTTATATAATGTAAAGAACTGAATTTTCAGTCTTCAGTGTCACATGATCCTTTAGAAATCATTCTAATACGCTGCTCAAGAAACATCTCTTATTATTATCAATGTTGAAAATAGTTGTGCTGCTTAAAATGTGTGTTGAAACTGCGATAACTTTTTCTCAGGATTCTTTGATTACTCACTGAATTTTTGAATGATGGTGTACATTAATCATGTATTTATTATGTATTATCCAAAACAACATGATTCTACATACAGGTGTTTTAAAAACAAATACTACCAAATTCCATGTTCATAAATTGTGTTGTAATCAACATAGCACCTCCAACACACAAACCCACTGATTGAGGCCTGACATTTCACCCACTCATTTCTCTGAGGCACTTCCTCTTTAGCCTGTTATAGAGTGCCTCGACATTTTGCACCAGTGCTGGTAATCTAGCCTAGTCTTTCATTCTTGTGTGCTATTGGAACATTGAAAGCACGGAATCACGCCATATGTTCTCTTAGCACTTTAATACTGTGCATGTCCAGTCCTGGCAGGATTACGCCAGGGTATTTATTCAAAGCCTTGTGACGTGACTGTGGCCTGACTGCATCCAGTCCGCCAGAAACAGTTATTGATCCCTTGGAATGAGGGGAGGGGATCTACTGGACCTGAGATTATGAGGTATATAACACACATGTGTTATCTAAAACAAGAGGATCACTGGAACATATGGGGAGAGAGGGTTAACGTTCCCTCTGCCTTTTGAGTTGAACTTGACTTCTAGGATTGTACATTCTTTCTTAACTGTTTGTTTATCTTTGCCAGCTTGGTGTATGAGATTCCTTAGGCTGATGAGAGTCATCCTCGCTTGTGTATTTTGCCCTTGAAGTAATTTAATTGTTACTGTTTAAATTTTTATTTGAAAGCACTTTAATCTTTTGGGTCACCAAAAAAAGTTTTAAGAGTTAAAGGAATGTTTAGTTTCATACCACAGATGTCTTAATATTTTCAATATGCTATTGTGTGCGGTGAATAGCTTAAAAATGCTTTTT
Organism: Opsariichthys bidens; assembly: GCA_037194245.1. Classification (NCBI taxonomy): domain Eukaryota; kingdom Metazoa; phylum Chordata; class Actinopteri; order Cypriniformes; family Xenocyprididae; genus Opsariichthys; species Opsariichthys bidens. The sequence goes on along the minus strand of CM074285.1, from coordinate 11,508,502 downwards.
TATATTTTGAAAATAGAAAAGTTTAAATAACCATCATATTTGGATTTTAAAGACAGCAACAGCATAATCGCTATTACAATGTGCTGTTTTGCAAAATGGAAATGCTCACAGGACTATACGGTAGTAAATTATATATAGGTATAAGGGTTGTCACGGTACAAAAATTTCAGTAGTCTGTACCAATACTAGTAAAATTTTGCGTACCAAAGCAAAAACTGTTGTTAAATTAAGTACTTAAAAAGATTTAGTCTCGTTCATTGGTTATCACTTTTAATCACTGCAGTTTCAGATTCAGTTGTGCATTTAAACACGGTTGTCAATCCAGAAACTTTGCATTGTATTTGGCAGCATGAAAAACTAAACTTGTATTCAGATTGTGAATGGGTAATAAACAGAAAGCAAGAGAAGATCCTCCCTTTATAAACACTAAGACTGTCAATCTAAAGTGCAAGCTCATTGAATTCTTTCGTGAAAACTCGCGTTATAATAAAAAAAGCTGTCTTAATTGTACAATGACTCTCTTATTTACATTGGGTTTACAAAAAGTCTTTATCATTGAAGCATGTTTTATTAGATTGTGCTGGTTTTAACCCTGTGAGAACCCTTTTTACCAAAAATATTCTCACCAAAAAAAAAATAGCCACAAAAGCTGTCATGGTGTTAAAAAAAACAGGAAAGGATTCGCAAATATGCTGCTGAACAAGAACCTTGTGAGTTTTCAGCAGTGTTTGGCGGATTCTGACTAACTTACTGACTAGCACCTCTGATTGGCCATTGTGTTCAAGCACTCAACAGATGACTGTGATTGGCTACAATGCTCAGTGCTTGTAAAAACGCACTGTAAATAGAAACCTTTGACGCTCAGACAAACGCAAACAAGAGCATTTGAAAGCAGCGGCTATCAGCAGGTTCTGAATATAGATGTTACTTGGTACTACCAGTACTACAACTATCGGTTCCATCAATTTTTTTTTTCTTTTTTTTTTTTTTAAGTACCAACTGGTACTGGTTGTACCAGTACTTTTGACAACCCTAGTAGAGATATAACATATATTTGTTCCATTTCAGCCTATACTACAAATGTGTCTATTTTCTATTCAATTATTGTATTGGTCAATACTGTATATTTAATTGTGTGCTAATTTAACCCATTTTTACATTTCAATTTCCTAATGCCATCATCTAACATTCACTTAAATTTCATCTTTAATTCCACTTTTAATTTAATGTAATTTTTAGCATCTCAAAATGATTATCCATTTTCAATAAAGTGCATAATAACGTTGTTATCTCTAAATTCCCATTTATGTTTTAGTTTAATGATTTAATTATTTTAGTTTTTTTTATGTATTTAGATGAAATTTTTAGCTTAGAATTGCAGAATTTGATTATCAGTGCATTAGTAAATATGTAACTGTTTTCAAAGAAATGTATTTTTTGTTTTAAAATAGCATCATTGATATACATAGAGAAAAGACCCAACTAATCAATAATGATATTTGTTGTTCCAATGAAAGCTCCAAACATATCCATCTTTCACTGGGCACACTGCCCACTCTGATTGTGTCTGATTTAATGTGACCTCTGGTGTCCCGCCTAACCGAGCTTGTGTCTTAGTTTCCTCTCCATCCCGTTTTCGGGGTTTGAGTTGAATGCAAATGGATAGAGGATTTACTAGGAAATCAAGAGAGAGAGACAAAAAAAAAAAAGATATGTCAGGATCAAGTGAGTGACAGATGGGCCGAGAGAGAATGAGGTTTACGCAAAGCTGGCAGCTGCTTCAGAGTTCATCACGTTTTTCATTCTGGAGATAAAGAAAAGGATTGTAAGTCTGTGTTCAGTCACAGTCTTCTGCTTTTCTTTGCTCTCTTCTTCTCACTCGCCTGCACGCAGGTGCGGTTCCTCGCCCTGGGTTATGATAACAGTAATTTGGATTCTGAGGGAGGGTGTATCACCACACAAATGGCAGAGCAGATGGAGAGTGTGAATAGGGGGAGCTGTTTGTGTTTGATTGCACACTAGGGTTGTGTAATACATTTCAAACCAAACAGAACGTAGATGTGGCCTGGTTTTGTGCCCAAAGCATGTGGCAGAAATCTGTGATGCTGATGTAGGGAAAGAGGGGTTTAGAACACACAGATGAGACATAGACTGAAAGTTATGTAACTGCAGTTATGGTAAGAAACCCAATCCTACAGGCTGATTTTTCGGCAGGATTTTTGAAGAGAAATTAATGTTGACCATGTTTGATCCATGTCATGTTTGGGCTTCCTTAAGACAGACAAGTTGAAGTCTAATACTAAAAACTTATCAAATCTATCAAGTGAGATTTGACCAGCTCTCTACTCAGGCACTTGGTATTTGGGTTTTAAAACTTTAAATCTCCTTTTAATGCTCCATAATCCATATTTTTGCATATTTGCAGAGCTCTTGGCACTCTTGTACATTCCTATGCATGAAACGATTGATTTGTTTGAAAAAATAAATTATAAATTCAGAAAAAATTAAAAAGTGAGAAGTCAGAGCTGTGGCATAGCAGTTTGTGCATGTGCTCCTGACATGCTGTGTTGCCAAGTCTGCGGTTTTCCAGCCGGATTGGGCTACTTTTACACTGTTTTGGGGTTGAAGCGACCCCAAACAACATGATATTAAGCCCCTGATATGCACATTTTATCAGAGGAACCCTGTCAAAAACGTGGATTGTACCAAAGCCATTTTTACCATGGGACGCCCCTGAAACACGATTGGGCTAGTTTTGAGTAACTATTAGGGGGGTTTGTTATGAAAACCTGGCAACCCTGCTGACATGTTGCGCCATAGTTCTCAAGTGGGTAATGTAGGATTGAGCCTGACCCATCTTGACCCTGTTCGCCCAAATAATCTTTCGTCCTCCTAATAAATATGGTAAAAAAAAAAAAAAAAAGATAAATAAAATGCAAAACTACAGGAAGATAAATGTCAACACAAAAATTATTTGAAGTTTTAAGGATTTAAGTTAATATGAAATGAAAATTGACCATATTGTTGGAGCCGATAGCCTCGTGGACAGCACCGTAATACATTGTGTGTTTGTGCATCGGGTGACTTCGACATTTGACTTTTAGTCCCAGTTCGTGGTACTTTCTGATCTTGTTCCTCTCGCTCTCACACATTTCATCCTGCCAGATCCTTATAAAAGAAAAATGCAGATTAAACACTTTGATGTATAAATTATGCATATATTACAGGTTCCAGACTTCGTTGTGAATGATTAATCAATGTACATTATTCCAAAGGAAATTGTCTATCTTTTATCAAAATGTAATGACTTGCCTCGAAGTAAAATGTGAATGTAGTTTCAAGTTGATTGATCTATGAGCCGTAATGAAGGAACCGTGCGGAGCAGGTCATGGCCAGTTTCATTACCCGCAATGAAACATCCCCTTGAGGATGAGAAACAGCCAGTCAGTTGAGTCACACACTTCAGCTACATTTAAACTGCACATCCCATAAAAGAGTAAAACAGTGCTTGGCTTAACATGAAGAAACCAGAGAACAAATTGAATCAAATGCGTTTAGTTCAGAGCCATTGCAAGCTAGAATAAAACCTGTCTGTCTTGGGTTTTTCTGTTGGGTTCTTTCCGTTATAATGAAGTCGTAAGGATTGAGTTAAATACATTTGGGGGCATTTGGGCTGTTTGTATAGTGCTTAGTCACAGCAGCATGTATTATAAAGGATGTGTGTTATCATAAATAAGTAGTTTATGTATGAACGAAAAGCTGAATCCCAATGTAATAGACAAAACCCTTTTCTTAAATATGTTCAAAAAATGTATTTCATGTTTTACCCATGCTCTGTCCCTCAGGAGTCGGAATGCATCTGGCTCTCCTCGTCCACGCTCCATGAAGAAAAACCATTTTATTAAGAACATGAGGCAGTACGACACCAGGGGCAGCAGGTGTGTTTATTCACTTTACTCGCTTCTCTTTGTGGGTTGTGGGGTTTTAATACCTGTGTGTGTGTTTGTGCCTGTCGGTCGGTCTTTATCACACTAGTCATGTTTTCCCCTCTCTGTGCTTCAAAACAAACATTCTGCCTCTCGTCATCATTGTCTTCTCAGCTTGGTAGTGATCCATTACACAATCTATCATGTGAGGATACCGGATCTGATAGTTTGTACTGACTTTTTATAAAGGATTGCAAGTGCACATGAATTTAAAAAAATAATTGTGATGTACGCGGAACGGATAAATCATTTATAATAAATACTGGCATATTTCATAAAAAAATATGAATTGTTAATTTTAACTTACAAAATTATGGTGAGTTAATTGCATATTTTGGCACAGGCCACTCAACATAAGGAATGACTAGATGGGATGTTTGTTGTTCTCTTAAGGAAGTGGTTGTTTTCCATGAGATCTGGCCTCATTCCATCTGAGGAACGGCAGCTATGTTTACTAAAGTCCCATTATAAACTGCCCCAAATAGACAAGCGGTCTTTATTTTCCGCTTGTGTTCCCAGGCTTTGGGTTTTCACACACAAATACGCATGTACCTACTCACATTCACGGGGTCACAGACAGGATTGGGGGTGGACAAAATAAAACCGCTAAGATATTTTCCACTGGATGATCACAGGTCCAGATAAGCCTAGTGTTCAGTGGCCTCATCTATCACATACACACAGTGTAAAAAAAAAAAGGGTGGAGGGGACAGTAAATTCTGTGAACTAATAATTGGGGGCACTCTTCCAAAATTCAACACAATATCCAATTATAATGTTATGCTATCAGTGGTGAGCTTTTTTTGATGTATTTTTACTTGAGTACATTTTTCAAGTATCTGTACTGTACTCAAGTTTTGTTTTTGTTTTTTTCGAGCAACTTTTACTTTTACTTCACTACATTCCAAAGCATAAGATCGTACTTTTTACTCCACTACATTTCATAAAACTCATTATTTGAAATGAAGAAATTGTCACATGCTCGGAGACGCAAAAGCGGTGTCCTATTTGTGCACAGACTGATTCTTTTCAATCGTCCTGTTAAATCGGTTCACAAATCAAATCTGACTGATCGAATTGCAGCTGTTCTCAAGTCAACAACTCACTGATTCACTGATCCGTCTCCAGAGAACTGAATTTACAGGTCTGACTGAAAATTAGCCAAAAAATGGGGAATCCTCTGAGTGCGCGCGTGACTGATGGCGAAAAAGTAAGTTAGACTACTTATGTTGAATTTTAGGGTTAATTATTGTAGCTGAAAATCATATTTAGGTCACAACTGTCAGTTTTTTGTGAACTAAATCTGAATGAGCAGTCTGTTTAAGCCCACTGAAATGCTTTAATGCGGACACGTCCTCATCAGTGTCTACAGATCGTGATCTCCATTCAAGCAGATCAAATTCAATTTTAAATCTAACTTGGTGCTTCAAATAACGGTTGTATCCATTAAATCGTTAAGGTATTAGGTGGCGACAAGTGACTGTTAAACTATTTGATATTGAATAATTCATTGAAAAGATGTGTTCAAAAACATTGATTCTTCCAGTAATGAAACAAGTGGTTATGAGTAAGTCGTTGAATCATTCATTAAATATTTTTAAATAGACTGCAGCAATTAATGTTCTGTCCCATAGTAAATAATTATGTTATTTTGTTTAGTTGTCTGTTCAGAATCGTGGGAGAATTATGATCTCTATTTGAAAGCCCAAAATTGTGCAACTCTAAGACAAATTAAAATAATAGATGTACGTTCATCTTCCCTATATGTTTGGTATGTTTTTATTGTTTGTCAACACACATTATATATTATGGATCTGCATTCATTAATCTTCCATCCATACTGACTAGTGCTGGCAATTTGAAAATTCCTAATCATTCATGATTATTTTGAGCAATAGGATTATATAAAATATATAATATAAAATTAAATTATAAAAGATGCCTATATAAAATTACAAAATAAACATTCATAAATCAGTACTTCTTTTACTTAAGTATATTAAAAATCAAGTACTTTTACTAAAGGAAAATTGAAAAGGAGCACTAAATGCTTTCACTTGAGTAATATTTTATTATACGTATCTGTATTTTTACTCAAGTATTTGATTTGTGTACTTCATCCACCACTGTATGCTATCTAAATTCAGATAGCTGAAATTAAAATTAAATATTAAGGAGTATATCCTTTTTTTGGGTTCAGGCATTCTTCAATAAAACCTGTTCAAAGTTTATAAAACAATTTTAAATGCTGAATCCTCCTTTGGGCTGCATTCAAATCTTAAGATTGAATGGTGTTTTTTTTTTTTTTTTTTTAAATGAAGACATTTGTACATGAAAAAATATCAGAAATCTAATAATTCCAAAGATTGATACCCGAGATCTAAATGGAAATCCGTCTTCAAAATCTCTTGAAAATGATTCAGTTAATTGCCCTGACTCATACTCTCTGTTATTTCTGGTGCCATTTCTTCACTGTCATGTGACCTTTGACGAAGGAAGCATCAGAACAAAAAATCCTCTTGACTGCTGCGGCAGTCCCTCAGTTTCATGTTAACTGCCATTTTACCTCTCTTTCACAATTCTATGGTTAAAAGGCAGACACATGCCCATAGCTAACACAGATACCATCCCACTTCCTGTGTGAAAAAAGTGAGAGAGAAGTGTACAGTGAGGCTGATGGTGCAGGTGTTCTGGCTCTGTGTGTGTGTCACAAATGTCCCCACGATGACAATACCAGAAATCTTTGTCCTTTTGACATTTGTATGTGTTTGTGTGTGTGTGTGTGTGTGTGTGTGTGTGTGTGCTTGTTTTCATGGTTGGCAACACAATTTTGTATAATTACACGGGTTTTACACTGGTGTTACGACGTAAACATGAAATATGGGGACATTTCATGAGTCCTCATATTTAAAATAGCTTTAAAAACATACAAAATGTTTTATTAAAAATGTAAAAATGCAGAATGTTTTCTGTGATGGGTAGGTTTATAGGTAGGGTTAGAGTAGGGGGAGAGAATGTACAGTTTGTAAAGTATAAAAACCATTACGCCTATGGAATGTCCTCATTAAGATAGCAAAACAAACCTGTGTGTGTGTTTTGAAGACTGTCATTTGACCCCTCTGGTGTCACAGGTGTTTGTTCCTGATCTCAATGTACTGAGAGATTAGTACTAGTGTTTCAGTTATGTTGTGAATTGTTGGCTAGTTGGCCTATGTGTGTGGAAAAAAAAGTGTGCAATGTTAACAAGTTTTTGTTCACCATTGCAGGATCGTGCTTATCTGTGCCAAAAGGTCTTTGTGTGCCGCCTTCTCTGTGCTGCCGTATGGAGAGAGCTTCCACATCAGGTACTCAAACACGCACATTAAAAATACTTTTATAAAACTAGGGTAGGCACTTTCAGAGAGGCCACCCTCTCTTCAGAACATCTCCAAAACCACGCCTCATGAACTCATGAACGCGCACAGCCAGAGCAGAGTCTGCAAAGCGTCACGAGAGAGCAATAAATGACCTCATGTCTCAAAACACAAAACATTACAATAATAGTTCATTTAAACAACTTCAAGAGCTTTTACTTGTACCACCTGACTGCTGCAGATTAATTTCGGCGTTGATGGTGTTGACATAGAAACGCATAAATCTGAGTAGAAAGTCACGGGTTGCCGTCACTTAATTATGGTAACAGCATTTGCTTATTGTTGTGGTTCAGGAGGAACTGTAAAACTTTTTTTTTTTTTTTGATCAAACTTGAATGAAACTTACTGATGACGTGTGATGTCTGTGCGAGGGTATGCAAAAACATATGTTGACAGACAGGACATCCTATCTTTACATTCGGACCGAAAATGTTTTGATTCTCTTTTTATATATATATATATATATAAAGAGAATCAAAACATTTTCGGTCCGGATGCAAAATTGTTAATTGGAAAAAAATTGGAGTCAAAACAAGAATCGTTCCTTGTGATTCCCATTCCTAGCCTTCACTTCCACGACACTTGTCCTTGCAATATTTAAATAGATAATCACAGAGATGTGTTTCGAGTTGAATGTACAGTCAGTTGGGTTCCTCTGCTCTCCTCTGGGGATTCAGGGAGAGATTCAGGGCGAATGGAGCAGGAAGGAATTTTTCCCATATCCTTGAGCTGGGCTTGGCATGACACAACCAACAACACCCTCTCCTTTCCCACCATCTCCATTACTGTTCCAGAAAATGCTGAAATAGAAATTTCACAAGGTTCATTTTTTTCTTACCGACTCATAGTGGAATTGTCCTTTACATTACATTATACCATCACGTTACAGTGTTTACAGTTACCGTCAAAGTTTAAAGAGTGCGTAGGTGACATGAGCTGCCAAGAAGTTAGCTACATTGTCCTCAAAATAAGAGCACACATACTGTTTATGGGGAGTATTTTAACTTAAGTGCTGAAAGCCATAGTCGTTTTCTCTTGCCAGTCTATAGCATGAAATGTGAGGCATATGGCGCCGTATGCAGACATTCTTTTGAGATTTACTGGTGCTCAAAACACATACTTTCCAAGAATTTCTTCAGTTTATTTCTGTTTTTGTGGCAGTCAACAGCAGCATAGCTCAACACTGCGCTCATTAATGTTCAAAAGGTTTCTGTTGAATTAATTCATTGGCTCTTTTACCTCATTTTAACAATGGGTTCCTATGGAGACTGGAACAGGACAACATCCAAACGGCAGTGAGAATCCATTAAGGCAGTGCTCCGTGTTTGCTCAGGAAAAAGATGAATACATCACATTTCCGAAGGAGAGAAGAAAAGAGTTGTAAGAGGGAGTGGATATATGGAAATGGTGCACCTACTGTAGCGATCAAAATACAGTAAATCACCTTTTGAAGGGAACTTGACGTTTCAAATAAAGATTGTATCAATTACATTGTTACACCAGTAGGTGGTGGCAAGTGACTGTTAAAAAAAAAACGTTATTCGTTATTGTGTCATTCATTCAAGAGATTTGTTCATAAACACTGATTCATTCATTAATGAAACAAGTGAAGTCTTTATGAGTGAGTCATTGAATCATTCATTCAATCTGATTCTTTTATAATGTATTCAAATGAATTAGATATTGTTTTTAAATAAACTGCAGCAATTAAAATTTTGATAGAATCTCTAGTAAATGACATGTTATTTTGTTTAATGTCTGTTCAGAATTGTGGGAAAATCGTGATCTCTATTTGAATCAAAAACAATTGTGATTCTCAATTTCTCCAGAATCATGCAGCTCTAGTTCATCTTGAATTATTTTTTAAATAGCCAATAGCCTGGTCAGAAGTTCGTGGCATTAGGGGGAGGGGCATTATAAAGATAATTTGTTTGGACAGTTTTGTGAATGCAAGATGATTAATCAATATTTTTGGGCCGTATGTAAATCCCTCTCTTATGATGAGCTAGCCTAGAAATGATGTAATGTTTGCTCTTAATGAGATTTTCCCAAACTGGAGTTTGTAAGTCGATGAAAAGCTAATAGTTCAATTGTAAAAAATGTGAAATTAAAACAAAAACACTTCCTAAAAAATATATTTTATTAGTTTACCAGTATGTCATGTAACCACATTAGAGAACAGTAAATGTGCAAATGTGTTATTAAATTTTGAAAATTTAATGTAAATTTCAGTTGGAATTCAATTATTGTAGGACAAAGGGGTTTTTGGAATCTATTTTGGGAATCCCTGTTCTTAATTATTGATTTAATCAATGAAAAACAAGCATCTGTCTTCGTCTCAGTGACCCTCTTCTGGATGCTCAGCGGCGGAGGCACTCATCCGGAGGAATATCCACCACTCTGGAGATGCTTCCCGGGCTGGAAGGGGTGGAGCTGGGCATGTACGGCAGGGTAAGAGCTTGTCATTCTATCACTGCGCCTGTCAATCAGTCAGTCAGGGAATGTCACTGGGCATTGTGCTCAGTGTACCAGTCGACCTGCTCAGAAATGATAGGTTTACATCCCCTCATTTGATGCACCCTGGAGGTTAAAAGGGCTGTCAGGATGTTTCAGGCTGACAGACTGCTTGTTATGATCTTATATGTTGTGCAGACGGTGTCATACGCTCAGTTCCTGTACCCCACCAACGCTCTGGACCGCCACAAGCCCTCAGTGGATCTTGCTCTACCCCTGCCCTATTCCAGAAACAGCATCCCACGCAGTTTTCCTCCCTCTCGCCTCAACAGCACCGTCGGTCTGGACCTGGGTATGTCACATATACACAAACACACACACACACACACACACACAAACATCTACATATAGACTTGTGAGAACCTCCCATAGACCTCTGTTGCTGCAGACTGAACCTAACCCTACCCATTACATAAACATTCTTGGCTTTATTTGGCATTACTTGACCAAACATTTATTCTTTTTAATTGTGTATTTATAAGAAATTAATGCTTTTATTCAGCAATGATGCATTAAATTGATCAGAAGAGACAGCTGTTCTTTTAAACTTTCTAGTCATAAAAATGTATTTTGGTTTAATAAACAGAATCTGAAATGTTTCTTGAGCAGCAAATCAGCATATGAGAAAGATTTTTGAAGCATCGCGTGACACTGAAGATGATGTAAAATCACAAGAGATTTCTTTAGGAAACATCAAAAATTCCTCCTGAGCCCATAATATAATATATTAGTATGAACCCTTTTACATGATAAGAATTTGTTCTTCCGTTTTATAGTAATTTGTGGCCGCAAATTAAGATTTCGTTCCCTCGTTTTAGTAAATCGTGGCCAGTTTAAACTAATTCGTTCACATGTTTTGATTTAACCGAAACAAGATTAATCTCGTTTCTGTTCAATTCGTTAACGATTCATATATCAGGTACAGTACATGTCAGTTTTTCCTACGGAAAAAAAAACAACGAGCTATGGACATTGACTTTCCTGAAGTAAATGTAAGGCCACATGAACGTAACCTTAAGCTGTTGTATTGACGTCTTTTTGTGATTTAAAAATAGTTCTACTATATCTTTCAACAAACCTTCTGATGTTTATTCATGTTTATCTCTTGCAATATTTGGTCCTCACACACATGTAGCAAAATTACACACTTTTTCTGTTCAGTTCTGCAACCACTTACATCTCAGCCACACTGACATCTGACAACATCTGTAACTCTTTTCTGTAGTGAATTCCTCTGCTTGTGACTTTTTTTGACTTTGTTAGAGAGAGAGAGAGAGGGAGAGAGAGAGAGGCGTCTGTGGGTGTGGGTGGGTGTGTGTGTGTGGGTGTGCGTTTTTGTGATTTATGAGGACACATTTGGATAATGACATGGGCATTACACTGGTATTATGATGTAAACATGTTTTATCAGGACATTTCATGAGTACTCATATTTAAAATAGCTTTAAAAACATACACATAAACAATGTTTTATTAAAAATGTAAAAATGCAGAATGTTTTCTGTGATGGGTAGGTTTATAGGTAGGGTTAGTGTAGGGGGAGAGAATGTACTGTTTTTACAGTATAAAAACCATTACGCCTATGGAATGTCCTCATTAAGATAGCGAAACAAGCGTGTGTGTATGTGTGTGTGTGTGTGTGTGTCATAACACCTAGAAGCATTTCAACGCTAATTCTGGACTGTGAACGTGGTGAAATTCTCTTTCATGCATGTCTAAGTGGTGACATTAAATCACACAAGCATGGAATACACGCACACTGAGAAAACAAACACACATTCGTGCAAAGAGATGTGTAGTAACTGATTGGGAGCTTAATAAAGGTTTTAATGCTATATTACTCACAGAGTGGGTAGGGACATTTCAATCAACTTGGTAGGCATAGTTATTATCACAGTATTTCAGACAACGATGTGTGTGTGTGTCATAATTACTAATGCTGCTATTCCTGCATTCTAATACTTAGTGAGTGTGTGAGTCATCAACTCAGCTCGTTCGGCTCTCTGCATTCTTGTTCCTTATTTCGCAAGCCAAGTTGTTGCTGATTGTAAATACGATGTGTGTCGTTTTAAAGCGATATTTCCCAAAAAATGAAAATTCTGCCATCATTTACTCACCCTGACAGATGACAGATGTTTAATTTTTGGGTGACTTAATATAGCTTTGCTCTGTGCAGAAAGATGCACCATTATCTCAAAAAACATGTGACATTCGGTGGTTTGATTGGCTCATTTGACAGCTTTGTTTTTGTGTGTGTTTACATTTGTTTTTTCAGGCCTTGAAGACGCTGAATATGACCCTAATATGCTCAGTGACCCTCAGTGGCCATGTGGGAAACACAAAAGAGTGCTCATCTTTGCCTCATACATGGTGAGATGGATATATATATATTCTCAAATATATTGCACTATAATATTTCATAATATTATATATCGGTTGTGATATTAATTACTTTAATACAGATTTTTTCCTTTTTTAATATGCATAAATTAAATGTAGTAGTACAACAAATACAACCATGAAAAAAAACATTTTGTTTATTTACGAATTATGATTATTTATTTGCCTCACCAGACCAATTGTCATAATCTTTTTTGCAACATGTCATTATTTTTTTTCATTGATGGTTTTTTTTTTTTTTTTATAATATGACCACTTGCGAAAGGTTTTCCGAGAATCATGTCCCTATAACACAACTGCTCAGTCATTTAGCGCTCCACAGATTTATGTTTGTGTTTTGGGAAATTTAATGCTGCCCGATTTGGTCTCGTTTCTTGTTTATGGACATTAATTTCCCCATCAGACACACATTTAGGGATGAATGGCTATCTGTGTGATTTAAGCATCTTTGCTCAAAGCAGGGTGGTCACGGATAAACATAACTTTTCCAACTGATGTCATTACTGGCCACTGGAATCTACTGCTTATATACTGGAATTCTTTTAATGTTTTATTTTTGTTCATTATTATCATTGCTGAATATCTTGCTGATATGTAAATTCTTAATACTTAATGTCACTCTCTTTCACACACTGGGGTTCTCTCGCAGACGACCGTAATAGAGTACGTCAAACCGTCAGATCTGAAGAAGGACATGAATGAGACTTTTAAAGAAAAATTCCCCCACATCAAACTCACATTGAGCAAAATCAGAAGGTATTTTAAGAACTGTTTATGTTCATCAGAATATGGTCATGTTGTTGTATGCGTGTTGAATTTTTCAATATTCAGATTCAGTGAAAATGAAGTACACTGCAGCATACTATACTAAAAGTACTTATTATATAACAATGAAGTTGTAGTTTAGTACATTTAAAATATATGAACTTTAAATGTATTGTTAAATTACACAATACAGTGGAATTAATACTCGACATGTGCTTTAGTATGTTAGTCTACACGCATTAAAATGAGTGTACTTATTTAAAGCATGACAATAACAATTATTAAAACACAAACATTATGGGTAAGTTTTATTATAAAGTACATTTTAAATCAGTATGCGGAGAGTAGTGGCTGTTCAAACATGAGCATCTACACTCCGAAAATAATCCGGTCGAATGCATTTTGGAAGTAGTCGAAAACGATTTAGACCCCATTACATTTAGCGTCCCCTTGTGATCCGATCAGCCAAATCGCATTTTACCAGGTGTAAAAAGTGTACTCTTTTTAAGTACCCTTTTATTTAATTAATATTATATTGTATATTAAAGATTTGAAGTACACTACAACAAGTGCACGTTCAGTTCAGTACAATTATAATATCAAAATATTTTTAATTTCTTCTCTTTATCTCTCCTAACATCTGTCATTCCCTCTCGTCATCAGTTTGAAGAGAGAAATCCGTTCAGTGGGAGAGGAGTCGTCCTTGCAGCCGGTCACCATAGCCATGGCATTTGTGTACTTTGAGAAGCTGGTCTTACAGGGACGTCTCAACAAGCAGAACAGGAAGTTGGTGGCGGCCGCGTGCCTCCTACTCGCTGCCAAGATCAGCAGTGACCTGAAGAAACAAGAGGTCAAACAACTGATTGACGTGAGTGACACACTCACTTTCCAGTTAACACACTCTCTTATGTTGAACAAGGCTGCAATTATTTGACCAGAAATACAATAAAAACAGTAATGTTGTGAAATATTATTACAGTTTCAAATAAATGTTTCGATGGATTTTAAAAATGTTATTCCTTGTGATGCAAAGCATCATTACTCCAGTCGTCAGTGGAAATCATGGAAATAATTGAAATATGTGAAACAATAGCCGTCAGGACATTGTGTGGGTCAAAATAATTGATTTTTCTTTAATGCTAAAAATCATCAGGATATTGAGTAAAGCTCTTGTTCCATCAAGATATTTTGTAAATTTCCTACCATAACTATATCAAAAATGTATTTTTGTGAGTGGATATGCATTGTAAGGACAACTTTAAAGGCGATTTTCTCAATATTTAGATTTTTTGCACACTCAGATTCCAGATTGTATCTCGGTCAAATATCGACAAACCATAAACCAGTGGAAAGCGTATTTATTCAGCTTTCAGATGACGTATAAATCTCAATTTCAAAAAATTGATGCTTATGACTTGTTTTGTGGTCCAGGGTCTGGATATTCATATTCATATTCATATATTCTTATATTTTTATGGAAACCGTGATGCTTTTTTCAGGATTATCTGATGAAGAGAAAGTTCAAAAGAATAGTGTTTATTTGAAATTGAAATTTCAAGGAATGTTACATTATGTCTTTGCTATCACTGTTAGTCAGTTTAATGCATCCTTGAGAATAAAAGTATTAATTTCTTTTAAAATAAAGAAAAGAAAAATCTTGCTGACCCTAAACTTTTAAACAGCCTTTAATAGAGTAAAATAATTCGTCATAGAGTGCTGTATCGACAAATTGCCCGGTATTTCAAGAAAAAATCATATGAAGATAATGTGCACTACATGTGTCAGTGTTTAATGTCTCCTGTTTGTTTGTTTTTTTCTCTACCCTCAGAAATTGGAGGAGAGGTTCCGGATTAGCCGTCGGGAGCTGATTGCTTTCGAATTCACCATCTTGGTAGCGCTGGAAATGGCACTTTACCTTCCAGAGAGTAAAGTCATGCCCCACTACCGTAGACTGGTGCAGAAGACCTGACGTGTGTAGAGCAGAGGACATGCAAATTAGATGCCTAAAACAGCCGAAAGTGTGGGACTCTGTGTTCCCGTCATTGCAGTTTCAGGTATCAGAGCGAATACACATCAACACAAAGCTCTAAGGAGGAACTGACGTCCCAAATGATGCTTTATATAGCAATCGGGCCAGCGGCATTTGTTTTCATGGCTGTCTGTTTTTGTGGCCACCGTGAGAAAACTGCTGAGGGTTTTTTTACTCTCAAACGACAAGGGAAGCGTTTAACTCCTGCTACTTCACTTGTGTGAAATGTACAAGTGTGCATGCTTGTTTTTAACATTCCGTATCTATTTACCAAAAATACATTTTATTTAATGTAGACTTCTCCTTTTGTATAGAACCACTTACCATTCACTGTAACACTAAAGCACTTTTTTTTAACTATATATGTTTTTTTTAATGTAAACCTTATGCAATAATAATAAGAATATAATCATTGGCACAGATTGCATAATATATTTATGCACTTACTTCAGTAGCATACTCACAAAGCGTTATTGAGTGACTAAATCTACCCTGATATTCAAACCTAATGTATTCATTGTGTTTGGGGCTCCATTTTATTGTGCAGAGCGCTCTATATTAGAGCTGATTTCAAGAAAAGCACTTTTTCAGTGCTGGTGTGTTGTTCTGTTGTGGTGTTGTTGTTTTTAAATTCCACTGAAGAAAGAAAGTTGTGATTTTTTTTTTTTTTTAAGATTTCATCATGGTATTAATATAATATTATATATTCAGCAAGGATGCAATAAATTGATCAAAAGTAAGGACACTCAAAAAAAAAAAAAATTATGCAACATTCATATTAATAAGAAATGTTTCAGAATGATTTCTGAAGGATAATGTGACAGTATAGACACTATAATGTTGCTGAAAATTCAGCTTTGCCATCACAGGAATAAATTATATTTTAAAATAAATTCAAACAGAGAACAGTTATTAGAAATTGTTGATAATGTTACTTCATAATAGTATTGTTGTTATTGTATTTTTAATCAGTTAAATGCAGCCATGGTGAGCATATATATATATATTTTTTTTTTTTAAATGCACGGTTTATTCATTAACTGCCATAAAATATTGTGTTCAGTGTCAATATTTCATTGACAACTAGTAACCATGCAGTATGCTGTATCATGAGAATTATCAAAAGAAAACTTGTTAGACATTGTGTTGAACTTTTTTCATTTCTCCCAGCACCCACAATCTATGCAATATTTTTAGATTCTTTTACCAAGCATCCCGTTTCAAATTCAAATCACTCATTTCTCACCCACCTGATATTATTGATTTATATTTCAGCGCAGACTGTGGCTCTGTGAAAAGGTGTGTGTTGCTGCTTTGTCTTTTATAGACTGATGTATTTTACATACTGTAGTCTCAATCAATACATCCTTGCATTTACTTACATGATGTGCTGGTAATGTTATCTACAAAAATCTATCTTATATTTTCGTATGTATATGTATTTTTGAAATAAGACATTATTTTCCAGAAATGTTTATTCTCCTTATCCAGATATTGTGCTAAGCGAGACATTTGCACTTTGAAGCAACGCGTATGCTTTGGCGCCATCTAGGGGAAGCGATTTACAATCACATGTCAGTAGAAAGTTGTTAGGAAGTTGACTTTGCTACATAACAAGCATCCCGCTCACATTCTCAGGAGATATGCAAATCACACATAGATTGGACAGTTTTCCAGGTTTTGTTTTGGTTTTGCACGTGTGCTACATTTTGTGACCGAGAGTCCCAGAACAAACTAAGATTGCAGGTATTCATGGCTTTATAAAAAAAAAAAAAAAAACTTTTACACACGTTCATTTAAAGTGCCTGGGAATTTTTGTAATGAATAATCTGGTAAAGAGAGGAAATGGAAGTAAAAGCAATTTTATTTTGTTTATTTACACTGTGATATTTTTATAGCCTCCGATGTTGCCCTCCAAAGGCAAAAACTACGGTGGCTGAGAGAGCTCAGCGCACTGCAACTGAAGGAAAACGCGTGCAAAAAGAAAAAACTCCAGCAAATTAAGAAAACATCTTTTTCAGCTTGACAAAACATGTGCTACAATACTCACAAAGCAAATATTTGCTGGTGTTTTATTTTTATTTTTTTCTATTTTCATGGGTTTTCTTCGGTTGCAGCCCGTTGAGCTCTCCCGGCCTCCGTACTAAACAATAATTACACCAATTGAAAAAATGAAATCATTTGTTTTTATATCAATATTAACAATAAACTTTATTTGAATCTGAGCATAGTTGAGCCAAACCCATCCATCAGATCATATTCTATGAGATGCGATTTTTCTCATAACTCAGTTTTGACAAAATATTACTGTGTTGTATTTTTGCACGGCATCATCAGGATATTTAATCTGCTCATCAGAACAATATTCCAGCTCAGTGGACTGTTTCAACTGTAGCCAATCAATGAGTCGTACAGTGTTTGATAAGTGTTAAATCTCTATTAGACGTTTCAGTTGTGTCGTCGCCTACAGTACCACTGTGGTTGTTCATTTCAAAGGTCAGCGGTGAATGAATCCTCAAGAGAAAAATGCTTGAATGCATTTCCTCTGATGTCTTCCATGGAGTTGAGCAGATTTAGCTAATCTTCCATTCATGAATTATGATAGGAAGGCTGGGAAGGACGCCAGGAGCAGATAAGAGATACGGCTGTATTGTAGCGCTGCTGAAATCATGTTAGCATTTTTCCTCTGCTGAGGTAGAGATATGATGTCTTGTAAAATAGCACCTTGAGTACAGCCGTCTTTTCATGTGCGTCTTTGCTATGCTTTCTGTTTTTTTCCTTCTCTCTGATTGTACCCGTTTTTTTATATATATATATATATATATATGTTTACAGGTGATATTGTGTATGAAGAATTTTATTTGTCTGTTAATTGTCATAACTGTTCAGAGATCCTGCACTTTCACAAATATATTTTCTAAAATCACTGACAACTTGTGCAAGTGACTTATTTATATTTCTGGATACTGTTAGTACAGAAAGATCAGCGTTCTGTTCAATATCACAACGAATACAAGCACTTTTCATTCCATCATTTACAGACACATAGAATATTGTTACAAAAAGGTGTGTAGTCCGAATGAATCCAGAACCAGAAGTTCCTTCAACCTAGAACGATAGTCCCTTTATTGGTCATTAAAAATTATCAATATCATTTTTTATTATTATTTTTAAATAATTGTGTTGTTGTACAGTACAGGAATTTGCTACTGCCAATACATATGCCGATACGCTTCTGCAAGTAAGACATAGTGCTGCTGCACAAATACCATATATCAATAATCCATAAGCAGATCTATGCAGGTGGAGCTGGGGAAGGTGGAGGGTTTTAGATGAACCCTGAAGCACGCTGTATAGTGCACAGTGTATATAACCAGTCATTTAAATGTGTGAACGACAAGCTCATTGGCTGCAGATGTGACATGGCCTTGTAACATCCTCAACTGTGTTAAGACTCATTAGCCTGCGTACGTTTCATGACTGATATGGTGTTTCCCTCTGGGAACACGACACAAATATTACAAAACGTGACATTTTGGTAAACTTACAGCATCTCTTGTGCCTCTTCTGAGTCCATCGACTTTTAATAGACACCCTAAAGCATGTAGTGCGTTGAGTGGGGGGTAATTGAGAATGAATGGGGGCAATGAGTCATTGTTCTGATTCGATATGATTGTTTAGGGTTGTA